>JABSSW010000015.1:0-600000 GCA_018902385.1 Physcia stellaris | reverse complement strand
ATGCCAGAACGGGCTCGCCAAAGCTCGGTGGAGGTCTCTCCTTTTAATTTACCCCCGGCACTCAATGAAAAGCCAAATGCACTAATTCCGAACACCGGGAAACGAAAAAGATCTTCACACCATATCCCAATATTGCCGGCAGAGACACACCCTCCACTGTTTACTAAGAATAGTGGATCGCCAGTCCAGAACAACACAGCGAAAGCAACACCAGCGATACCACGACCCCATCTCCATGGTCTCAAGGATAGAGCAGCAGCACTCGAAAAAGAAAGAAAAAACTCCCCATCTGGACGCACGCCACGGAAATCCGCTCACGCCTCCGCAATCACGATGTCATGCTCATCGCGGGCGAGACGGGCAGCGGCAAAAGCACGCAAGTGCCGCAAATGCTCATTGATGAACCGTGGTGCAAAAGCCAGCAGATCCTTTTACCCCCCAACAGTGAACTACTCAGTAGTTCTACCTCGTTGAAGCAAGCCAACGGCACACGAGCACAGCCTGTGAAGATAGGCGGCTGCATCGCAATAACGCAACCACGTCGCGTGGCCGCCATTACGCTCGCCACGCGCGTCGCCCAGGAAATGGGCACCCCCCTCGGCTCCTCCTCCCCAGCTAGCAAAGTAGGCTTCTCGGTTCGCTTCAACAATTCCACGTCCCCCAGCACGCGCATCAAATTCATGACTGAGGGGTTGCTGTTGCAGGAGATGCTCAGGGATCCCTGGCTGAGGAGCTATAGTGCTGTTGTGCTTGATGAGGTGCACGAGAGGGGGGTCAATGTGGATTTGCTGTTAGGGTTTTTGAGGGGAATTTTGTGTGGGGGCAAGGAGGGGAGAGGCGGCTTAGGATTGAAGGTAGTGATTATGAGTGCGACGGCTGAGATGAGGTCGCTGGAAGTGTTCTATGAAGAGGGGTTTTTGGGGAACGGTCTGAGCAATGGTGAGAATGGGACTACGAAACCCGAAGTTTCCGACGAAGAATCAGAGTGGTCTGGACTGTCATCCTCGGGCGACGATCAGGAAGGCAATCGAAATGGAAACGACGTTCTCACAACTTCACGGCTTCAGCACGTTTCAAGCTGCTACGTAGAAGGTCGCCAATACCCAGTGACAATCCATTACGAACCGAAACCGGTGCAGAACTGGCTAGATGCCATGCTACGGACCATTCTCCAGATACACTATAAAGAGCCACTGCCAGGCGATGTGCTAGTCTTTCTGACTGGGCAAGAAACAGTCGAGTCACTTGAGAAGCTAGTGAAAGAACATGGAAAGGAATTGCGCACAGATGTACCTAAGCTCCTCATCCTACCGCTTTTCGCAGCCTTACCTCAAGATGCTCAGCAAGCAGTCTTCCAACACACGCCTCCCCACACTCGAAAAATTATCCTCGCCACTAATATCGCAGAGACTTCAGTCACGGTGCCTGGCGTAAGATTCGTGATAGACTGCGGCAAAGCCAAGATCAAGCATTTCCGCACGGAGATAGGTTTGGATTTGCTACTGGTAAAGCCTATTTCGAAGTCCGCAGCGATACAAAGAATGGGACGTGCGGGCCGAGAAGCTCCTGGAAAATGTTGGCGTCTATATACGGAGGAGGACTACCTTGCCTTGCCGCAGTCTAATACGCCAGAGATATTACGATGTGATCTTAGCCAGGCGATATTGACGATGCAAGCTCGCGGCATCTACAATATCTATAGCTTCCCATTTCTCGATCGTCCCCGGCGGGAGGCCTATGAGAAGGCACTAATGCATCTCTTCCAACTCGGTGCTCTCGATGAGACGGGTCGTATTAACGAGATTGGCTTACAGACGGCCAAACTACCGCTCGCTGGTTCGCTAGCGAGAACTATCCTGGCGGCTACGGAACCAGAGCTCGATTGTGTATCTGAGGTCATTGATATTATCGCTTGCCTCAGCGTAGAGAATATTTTCGAAAAAACCACGTCAGAAGAATCAAAGGAGCAAGCCGAGACAGCTAGAACAGCGATGTACCGCAGAGAAGGCGATCATTTGACACTCTTAGCCACCGTGCAAGCCTACTCGGTTGAGAACGCAGATCGAAAGGATTGGTGCCGAAGGCATTTCGTCAATCACCGCGCGATGAGGGCTGTTTTGGACGTTCGAAAACAGCTCCGGTCTTTGCCTCAATTTACCAAGTCTCTGTCTTCAGATGCCCCTACTCGTAGCGTCCTAACGGTAGAACTCTCAGCCTGTGTTCTGAAATGTTTCATCAAAGGCTTTGCATATAACACTGCGTTACGCCTTCCGGACGGCAGCTATAAGACCATCGCTGGTCATCAGAAAGTGGCCATTCACCCTTCAAGTGTGCTTTTTGGAAAACCAGCAAGGGCGATCCTGTTCAATGAATTTGTGTTCACCAACAAGAGCTACGCGAGGGGGGTGAGCGCGGTGGAGATGGGTTGGTTGGAGGACGCCTGGAGGGAGCCTGGCGCTGTGGGTGGTTGATCGGTATTGAAAAAAATTACATCATGCATCCTTTGAGGATTGCGTGAGCAAAGCTCTAGGCGGCCCCTTTTCGACTACCTCCCATTGCTCGTACCACTTGGGCACATCATCATCAAAGTATGTCCACCCCTTCGGGAAGCGGAATGTTCCATCATGATACCGAGCACAATAATGCGCAATTGGGAACTGAAGAGCCTCGCCGAACCAAACAGGCCGCTCACGTGGCGGGAGCTTTAAAAGCTCAATTGTTGTTAGAGAGTCCATCCTGGTTCCAAGGAAATCTTGCCAGCTCGACGAAGCATAGACGTACTGATACCGGAGTACCATGGCTGTAAAGCTTTTGGCTGTAATCTGGTAATAGGTAGGTCCACGTCCTTCCCAATTGCTATTGTAATGCTGCACAATATGGAAATTAGCATACGCGAGGACATGGTCAGGTTTCGCTGATTTTACGATAGTTTCGGTGCCGAAGGGGATAATCCAGGAATGACGGTCTCCAGCACGGCGCATGCCCTCTAATGCAGAAACGGAAGGCTCTCCAGACCATACGACGTCCTGGAAATTCCAGCCTCGACGGCTGTATTTGGCTATCAGGGGCGCATGACGCTCGTTAATCTCCTTAAGCATGTACGCTCGACGCTCTATGAACGTTGGGCGGGGGAAGATGCTGTAGGCCTTTTCCCAGCTAAAAAAGGAAACCACTAAGGTACTGTAGAACCCAGCCAGGATACAGATTAAAGGGTCCGTCTTGACGGTCATTATCTGGATTTTCACCTCGTCGCCAGCTCCCTTCTTTGTGACGAGGGTGTGAATCTAGAGCCTTCAGCTAAGGCACCGAGCAACGCCAGTAAGGGCATTCATACTTCGGCTATCTCATTACCGTCATCCTCATAATCATCTGCCAAATTTGTCTCATCGGCGAGCATGTAACCCTCCTGCTCGCATAGATAGCGGCTGAAACTGGCAGAACCGTTCGCCCTAACATAGATATCCAGGTCTGAACTAGACCACGTCGTGCGTTCAAAGAACTGCAATGCTAGGCTGCCCGACACTGTTCGAGGCCTCCGAGTCAGCAGTTTTCTGGCTGTGGATCGCCAGTAGCCTGTGATCATGTGTGATATGGACCAGGTGACCAGATAGTCCCAGGATTTCTATTGCATATCCGGCCAAGGAAGCAAGTGCTCGGGATGGACCTACCAAGCGCGTCACAGTTCGCCATCTGATGGCGGAAAGTCAAAGGACGGTCTACAAAGCGGCGAAGATGTTTATCCACGTTCCATTGGGAGGGGAGTAGAGATCGGTACAGGGTAGACAGGAACTTGCATGTCCGCGTCAAGCGAATGATGTCGCCAATGTCGAGGCAGTGACAGATCTCGTCGAGAATAGGAAATTGTGCGAAAAGATCTAAAATAGTCGCAGCATGTGCTGACGCTCGCCCCTTTTGCCTAAAGCTAGCTTGCATCCCCTTCTTAGACGTCGGATTTCCTCGGCGAGAAGCAAGAGTGCCAGAAAGAGGCATCATGGCGAAGTAGCGGTGGTACCTTAGTTCGTTGTCTGAGATAGCATGTTCGAATGCAGGAGGTGCGGGGGTTAATCTATTTTACATTTATTTCGAACGCAGGGCTTCTGTATGGCAATGTCATGCAGTTCGCCATTTATTAGTGTCGGTTGAAATCCTGAATGGCTACTTCAAATGCCACTTATGTACCACGGACTGTATCCAGACCTCCACACGCTTTGAGACCACGGATGATGAGGAGGTGGGATTCGGGGCCAGATGCTCTCAGCCTTGTTCCGCTTCCGCCGATCACCGCGTCAGATCCAAGTTCCTGGGGGAAATCATATCATCTCGCATATATATACTGCTCGCATCTTGCCGCAAAGCATACTTCTACCCAGATTTTGACGATGCGGAGCAATGCGATGCACTCCACATCGCTGTCGCGCACGTTGTCTAACTCTAGAACGCAACGGCCGGCGCTCGTGCATCGCATCTCAACGGCGCCCTTACTCTTCTGGTCCAGTGACCCCGGCACAGGCTAATGAGACCTGCGTCAACGTCAAGGTCGGGCTCAGATCCTCTGTGCCGCTCAGGTCTGTATTGCAGAATTCCCGCATTATTGGATGACGCTGATTCACGTAGTATTTATTATGCTCCCAGACCCACATTACTCGGCAGCCCGGTGGTCATCTACCTGCCTGGCAATCTTGGTCGAGTCCTCGAACCATCGAAATATCCGCCTCTCCCTGCATTAGCCTTTGCCGCCAACGCAACGGCTGTCTGTATTCACTACAGAGTATCCGCTGAACAACCTTACCCCACACCGATACATGATGTCCTGGCTGGGTACGACTGGGTTCAGCGCCATCTGGGGCGCAGGAGCGTTGACAGAAACAATGTGAACGATGCACAGTGCTCAAGGGAAGCCGCCAATATCGGCGTTTGTGGGGAGGGTCCGGTTGGAGGGAGTCTAGCAAGCATGCTTGCGCTGACTGAATGCCGGCCTACAAGTGGAGCCATCAAAGCTGCCGCTATAGGGAATCCGATCCTAGACTGGACGTCACTTTTCCCTGCGGGTGATAACGGCGTTCCTCTGGCAGACCTCAGTTTCGAACAAACAAACTCTACCAGTGCAAACAACATCGCACCCCAACGGCTTGCGACCCAGCACGGTCAGACGCTCACCCATGCCGCGCTACTCCACCTACGGTCCAGACTGTTCACACGCCCAGAGAAATACTTCGACCCTTTTGCTAGTCCACTCCTCTTTTTCCGCACCCCAGCAGCTAACCCACCCGATAACACGGCCCTTTACCAGCTGCTCGATCGTCCCGCAGCCAACAATTCCCCCACGACGAGAGATGTCTGCTCGGCTCATGCAAAGAAACGGCGCTCTCATCGAAAGTATCCACCCACCGGATCAGGACTCCGACTGCCGTACATGCGTTTCGAAGTTGGAATCGACAACGCGTTCAAGGCTCAGGGTGAAGAGATGGTAGAGGTTCTGAAAAAGAGCATGAGATATTGGGAAGACGAATCTTACCGAGCTACGAATAGAGAAGCACTCTCGAAGAGGATCCAATTTGTTGAAAGAGAAGGTTTAGGCTGGTGGAATGAGAAAGAGATCAGAGAACTAGGGGGCTGGTTTGGAGATTGCTTGAGAAGATAGTCTCTCTGTTCGATGCGTCCTGGATGATGGTACTGCAGTAGGTATAGATTAGGGCTATGACTCCGGACATGTAATACTTGGAAGCCCTGATGTTCATCGCACGGAATAGTATGGAATATGTTTATTAAAGTCGATTATCTGTGACAATTCAGCAGATAGTTGGAGCCCGGAGACAGTCTCACCAAACGACTATAAAATTACATAGCCATGGTGTATTCTCGAGTCTCTAGGCTGCCCGTCAAACTTTGAAGGCCCTTTCTATGCTTAGGTGACTCTGGACGGGTAAAGCACTAAAGAAATAGAAAACCTATGTTCACTGGGCGATTGAAATCACACATCAGTGCACATATGGTCTTTGCAGTTAGTCGTGACTCGGAACAGCCTTGGAGAGCGTGAAGCTTTCATGACATGGGCTTGGGTACGGAGTCCATACATGATAGCGGAGACACTGAGCCGAGGGGCACCTTTCCTTGAGCCGCGCAGGGGTTTGGTGTAGAACTAGAGGCGGCGAGCTATCGATAACTGCAAAGTCCAACGTTGCCCCGTGCATCCGCCTCGGACGGTTTTATAAGAAGGATCATCTACAAACCTGGAATAATAATACTGGACTCTTGTCATATATCACTTCTATTTCCATGCAAAACATAGTAGCACTGTGATGCAGTAAAGTGTCGACTCCTCATTCACGCTTCGGTGTGCTTGAGAACTCTTGCTTTGGCTATGGCCCAACCCACCTAGCCTGACCTGACACACCGCGATTTCGTGTCACATACTACAGCTTGATCTAAGTGCTCGAATCTGATGCCATAGATAATGCAGATCTTCTACATGGACGAATCTCATTCCCCGGCTCCAGACAAGGCCGGCAAAACTTCCGGCATGCTGTCACAGCCCGAGTTGTGTGCCCCCACCAGTCATTCGCTCCAGCCTGAATGCTCTCGGTTTAACCATCCTGATATCTCCGATGGTAGAAGGGCGAAGATGATGCAGCTGCTTAAAGGAAAAGAGAAGGCTTGGACTGCTGTTGCCCAAAAGGAAAGGCCACTCCAACTACTGGATTTGCCCATGGATGTACTGAAGGATATCATCAAAGAGGTAATTAATGGCAGAGCAGCATCTTAAACAAGAACCTTATACTAAAATTTCGTGCAGGTCACACACACAAATGATCTCACGTCTCTGTCGCTGACCCATTCGGCGCTCCATAATCTTGCAATTCCGCACATCTACTCCCGCTTTGACATTGTCTGGCCCGATGCTCACAGCAGTTCGGACCCCCGGAATGGTGTCGACGCTCTCACTTATGGACTGGCTACTCTTGTGATGCGAGAAGACCTCTTTAATTACGTGGTGCCTCAGCGTGGCCAGCCAGAAGGAAGTGGGTGTGTCCAGTACGATTGCAACCACTGTGGTATGGCAAATCATGTCAGTACAGACTCTGCTAAGGCTGCATCGCGGGTCCGGCGACCTCGCAGGGGAAACTTATTTTCCCAGTACACAAGAAAATTCTCTCTCGGTAACGGTCCCTCGGATTGGGTCCAGGAATATTTGATTACCAAAGAGGGCGGTAAAATGCTTGGTACTTTGGTCGCGTTGACGGTTGCCCGCATGCCCAATCTGGAGACCTTTGTTTGGGATATGCCTACCGGTGTGCTGAGGGACGTGTGGTACGCGCTTGGTAATCGGCCTGATGGGCAGAAATCGAGACTGGAGAAAGTGTGGGTGCGTTTTCACGATAACAAAGAGGTTGTAGCCTCTTCAGATGCTCCAGTGCTATCCAACCCGAACCCATCCTTAGCTGTTTCCAATGGTGCTCAGGCTTCTTTGCCTCCAAGTCTTGGAACAGCTAGTGGCACATCAGCTTCAATATCGCCGATCGATCTGTCATATCGGAATACCGAGTGCCCTTGCTTTTCCATACTTCCACCCCTCAAAAGCCTGACGGTACTGGAAATAGATGAGTGTTCATATCTCGCCGAGATGAGTATTCTTATGCAACGATCCATTGATACCTTACGCGAGTTGCGGGTAGGAGTCTCCAGCTCGTATCTGGTATCTTTCGACAACTTGGGACCTTCACATTCCAACTGCCCAGAAATGCAGCATCTGTCAGAAGGGGGTGTACTCGGTCTCATCATGAGCAAGCTCTATGACTGTCGGGCGTCTTCAAAGGGGTTTGTTTCACAGGGTCGATTTAGCGACTCAAAGGCATCCCTCGCAATAGCAGCATCTGATACGGCAAGTCAAGAATTGCCCCAGCATCCAATGCTCCAGTCATCGCCTTCGTCAGCACGGGAAGACTCGCTTCCAGTCGAACCGGCCACTGTCAAACTTCCGGATTCGCCCGAAGTCGAGAAACATGCTGATTCGATTGCGGATACTTGTGAACGCGGTCCAGATGGAAGTTCTCACCCGCCAAGCACCAACTCAGTCCTTAGCGCTGCTTCTGCTTCGCACTTAATCCCTGACATCCCAGGCTCTACGCCGCTAGCGGATCCTCAGAAGCGGCCAGAATCAGATGAAGGTTACCTATCGAACGCAAACGGCTTTGGAGCCTTCAAGGATATTTCCAATGCGCACGAACGAGGTCTAGATCAGCAATTAAGATTAAGATTAAAGACACTGGAGCTTGAAAAGGTGCACATTAGTGTGCCTGTCTTACAGAACTCCATGGACTGGACAATTTTGACAAGTATAACTTTACTTCAAGGTTCCGGGCAGGAGCACCTCTGGAAGTTCCTACGGAAGGCTTATTCCCCCAAGATCAAATCGCCGGCCTCCATCTTGTCCCTTCAGTCATCGACTAGCCACTCTTCGCAGCTCCGGCCCAGTCTCGAGTCTGTCTCAGCAAGTGATTACCGTTTGGCTTTGAGGAGACTTCACACAGACTCAGTGTCTCCCGCACTCATATCCTTTCTCAAGGAAACTTTGGCACCTAATAGCCTTGAATGGATGATCCTTCAGGACCGGGGAAAAACTGCCTCGAATGTGACTGTGGAATCAATCTATCGTGGACCTCTGCGATACCATCGGTCGAGTCTCAAGAAAATCTCCATAGAAAGCAGCAGTGCTGCTGGTGGTGGAACGCGAAGCAGCAGATGGAAACGTTGGCAGCTTAGCAGAGAAATACTTACATTCATCACCAGCGGTAAAATGAGCAGTATTAAAGAACTCGGAATGGCGGTAGATTACAAAGACTGGGTTAGTACTATTCATTGAAAGCCAACATCAGCGCCAACTAATGATTCTTACAGCATTACTTCTTACAAAGGCTGCCAAATATACCGCACCTCCGCTCACTTTACGTGCCGTACATAGCAGATCATTCATACG
The DNA here is from genome assembly GCA_018902385.1 of Physcia stellaris. Taxonomy (NCBI): domain Eukaryota; kingdom Fungi; phylum Ascomycota; class Lecanoromycetes; order Caliciales; family Physciaceae; genus Physcia; species Physcia stellaris. The sequence continues at coordinate 591,026 of JABSSW010000015.1, read as the reverse complement.
CTCATCATCTTGATGCCAAAGAACTAGCCTCACAAGTCGTGGACCTCGTCATCGCTCTTCGTCCGGAGATTGAGCTCTGTTACATGGGAATTCTGAAAAAGTGTTTCGAGATTCTCGAAAATCGAGACCATGACGATTCTAGATTCTCATCCCACGACTCAAGGACGAATCCTGCTCATTCCGGCCCCGGCGGTGTGGACGACAGTGACGAAGATACCGACGGTACAGATGACGACCACGACGACGCGGAAGATAGCGACAACAGCCCGGCAGCTGCAGCAGGGGCATCACATGACTCTGAAGAGACCGAGTCGGATGCTGCGGCCGATAGCGCTGGAGACACAGACGACGAAGGTCATGAGCATGGAAGAGGCAAAGGCTCGCCGAAATTCCGGCTCCGGGAGATTTTGTTCTATGATGATAAGATTACCATCTTCAAAGCCAGACATGGCCGGCTATGATGGAGTGATACAATTTGAAGATATCTAGCGAGCGTGGCGCTGAGGGATCGAGGTAGCTAGCATGTCCATAGGGAGCTTTTGATCGTTCATTTATGACATTCAATCTTGGAGTGAGATTTCTCTTTCTGTGACGCTGTCTATTTTCTTTCTAAATCTTCCTGTCTATCTAAAAGTCCTCGAACTATGGCCTTTTCCTTCTGAGAAACTCCCCAGACACAAAGTTTGGACTTTGTTTTCTCAAACATCTCATCGTCTTTTCAAACCGTCAAACCGTCAAACCGTCGAACGGTCGAACCGTATTCGTCAAACCGTCAAACCGTCATCCCATCATCCCATCTCCCCGCCCTCTTTTCCCCTTTCCTCTATCCTCCTCTTAAACAACTTCCCTTCAACCCCGTAACGGAGGGACCGATGGGGAAAAAAGTGGGACGCGTCCTCACCAACTTCTTCCCATCGCCGCAAAAACGACGCTTATCGATCTTTTATCAATAGAGTTTTCCTAGTCTGGGGCTAAGGTTTCCTGATCTTGGCCCTGGGACGAGATCGGCTAATGATGTTTTCTTTGATGTTCGTACTCAGATGTCTTCGTCACTAGAGCGGGCAAGGGTTAATCATATCGGTGCCTGTGGTCATGTGTGAGAGAGAGGTAAAGATGGCAGGGACCATGGGGTTGATGGATACCACTTATCGTTGAATCAGGGGTGTTGGGTTTTGTTCGGGGGTATGTATGTATTCTATGAACCTATCTTGTTTTTGGGTTGGGGGAGGGGAGCGATAACGTTTTCATGTTCGCGAGGTCTGCTGTAGAGAGTGAGAGAGTGAGGAATAGGGAGGGAAGTGGTAGAGAATGGAACGACTTGGAAGCATAGATCCAGCAAGAGAGAGCGCTATATATACCGCCGCTTCCAACTCCAAACCACGTATGTACAAGAAAGACAGGCATATCAACAAGCCATAAAGCCCTCACAGCAACCCAAAAAAGCATGATAAACTCACTTTTCCAACTCCCCCCTTCTCATATATACAAAATCCCCACCTTCCCCTCTCGAATCTTTGCAAAACGTTATATACACCCTCTCCCCCCCAATCCCTCACTCCCCACCAAACCCTCAATCCTCAATCCTCAAGCCTTCCCCCCCACCTCCCAAAACCCAACCCTGACGCCCCCATGCGGACTCAGCACGATCTCAGACTGGAGCTTCATCTCGCCATCCTTCCAGTACCGGTCGATGCGCTCGTATTTCTGGAGCATGCGGACGACCGTGTAGCCGATCTCGGTGAGGGCGAATTGCTGCCCGATGCAGATCCGGGGGCCGCCGTTGAAGGGGATGTACTGCGAAGATAGGAAGAAGGGATGTTAGCGTGTTGAGGGCTTTTGGTAAGAAAGTCTGAGCTTGTTTGTAGTTGTGTGGTTGATGAGAATGGAGAGGAGGGGGGGGGGGTGGGTTGTGGTTGGCGTGGTTCATGATCGTGGAGTTGTGCTGGGAGTGAAATCGCGGATTGAGAACAGCGTGGATGATTACGGCCATGTCGATGATGATAGGGGCGGGAAATCAGGAGACGGATTACTTACAGTCCATGGTTTCGGAGTCCAGCTGTTCCACCGCTCAGGGCAGAATGCTGCAATGTCTGGGAACTCCGGAGAGACTGGTGGATAATTTTCAGGGCTGCGTTGGAGGGCCAAGGCTGAATAGGCTGCGCTGCAAGTCAGCTTTCCAGAAGAATCGAACGTCTGCGCTCGCACGAAATGTATTGTGTAGAAGACTTGGGGACAAAAATCACAAACAGATCAAGGTAATTTGACGATACTCCTAGCCTTCCAAATTGACAGATGTAGCACTGGCATACACGCGCCAGATCAGAGAGATAGATAGTCGTAAGGAAGATAACTGGCTTCATGAAGGCAGTGAATTGAGATGAGTACGCACCAATCGGAGTGTCCTTCAGAACTCCAACCGGCTGAAGGCCATCAGGACCCGCTCCATGAGGTAGAGTGGTGTCTTTGAGCGCTAAGCGCATGTTAAAAGGTACAGCTGGATAGATTCGTAGTGTTTCCGAGATGGTCTTCTGGAGGTAGCTGCAATTACGGATGTCTTCAAAGCTTGGAGCACGATCGGAACCAATAATTTCGAGAATCTCACGACGGAGCTTGGCCACAATCTCTGGATTGGCGGACAGTTCGTAGAAGAGGAAGGACAGTGTGCCAGCAGTGGTATCTGTTGCTGTTAGAGATGGCTACATATATGAGTACCACATATGGATTTCGCCTACCCCGTCCCGCAAGTAAGATAGCCACCAATTGATCTCGCATTATTTTCTTATCGGATGTATAGCGTGAGAGCGCGTGAAGGAAAGTGTAACCCTCCTCTTTACTGTCTTTGTCGGAGGCTTTCAGGCTGGAGACGCGCTCAATGAAGAAATTCACGTAATTGTTGATGAATGCAAGGCCCTCATGGAACGATTTTTTAGGAACGAAAAAGGCGAAGGGTCGTCTTGGATTAATATATTAGCCTGTGTATCGAGGTGTTTAAGTTGAGGATTACCGCTTACCCAGCCTTTGCCGTGATGCTCTGAACACGCTGCACCTCATTGAAATGGGTTGCAAATTGGTTGTCTCCATCATCTAAAGAGTTGACGCTCGCGCCAATTAGAAAGTCGGTTGCCGTGTCCAGTGAATAACTTCAATGGGTCAGTATGTTCATTCTGAACGCTGAGCGGTTTGGTGGCCAAAAAGCAGAATTACCGATAGAAAAGATCCTACCCATAAAATGTAATTCAGCGTTTGTAATTTCGAGTAAGCTTCGAGTAAGGAAAGAGACACCTCATTAACACGGAAATTAAGCCCAACACAAATTAGACCCCAACGATGATCTTGAAGCGGATAACTATGCTCGGGGAAGACCTACGGATACGTCCACTTCTTCACCTTGGCCTCCAATCAAACTCATCAACTTGGTAGTCCGCTGCTCGAAGATTTCGAAGTCCCGCACCCTACTCTTAAGGAATAGGGGCCTCAGGAGGTTCCTGCTCTCAGACCACTGCGGGCCATCGGTGGTAAAGATAGAATCTCCTAGGAAGTCTTTCCAGTCTATCAAACATCATTGACATGCAATGTTGGTCAATCACTGACGGTTTATACCTGCATGGAAAGGTTCACCTTTCCCATAATCGCCAAACTGGGTGGCTAGAATGGCTTTGATATTTGCTGGATCGTTAGTAAAGACCAGACGTTGACCGCCAACATTAATTTCAACAGTCGGGTTCCGCGTGCTATAACTTAAGAGCCACCACCAGACATCAATTTCCTTATATAACTGGTGCCACCTGACAAAGCGATACACAATGTCGAAACCTGAAGCGTAAGCTTGGTGTAAATATTTTCGCCAAAAAGTCGAACGGAGCTTACCGAAAGGAAGTCTAGAAGGGACCTTGGGTGCATAGCCACCAAGCTTTATAATATGGCGGTGCTGTCTGATTTGCCTATAAATGTAGAGAGTTAGATATGCAAGACCAACGGTGACCGCAAGCAGCTTTGCATAGGGTAGGTCCATTATCGCTGTCTGCTTCTTAACTCTCTGTGGGGATTCCTCATCCTTCCAGTAATACGGACAATGACGGACATTTATGCCATGGCACACTCTTAGGTGGTCTCGTAGCGTACTCCCTAGTCCTTACCCCACATACTACTGGTTGCGCATCTGACATTACATTTTTTAGTCCAGAACGACGGCAGTGGTTCGTCGCTCTTCCTGCATAACCGAGTAGTCGTGCTGCCTCGGCTCTATTGCAGGCTCGACCTAGGTCCGAAAAGAGCGGCATGAACAGAAGACAGATACTGGAGGAGAATTGAAAGATGCCACGGATATCGGAACAAGACATGCAGGTTTGCGACAAATGAAGAAGTGGAAGCTTGGTTGAGTGATGCTTTGAATTGAATCATAAGCATGTCTGATCAGGGTTTCGGTATTAATTATAAGTCTATACATGTCATCAACCATAGAATCGTTCAAGAGTTACCTGCCTTAAACCTGACAGCCCTTCTTCCCAGCAGACTCCTTCTTGCGTTGAAAGTCTCCCAGGCTCGGCCACGCTTATGAACCCCTAATCCAGAAAGAACACCCGCGCTAATGCCGCTTGAACGCTCAAAGTAGTAATACACCTCCCAGACACGCAGCGCCGAGAAGGGGACTGAAATTCTGAGAGCCGGCTCCTCCAGTCATCACCGCTTTATGTATTTTGATGCCAGCGCTCGAGCTGGCACTGTCAGCTGCTTTGATCGCTGGCGTTGGTGCGGCTCCGGTTTGTATAGCCGGGGTAGGGGTGATAAGGAAACCTTGCTCGTTGTACTGCGCTTTCTGAGTGGCAGCGGAGGCAGCGATGGTGTACGTAGTCTTGAACCCACGATCATCCCAGCCGGTCTTGACTTCAAATCCGCCAGCTACAACCGAAGCCTGCGGCGATGATGCCTGCAATGTAGAAGATGGCAGGGACGGTGACTGTGAGAATGCGGTTAGCGTATGAACGACGGACACGCGAAATCACGAAGATGGGGGATGGCTCACTCACAGGCGCTGCGCTGCTCGGCGGAAGGACTTTGCCTGAGCTAGTCACAGTCCAACCGCTCGGGAGACCTGGATAGGTTGTTGCCGTCGAAGAAACACTTGTTTGTAGGGTCGTGGCAACCCAAGGATAACCACTCTTCACGACCGTTGCCGAGGTGTCTCGATGAGTGCCCTCAAAGGGTAGAGGAGCACCATTGGACGTCGACGTCACTGCTGGTGAGGCGCTGTCAACAGGTGAGGCACCTTTCCCGCCGGAATTGATGGTTCCCCCAGTTGATGTGATCGACTGCCAGGTACCGTCGCTCCCTGAATACGTGTATTGCGTTCCAGTGGAGTAATCAGTAACTGCGATGGACTTGACTTGCATGGTATAGGGTCCCGATGCGTAGTTTGTTGCACCACCTGCCCACTCTAAGATAGAGAATATCAGTCGCCTGCGGAAGTATAATGATCATGGGAGACTTACCAATTGTTCCTTGAGGATTAGATGAGTCGCCACCGCTCCATGCCCCAACCTTGATCATCATTGGAGTTTGTGGATACTGTCCAGCCTCAGCTGTCTCAGGGGTCAAGGTTCGTACGGTTGTGCCGTCAATCTGCCAAGCAATCTGCTCGGCGGTCCAATCGATGGTATATGTCTTGAAGCCGGCTTGGTTGTTAGGGACTGAATGGAATGCTCCTCGATTGTAGGTGGTCGTCTGCCCCTTGCCAAAGTAATTGCTTTGGACTTGGTTGTTGTCGGCTCCGAGCCATTCCCAATCGATTTCGTCAAGGTCGTCTGACTGCATCACGGCACTGCTGACAATCCCAACCCCGGGAGCTGGCTTGATGGTGAACTCGACATGTCCGAACATGATATACCATTTTGAAGTCAATTGGGGCGAGTCTCCTGATTTGGCTACGGTAAAAGACGCGCCGTTCGAATCATATGTTGGATTCCCTTGTGGCGTGAAGGAGTCAGATTCTCCTGATGTAAAGTCGATTTTGACCGAGCGACCCAGAGCAGAGTCTGGCGGACAGCTTCCTGTAGAACTGGTAAGCATGACGAACGTGAATGATGGTGGAGTTACAATAGCTTACCACTTGTGAGAGGATTGCATGTGGTGAATGTTTGAGCCGATATAGAGATGGTTTGTAATGCTGTGACCACCAACACGGAAGAGATGGTGCAGAGTTTCATTGTAGGAGGAGGGGAAGAAGGGGACTGAGATCGAGGGCGAGCGATTGCTCGAACGAGCGGTGGATGCTCAGAGGGACCTGCAAATACGGACAGCTACTGTACTGATCAAGATGTACAACAATAATGATGTGAGGTAAGGTAAAAGGATACGGGTAGCTGCTGTAAAAGCGTTTGGAGCGGGAAGAGTGTTTGCACGGATCTATTCAGGAAAGGGTATTTACGACACCTCTGATGAAGCTAACCACCGGACTTTCTTCCAGCCACTCCAATGCGTCACTTTAATTGTCAAGCTTTGTGTATATGAGTACGAGGAAGGTTGGACAGGTGGATGCTATTCGAACAATAATGGGTGGCTGAAGTGATTGTTGGAAAGCGGGAACTTGCTGGAGCATTTGTTGAAATATTGATGGCTGGGACTTGGCGTTGGCGGGACGATTCTTATCGATTATCATGCATGCATTAGCTCGTCGGGAAGGAGCAAGCTCCCGCTGATAGCGCGTGGCATGGCGAACCATCAACCCACGAATCCCTCCATCTTGGCGTCTCGGACTCCTGCTCCAAATGTAACGCTTTGAGTCAGACACTATCCGAATACAACTTAAGACCAAATGCAACGCTTTGAGTGACTCACCATACCAGTTAAAAGCCTAGAAGTCGTGAGCGGTTGTTTGGCCAAAAGATCCAGTGATACTTGCCTTCAATCTTTCGCAAATCCATTCCCCAAGTCAGCCCCTACCTGCACAATGGCCGAAGACCTCAGTGCGGAAGATCGGATAGCACTTATTCGCGAGAACCTTCAAGAGGTTCTTAAACTGGACATCATAGAAGATGTAATTAAGAACCAAAAAAGACCATTGAGTATCTACTGGGGTAATCGTTCTTTGCCTACATCAGCATTTTCGCAATTAGACTGACATTTTGAACAGGGACTGCGACGACAGGCAGACCTCACTGTGGCTACTTCGTATGTATATTGAAACTCGCACAGTTCCTGCGCGCCGGCTGCAAAGTGAAGCTCCTCCTTGCCGACATCCACGGCTTCCTGGACAACCTCAAAGCTCCCATTGAGCTTGTCAAGCACCGCGCAACCTACTATAAGTTCGTCATAACGTCCATGCTCAAGTCGATAAACGTCCCTATTGATCGGCTAGAATTCGTTCTTGGCTCATCCTACCAACTGACCCCAGAGTTTACAATGGACCTTTTCCGGCTCAGTAGCGTGGTAACGGAGCATGATGCGAAAAAGGCGGGAGCGGAGGTCGTGAAGCAAGTGGAGAATGCAACACTCTCAGGCCTCATCTATCCCCTTATGCAAGCCCTGGACGAACAATATCTGGGTGTGGACGCACAGTTCGGCGGGGTCGACCAGCGTAAAATCTTCGCTTTAGCGGCTGAGGTTCTCCCTAAAATAGGATATAAAGAGCGGGCACACTTGATGAATCCAATGGTACCTGGTCTTGCTGGAGGGAAAATGTCCTCGTCTGATCCTGACTCTAAGATCGACGTTCTAGACCCCCCTGAAATCGTGACAAGGAAATTGAAGAAAGCCCATGCGGCGCCACAAGAGGTCAAAGATAATGGACTCATCTCGTTTGTGGAATACGTCCTTCTCCCCGTCTCAGCACTGAGAAACAGTGGCTCGGCTAAGTTCGTAGTGGAACGAAGATCAAAGCCCGATCAGCCGCAACAAGAACCGTTGACTTATAGCTCCATCGACCATATCAGGTCTGACTATGCCTCAGATGTGCTAACACCGCAACTGTTGAAGCCTGCCGCCACGGCTGCATTACTGGAGTTGTTGGCGCCTATACAGGCTGAATATGAGGCATCCGAGGAGTGGAAGGAGATCGCAAAGAAAGCCTATCCGCCACCAGAGGAGAAGAAAAAGAAGAAAGAGAAGAAAGACAAAGGGTCGAGGCATCCTGGCGTGCAAGCAATGTCGGATGGCCATGTGGAGGGAAACTCGAAAGACAAGGTGGATCTGGGCGCTGGTGGTGCTGAGAAAGCCATGCAAGAACTTAATTTAGCGCAAGACAATAGCGACCCAAAAACGTGAACGACTCCAGAAGTTTCACGACGTGTAGATAATCTATCGTGGAATGTGACTGTTGCTTACCACATTGTCTTGGATACCTTCCGACCCTCTAGAGATCAAGGTTCGCCCAAATAACCCCGTACATCCGCATGGCACGCACAAAACCCGCCCTTATTATACTCGTTACAACATGTGCTCATCAGACCTTCCGAGCAGTGTCAGCCCACTCTTGCAGATTCCAAAACCTAAGCACCGTACTGTCGTAATATATACCAATCCACAACATCCAACTACGACAGGCATCACTATCAGGAATGCTCCGCCAACGCCGCGCTCAAAAATTCCATAGGATCAAACAAACAATGTCATGTCGGTGCTACAATACGTCCTCCGACGACAGGACCAGGGTTCTCCTTGAGCGCCTTGAACTCGGCTAGCTGTGCCGAGAGTTCCTGTAAGATTTCGTCCATAGGACACGCCTGATCCAACAGACCACGAGCAGCGTTGAAGGGACGAATCATGTTTCGCATTGCGAGCGTTGTTATACATGTCTGTTTGTAGAGTATTAGCAAAAGAACATTCACCCGAACAGATTCATTGCCTGGCTTACCTCAATCCGCGAAACCTGATGTTCGACGAAGCTGACCAGGAAACGGTCCGTCTGTTCTCCACCTCTGTTCTTGATCCGCTCCAAAAGTGAAGTCTCGGGTGGCCTCAAGGAAGTGGAGCCAGGACATTCAAGTGCACTGCAAAGCATCTCTAATCTCAAACTGACACTCCAGAGATCCCAGACATTTTGCGTGTCAATGGTCAGCTGACTATCTTTGGCCATAGTTCCGGGCTGATTGGAAGCAGTAGCGGCTTCTAGATCGGCTATTTGCTGCTTTTGTACCAAGCGACCAGCCAAAGAATGCGGATACATCATGAATAGATATTCCGGATTCTCGAGGCCCTTCAGCCTGGACTGACCAAGGTCCTTGACTTCGAAGCCTTGACTGCTGAGAGACCTGAGCTCCCGTCGGATAGCGGCGCCCATATAATCATCGTTTGCCTCGTCAGACCCGGTAGACCCTGAACGATCCGAATCTGCATAGGTCTCGAGCGTCCGCTGTACTTCACCGATAAAGTCCGAGGAAACATAGATTTGGCCACCATCTGCGGCACCGGACACTCGAGCTGCGCGGTTCACCATTGGGCCGAAGTAGTCCATACGCCTTGTAATTGGGTCCATTTCGCATACAGGGTTGCCCCAATGGATACCCATACGCACAGAAAGTCCACGGAAGATGACATTGTCATCGGAGTCACGGTATTCTCTGCAATGATCGCTGCTCAATATCTCGGCCGGCCAAGCCGCTTCTAAGAGGGCGGCTTGAACGGAAAAGCACCACAATAAAGCTGAGGTAGCTGTAGGAAAACAGACCATGAAGGCGTCACCTTCGGTTTTGACTTCATATCCACCGATCAATCGAAGCTGCCTTCGCATGACCATGTTATGTGTTTTGATCGCTGATCGCATGGGTACAGGGTAAGCTTCCCAAAGAGCAGTAGAGCTTTTGATGTCAGTGAAGATCATGGCAAGGTCTCCAGTAGGTGGATCTATCTCTCGATCTAGTCTTTGTAGAGTCGAATCGTCAGGGCGGTCCGTCTCTCGTCGTTTGAGTCCTCGACTCCTGGTCTGGAAGAGCTGATCATCCTGGTCGCGAGTCGGATCCATAGACAAGCTTTCCTTCCGTTTACGATTGCGTTCCCTCTTTTTGAGATCACTGACACCTATCATCATCACCATGATTTTGCCTGTCGCTCCGAAAGCCATGGCCAGGTCCCTTAATTTTTGGGCGGCACGCATGAGATCGCCGCGTTCAGAGCGCGCAACATCAAGCACAAATTCCACTGTGAGGTACTCCCATAGTTCCCGAGATGCTATGAGGATCATCTCGTCTTTTTCGTCTAGAGTTATCTGGCTTATTTCAGGTGCAGCCATGACCGCTGGCATCATCTGGATGTAACCAAAGGCACGGGAGACCTCCAAAACGTCGTTCAATTTCCCATGCCGTGAAACATAGCCTCCAGCTTCACGTATGCGAGCCCGCTCTTGTTCTGGACTGTGTTTCTTTGTTAAGCTTCTCGCCATTCCGTCCGATTGAATGAGATAAGCTCGAGCATCTCCAACGTTGGCTATGTAGAGCTCCATATTGTCAAGGAATGCTACGGTGGCAACACCCCCTGACATCAAATCATCCGAAGTCAACTGCTGCGCAGATATAGAACCTCGATGGGTTGTTTGGGGTATCCTGTGCTCTTTCTCGTCAAATGTTTGACTAGCGGCAGTCGCAAGATCCTTGTTGAGAGCAAGAAAGGTTCTTCTCAGAGCATCCCATGGAGTGTCTTTCCCTCCCATTTCCTTATCTTTCTTGACTTTATCAAGTTCTTCAGAAAAGTGCGTCTGAAAATTGTCATGGAGGTATTGTGCTAGCTTAGAACCTCCAGCTGAAGATACCTGTCCATCGAACATTCCAAGCAAGGTTTCAGTGTCATGGCCCCTAAATTTTGGGACTACCATGTCGATAGTTGAGAGATGTTCATGCTTCCCAAGGCTATCAGCCATGCCATATGCCATAGCACCAGCGAGGGAGCCAGACGTCCGGATTCGGCGGTCTTCATTTTGCTCAGGTACTGCCGGTGTTGTCAAGGTCACATCCATCAAACCCAGGATCCGAAGATTGTGTAGCATGGAGAAACTCGTAAGGTCCATCTGCTGTCCTCCATTCGCAGCAAATGCTCGGCTAGGCTTAATCTCGAGTCGTTTGTTTCCAGAGAAGTTAAGGTATTTCAGATTCCTATTCCAATTCCAATTCCAATCATATGGCACATTGGAGACGTTGTATTTGAGAGTGTTACTGCCAACATCCAGAATGGCAAGTTTATTAAGCTTGCCCAATTCTGCGGGAAGAACTTGAAATTTGTTGCCATTTATGTGGAGAACTTTAAGGGATGTAATGTTCTCTAAGTCTTCTGATGGCAGACTCGTCAATCCGTTACCGGATAGATAAAGCTCATTGAGATGTTGCCAACAACGTAAAGATCCTTGTGGAATGTCATAGATCTCGTTGTAGGAGAGGTTGAGGACGCGGAGTTCTGGGAGCATGACAATGTCGTCGAAGACATCGTCGGTAAGTCTATTGTCTGCCATGTATAAATGTTTCAATGAGCCAGCGAAAGTTTTCTGGAGCTTTTGTTGAGGTTTGCTTGCCTCCTTCCTTTCAGAAGAAGGGGGCCCCATGCTACCATCTGTCGGAGTTCTCGAGATGACGGAGGCCTTTCGTCCGCCTGGTCCATAGATAGAAACGATGGATCCATTCCTTGTACTGCCACCTGGAGAGTTCCCGACGCTGAGAAGGCCACCAGCAGACTGACTCGGCCTACGATTGTTGAAACCTTCGAGTTTGCCCAGTTCATCGTCGCCTGATGCTGGATTAGAACCAGCATTGGCCGGACCCAGGGCCGCCTCGTTAGCTAATCTCTCCTGTTGGGGAGTAGTAGGTTTGGGGAACGATTCAAGGACATTAGACGACACATTCAAAGTATCAAGCTTGTGGCAACTCCAGAGCTCAACGGGTAGCTTTTTGAGGTTGCATTCGCGCACATCAAGGAAGTGAAGCCTTTCAAGCTTACCGATACTGGCTGGCAGGCTATTGAGTGGGTTTTGTGTAATGCTTAGGTATTCTAGTTTCGTGAGTTTGCAGATATCACTAGACAGACCGGCAAAATGATTCTTATCGAGATTAAGCTTCGTAAGATTTGGCATCCGCTCAAAAATAGAATCTTCCATTTGGGATAGCTTTGCTGACGCGATGTTCAAGGAGGCCAAGCCTGGCGCTGCAGTTTTGAGATCGAAGACCGTCACTGGATTGTGATCTAGGTAGAGTGTCCGGATCTTATTGAAGTTTCCTTTAAATTGAGAGATCGCATTATGGCCGACCATTAGTTGCTCCAGTCGTGGAAGCTCGCACAGGACATCGATGTTTGACAAGGCATTGAACCGTATGTCCACCTCTTTAAGACTACTGAGGTTCTTGAAATCCTCAGAGAAAGAGTCAGACAGGAGGTTATTAGTGGCCCAAAACCTCTCCAGGGCGGTAAGCTGTCCAATGTTCGGCAGACACTTGATCATATTGAAGCTTATGTCCAGATCCACAAGCGACGTAAGCCCACATAAGAAGTCTGGAAAGGTCTCAAAGTAGTTGGATGACAGATTCAAGCTCCTTAAAGCACGATAGTTTCCGAAATATGCAGGCAGACGATTGAGTTGGTTATTCGAAAGCTTTATGCTGATCAGGTTTTGCAATTTATCTAGCTCTGCGTGCTCCAGCTGTTCGAGACGATTATTTGAGAGGTCTAGCACGGTCAACCTTGTAGCGAGACTGAAGCTGGGCGGAAGCTGCCACGCCTCGTTGCCAGCAAATTTAATCTCTCTCAGGTTGATGCAACCTTGAATGAAGTCCTTTGGAACGTCAAGAGCCAGATTGCGCGATAGATTGAGCGACAAGATTTCAGTAGCTTTCTGATATAGAGTGATTGGAATCGTCACAAGGCTTCGTCCGGACAAGTCCACGGAGCTAAATTTCTGCATCTTTCCATATGCCGGGTCTTTCTCCAGGCTGTAATAGCCGCTAAGCTTCGTTGGTACGAAGGTGAAGCGGCAGAGATAGCTGTTGTCTTCACGTCCAATTTCTTCGATGCGGTCTTTGCCCGTGTAGCCCGCCTGCTCGAGTAGTCGCTTCTGTATTGCAACAGGGCGCTCACTAGGCGCCAGTTGTCTCTGGAGGTCATGTTTGCGCATGATTATCTGATAGTTGTCCAGATCATCTTGGAGAAAAGACTTCTTCCCCAGCATTTGGAGGATCTCAGAGACAGTCGTGTTAACACCTGTGGATAAAGTAGCGAATGTAGAGTCAATACGAAAGACACGGACGCAGTGTGGTGTGCCATCGTCCTCCACTTTTTGTGGGGTCCCTGTTTCGTCAATTTCCCGCAACCTGCCCATGATCTCGTCGCCAGCTTTCTTGACGGCCCAAGAATCGGGTGCGTCCCATGCTCCAGGATCATTAGAGTGCGCGGCATCTTGAGAAGCCTTTCGTGGTTCCTCCTCGATGGGCCCTTCGCCCAAGAATATTCCACCGTAGGGCGCGGTAGCTGTCGAAGCGTTCGGATTGACTATGCCTTCCATATCGTCTAGGTTAGTGTCAAGAGCCCACAGCGAGTCTTTTGCCTCTGAATCTTTCCGCGCCCTTTCCGCGTCTTTGGAATTTGGATTTTCGTAGCTGAAACCTCGACGTATAGGTCGTGGAAACTTTCCACTATGTAAAATCCGCGAAGAATTGGTCTCCTTCTTGGACGACGGATAGTCCAAATCATTGAAGTCGCCAGGTTTTGCGGTGGAGCCACTTTCGAAAGTAGCGATACTGCCATTGCGAGCCACTTTCTGAGGTGAATAATCAAAGGTTTCATAACGAGTGTCATTCAATGAATCATGCAGTGATCTCGTGGATCCCATGAGATGTGTTAGTGAGTCGTGGGGCCCACGGTCACCCTTATGTCGCCGGATTTTGGAGAATAACCCGCGTTTCCCAGACTGGCCGTCCGCTGGCGAACGCTGACCAGTGATGGAATCATTCCTGCTGGTTCCGCTATTAATGCTGGGCGTTGGACTTGACCCCCGAACTGGCATCGTACTTCTCGAGGTAATCGGAGCAGATATGGAATCTTTCAGATTACTGCGCAAGCTTGCTGATGAGTCTTGGCGGTGCTTTGACGGTCGGACAGGATACGCGTTGTTGGAATCTTTGAACGGCGGCCTCGGGGGCTCTTCCCTGCTCCGCGTGTGGCGATGTCCTGGAAAATGTAGTCTGTGGTGATGATGGTGGTGCGGAGTGGATGCCGAAACATCAGCTTCCGCATGTCGCTCTCTGTCAGGACCGGCAGGTGCGTCACGCACTGGAGCATCTCCATATTGCTGGAAATCCTGCAATAATTCATCTTTGTCAGTTTCGAACGAAGAACAATCGTTAGAGAAAGTGCACCGCTTCTTGCGACTTCGGAATAGAGATAAGTAGCTCCCCAGTGCTGCGAGATAATGATGCAAAAGGCCCATATTATCTACGGACACCCAAAGCTCGAAGATGTCACGCTGGACCTTTGATAATATCTGGGAAGACAGGACTGGAAAGTACGATCCACAGACATACAACTCGGTAATGACATGAAATACAGCCATAATGCATGTGACTACCGACTCACCCACGTCGGGACGCAAACTTGATGTGATTGCGTAGCACAAACACACACACGTGGACTTACATTGTAGTTTTGGAACAACCAAGGTGTGACATCGCTAGAAGGTGGAGTCCGAGGCCGAGAACTGCTGGCAGATGTTGGCGGCCCGTCCAGACTGTTTTGAGTATACACAGAATTATTCCGCCCTGTGTACGACGAGGGTGAAAAGTCGCGCTTGCCTGTAGTTGCTATACTTGTGTCTGAGCTCCTCGATGACTCAACTCCGTCACTCACAAAGATGCCCGCAAGCTTCTTGTGGTGTGCACCTCTAGCGTTGTTTGTTCTGGGATTGGAGTTCTGGCTGCTCACGCTAGTAGCACTGACCATTGACGGTCTGCGCTCATCTCCACAGAACATTGCATCTGGCGAATCGCTGGCCCCACTCCGGCTCGTATCAGGTCGAAACGACGAGGGTCGCTGGTTTCTCCCATTGTTCTCGAGAAACCCGTGGGACGGTAAACCTCCGCCTAGGTCAGGTCCTTCATTCGCCCAAGGCGCTATATCCCGATTGGCGTTTTGATCTGATGGTGGGCGATGCGAAAAAGAAGGCAATTGTCTTCGCGAAGGATCTATATTTGCAGCATCTTGTGGACAATCGCGGATCGTACCGGACATGAGCGGGTCCTGAGGCGAGTCATCTGGCGAATCTGAGAAGAAGGTTCCGCCTGATAGATTGTCCAGTGGAGCTTGATAAGTTTTGGGGACCTAGTATGTCACACAAGTAGGTCAGTCGAGTGATCTCACAGAAGAATCGCAGATCGAGAACAATGACACCGGTTGGAATTGTCATCTTAGCGACGATAGGTAGTTGTAGCGGCCGAAACTCGACGGACGAAAGCAGACAATTAAAATCCGAGTCTAGAATCTATGAGATCAGGTCCGGATTATTTGTCGACGGTGCCGAGTTGAGACGGGTTGGGCGGTCGATTGCCCATCGCTGGTGGCAGCAGTGGCGACGGCATTCCAAGGTAGCAGGCTCTCAGTTATACCGTTGGATACCAGAAGGGTTTCGCGGATTCGGAAGGGTACAGGTAGTACTCACAGATCCTTTTCCCCCGTTCGCACCTGTGGATGGGCTCTTTTTGAACTTGGCTCGGATGCGCCCATTACCTTATCATGGAGTCGTCGGGCGACTTTATGGCCAGTAGCGGAAACATGCTTGCTGGTAGCATTGCCTTTGGTCATTGTCGAAGCAGCACAACGGTGCTCAGCATGCACTACGTGCTCCGAAGAGTACGTGTAAGGTGTCTGAATGTGGGGAGAACCCAGGTTGCTGCAACATGAGCGGCGGGACGATCAAAGTATTGGCGACCCAGTGAGCCTGTCTCAAGCGAGGAAAGCCACCTACTGCACGTGGCCGCACAGTCGAACATGGGGGTTTTTCAAGAGGAGCGGAAGATGTGAGTCGTCTGGAATGACACAGGTACAGGACTCGGATTCGAATGCCTCTCGCAAGTGGATCTTCATGGCAAGCTACAGCTCGATACCTTGTAATTTGGAACCCTACAAAGGGCGAGGCTGAATCACGTGATGCGATGCGGAGAAAAAGGGTCTAGATCCTTACCGAGACTTCCGCAATGGCTTGCATAACTTATTCATCCCGTCTTTTGGGGAGTGAGAGACAGGAGGCCTTCTACGATGCGAAAACACCAGCAACATCAGTGAATGAAAGGCATCATTTGGTACCTAGCTTGAACAGATTGTTAACATATCACGTATGAGATCTAGAAGGATTGGTCATTGAAATCCCGATCATTGAAAGATTGAAGAGAGCCAACCAGGGACTTTTCATACACACAGCATTTGAGCAACGATAAGACATCGTGTCCCTGCCATCTCTGCTTTCAGCATTCTCAATGACTGCAGGCGTTCCATATGTTCCAGAAATACGGGCTTGATGGACTCGCTGTGACCTACCCAAAGTCTCGAAGATGATTCATCTCACGAATCCGACATATCAGCAATTTGTTCTTCCAAAAAAGCTAGAACGATAGATTGGGGCGCCCACAACGTCTTTCGATGGTAGGCAGGTCAATCAGTGACTGGCAAAATATTTCTTCCGTGAATCTCCGTGCTTCAAAGACGACAGCCACACACGTGGCAATCCCGACCCATCAAACTGTGTCGTCCTTTTTCCTCGAACCTGAAAGTCTCGGCGATCAAGTCTCTATTTGCTACATCTTTCGCCACTCCTGACGGCCCTTGATCTACTTATGTGGTGCTGGTACAGAGATAGCCCTGTTTCAAATGAAAGCACAGTCAACGGGTAGCTTTCCGTCAGTCCATCCACGAACTCAGCTGAGCAAGTGATGACAGCATAAGGGTATGACTCAGGAAAGGATGGAGTGTCTCAGACGTCAGCGAAAGCTCGTCTGACCGTCTGACAGACGTTGAGTAGTAGACAGACTGCGCTTTAACACTAACAGCGCCTTTAGCTGCCTGTTGAGTAGCCTCTACGTTTGATGCAGCCGATCCGTGTGGTGTGAAAGCTAGAACTCAGGTATTTTCAAGCTATGTCGGGGTCTCCCATAGATTTGTGATGGCCGAGGGTTCTCGTACAAGGATTCTGTCGCTGATGAACTGTCAATCCAGTCCATGTTTGCTCTCCAAAGACCCTCATCGGCTCATGAAGGTCGGTCTGTCTCATCGAGAGACGCAGAGAGAGTCCCTGTAGATTACAGCAGCCTTGCAGGAACAACGAAAGCTGTCACTGGTGATAGAAAGGCAGTGTACAATGAGCCTATTGTGCTGCGATCTCCCTTCTCGTCGCTACTTCATCACCCAAACAGCTTCTTCGTGTGGCCTAGCCCAACATGGCCGCTCCCACCAAGCCAGTTGTGCCACAATCACTAGGGGTGTTGAGGTCGGGTTATAATGTTGCTAGAATTAGCTAATAACAGCTGGCTGCTCCGGATCACGGCGTCTCGCTTTGTTTGTGTATTTCGAAGGTAGAGAGAAACATGGGAAACATCATTCGAAAATTAACATAGTACTATGGTATATGAGAGGATGCCTGCAAGTAGCTTCAACCCCGTCATCAGTTCTTGTGGTGGCTAAGTTGGGGAAGCTATGATACTAGGATAGAATAGGAAGCGCTTCTAAGTTCAATGATAGGAAAACATAGTCATCCAAACCTTCCAAAACTCCTCGCCGAGTTTCGCCACCAGGCTTACGAAGACACATTACTCCGTAGGGGTCTGTATTTAGAAGGCTTGGACCCCAAGGTTGACACCTCATAAAGAAATTTTCGGTAATGAAACTTTCAGTCCTCTTTAAACGAGTCCTTATAGCGAAGTCCTACCTTACTGTAATTCGAGGAAATGCAGTCAATTCCAAGGGTAATTACAGCTTGCTTGCCCCAAACTCCGTAAGTACGTACTAGTAGGCACTCACACGAGTAGGTACACATCCCGGGGCTTCTCGAGGCGTTGTGTGCGAGTGATGCTCGATTCATCGCCCACGATCCGATTGCTTCAAGCGAAGCGCAATACGACGGCGGCCGAAATGAGCAGAGCCGATAGGTGAATCGTGACGAGGATCGGCAGAGACCTTCGAATCCGGGCAGGAGGCAGCTATAAACGGACGACAAGGATGGTGGCCGGCGAGAGGCATCGGCCCCCAAGGCAATGATTGGCTAGAGAACGGAAATGGCCTGTCTCATTCGAGTATGATGAGTATTTTGCGGCAACACTGCACAAGCACCTGCCTGGCTCGCCTGTGCCTTACTTTCGTCCCATCGCCAATTCTTACACTTTTTGGCTTTCCCTTCGTTTTCCCTCGACCGCGCTGCTTTTTGTTCCTTTGATAATCCTTCGTGCCGAAATTCAAAGAGCGACTCGACGACATTGTCTAAGACTGGCATCCTGTCTGAGAGTTTGACGATGGAGGTCGTTATCATCTAGGGAATTACCGTCTCCATGCTGCAGCAAGCCACGCACCATACGTCATGTCTCTGAACGTCAAACATCTCAATGGCGACACTACCTTCCTACTTACCTTCTCTCCCAAAGAACAACCCTCTCAGTCGCCACATCATCAGCAACCGCCAGGGACCTTCAGCGTTCTTGTGGATCCATGGCTCAGCGGTCCAAGCACCATGTGGCACCCCAAGTTCCTTTCCTCCAAACACACCGTCGCATCGTGCATCTCCAATCTCTCGCATATCCCCGAACCTCACGTTGTGCTTGTTTCTCAGGACAAGCCGGATCATTGCCATGAAGCTACTTTGCGCCAACTGGACCCGACTTCCCAATCGACGGTGATTCTCGCACACCCGGCAGCAGCCAAGAAGATCCACGCCATGAAGCATTTCGACCCTTCAAGAGTGCACTCTCTACCGGCGTACTCAGACCGTAAGCCCGACTCTGTTATACGCTTCTATATCCCTCCGATCTCTCTAGGCGGTCTCCCGGGCGAAGCTACCATTGCTTTCATCCCAGCAAAGCTCGACGTCTCCGGCCTCCACAACGCAATTGGCATAACCTATCGTCCGCCCTCTTCCAAAGTAACGCGCCCCACCAACTTCTCCCTACCTACTCCTCCTCTGAACTCCACCTTCGACTGTCCAAGGGAGGCACCTCGACCGCAGACAGCACCGTACACTTTCCCACCGACACCACCGGAGTCGCCGAACCAGAGGATCAGCACCATTTCATCCAGTACCGCAACCGCTTCCGAAGCCTCATCTCCTTTGTCTCCAGCGACATCTGCATCCACAAACATCACCGCACCCTCACATTCCGCCTCTGCGTCTATATCATCCATGTACTCTTTCAACGCCTCGAGACCGGTACCCGAAAAAACTCTCTCCCTCATCTACTCGCCCCACGGTGTCCCTTACTCACTCATCCGCCCCTACGCCTCCTCACACCTTGTATCTACCGCCGCCCTTCCGCTCACGGCGCTTCTCCACTCCTTCGACCGCGTCGAAAACCCGTGGTGGCTGGGCGGCAACGTCAACGCCGGCCTTCCCGGAGGCGTCGAAATAGCTCATAACCTCATGGCCAAGTACTGGATAAGCGCCCACGATGAGGACAAAGACAACACCGGGCTATCTGTGAAGAAAGTCGTGACGAGGAAATACAATGCAGAAGAGGTTCGGGAGATGGTTGCTAAGGGCAAAGGAGGGACTGGTGTCGTGGTGCTGGACTGTGGGGAGGATCTTAAGGTGAAGGCTTAGTTGGAAGGAAAGGGATCTCTTTGGGAATTGGTGGGAACGTATACGGACTACAGTACATAAGAAGCCTGGAAAGCATAGCGAGGCGTTTGGGGATTCTGGTCATTTGACCATGGTGGTATGTGTATAGGACTGAAACGCACACATGGATGGAATGAAAGGGACTGGAAAATACAGGAAGCAACGCTGATGGGGTGTATATATATGTGATACCTGGATGAGTTGGACTCGTCTGTTTTTGTATTATCTTGTATTCTATACTAGGAATCTGGTTATCAGTGTTCTGAAATCTTTCAAGCAGGGTGTCTCCTATATGTCTGTGCTCATTGGCGATTTTCCCGCTTGGAACCGGCGAAGGAGCTTCAGGGATAATATCGCCCTGGTTGAGACTTCGCAGCATCAGCATCGTGAGCCCGTCAGAGTGTTTAAGTCCATGTAATACTCGAATCGGCAGAATTCTACAACTCAAAGTCGTGTATTCGGTTTCTTGTCCAACTTTCTGGTTGCTAGATGCCAAAATAAAAACTGTAGCCATTCGACTAAGCTCAAGGCTCTTACTTGGCCTTTTACAACGATGGAGGACACCTTTCCTACAGCCTACGCCAGAGGGTATGCTCGTAATAGCAACAAGACCAGTTCACCCCTGTCTTTAGCAAATTGATTTATTTCTGGCTGATCCTTGCATTGAGGTCCCAGTCTCCATGAGCTGGAACGGGATCAAGACAACAAAGAGCCAGCCCCTATGGTTGAGGTCCACATTGTTGTTCGGTGACTTGATATCTTGCGTTTGTGATTCTGCTGACGAGGTTGACAACATGTCGAAATCTGCCAATGCCACCACCACGTGTTGAACAAACATAAGATGAACGGTGCCGAAGCCTGAACAGCGTCTGATGTAATGAACAGCTCATCGTGTGATTTGGGTTTGACCTCACTAATCTCATTGCGGTCTCCATCTGTTGTTGCTTGTATAAGTAGCATGCTCTGCCCTTCAGCAATTCACCTAACTGCTTTCAGGGTTTGAAACTTGATATCTGCTCCAATATCTTGACTCTCCTAGTGCAAAGCTGCTCTATCTTTGGTAGTCTTTTCAATTCCTTGTGATCTCCATTGTCATTCCTGTTGCAACTTCTAGCTATAGCTCGATGGCTCCTTCTCTGTATGAGATACGGTCATCACCTATTCACGGCCAAGGGATGTTCGCAATGGCGAACATCCCAGAAGGAGCTGTCATCATAGAGGAGCCTTGCCTAGCCGCAGTTCCGGCAGTCGAACGAGACGGTGAAATAGCCTGGGAACCCGTAGACGCCATCAAAGCCTACGAAAATTTGCAACCAACCCAGAAAAAGGCCTTTGAGGAATTGCACGGTGATGGTCCATGGCCTAGAGGCTCGATCGTGAAGAAATGGATGCTGAACAGTTTTCAGTGGCCTCAGCGGGCTTTTTCTGGCATCTTTTTGGAAATATCTCGGATCAACCATTCATGCCGACGCAACAGCTTTATGAGCTATGATGGAGCCCTTGGTAAGATCATGGCCACGAGAAACATAAGTGAGGGTGAAGAGATCTTCATCTCATACATCGAACAAGACCCACCGCTCAGTCAGCAAGAGAGACAAGAGAAGTTGGAATTTTACGGTATTAAATGTCGTTGCCAAGCTTGTGTGCAGTACACAACGACTGGTTAAGGTAGTTCGCCTAAGTCTGGGACTTCGTGGGACGAGCTCGAATGCTCCCCACGAGTGCCTTCTAGAGTAGATGTTAGCAGCCTTCAATGACCCCAAAATGTATCACTTTGTTTGGCCGTCAGCTACAAAACTTGACATCGTGTGTGGTTCATCTTGTAACAATAACAGACATGTAGCATTGACGTAACCAGATTTGTAACTATCAAACAAAGCCAGTCTCGGTACCTTTGTTGATATGTATTGTCAATCACTAATCAGCTATCGAGGAAGAATCACTGGTAGCAGGAAGGGAATAAGAAGGGGAAAATAGCTCTAACCCTATCTGCTTAGCCCTGAAGCTACTCGTATTCACCCGGAAGTGGGTCAAACCCAGTAATGGGTCACGGGTTAGGGTTGCCTGCTGAAAAGCCTGAACCTAACCCTGGCAAAAATTGATTTTTGCCGGCAACCCTAACCCGTGACCCATTACTGGGTTTGACCCACTTCCGGGTGAATACGAGTAAGCGAAATGTGTTTCAGAACACGGTTTGCACATCATGGAGTGGAAAACATACAAGGATCGGATGATACTAACATGCTCGCAACGCGGCAACCTACAATCTACGATCAACCAACTCAGAAGCAAAGAGAAACCGCTCCTTCCGCTTCCTTGTCTCCCAGTTGGGGTCATATGTTCACAATCGATGCTGCGTGCAAACCAGGATTTATACGCTCTTTCTGCCGGGGCAAACAGGACTGGAGAACCAAAAGGACTGCGAAAGGCCCGATGTCTCTATATTGAAGCGAGGATGCCTAGGAAGTAATGTCCCTCCTCTACAGGACCTTTTTCCTCAAACGGCCATTAACCTCCCTGCTCAAGCTTGTTCCCACCATCGACTGTATCCAGCCAAAAACACGACTCGTAAGAATATTGGTCAGTAGTCGAGCTCTTTGAGCTACTGTCGAAGCTCTTCCACGAGTTTCTCAGCTGCATTTGCTCGTTCCTCCACTTCTCCGACGTATTCCATAGCGGCCGCCGCACCATCATCGCCGCTCTGTCTAGCGTTCGCGTTTTGGATCTTGCGGAGCTCCTACTAGTGATTTTGGAGGCAGCGTGGTTGCTTGAAAATAGTGCTCGCATGACACGTGCTGAACTTCCAAGATGACCCCGAAGCTGCGAGAGACGCTCTGGAAATACGTACCGCATCTCGCAGAGCTAGAGCATCCCGACACCTCGCGGTCCCCAATTGGAGATTGCCCCTTTCAATGACGAGTTCACTCTTCTCCATTAGAAGTCGGTCCCGCTCTTTTACGATTCGGTCTCTCTCCTCCACTAGTCCTACCATACTGTTCACAATTCTCTTTTGGTCCTGGAGCTGATCGAACATAGTCGATAGATCTCGTGCGCTAGCTTTCTGCTCGATTGCAAGCTCTTTCGCTCGTTTGCGTAACGAGGTTATTGTATCATGTTGCATGCTCGCACTGCTGTGCCAACTCCATCTCTGGCCTGCCTGTACAGTGAAGAGAAGACACAATTGCTATGAGGGTCGAGCGGCCAATCTCACTGTCTGCTTTGCTCGTGCACAATGACCTCATTCGATATTTCACAGAAATCTCGACCAACAGCCTGAAGAGAGTCTTTCATCAAAGACGCCATTCTATCCCATTCTTCCTCTTTCTGTTCGACAGCAGAATGCCATCATGACTATGAGTTCACAGCATCTCAGGGCTCCATTATGTGTTGAAAAGTCATGCTGGTATCGTGGGACATGAAATAATCGCAGCATTGTTTCCAAATGGTAGTATTCTTTAGTCCGGTACCGGCTTTTGCACTCGTCTCTCTGGGGACTACTTGACCCTTCATCTAGCACTGGGCATTTCTAGCGATACCTGAACCTCACAAAAGGAGTCCTTACCGCCGCCGAGTAGGTCTGCATGTTTTGTCGAAGACACCAGCAGCAACCATTCTAGACCATCTACGGGTAGCTACAAGGTCGAAAGTTATTGTCAATGTTGAAATTATCAGATCGCCGACACAGAACAGGCAGTATCTCAAAACCATTTGCGCTGTTAATCTCCTAATGCAACATCAGCCTCGACGTCAATATGAGGTCCTCTAAAAACTTCGCTGTCAACGAGTTACATGTAGTGATTGATGATACGGTGGCGCTGTTATGATGATGACATATTCTGGCCGCGATTACGTTGCTTAGGCAGCCTGCCACAGCTTGATCTATCCTGGATACCCAACCGATAATTTCAGCACTGTTCATGCATCGTCGTTCAACTTAGCAAATCCTACAATCTACTTGGTCCGACAAGTCTACGGTGTCGGAGCAATAGCTTCTCCCCGGCTGTTCGCCCAATCCTCGTAGCCACCCGGAAATTTCTCCACGAGTCCTGTCATTGCTTCGACACAGCTGGATAAAGGCGTTAGCACTGAGATAGAATGACATTATTCTTGATGGGAACGGACTACACTCGATATCGGGGATCTCTAGGATAAATGGCCATCCCCTTCATGTCCCATCTCCTACTTTAGGTTAGCGATGATCGATGGAAAAACCTGGATTTGGGCCTTCACAAGCAATACAGAACGCTACGATCCTCCTGGTCTTCCTCTGGCGCAGATACCGGAAAATGTCGAAAGTATTCTCTCATGAATGGTTTTCCGATTTTATGTCGAGCAAGTCGCCAAGGTGCAAGATCCCCTAACTCTTAGCAAAGTAGTCCGATCAGCTCATTGTTCATCTTACATTCGTTGTGAGCGAAGAGACACGTTGCGTCATATATAATAGGGGCACCGGTTTCAGCATCCACCGAGACGTTGCCAGAATATAGATCCCCGTGAACGAGGCAGGGCCTGATCTGCCTGCCACCAGTCTCGAGCGGTCGAAGCAATCGAGGGACCACCTTGCTCATCGTTCGTGAAAAGAGCTCCCGCAATTCTTCGTCGTGGCCTTGTGACTCCTCTATGGTTGTCATCAATCGCTCCATTGAGAGAGTGAAGAATTTCTCCCAAGACTCTGTCCAGGTATGGTACTGTGCCATTTGTCCCATGTACGTTGGGACTGGAAAGCCGTATTTGCCATTGGGTGAAAAACTTCTGAGATGAAGTTCGGCAATTTTAATGGTGAATGTCTCGATGTCAGGTACTTCATCTATGACATCGACGAAGTGGCACAGAAAGAAATGTATATCCGAGTTACATGCATATGTACCCCATGCGATAGGAGCCGGGGTCGCATCTGGAATTACTTGGTGTAAGGTGGCCATAGAGGAGAATTCTCCCGAGACCATGTTTCTTCCGGTGTCTCCCTGCGCTACCTGGTTCAGTTAGTCAAGAACTCCAAATATTGTAATGCCCAAGAGCATAGGCCTAGGCGAAGCCCAGTTGGCTTATTGACTTGGCTTAGGATGAAATCAAGGGATGGGGACGACTATCTGATGGTTTGACCATGGCTTATCGCTAGCCGAAATGTCCAGTGCCTGCCTATATATTGCCAATGCGTGATGGCTTGAGAAGACCAACCAATGAAATATCTGGATTTCGCTCAGGCCTGTGAGTATTTGCCCTCCACTGACCTTGAAAAAGAAGGACTTAGGAGATGTTGCAATGCGCAAAGCTTCCTCTAAAGGAACTACTCAAGAAGGACTGACTTGCTGAGACGTTATCATCGACGAACTCTATCCATTTCTCATCTACATCATTCACTCGAGTCCAGTATTTCCATCTATCTTCTTGGGCCATTTCATACGGCAATATCCTCTTCTGTAAGAGATACCCAACGTGCGGTGGATGTCAGGTAGGTACTGCTTGCATTGCTTATAAAACTGAGTTACCGGCGCGCCACCTCGGCTGGATTGAAATTACAATAACAAAGGAGTCCGCAGCGTCGCTTCGGTGTTATGTAAATGTATGGACATTGACCTCATTGTTGCAGGTGTCTATATGAATAGTCACAGTAGGGCATCTGACCTTCCAGTTTTGAAAATGAACTTGAGTAAAGAAGGATTCGAGTATTTTGTTGTGCTCTTGCCCAAGCCCGAGAAACAGCTTTCAATAGTCAATAAGTTCACAGGTTATCTCATGCACAGGTGAATGATGATATGTCAACTTCGAGTAGTAACCCTTATCGTTCAAAACACATAAAGCATACAAATAGGCTAGGGTCTGATAAAGTGTTCTTGTGCCAGATTCATAAAATCAGATGTTCAAGAAGGTGAACATCACTTCACTAAATGCAACTGTCACTATCAGCTAATATGGCAAATTTTCCAGTGTTCCTATCTACCAGGGATATCCAAATTCTAATTTGAAGATCCTACTCAACGAGTGTATCTGAGACCACTGATTTTTGCCTTGGCTTCAATATCTACTCAGCTTCAATATGGCGAAGAAGCAGAAGTCATCGATGGTGCTCAAGCAGCAAGAGAGAGCTCGTTCAAGAGATGAAAAGGTAGATTTAATCACATTATCTCAAAGCCAGACCTGGGACTGACAATTTTGTACAAAGATCTCAGGAGAGTGTACTGTTGAGAAAGACCCTGCGGAGATTCGAGGAGAGACATCTGGGCCTGAAAGCGACAGTGGCTCGAGCGAAGATGAGACGTCAGACCCAGCATCTCACCTTAGAACAAACATGGCCCAAATTACTCTAAGAGGCAACCAACCCCATTCCCACAAGCGAACGACATCTCCGTCAGATGATGGATACGATAAGTTGTGGGAGCTTCGTCCAACCTCAAGCAAGGGTATCGGCATGTTCGCAAAAACGAATATTTCGGGAGGCACCCGTCTGCTGGCTGACCAATGTCTGCTTCATCTCCCTGGGCCGAAAACACTTCTGATCGACATTGAGCGAGGCTTCGACCAGCTCTCACCAAGTCAACAAATAGCCTATATGAATTTGCAGTGTCCAGATCGTCCGGGTCGAAGTCCCATCGTGCGCATCTGGGAAGCGAACTGCTTCAGAGTCGGTGAAGGCGCAGGCATATTCTTGAAAGCATCCCGTATCAACCACTCCTGCACGCCCAATGCGCACTTTGCTTGGAACGCCACAATCCAGCGGGAGACGGTCCATGCCATTGTCGACATTCCAGCCAACGAAGAGATCACCATTAGCTATTGCCGACCTCATTCAGACATATATCACCGGCGAGAGAAATTAGAGCCGTATGGTTTCGATTGTGACTGTGCTCCATGTGCGCAAGATACGGCTTCCGGCCAAGCAAGCGAGAAGCGCCGGTGCCAAATGGAGGAGCTGTTCGAGGAGATTACAAAGATTCGGGACGACCCATGGATTACGGCCGCCCGACATTTCCGCGATGATGAATTACAAGCCAGACTTAAGTTGATCAAAATGCTAGAGAAGGAAAAGTTATTCCAGCTCGAGCTCGGAAACCAATACCACAGCGCAGCCACGTGCTATGAGCGTCTAGGGGACATGGAAAAAGCCTTAAGATATGCCAAGGAGGGAGCTCGGATAAACTTGACGTGCGTTGGACCGGATTCGGAGATTCTTGAAAGCGATCAAGCAAGGATTCACGAACTAGAGGAGGTTACTCGTAGGATCAGATATTCGGCGAGACCGCAATAATAGGAGAGGGACACGGGCGACCCAGGGAATACTTAGCATGGGAAAGAATGGACTGAGTGGACATGGACATATTTTCAGATTACATCTCCTTACTGGTAACAGACCCTATGGACGAGTATGGTGAAGGGCAATCAGGACTTGAAGGGTGTATTAGGTGGAGGAAGGCGAGACTTGTAGTCGCTTCGAGCACACTGACACAAGGGTGCTGGTTCGTATTATTTCTGGTATATCAGCTCCCTCGGACAGCCTCGATTAGGAGCAATGTGTAGACGAGAAATGCGAAAACTGGAATTGTTGAAGTGCACTAGGTCTGTGATGACTTGATCGAAAGGGCTAAGCGGCGGGTCGCTAGCGTGATCCCGTTTGATCTCGGCCTTCCTTCCAAAATCAAGCTCGCGGATGTCAGAATAATTCGGACGCCTAGGCCACATTGGGCGTGCCCCACCAAATTCAATATGTGAATCTTTCCTTTCACACTTGACTTATTAATTCACGAGCTCACGGTTTTTGAACTTTTAAATTACAAAATGTTCATACAAAATCGAGAAAACATGTCAAATTGATCGATTTAACGAAGTGTGTAAAAATTCGAGTGTGAAAGGGAAAATTCGCATACTAAAATTGGTGGGGCATGCCCAATGTGGCCTAAGCGTCCGAATTATTTTGACATCCGCGAGCCAAGTTCACACTTCGCTAAAGATGACTCGGATGGATCCTCCACTCACCAGCAAGATGTTAAAGTATGACCAAGAAGAGAGAAGTGTTTCATCGCATCCTAAGTAGTATTTGGCCTCATCCATCCGGACCTCGTTTCACGAAACAGGTCTCATCGCGGGCAAATACAGATGGACAGGGTTCCGTTTCATGGCGGCAGATCTCAACTGTTGGATCCTCTGTCCCGTTGGAAGCACAGCCACGAAATTTCTGCCTAAGCTACATCTTCTTAGGAGAAATAACCTCTCCTTCAGCATCTCCAATGGCTGGAGTGCTCTGCTATGTCTTCGGCTGCCGCTGATGAACGCGAGCCATTGCTTGCTTCTCCCGTGCAATCAGTGAGCCATGACCACGCTGGGCCATATGCCGAAGAAATTCTCATCGCAAAAAGCGATATCACCTCTAAGCGTATTCAAGTCATTACTTGTGTATTCTGCCTCCAGTTCTTGTTCAATTTCTCAAGATACATAGTCGAGGTTCCCCTGATCCGTCTCTTCGAAATTGCTATCTGTAATCGATACTTCGATGCTAAGGCCGTCAATGAAAAAGCATGCAAGATACCTCCGATTCAGGATGATCTTGCCATCATCGTCGGATGGAGGTTCTTCTTTGATGCAATATCTGGCCTGTTGACTGCTATTTTCTACGGACGACTCGCGGACAGGAATGGCAGAAGGATCGTCCTCTTCCTCTCGTGCTTTGGTCTGCTCTGCAGCCTTGTTTGGATGGTTGTTGTCTGCTATGCCAACCAAGTCCTGCCCATTAAACTCGTCTGGGCCTCCTCTGCCTTTATCTTGGTGGTGAGTCTCATGTTAATCGACCGTATTGTCGTCCATTGATGATTTTATCTAGGGAGGGGGCCAGAGAATCGCTAAGTCAATGTTATTTGTAGTCTTAGCAGACATCCTTGAACAGCCCAAGCGAACAAGGTATATGTATTTACTCGCTGCAATCCCTCACGTCACGACTTTGATCGCACCTCTGTTTGCAAATCTCTTCATGCGTATCGACATTTGGATACCCTTCGCTATCGCTGCGGGATGTCTACTATTGAGTTTCTTTGTCGTCTGGGCTATGCCTGAATCTCTAATACAACATCCTGCGGACGGCGTACTTGACGTCTCTGCAGGTTCAACCTCACGACTGCTCGATGATGGTGATGAGCAAGGCCTAGCCGAGGATGGGCCGCAACCAACTGTCACTGAAGAAGAACGTACTTCGAGGGACCCTGGGCACCAGTCATGGTCGAGGACGTTCATGGACATCGTGGCGCTGATGAAGGTTCGGGGAATGGCACTATGTCTTGGGCTCTCGTTCCTTAGACCCATGGCGCTTGTCAGTCGTGCATTTGTCTATCAACACGCTTCAGAGAGTTTCGGTTGGCCCATGAGCAGCACCACATGGCTTCGATTCTCCCAAGCAATAAGCTCCTCGCTTGCCACGCTTGTCCTGCTGCCTCTCGTCTCGGCCTATCTGGGTCGAATAGCCTATCCGGTGAAGAGTCACGACCTTAACGTCATTCGCTTCAGTTTATTGATAGCATCGGTTGGTTTCACTATCATCTGGCAATCTAAAGCTGGCCAGGCGTTACTAGTCGGTTTGTTTGTGTTTGGGCTTGGTGAAGGATTCGAGCCATCTCTCAAGGGTCTAGCTACTTCTCTAATAGAGAGCTCCTACAACGCGCGTCTACTTACATTTATCACGGTTCTGGAAGTCATCGCCAAGCTTATCGGAGGTCCATTAATGGCTCGGCTTTTCTCCATAGGGCGAAACGAGGACCACGGGTCAGATGGCGTCTGCTTTCTGGCTTCGGCTGTCATCCTTGTACTTCTTGCATGTGCCGCATCCATAGCGAGGATTCAGACTTGAGTGCAAGGCACTGATCCGCAATATGAGCACTGTTTCCTGGAAAAGCGTTCATCAACGCAGATTTTATGCTCCTTACATTCCGCAACGTCTACCTCGTTACGGTGAAAATGCACTGTGTCCATGGGAAAATATCAGGAGCTAGCTCTTTCAGTGGATTCGGATCTGCTCTCGTCATCTGGCGATGAATTTGCTGGGATTTGACTCACACTTTCGGTCACATCGAAGACTATCTCGACGGCTTGGGGCGATACTTCTCGCGGACATCTGGAGCAGATGAGTCGATCTGGAGGCAGGCAAGATTGAGGGTTTCGGCTGAAACTCGTTCACAGGTTGGGAAATCAATTGCTTCTCTAAGGAGATAGGCTTGTGATGAAGACGGTCGATCTCATGGCCTGTCAGGGAGCGGACCTTGATATCGTAGGCTGGAGGCATCATCAGCTCGATCGGAAACTGATGGAAGAAGGTATGGCTTACCACCTGCCTTGCATCACCAGAGCTGCGGTTATCCATAGGAAACATGGTAAAAGGCGTAGATACATCCATTTTATGTTGATCTCAGATTAACTGAACCGCGAGCCATATCTAAACATCAACACATTGCGAACCATCAGTTTACGACTGGGAAAGAGAAGGTTGCAAAGAGGATATTGCCGCGAGGGAGATCCAGACTGGTCGCTGACCCGCGGTACATAATATCCCTTTGCACCTGTTGGTATCACTCTCTCATTTTCGCTACAAAACCACTGGACTGGGACATGAATGAAAGTCAATAATGGGCGTGCTGTCCTTCAAGTCTATCTTCAAGACCCTATGTGTACATCAACAAAGTAGTCATATTGACAAGCCTCTGCTCGGAATCCGACTGTAGATGTAGGAAGGTCGATTTAGGAAAGGCCCACTCCTCAGCTGCAGCTTCAATAATCAGCCCTCTCCCCACGAAATCGCTCTTTCCGTCTGGAGATAGCGCGAGCTACAACCAGCGTTCGGGCGTCGGTACAGACCCCCATTTCCCCCTCAAATCATCTCATCTCCTCCCATCCAAGCCCCCCAGCAACACCACCCCAACGCCCACAACTACAGGCGCATACCCCCAATGACTCCACTCCCCAAAGCCCACCTGCGCCCTAACCACCACCCCATCCGCAACCGCCACCCCGCCCCCGGCGACCAATAACCAACCCAGAACCCTCCGCTCTCCATACCAAGCAGCGGCGTAGGTCGCCAGGCCCATGTATATGTCGCGTACGGCGTAGAGCACGACGAAGCTCTGCACGAGCTGCCGCTCGGACGCGAGCAAGGGGACGGGGAAGGAGAAGAAAGGCAGGGCGCGCGCGGGGGCGAGGGTGAAGGTCAGGCCGAAGAGGAGCCAGATGGTGCCGAAGGCGGTGGCGAGGAGGCGGAGGGTGGGCGAGCGGGAGGGTTTGGAGGGCATGGCTGCGGTGGGCGCTGTTTTGGGTGTTTTGACCGAGGCGTGGGGGACGGGTTGAGGTTGAGGTTGGTGGGATACGGGCGGGTGATGGAGATGGAATATGGCGATGCGTGCGATTGATTAATGGTTCACGAGAATGTGAGGCGACCACGTTAATGTCCGGAGTGGAGAATTGGGAAGAATGATGGGGGAGAGCCCATCTCTATTCTTCTGTATTATGTTTCGTACATTCTGGCGACACAAAGCTGAGCACGGTGGTCAGCATCTGAGTCACACTTCTCAATCGAGGAAAGTGTGGTTGTTGGTAGTCGACAAGAGAGGGGGTACGCAAAGGGGGTAGAGATCGCTAAGAGAATGTCAAATTCGGCTTCAAGGGGGGCATCCTCCGTAGATAGTACTTTAGATTCTGACATTTACAAGCGTGGGTCACCCACCTTGATAGTTGATACAGTATTGGCATTTCTCTCGATCTCTTCAGAGACCCTTTAATCGATGAGGAAACCCTTGCGAAAGCCACGATCTCCTAGTCTTCCTGCAGATGGCTAGTTGTTAAGCTGATTGGTCGCTCGTGCCGGTTCCTCGAAGCGTGTGGGGGTTTACCAAGAGTACTTCCATGGCTCGAGCCTCGATGCCACGAAGCACGAAAACGAAAAATACGCAATGAAAAACAAAAAATACGCAAAAAAGTCGATGGGTTTCTTGCTGTAGCTAGCAAGATAGGCTCGATAGCTCCATCGATGCACCGTATCAATTGTGCCCTCTGCCGCTATGAGTTGCAAATATCCCCGACTGCCAAGTATCGAAGGATTCTTGACGATCGTTGTCTACCTCCACCCCGCCGTCTGCAATATATATCCAATTTCAGTTAATAATGACTGATTAGCCTCCGAGCAATGATCCTCCGAGCTACTATTTGAAGCGTGGGATCCCTTGATAACTTGTGGCTCCACCTTGTAAGCATCTTCTTCTGATGACATCGTTTCATCTGCTTCAATAGCACGACAACGACGAATTCCTGCGCACGTACATGTACAGTCTACGGACATCGTCGCTATGTATGAAGCCATTTTCGAGAGACGCAGCGTCGTCCTTGCATCTGGCTTCCTGACTGTGTATTTTCTATACTTTGTCGGTCTTGTGATTTACAGACTCTATTTTAGTCCTCTCTCAAAGTTCCCCGGGCCCAAACTCGCTGCGGCAACATATCTTTATGAAGGATATTACGATGTCGTGAAACGAGGCAAATATACTTTCAAGATCAGAGACCTGCATGCTAAATACGGTCAGCCCCTTGAAATGTTTCCTGATCATGAACGCTGAAGCAATGACGCTCACTCTACTATTTCAGGACCCATCATTCGAATTAGTCCCGCCGAGATTCATATCAACGACCCAGACTACTATGACAGCCTTTATAGCAGAGAAGGCAAATGGGAAAAGAGTCCTTACTATGTGAATTCACTCGGTAATACTGTTGCTGGATTTGGGACCGTTGATCACGACCTTCATCGCATGCGGAGGGCGGCCATGTACGTAAATGCGGAGCTGCCTCTTTTCCCAGCCTCTCAGTCCGGTACGAAGGCGGGTCGCAGGAGCTCGGAGCTCGAGAAACATGTCTCCCATACCAACCTTTACCCGAGAATAGAGATGCTGACTACAAAATGATGGTTAGAAATCCGTTCTTTTCCAAACAGAAAGTGACAGCGCTACAGCCTGTCATACAACACTTATCCGAAAAGCTCTGCGCCAAATTCGAGAAATGCAAAGGCACCGAGGAAGTAGTGCCACTTGAATGCGCCTTCGACGCGTTCACCATGGATGTCATCACGGAGTATTCTCTTGACACCAGCTTCGGGTATCTTGATCATCCTGGATGGAGCAGTGACTTTCGCGAGTTAGAGCGAGCTTTTGGAGAGATGGGCTATATGCAGAAGATGTTTCCACCTATGATTAGACTGATGCAAAGCCTACCAGATAAAGTGGTGATCTGGATGGATCCAAAGTCCAAGTTGCTGCTTGATTTCTTCAGAGAATGCTACGCGATCGCCGAACGAATGTTGAAAGATACCGATGGAGAGAAGTATGAGGAGAAAGAACACCCAACCATCTTTTACGAGATTATCCACTCCGACTTACCGCCAGCGGAAAAGCTACCAAAGCGGTTGGAAGGAGAAGCAGCGGCCGTTCTTGGTGCCGGAGCAGTGACAACAGCGTGGACGCTCACAGTGGGCATGTATCACCTGACAGTGCAGCAAGAGAAGTTGGAAAGGCTTCGAGCTGAGGTCCGTTCCGTCATGCCAGACCCACATCAACCCGTGAAACTGCAACAGCTCGAACAGCTTCCGTATCTGACAGCTGTCATCATGGAAAGTCTACGCCTCAGCAACGGTGTATCTACCCGTCTTGCTCGTGTTGCCCCTGATCGCAGTATCTACTTTCGGGACTGGGAAATCCCAAAGGGAACGCCAACAGGCATGACGTCCACTCTCATCCACCAAAACCCCGATATCTTTCCGCAACCATTCGAATTCGTTCCTGAGCGTTGGCTCGATCCGAAAGAAAAACAGCGCCTGGAAAGGTACTTGGTTCCATTTTCGAAGGGCACGAGACAATGTGCCGGTATCAAGTGAGTTTGTCTGATTCCTTGGCGAAGGTTCTCTTCTACCAGAATGGATCGCTGTGCAGTCCTGAACACAATGCTGACATTAGTCGTGTTACAGTCTTGCTTGGGCAGAGCTGTACATCATGATCGCTGCGATGGTCAACAGGATCACTCTGGAATTGTACGAAACCACAAGAGAGGACGTGGATATATACAGCGATATGCTGATTGCAGAGCCGAAGAGGTATGTGAACGGTGTCAGATTTCAGATCAAATGATGCTTCGGAAGAAGTAAGTTGGGTATCTCCAAGCAATTCGTACTCAGGAAACAATGCGTGTCCACACCAATTGCTTTCTGAAATGATTCTGCGCGATTCTGCATCAAGGGTAACCTACTCAAGGCCGATAGTCTACTCGGCAATGGAGTCCATCGTATTTGTTTTGTCTAAATCCAACAGGATTACTCGAAGCTGCTCAGCAGTTACTTATCTGTAAAACTAATCACCTGTTGTGATGAACGTAAAATTGCAAAATTTCTCAAGGAACTCTCTGTCACATGCTTCTCGTATTCGTTTGCAATCATCATGAAAACCTAATCCTGGATCTCTACTACAGCAATCCGTCGCCCAAATTGTGGCGGGATCAATTTGACAAGCAGGCTTCTTCTCAGCAATAAGAGCCTGAACAGCAGTGATCCCTGGCTATATTACGTTAGCCTCATGTTAATACGAGTCAGGTATAAATGTCAATCAGCTTCGTAACAGGCCAATCCGAGAAAAAGAGAAACTTAGCCTCCTCGAAAACGGCTCTTTTCCGAGCTCAGCGAAGCAGGCTACCAGCAAAATCGAGGTTGAGAACAAGACTGATGGTGTCTTCACCTGCCGTCACCAACGTGGATGAATACGTTGACGACATTCTTGACAACCTTTCAGCATCTCATTTCAAGCAGATAAGTATTCCTTTGGCTGTGGAGGGAATTGAAAGAAGAGAGAGCGTAACTGTCCCAATGAGGCAGAATCTGATTACTGGACAGGGAGGTGGGTTTAGCATGGAAGTTTCTACGGTACTGTTGACGCCATCTCGTGAGAATAGATCCTCCGCATCCTTCAGCCAAGATAGCTGTGAGCAAGAAAGGAACAAGCGGTGCATGCCAACATGTGCAATAGTAATGCAGACGATTCGTATCAAGCAAGGGATAGGCGGCGCTTCGGTATAATAAGCGCCGGGCTTTCAGGTATGGCTGACACACAGTGACACAAACCTCTTTTCTTGCGACTGGTTTGATTTCTCAGAATCCTGGAAAAAGGAGAATAATTGGGTTTGATACTCCGGGATAAAGTCCGCATGGCCAGCCGCTACTGTTACCAAATGAAACGAAGAAGCGCGCCACTCACGATGTAGCCGCACCACTCTCCGAGTCTCATGGCTGAGGTGCTGCAGGTACCAACACCCCGCAAAGTTGGTGCGAGTTCTTCTCGACCAGGGATTTCTCAAACATCTCTCGGCCTTCGGTCTGTGCCAGATCGAGATCTTACTTATGTACGCCATGCATATGAAGCTATTCTCCTGCTTGCAATCATTGGTTCCTTATTCGTAGTTGCTCATACGGAGTGAAAGAGTATCCTACGAGCATCCACAGTAACATGGCATGGTCACCCTTGTAAGAGCATCTCCATTTTTCTGCCAGCTGCAACCCACGAGACTTACTCGTCTGCTACACTCATATACTCCTGTACTACGTAATTATCTAAAGGCACAAGGTACGACCAATGAGCATGAAAGCATCAGTGAACTCCCCAATGCACAGACCCCGTAATAACGCACACTAGTGCAGGCAGTATGCTGGATGATGTTTGTGGTCTACTGGGTCCAGGCTTTCAGCTAGAGAACCGCCTTTGGACAGGACTTTGCTCCATACTAAACTCAAGGTATTACCGCTGGTAACAGCAGCGAAGAAGATCCGAAGCCATCATCCTTCAGAAGTCGGGACATGCCGTGTCTCCTCACAGCTCAGTCTGCTGCCTCCGGGAATGGCCACTTGATAGACCTCACGTGTGCCCGCGAGGGTCGCTCCTTCCTTGTCTGGAAGCGTTGAAATCGATATCGTCACCTGCTCCAACCGGCAGGAAAGGACCTGAAAGCTCTTGGACGATTGACATCTCGCTTTCTGCTTACTTCTTCGTCTTCAAATCTACGTAATACGATGGCTGGTTCAGCACTGTTGGGACAACCTCCTGCCACACAGGAGGATGTCGACATTATCCGAGGCTTCTACGAAGTGCAAGGCATGCCAGCAATCCAAGCCGGAGACGCAATGCCCATTATTCCTGTACTTGCTCCTCCAGGTGCACCTCATGATTCCCGCTCAGGCACCCTGATTACCGCCATGTGCATCGTCATACCTTTGGTCTTCATCATCACTGGAACCCGTCTGTCGCTCAGATGCTTCCGCAGAGATCTACGCTGGGGTCTCGATGACTGGGTGATCATACTCGGTGTGATCGGTGTTTTTGGATGGACGGGACTTGTCATAGGCATTGCGAAAGATGGAGGCGGAGGAAAGCATATGTGGGATCTGACATACCATGAGCTGAACATCTTCATCTCGGTGAGTAGGACGATCTGATTGATAAGATGTTGGAAGGCTAATTGATTTGGAAGCTGAATGGTATCGGACAACCGGTCTTCTATGTGGCTCTCGGATTAATCAAGATATCCATAACCCTCTTCAACCGCCGACTCACTGGTCTTACCTCGAGAAAATGGATGATCTTTCACAACACAATGCTCGTCCTCCTCGTCTGCTACATCCTAGCAGCCATCTTCGCCAACATTTTCTCGTGCAATCCGGCTGCACTGAACTTCAAGCTTTCGGTCCTTGGGCAATCGAAGTTTCCACCCAAATGCGTCGATAACAACCATGTCACTCTCTCCTTGAGCATCTTTCACATCGTTTTCGACTTCGCATTACTTTCAGTACCTATCATCGTCCTATACCAGATGCAAATGAGCGTGCCTAAGAAGATTCGCATTTGCATATTGTTTTCGGTCGGTTCCATCTCTGCCATCGGCAGCCTTGTGAGGCAGAAGCAAATGATGATCAAGCATCCTGATATGACATGTAAGTCTTGTGGCTGCCCTCGCTCTTCGCTAGAATCAGCTCAAACTGACCATTCGACCAGATCAGTACACCTATGTCGAGAAATGGGTCATCGTCGACATGTTCTTCGCCATCACCGCCGCATCCCTTCCCATCCTTAATTCCCTCTTACCGTCACACTGGGGAAGCCGGCCCAACAGCAATCTCACTCCTATTACTCCCATTAGCGCCAGTAACGCTCCTTGGCATGGACATGTCGGAGCCCCGTTCAAGCTGGAATCGACGTCAACGGTCCACGAGCCGAATTTCGACGGGGTAGCATTTCATAGCGATGACATTCTCAACGACGCGGAAAAAGGCCTGGCCAAAGAGTCCCCGAACTAATTCAAGGGTGCGCCGTTGGACGGGGATCAATATCATCCGGATCTTCAGATGCCGGATAGGGCACGACATGCTAGGAGAGGATCCTGCTCTCATATTTCTTGATCTTTGCTTGAAGCTGTTGATAAGTTGAAACTCACCTTTACATATAACATTGCATGGGCGCTCTTACTGTATTTATTCTATCAGATGTCAGTGCTGTAGCTTCTACGACCCAATATCATGAACGGTTTTTATACCGGATGAACGATCGTAGCAAGCTTCGTTGCTGTCGTGTCTATAAAGCTCCTTCCTGCGCCTGAGGCTCTCTTATGATTGTTTTTGCATGCACGAGCAGCTACGAAGTATGAGCTACAAAACTTTCAAATCATTCATAATGGTGCGGAAGGGATTACTATCGTTGAACATATTTCGGCGTCGATGAAGTCTAAATGAGTTGAATTACGAAAATGACGAGTGGATGGTTTAGCGAACCCAAGGAAGTCAGCTAGTTGAACGACTCCGTTAGGATCGCTATATGATTGGTGAGCAGGACCAGGTGATGGGGAACCAAGAAGTTGATGTTTCCATCTCCAGAGCTCTTGAATTACATACAACTGACAGTTTGAGCTGTCTTGATATCTACTATCATAGGGAAGCCCAGACTTACTCACCAAAGATTGTATTTCACCCGACTGTCTAGATGACAACCCGCCATCATTTCTCGGGAGTTGGATCTTCTGGAGCTAAATCTAGGGAAGCTCACTTTTTCTTTCAGCTAAGATCGTAGTCCGCCGACTTTACAGATACAGATAAAGCATACAACTTCTTTTGAATGATGTATCGATATATTTCATTCTATGGGTTAATCGTACAAGGAATTGATCAGGATCGATATGCGCGACTTGCCTAGATCAGGTTCGACATCGCTGGCTTCGAGATACAAAGGAGCCTTGCAGCCACTTTCAAATTATATCTCAATAAGTTTCATCCCATAAGGTAAGCTAATCATACAAAACCACACCGAGATCGATCTGCCCGGCTTGCCTGATCAGGTTCGACACCGCCTGGGTCTTAGGTACAAAGAAGCCCCGCAACGACTCTCAAACAAGCCATTCTATCCCATCGGCTGGCGTGAGGTTAAAAAATCCGGGTCAAAGGCCGCCTAATGCATATCCGAAGGCCCCTAGAGCTGAGCCCGGATGAGGTGTCCAAAAAGTTAACGCCACCAAGGCTAATCATACAATTCGATCTGCCCGGTTTCTTGATCAGCTTCGAGATCTTCGACCGTCGCTTTGCGATCCTCCTTGCGCAGTCTCCGTCTCCCGTCCTCGCTGCTTTCGTCGCTTACTTCCGTTGTTCGAGGCTTCGGTTGTCCATTCGCCCCAGCACTAGGCGGAGGTTTGGTCGGGCTATTGGCTCCGAAGGCTAGCGAGTCACCGCGCGGCGGAGAAGGTACGTAATCGACGTTGAAGTCTGACAGGCTGGGGTCGTGCTGACGGGGAAGGGGTGGAGGCGGGATATCCTGTCCGTTGATTCCGGATGCTGCTATGAGTTCTGCTCTGCGCACGCGGTCTCTGAAAGATTCAAACACTATGCGGTCCTCCAAAGCTTCAATTGCTTTGCGTTCCTCTAAAGTTTCAGATATATGGTGTACGGATTGGAGATGTCGCTCCAGGTGCTCAGGGCGCTTGAACTCTCGCTTCGCCTGGCCGGGCGGCGGTTTGCATATTGGACAGGTATGCAGCGGCGGTGGCGGCAGAGCACCCGGTTGAGGTGGGGAGCCTTTTATGCTAGCATAGTATGGAGCTTGAATGGGAAATTGTGGGCTGGTCCCTTCGGCCATTGCACTGGGTTCTTCGGACAGGGTTCCAAGTCCCAGAGGAGTGCTAGCCTCAGCTGGTCTGTGGCCCAGTGCGGTGACTGAAGGTGTTTGTAAAGCTGTGCTGAAAGGCGGCTCGGTCGACTGTGAACCCTGGTATATCACGAGGTCACCGTTCGCGGCATTGTTTGGCTGACGCGAAGACGTATCTACAGTTGAGGTTTGGGTGGCAGCTGGAGGCTGATCTCCTTGGAAGGTAGTGAATCGTTTGAGGGTCTGGGTGATCAGTTCCTCGTTACTTGGCCCAGATTGTTGCTTCGAAGCGGTACGCCTGCGCGTTGGCCTATAATCATCATCTTCGCTGGAGGAAAACGCTGGTCTGGAGCGCAAGGGTCGGTTTCTGACTCGCTCAAGATCTCGATGGCGAGGTCTACCATAACTATAACCCCCATGTGCTCTTGAAGAACGCTCCTCAAAGACCAATTCTGATTCCTGGGTCGGTCTGCGCGACACAGGTCTACGGTCACGCTCACTATAACTACTTTGCCTGGAGTCGGCCGGCGTTCGATGTGCCTCGACAATTACATTCCTGACCGGCGAAATCGGGTATTCTGGTTCCCCTCGGATGCGAATGCTGCGATCGAGGATACGTTCGCGTAAGTAGTCATCCGGTTGACGGGAGCCCCCGGTTCGCAGAACGAGCGCTTTGCTTGCGTCAGCAGGCCACGAGTCCTCATTAAATGTCGACGTTCGTCTGATGGGTGGGGAACGCTGTCTATACGGGTATTCCCCAACCAGACCGTAATCGCTGACCTGTCGATTGGGATATCGTCTTCCGTCCTGGGCCTCAAGGCGCCGGATCTGGGCTTGTATTTCGGGAATAGCATTATGTTTGAGGTCACTGGCTGTTGTATAATCATGTCTTGATATTGCTCTCTCTTCTTCCAATTTCAGTATTTCTTCTTTCATTCTCAGTTTTCCAAGCTCGTTGTGTTGCTCTGGGAGTCGTTCATTGAGCTGCCGTGGTCGTTGAGGAGAACTCAATTCCTGGTATCCCTTTGGGCCGATCGCCATGTCTTCGGTAGGTGATCTTTCTCTTTCTCGAATAACAATCGCTTTTCGCCCATAGTCGGGCATCTCACGATCGTCTCTCCGAATAACAAGTTCTCGACCGCGACTGGGAGAAAGATATATTTCTCGCTCCTCGTCTCTTGTAGTCCTAGCTGTCTCCCGAGGGTGGTCGCGCTTTCTGACCACGAGTTCGTCGTCGCTATCATAGCGTCTTTCTAGAGATCTCCGCCGAGGTCTTTCCCTCTCATCTCTGCGGATAATGATTTCCTCCTCCCGATAATCTCTCTCAGCGGGAACCTCATAGGTATTCTCGCCTACATCCCTGTGCCTTTCCCTATCCTGCCTTCGAATAGCGACCGCTTGGCCATCCGGGGAAGAGTATGTATAGCTTGGCCTTTCTTTTGACCTAGTCCTCTCGAATGACCTAGACTTTTTCGGACTGTTCTGTCGAACAATCAGCTCTCCGGTACCGGCAGGCGGATATATGTTGTCCCGAATGTCAATCTCCTCGAGCAGTCTGTTTCTCCCATCACGTGGAATGTAGATCTCTTCAGTCCGATCTGTCAAGTGTGTTTGGGCGTTCGAATGTACATTTGATTGGACGTGTGACTGGCCTTTCCTTCTCTTTGACCTTTTCGTTTGGGGACCCGCTGCTGATTCCACGTTTGTTCCGGGATACTCATCATGTTGGCTGTCGCCATAAAGGATATCCCGCTGACTCTGAGATAGTGTATCATAAAGCTGGAGCTGAGTTGTAAGTAAATCAATCATATCGTTAA
Organism: Physcia stellaris; assembly: GCA_018902385.1. NCBI lineage: Eukaryota > Fungi > Ascomycota > Lecanoromycetes > Caliciales > Physciaceae > Physcia > Physcia stellaris. Next base: position 550,263 of record JABSSW010000015.1, on the reverse strand, counting down.
TCTCGTCGATGCGTTCTGGCTCTGCACCATCAAGTTTCCCCTTCTTCGCTGCTAGCCTCATTATTGCTTCTAGTATTTGTTCCTTATTCCGAAACTGCAAAGGCTCCCGTCTAGAAATCACAGAAGGCTTTGTATCTTGCCTCTTCATGATCCCTTCTGCGAATGAAACCTTTGGTTGTGGGCTCTCACTAGAAGAAGAAGAGTTGCTTGAAACCCTTCTGTAAATCTTCTCTTCTGGTGGATCTTCGCGTCTGAAAATAATGACTTGTAGCAACTGATTGTCGTGCTTGTGGCCCGAAACCGTCAAGCGAGAATTTCTTTGTGGCATTTTAATGTAATAGAGACTCCAATCGACTTTTTCGTCACCGTTTCTCCATTTCAGAAACTCTAAGATTGATTTTCTCCAGAGAAAGTCCAGTCCCACAAAGCAGCTCCAAAGATTCGATTCTCTGTTTTGCTTTTTGGATATCTTTTCTAACCACTCGGCTGAAGGCATGATTTCTGTTCTCGTATTCGAGGAGAAGTCCAGGAGCCAGGTCTCGATGGCAATAGAACTATTCCTATGGTTACTTCCGTCCGAGAAAAGAAAGTCCAGCGATGGCTCCCGTCGGCGCTCGCCATTGTCTATCGTCCGTCGTCCCCGCCGGTACCTATCATTCGAGGTGGTCAGCTATGGGTAAATTTGTGCATAATGGCAATAGCAATAACTAAAAGAGGGATCTATCTAACGAAGCGAGCATTCGTGAAAAATTGCATTGAATCCCTAAGTTCATGGCCCAGTACTAAGTGGTACGATTTGGAAAATCTGCCCTGACAGACCTGCGATTACCCGACTTGGAACGGAATCAGAAGATGAGGCCTAATCGATGTCATATTCATATGCTTCGTGCCAGGGACGGGTCCGCGTCTTGTCATAATGAGTATACTGGTAACGATGCATGGAGTGCAACATCGCACCACACCAGACCATGGCATAGGTCCAAAGACAAGATCGTTTATTGTTACCGTAAGAATGACCCCTCCGTCGAAAGAAGTTCAAGCCAACATCGATCAAGAAACAGCCACTTACCAAGGAATTATTTGCCGAACCCAATTATGTCCGGTCGACGAGCTTTTCCTTGTTCTGATGACCTCTGATTCATCTCTACTCCTTGATGGTGTTATGCTGCTTCTGTCACCTGACTCAGGGCGTGGAGCTATTGGCCGAACTGTAGGCATATTGACACCAACGCCACCTCCCCCAAAGTTGAATTTGGAACTGCTCAGTACGTGCTCAATCTGTTGCGCCTCAAGTCCAAGCCTCAACAGCTCGCTCCGAAACAGTTCTCTCTCCTCTGCAGACCGATTTTGTAATACATCCTGCTGCTTTTTGTACGCCTCAACTGCCTTGAGCTCAATCTCGTGCTTCGCTTCTTCCTCCTTTTTCCTTTTCTCTTCCTGCTCTGCTTGAAGCAAAAGAGCACGTTCCTTGATTTTCTTTTCTTCCTCTTCACGGATGCGACGTTCTTGGTAAGCAACGAAGTCCTCCAACATTTCCGGCTCATTGTCAGCCCAGTATGCGTCACGAGGTTTTTCCCGCTGCGGAAAGTCAACATAAGGATGCCTTGCACGCTGTCTCACTTGGTCTGCCATGTTTGCAGCCCAGTCTCTAGATCTCTGCAATCCCGGAATGTCATTTGTATATTTGGCTTTATCGCTAGACGTTGCCCTGTAGACTAATAAGTTATATAATCCTGCGTGGTGAACGTACTCCGACATACCCGCCAAGTGCCATTGCGGCTGAAAATAGTAGCGAGAGGTCGAGCTTGATCCTCTGCAGTTCTGCCCTAGGGACCTCCAAAGATTTCTTGAGAAAGGGCCAACGGAGTGTTGAAAATAGTGAGGTATCAATGAAGTCGCTTTCGAATGCTGAAGACCTTTGCTGCCAGCCACCTTTCTGAAGGACCGCCTTCAACTCCTCAATGATCTTTTGGCATTCCTCGGAACAGCGTACAGCGCTGCTGATTCCTTCTTCACTGAAAATACGAGTTTGTTGGTTCTTGCCCACAAGTTCGCCGATTTCCCGGAGTCGTTCGCTGGTAGTCGCAACCTCATTCGATATACGCTGGATACGAAATGGCGCGTCCTGAACCTCGCCAATGTATGATATCAGGGAGTTCGATAGACTGATACCGAGCTGGGCAACGGCGATAATGGCGCTGGCTTCGCCAATACCAGCCATCACTCACTCTAGGTGAGCTCTGACGGTGGCTCGTTATGCCATCGGAGAGTGATAAGGCGGCGCATTCATCAGAGGTATGGCTGCAGACCAGAGTCTGCAACACGAGATCCATATTATTGAGTGGACGAGCCTGGGGCTGAAACTACTCGATAAAGACTGGCGAGACTGGACCAACCAAGCGCAAGGAAGAGCTGCATCGTGACGGAAATTACAGACGCTAAAAGTTATTAATAGATACCATACATGTAGACAGCAAGCATACTCCCGTACGGAGTAACGATGATGGAGATTCATGTCTCAGTCATTTACGGATAGCTACCTTGAGTGCGGCCTCATATATTGGCATGATTGCTTTTCAGAAGAAATGCCATGCTTCAACCCAGCCATAAACCAATTCATCGTCCGTTGACAATGCGATGATCCCACCTGATATCGAGCCCGATCGAGCTCGCTGTTCCTCAGTCGGAATAGGAGAAGGTCGATCGTGTAGGTGCTCCGAGGAAGAAAGCAGCCAAAAGGTCGGTATATGTCAGACAGGCTCAAGTCCACATGAAACATCAAAAGTTTAGGTAGCTCATTCATTGATCTCTGCGTTATTATCATACGCATGTCAATGTCATCCAGTCTCAAACATTGTCAGATTCAAGACTCTTCCGTCCACACTTTTATATACCCCGTGTCCAGCATCCGTGTACACCGTCTCATTCGAACGATAGACGTTGGGATGCCTCCATCTCCAAGGCGATGATATATACGCAGTTCCACGAGGAGCCCATGAATTGAGCCTCTTCGTCCGATCTCGCTTAGGGAAAGGGATTCCATCGGAATTCGCAGACCATGTGTTTTTTCCCCAAACAAGCCCTCGCACATTCTGAAACTGTAAATACCTCACTGCTGCTGTACTAGGAGGTAGCCTCGTTCTCAGATCAACCCAACTCGCCGAGAAGACAATCTCTTGAGGTTCGCCATCCGGAAGGTCCATCGACATGAGAGGTGGCTGATAGGTAGCGAAAAATGGACCAGTGGGGCCAGAGGTTCGAAAAATCGGTAGACCCGTACAGTCAGAGATATGAGAATGAGCTCGCCCCGTTGCACCCCATCCAGCGCCGAATTGATTTGCCAATAGACGTGAAAACATAGTGAGACTGGAACCAATGCCTTCAAGCGATGGCAGTGCCTCCTGTTGGGGCTTACAACATTCGCCTGGAGGTATATTCGTGCACTCAGCCTCTACCAGGCGCTCCCAATCCTCGGGGTCGGCGGGAAACCATTTGATGGTAATATCAACCCCTCGGACTGAGCAGGAACCGACTATCAGTAGGCAGATCACGAGAGCCAATCCTCTTAGCGCTTTGTATTGGGATTCAAATGTGAATATGCTACCATTGAAACAGATGATCATATTGTTAATGTCTTTTGATTTTCCAATAGGTGAGCAATGTTAATGGTCGTGGATTCTTAGATAGGCTGACTATCCCTCAAGGGAGCACATTTAGAGTATGAGAGTCATCGTTATGACTGACAAGTAAATGTTGAAGCATTTCGCATATAGACAGATGCAGAGCCGTGACTGCATGTCTTGCGCAAATTGAACAGCGGCTCTTTCAACCCAAATCCCGCACATTGTTGCAGACCAGAGGTATCTTTCGCGCTTTACCACAATCCGTAAACATTAGGGGCAGAGATGGTCCCACACTGACGGTGGTACGGAATCAGTCAGGCTTAGCACGACTTGTTCGATAGGTGGTGTCATAGAGCACTAGATAGAACCCAGGCTCTGTAAGCGGCCAGATCGACCATGTTCCTTTCAACGAACGAATGCTTCGGAGAGGTAAGTCGAAGGAAGGCCGTATATTGTTAAGAAATCGAAGTCGTATCGTAGTATCAAGCTCTTCCAATCGCATTACGCGTCCATAGTACAGTTGACAATAAGTGCGTAGGCTACCATTTGAGAAGATCATCCCGAAAATGTAATCTCTCCATATAATATCCTATGCGAGCCTGGTTGAAAAGGGCGAGATCGGGACCGAATGGTCAGGCAAAGGGAAAATCGTACTTAGTAATCCATCTGATAATGGGGTAAAGATGCGCCATCGAGCAGAAGTTCCGGGTTTGCAGTGGGCGAAGCTGTAAGCTGGCCAGTAGCTCTGCTCGATGAAGTGGCTCCTTATCCCGTAAGATGGTGTCCATTACTTTGACCGTTGAGGTTAGGCGCTTCCTCCTCCTGATCTACCCTTTCCCAAATCCTGACTGTTTTGTCGATTCCGCAGCTCACAACGAGCCCGTTCTCACCCTCCCAGGTATCAACGCCAAGGACAGCGCCTTCGTGGCCCTCGACCCTTTGCAACACCTCTTTACTGACAACATCCCACCAGAGGATACCCCCGTCTTCACTCCCGCTCGCCACATAGGCCTTGACGATGCTGCCGGGCCTCGCGCGATGTGTCCCTACATCGCCATAGATGCCAAAGGCACCACTCAGGCCATACTTCTCATTGGCATGGCCTTGATACGTTTTGACGCATCTACCCTCAACATAATCCCAAAGTCTGACGCAGCCATCCAATGTCCAGGCTAGCACATATCTTCCGTTGGGGCTGAAGCGCACGCTTTGCACTGGAGCATTGTCTTCATGAATAAGTGTCCTGAGACATTGACCAGTCAACGTATCCCATATCCGGATCAAACCATCGCCCGCGCAGCTAACAATGAGTGTGCCATCTCTGATGAAATCCACTCCACCAACAGGATCTGAATGCGCAGGAAGTGAGCGCATGATACGGCCTGTGCGGATATCCCAGAGGAATATAGCTTCATCGTAGGACCCGGAGACAAGCATGTTCCCTTTTGGACTGAAAGCAATCGTAGAAACGTAGTTATGGTGACCTCGCAACGGGTGCGGATAGGGTTTTCCTGTAGTAACGTCCCAGAGACGTATAGACTTGTCATCTGAGCCCGAAGCTAATGTCTTCGAATCCGGCGACCAAGCCAAGGTTGAGATACCCGCCAGATGGCCTTCCATCACATGAAGGCATTTCCCGGAGTTGGTATCCCATATTCTGAGGGTTGCGTCAGCCGCTAGTCATAGAAGCAGAAGTCAGCAGACTGACCTGATCTTTGTATGACAGAGAGCAAATTGGTATCTCACTCACAGCAGCTGGCCACCATACGTCCATCGGGCGAGAAGCGTACCGATGCGACACCTCTCTTATGTCCTTTCAAAACTAGTTTCTCTGTATATGGTGCGTATTGGATTGTTCTTGGTGATGGTACGGGGTTGTATCTCTGGGCGTGTCTGCAGGTGTAGCGGTAGGCGTGGCAGTAGAGCTTCGTGAGATTCTTTCAGGTGAACCCCTTTCGCTCTGATCATAGTCTTCGCTCTCCGGCTCAGGGTAGGGTGTCATGTTGCCAAGCTCGTCGGGGCTATCCTCGCGAGATGCGGAGTTTGGATGGCTTCTCATCCTTATTTCGGGTGGAACAGAGCGACTCAGTGAGCCATTCCGGTTTTCAGGTGGAGGAGTTTCACCCAATTCATCAGGTGAACCTGAGTCTGACCGAGAGCTGGGCTCATTGCCGTTGACTCGTCGTCGTTTCGAATAACGACTTCTTTCCATGTCTAATTTCACTCTCGACAACTTCAGTCGCGCACTTTGCTAGTTCAACAATAAGCTATGCGTTAGCAAGTGTGTTGAAGCGCGTTCTCCGAAAGCTCACCACCTGCAAGCTTGAAGCTTCGCGATCAAGCTAATCCCGATCTGGCCCAGCGATCGTGTCTCAAATTCTCACGGGTACAGATTTACATTTACTTACAGATTACATGAAGTAGTCGTTCATCGCTGCGTTAGTATTCAGATTTCAGTCATAGCCATCTGTCAAGGTTATAAGATTGGTGACCTTCTCTTCGGCTTCGCCTTCACGAGTCTCCTTCGTAAGAGTCATTACATCCAACTCTCTGTTTTAATCATAGAAAACTCAATTTCATCTCGTTTCCCATGAATGGTCGGCGTTATTAGAACCATGTTCTAATAAGCACTACGATCTCAATACATCAATAGTGTTAGCGTGACTTACCTCAAGAAATATAGGTGGTGCTTGAGACATGTCCCCAGCTCTTGACAGCCCGCGTCAACCACCATCTCTAACATCTCTCAACATTCTAACCTTGAACTGCTGGGGCCTCAAATACATCTCCAAAGTCCGCAACCAGCGTCTCTCGGAAATCGGCCTCCGTCTCGCCAGCACATCCCCCGTCCCCGAAATCGTCGGCCTGCAAGAATGCTGGACCCAAGAAGATTACCTCCGCATCCGCGACCTCACCCGCTCAATCCTCCCTTACGGAAAGTTCTACCACTCCGGCATCTTCGGCGGCGGGCTGGCCATCCTCTCCAAATACCCCATTATCGACTCAAATATGGTCCGCTACCCACTCAATGGAAGACCAACTGCTTTCTTCAGAGGGGATTGGTTCGTGGGAAAGGGCGTTGCGTGCGCAACAATTGAGCTCAATCGGCGAACTGGGGATATCGTGGAGGTGTTCTGCACGCATCTACATGCACCCTATGAGGGTGAGCCGAACGATTCGTATTTGTGCCACCGGACGGCTCAGGCCTGGGAGATTGCCAAGTTGATGCGGGGAGCGGCTGAGAGGGGGCATATGGTCATTGGTCTCGGTGACTTCAATATGGTGCCGCTCTCTTTTGCTCATCAGCTCATCACGGCACATGCGCCTGTGCAGGACGTATGGAGGGTGATCCATCCTGACTCATCTCTTGGTTCGGCGAATCATCCGCCTGAGCAGGCAAGAGGAAGGGATGTCCCGAATGTGAGATTCAATCTTGAAGTCAACGGGGCGACGTGCGACAGCGCGCTGAACACATGGCGATGGAGTAAACAAGTCCAGAAGAGGATGTTTAAAGGAGAAAGTATATTGGTCGAGGATAGTACTCCCGACCCTAGAGCGAAGAGACTCGACTACATCTTCTTCAGCAGTGGCATCAATCGTTCGGGATCAGAATCTCCGTGGAAAGTCCAATCTGTCAAGGTCGGCATGACAGATCGCCATCCTAGCATCGGCTGCTCGTTGAGCGACCATTTCTCAGTCGAAGCTACCATCTCCCGTACTGACCATACGGACCTGTCCACTTCTAATGGCTCTATGAATCATACCGCACCCAAAGAGCGCGAATCTAAACCTCTATCCGAAAACCCAACAACCACAACTCTCCCACCGTCAACCTACTCTCAAATCCTCTCCATGATATCAACCTACACCGCCCGCGAGCGACGCCAACGCCATCTCCGCCTTAGCCACTTCGGCGTCTCAATCATCGTCTCAATAAGCTGCTTCGTTGCAATATGGTGGTCCCCACGACCCTTCGTCTCCTTCCTCCTCACACTCCTCAGCACCCTTGGCTTTGGCGCCGGCGTCGTCGATGGGCTTATCGGAGGCCTCTTCGTAGGCAGTGAGCTAAGGGCGCTGAAGGAATTTGAGTGGGAAGTCAGGAATGCTCGGGGCATTGCCGAGGCTAGGGAAAGGGAGCGAGGAGCTGTACTAGGCCGGAGCGAACGGGATGAGAATGTGGCCCCAGGGGAGAAGGCAGGTTTAGGTAGTGATGAGAAGATAATCAAAGACATTTCGTGAAATACTCCACTATTGCGTGATTGCACACGTAGAGAGAGGGTGGGAACTTGATCGATTTGTCAGAACAGTCTCAGGAACACAAGGCTAAGTGTCATGTCCATGTATTTGATGACGGAAATCTATCACGTCCTTGGTACCAGCTCAAGCAAAGTATCTACAAGGAATAAACCATGCTAACCCCCATCCACCACCATCTATACCAACAGAACATATTTTCCTATCCTTCACGATGCCAGACCGCTCTCCTTTCCCCTTCCCCAAGTTCTGCGACAACTCAATTGACGTACTTGCTCCCCAACTCCGTCAACGAATTCCCGCTGGTCAAAATCCCATCGACCTGGTAATACGCATACCGCTCCACGCCATTGCTCTTATCATCCAAATACGGCAACATCTGGTTCATGAAATCCGCCTGCTGCTCCACGCTGCCGCTGGGCTGGAACTCAGTCAACCAGATCGGGCGCCCGCCCGCCATGGCCTGCGTTTTCTTGATGTGGTCCTTGAGCGCCTGGACGCCGTACTCGTTCGCGTCGCCGTACCAGTGGATGGCGATGAAGTCGATCTTGCAGCTCGCGCACGCGGTCATGAATTTCTCCAGCCAGGCCAGTCCGGTCGCCCCGCCGCCGTTGCACACCGCGGGGCTGCCGACCTTGACCGCGTCGCCGAATTTCTCCATGTTGTTCCACGCGTCGGCGGCCTGTTGGGGCGACATGTTCGCCTGGGCGGTGAGGTCGGGCTCGTTGAAGCCGAGGATGTGGGTTGCGCCGTTGGCGATGGCGGTCTTGACGTTGGATTCCCAGTGTGGCAGGTGGAACTCGTTGGTGCTCCAGAGCATGGGAACGAAATTCATGCTTGAGGGGACCGAGCCGCCGGGCTGCGAGTCCCAGTTGTAGCACCAGCCGATGGTGTTTTTGTCGAAGAGGTTGGTTAGGGAGGCGGTGTTGTAGACAAGGCCGCGGGGGGTGACGGAACCGCCGCTGGTGGAGGGGGAGGAGGTGGGTGTGGAGATTGCGGACGTGGAGACCGCGGATGTGGAGATTGAGGACGTAGATGGTGTGATATAAGCTAGTGTAGAGCTTGTAGAGCTTGTAGTTGCGGGCACGGCTTGCACACTGGATGAGGAGGAAACGGCGGATGGAGTTGAGGCGGGAATCACCGGGGCGGCTGTTGAAGAGCTCGATTCAGGAACAACCACCGCTGTTGTGTGTTTGGGACGAGGGTGGTGAAGCGACATATGGTGGTATCCGTGAGCTGCAATGGAGCTTGAGGCGCCCGCGACAGGAGCAAGCGTGTCGGTACTGACGACAGCACTGCTCACTGGAAGCCCTGTGTAAACGGGAACAGGAAGCTCGGAGCTACTCTCGATCGGGAGGATTGAAACGGTACCAACAGTCCCAGTGGGGCCAGCTGTGGTCTCATTGCCAACGGGATAAGGTGCAGAGTTGATCGAGGAAGTAGAGATCGGGGAGCTTGCCTCAGCAGAGCTGATGGGTCCTGCTCCAACTGTGACTGTGACAGTGTTGGCGGAAGTGACCGTCACAGTCGCCGGCCCACATTCTTCGGCGCCAGATGAGGCTCCGGCTGGAGAATTGCCGGTAGCGGATGGCAGTCCAGTTGCACCTCCAGCACCAGTATCAACGGGGCTCGACTCGGGGATTGGCACGACAGTGACAGTGGAAGGAGAAAGGGACGAAGATCCGGTCCCAATGGGCGAACCAGTGCCGGTTGGACCAGTGATGATAGTTGAATTGGCAAAGCCAAAGGGGGCAGTGGAGCTGCCAATGGGACCCAAGCTACCACCGGAGTGAGGAACCCCCGATGGGTGGGGACCTGGGATACCGGTAGGCTGCTCGGTCACTTTGCTGGAGACTCCATAGCCATTGGGTTGACCGTAGCCATAGCCTGGTGCTTTGGGGACCGCTAGGGCCGCAGGGGCGAGGAAGACAGCGAGAGTGAGGCTGAAGCGTGTCATCTTGACGTTCGTTGTATGTACGTGGGAGCTTTTCGTAAATATGCACCGATGTGTCGAAGATGAATTGGACTTGCAACTTCAAGCCTACCAGGGCTTCGGAAAGAGGGTAAATGGGTTCTGCAAAGATGAAGGATTCAGACTTCTGAAAGAAAGTAACGAGCGACTGCTCTGTCAATGAGTGACTAGGTGCAAATAGCAACGACGACGAGGGTGAGGAAAGAAGAAGAAAAGAAGGAAGACGAGAAAGGGGAGTTGGGGGACTAGATATCGGAGGGATTCACTAGCGTGCCGGCTCTTTTGGGCTGGCGTGGTGAATTGGACCAGTTGGCGTCACCCTGAATTGCGGCGCCAGGTAATTAACCGATCCATGTCAACACATCTGGATTCAGCTGCGTCTTGGGAGCGTCGCTGCGTCAGCAACTCAAGCACTTAATCTGGCCGGACCGACTTTTCGTTTAAAGAGCATCGGAAGAAATGTAGCCATTCAACCGAGTGAACTACTGCATAAAACAGGTGATATGACTGCATTTGGGGCGATTCGCTTGACAAAGAGGCGAGAATTGCGGCGACGAGACTCGTGGTTTGATCGGGTGTACGTAAGAAATTCCCATCATTCGACCCAGCCGCGATACCCATGTCGGTAAATGGTGGATTGCTCGCATGTGGTAGGCTAATGCAGGGGTATACTGACATGATTGGTGTACCTGAATCACCCGTCTTTGTTGGCGTTCTCGCTCCGCGTCGATGCTGCAGGCACGCCATGTTTCACATCGCTAGAAATTCGTGATGGCGGATCCATCCAGGTGCACCTTCGTCAGCTACCCAAAAAATCCCTCTTTCACTAGAGTACCGTATGTAAGACGACCCACTTTTGTGATGGAGAATCCCATTTGGCTGTGCCATAGTAATGCCAACTCAACCATGAATTGTTTCACGTTCTCCATTCTCCGAAGCAGAAAGAGAACCAGCGACTTGGGCAATCGCGGAACGTTGCGTTTGCTTTTGTGATGATAGGAAACCTTAGCGATCATACGAAAGATCAAGATGCATCATCACCTGATTCTTAACCCAACTTCATGGCCTGATGCTGTTGTTTTTAATCAGGCCTATGCAGCCAGTGCTGCAAAATAAAGTGTCGTCCTTAAGAGACGCTACTCAATTTTGAGTAGACGGTCCAAAAGTGCTTCATACTCCACTTTCGGCCACAAGGTTGGCTTATACCACCCTGTGTCATCTTTATGCATCTTGTGTTTATGTTTGCTTTACACTTGAATCGGATTTTTGGTGAGTATTTCATTCTGGATGACTTAGCTCATTACGATGGGCACGGCCTCCAACGCCGTGCTACCATGCTGATTCTGTCTTTTATCTGTTACCTGCCGTGGAGCAGTGCCAAGCCAAGAGTTGAAATCAAACACCCCGTCAATGTCGTTGCTTTCTGCCTGCTAATATAAGCACGCAGATTATCCATTTGACTGCTTCGAGCCAATAGCTTAAGCCTATTCCAGGACTTTGAGAAACACAGCATGCTGATGGATCCATGTCATTACGGAGACGAACATCTGGGCACAGAAATCCTACAGGAGAAGAGGAGGATTGCAAAAAGGAGCCTTATCTGGCTGGAGATGACGAATAGAGAGCACTCCTACGCTTACTTGCCTTCTGCTTTTCTCCTCTCCATCACTTTCAGCACATCCGCCGCACTATTGGCGTCTCCCTTTCTCTTCTTCGCTCCGCGCTTTCTTGGCCCCTTTCCTTCACCGGATCGTTCTTCCTTTCCACTCTCCTTGCCCCATACGGAGAGTTTGACTTTCTTACCTTCGGCTTCTTCTTCGTCACCGAATCGGCTACTTCCAAAGCCGAGGTCCATGTCATCTGCATCGCGATCGTGACCCTCTAGCAATCTTTTTCGACGAGCGAGCTTGGCGGCTTCCTCTTCGTTTTCGGGGGCTGAATCCTGGGAGGACAGCGGATTGATAGTCGATGCCCTTTTCAAAGCCGCAAGAATGGTAGGGTCTGTTAGCTTATTCGACGGAAGATCTGAATCCTCCTCTTTGTGCTCGCCAGCATCTCCGAAGTAATTCCGTCTGCTTTCGATAGCCTTATTGGGTAACGGCGGAGGAGGCATACTCGAGCGATCCGAGGAAGAGGCCTTTGGAGGCTTCCCACCCGCCACTCCTGGACTTGACTGTCGCTGGTTATCCTGAACTTTGACCTTCTCATCCTCAGAATCATCTTCCTCGTCTTCAAGACCGTCTAGAGGGTCGTAATCTGCGCCCACGCCCTCGAAGATGTCCCCGTCCATATCCTCTTCTTGGTTTGGAGTTGCTGGCAGAGCTACTTCCATACCCAAAGGTTGCGCATCCTTATCAGGCATCAGAAGCCCGCGGTCTCGAGATGCTTCGTCATTTGGAATTGCCTTCTTCACCTTCCGCTTTACCTTGCCATTCTCATCTGTAGTGATCAGGATTTCTCTGCCTCGCTCGTCCTTTTCAATGCGGGAGGTTTCTCTCTTTTGACCAAATTTCGTGAATTTTGGTCCCAGAGCTGGAGGCGCAGCCTGTTTGCTAGCTTCTGCCGCGGCAAGTCGGGATGCTCTCAACTCCTTGAGAATATCATCTCGATTTCTCTTTTTCCCGCAACTTGTGCCGGTGCCATTTCCCCTTGTTTGCTCTGCTCTTGCTTCGACACTGGCTGTATTTCTTTCTTTTCCAGCTCTTCAAATTCCTCATCCACATCCACATCGGTAGGCGGGGGAACGGTTTCACTGGAGTCTGACGCCTCCGATAGTCCCTTCGCCGCACTTGTAGCTGTAGATAGAACATCCTCACCTCGCCGCACTCTTTCTAGTAGCTTCCGGTCTAGACCTTTCACAAGATGAACATGTGATATGTCACCTCCTATTATTTCGTCCCTTAGTGCCTCGAATGTGGACTGCTCCATCTGGCCCAACTTCACCATCTCCTCTAGGGCTTTAACCCTCCTTGCTTTCTCATCGTCCTCGTCGGATGTAAGCAGCTTTGTGCGATCTTGATAACCTAAACCGAGCTTCGTACCTTTGGGGGCAGCAGTTGACCTAAATTTCTTCGTAGCCGAGGGGTTACTGGAAGCATTGCGTTCCGCAAGCTGGCGAGCGAAATCATTGCCTGATGAGCCTGCCACAGATCGTCTTTTGCAAAGTCAGCTACCGTGATATATGATGTGGGTTGCTGTGATCGTACGGTGTCATGGGTATACTAGAGCGCATGCGAGAGCCCAGAGCTGGAGTAGTACCTCCACGGGACATCGTTCCGGGTACATCTCCATCTTTTCGTGTTACTGATCCCGGCGTATCAAGTACCAGGCGTCGGAACTGGGTATTGTTCATTTCAACCAGGTGGAGTAAGATGGTGAGAAGCCAGGTAGCAGATGTATGGACTGGCAGTAGGACGACTCGTAGAGATACTACGTGAAACGAAGGAAGATGCTGGGTGTCTCGGGACGTGATTCCGTTAGCGTTGTACTTCTCAATCACTAGCACGTGCGCGTTGATGAGCTGCTTTTGACTTCTGCCATGCGATTCTCGTAATCCTAGGTCATCTGGCAAACTTCTGTCCCTGATATCGAGTTCCTGGCAAGTGTCCAAGAGTTGGTACAGGACCATCTACGTCTGGCCAGAACGCGTAGTCTAGCAATCCACGAAAATGAACAGCATGGATGATCCAGCTGCGCGCATTCCGAGGAATCTGGTAAAGTCAATGTATGAACCAATTCAGAAGTATATTGACGAGCTGCAGCTACCTCATATACACCTTGTATCGAGCCACAGATACCCACTGCAGCCTAACCTACCTTTAGGGACAGTAGTTGACTATCTGATTGATGCTCCAAGAATCACTCGCCATGTTGCGCCTATGAGCTGGCAGTTCCTCGACGCACCTTCAGACGGCACTGTTCAGCTTGAGTGGCAGCCATTGAGCCGTCTCGGTACCCATGCCGCGACCGATGGCTATGTGTGGGCGGGCCCTGAGGCACCCTTTACCACTCAAGTTCGAGGATATGTAAGAGGAGACCCGAAATAGATTGTCCCTATCCTTGCTGATGGACATATCAGACTGTGGAAGTGTACTACCAGAGAAGTGGTTTTCAACCTCGCGTGGAAAATGTTGCGATACACTCACGGAAGCGGTATCGCCTCGTCCCTCCTGCGAATCAAGATCCGAGTCTACCTCCTGCTGATCCGACTTTGTGGATTGTGCATTATGCTCCTGCTGAAAACCAGGACCGCTTGCCTGCGAATAGAGTTCCGATCACGCAAGAAACTCAGAACTCGCTATCGCAGAGAGAGTACATCCGCCAGCATGGGCAACTTGTGCGCAAGGACTTTATGCTCTACGACGGCAATAATTGGCCTATAGTCAATATGCCAGGTGGTGCATCATCTGGTCAACCTCTACCGGCCATGGCGTACCCTAACAATGTTATGGCTCAAATGAACAGGAATCAGCAACCTTACATGATGCCACAACATGCCATGAACCAACCCGGCGTAGGGCCCCCTGCACCGAAGCGCCCTCGTCAAATTGGCCCGTCCCACGGACACGGGCCAAGCAGAGCTATTCCTCAAGTACCACAGCCCTCTACTCTGGACGAGGAGGATATAGGAACTGGAGATGCAATGGATACTTTGACGCCAAGGGATATAAGTGCTAACCGCTACATGCTACATCACGAATGGATGGAAGAAATATTCTCCTCACCCTACGGGACTAGCCAAATTGTGCCAGTAGAACTCGGCCTAGGTCGTAAAGGCGAGATCGAATCGCTCACGCGAGAATTTTTCAATGCACCCACTAGTGATGTATCTCCTACATCTAAAGATGCTGCGCCTGCTCAGGTTGGTCGGTTAGAGCCAGGTAAAGCAGAAGATTTCAGTCGGCAAGCTACACAACGGGTTGGCCAGATCCAGGCAGAGATGGAAAGACTCAAGAGACAGCATGCAAGACGGATGTCTAAGCTTAATAACGGTCTTGCAATCAAAGAAGCTGAGCGAAAGTTGAGATCTTTAGGCACCAGCGGAAGTGACAAGATTGGGCGTTCTCAGCCCGCAAAGGTACCATCCAGCGGTGTCGATGAGATCTTGGGGAGGGTAGAAATAGAGCTTGGCAAGAGTATCAAGAACCTTGAGGAGATAAGCTGTGTGCAGAAAGGTGGGTTAGAGGAAAAACCGCCAGTGAGCGAAGGAGGACTACGCGATTTTGACCTTGAGGGGACGGCGGATTTCAATGAACAACAGGCACATACGACGTTATATCCGGCTTCGCAACCCTCAAGCTCAAGAGGATATGGCTCTGCCGGGCAGACGCCGCATGACTTTGCTATCCAGCATCCCGCAACCGGTGGCGGCGCTTCCAAACACGAGCAGGCACCTGTCATACCAACCAGAGGCGTTTCGACGGCTGAGGTACCTTCAGAAACAGCATCGAAAGACACAGAGACAGGCGATTGGATAATGGTCGAAAAAGAGGGTGAAGCTATTGGCCAGGGAAACCAAGCAACGCCAGATGTAGACAGTATCATGAACGATGCGGCACTGGAGGGCAATTTGGATACCCCTGGACATGATCTCAACACTGCGGGTGAAGCATTGCAAGATTTTGCGCCTGACTCTACAGCGGACGCCCCGGAGGACTTCAATCCCAACGACTTCGGCGATGCCGTTGACTTTGGCAATTTGGAGACTGCAAGTGAAGCTCTTTCAGGCTTTGTGGCGAACACGGATTTGCATCTAGATGAGCACGGAGATTTGACTTTAGATGATTCGGCGTTTGGGGAAGCGTTCGCTGCTACAGAGCCTTCGGAAGCGCCGCAAGGGCTTGGTCCCGAGCCTTGAGCGTCTTTTTAACTCTTTTATAGCTATTATTTTGAAGCCTACTACGACGGAGTAAATTTCCTGGGCGATCAGAGGAGCAGTAACGGTACTATGTCGTTGCGAGTATCACCAGTATCGTCCGGTCTATTCCGCTTAGCCAGAATACGGCAAGGGATGTGATCATCTCGAGATCTTATCTGCCTTTAATCTCGCCAATTTGGTTGATGGAAGCCTCACTGGGAAACACCATGGTGATATAAGAATGGAGTGGTTCTCTAAGGGATCAGGTGTTTTTTGTCACCGTACTCATCAACGACGACGTCTCTAAGCGTTTGTAAAATGATACCACCATACTATCGTACTTCGTTCCGGCGCACATGTGGTAATTGGCCCTTTCTACTGCAAGCTGCCATTTTTTATTGCTACTAGACTGTATAGTATACATGCATTCCGATAATATTTCGGTGGTCATGCATTGTTGCGTCCCAGCGGCGATTTCCTAATTCCACAGCTTTCGAGAAGCAGGTATCGGCTACAATGATAAAATTGCTCGGCGCACCATGAAGTGGAACAGTACCGTCTGACCTTCCAGTCATCTTCTCGTAAAGGCCAATTTTCGGCTCTGTTGGAGTCCAGATATTCAATACGAGGCCTACAGGGTTTTCAACCGCGCCTTAGGGCTGTGATTTTTGATATTCAGGGGCAAAGGCCATTCAGTCACTTAGGTAAGGTACCAGACCGAGTCTGCAACCAATCAATAATGCAGGTTAGATCAGTGTTACGCCAGCTTAGGCCAGTTCAGATCCCTGCCGTACATCAGATTTGCCAATCATTATTGTGCCTATCCGGAAAAAGAACGAGGCTAGAGGCCGACGCCGAATGGCTGAGAGCATCCCCTTTGCTCAGGATTCGCTCGTCTACTCTCCCGTTTCACTTTAGTGGCCTATGGCCACTTTGGGGAGATTACCAGGTAGCTCGCAGACCGGAACTTCGTGTCTTGGCCCCTGGCTCATGCCGCCCACGAGGCCATGTCAGGTCCTCAGTTAATCGTGTTCTGTTTCTGTTTCCTTCGTGTTGGTTCTTGCTGACCCGGTTCATATTCATTCTTTTTGATCGTGGCTTGGTCCACATTCACCTCCTCCAGCCAGGCTATGTACCTCTTGTAAAAATTATATCTCTGCCCCGTTTTTTCTTTGCTTTGGCCATTTTTGGCCTCCACACTCGCTCAGCATGCTTTTCGTTAATAGCTTGCAATCGACCCTCTTTTTCGTCTGCATTTGTTTGTTTGCTAGCATTGCTTACAGCGCCCCTATCCAGGACCAAGAAGAAAATCTTCTCGACAAACGTGCTTTCTATCCCATTACTGGTCTGAAGTCCAGCGGCACCCACCAGCGGCTCGAAATACGCGAGCTCCAGAAAAACACTCCTCAATGGAATCTCTACCTTCTGGCACTCAATCGCTTCAAGGGGATGTCCCAAACAGACAAGCTAAGCTACTATCAAATCTCTGGTATACACGGTCGACCGTTTGTGGCATGGGACGGCGTTGCTCTGCAACATGGCGGAGGTTACTGTACCCACGACATTGTTCTATTCCCCACCTGGCATCGACCATACCTAGCTCTGTACGAACAGGTTCTCTATGGGATCGTTCAACAGGTGGCTAGTGAGATGACTGCGCAGAAGGCAACGTACGTTGCTGCTGCTAAGACCTTCCGAGCGCCATATTGGGACTGGGCCGCCCCCAGACAGAACGGCCAGGTATATCCATCGATCTTCAAGGGCACCGTTAGAAACGGAGTGTCATATATCACTATTAATCTGCCAACTGGGCCCAAGGAAATCAGGAATCCCCTGTACGCATACACCTTCCACTCATTATCCGCCTCAGATCTCCCTAATACTCCATTCAATGTCTTGCCAACTACTCTGAGGTATCCTACCTCGAAAGCTCAAGGTGCAACGAGCCGTAACGACGCGGTAGCAGCCCAAATGCTTCAGTCTCAGCCTTCATACAGTCAGCGTTTCATGAATTTACTACAAGTATACAACAAATTCGAGCATTTTGGTAATGAGGGCTGGGTTCCCAATCAATCAGGCAGCTATGATAGTCTAGAGTCTCTTCATGACCAGATCCATGGTTTGGTCGGTAATGGAGGCCATATGTTCATCGTACGCGTTTGATACTCGATTATCAAGTGTTTCAATTACTAATTGTCGTCTTAGATTGACTACGCAGCCTTCGATCCCATCTTTTGGCTTCATCATACAAATGTCGATCGTCTCTTTGCAATCTGGCAAGCCATCTACCCCAACAGCTGGATGCCAGCAACGAACAAAATCAACTCCGGCACCGCCGTCCTATCGGCCGGCCAAAACGTCGACCAAACCACTCCTCTAAAACCCTTCCACAGCGATGCCGCTGGCAACTTCTGGACTTCTCAATCCTCTCGCTACACCACCTCATTCGGCTACACATACCCCGAAACCACAAACGCCTCGCCTGCCTCCGCCAAAAAAGCCGTCAACGCCCTCTACGGCCCCACCTCCGGCAAAACCCTCTCCAAACGCAAACGCACCACCCCCTCCGCCAGCGCCGTGAGTGCCGTGAGCGCAGCCAGCGGCGCCGCAGCTTCGGCCTCCCAAAGCGCCTTCGCAGGCGCCATCGCCGCAGGTCTAAACCCCGAAGTCGCCTCCGCCGTCGCCGCCAACGCAACGGCCGCCTCCCCAACCGCCTTCCCCCACGCTTCCGGCACCGGCAGCGTCACGCCCGAAATCTACAAAGAATGGATCACGAACATCCGGGTGGCGAAAAACGCCCTCGACGAAGCCTTCTTCATCCACATCTTCCTCGGCGACTTCAACCCCGACCCGGCCTGCTGGTCCTTCGAGCCCAACCTCGTCGGCACGCACGCCGTCTTCACGCCCTTCACCAACGCCTCCGCCGCGCTGACCGCCGACAGGATCATCGTCACGGGCACGATCCCGCTGACGCGCACCCTGAACGCGCAGGCGGAGCAAGGGCTCGTGGACACGGATGATGAGGCGCAGGTCGAGGCGTATATGAGGCGGAATTTGCATTGGAGGGTCACCCGCATGGACGATACCAAGGTCCCCAGGGCCGAGGTGCCGGAGTTGAAGATCTCGGTCGTTAGCTGCGATGTCACGCCCGCCGAGGCGGATGATCAGTTCCCGACTTGGGGGGAGTTTGTCGTGCATACTGGCATTACGGAGGGGAGGCCGGCGGGGTTGTGCGCCGGGGAGGATACGTAGGGATGGGAGGCTACTTGTTTATAATATTCATGCATTTTATTGGGGGGTTTGCGTGCATTTCGCTGGCTTAATCGACTCAGTCGAGGTCGCGATTGGGTGGGGGCTTTTGGGTTTATATCCCTTCGATTTGTAGAGTATTTACGAGAGACGATACTGGATATAGTGTCTCGAATCTAGAATTCTATTACATATTTCACCCAAGAAGTCCCAATCCCCATTCACAAAAAAATAATCAAATTTATGTGAACATAATATCCAGCAATAAGGTACCCCAACTCATAGCTCCATTGTCCCAATCAAGGACATAACCATCCAGGCCCCAGTTCATCCATCTCCAACTAACATCCACCCACCTCTCCACCTCTCCAGTAACCACGCTACTCCGCGCTTCCTCCTAATACCTCCCCTCCCCCTCCACCTCGTCCTCGTCCTCGTCCTTGTAGTAACCCTCTCCACCGGCCTCACAGGCTTCTGAAACGCCGTCGTCGTCACAGTCGTCCGTTTTGAAGTCGCAGGGGCGGTATGATGCCGCGTCTCGACGACCCGGACCGGGGGGTTGGAGGAATAGTGTGCGTGATCACGGTGTTTTGTGGGGACGGAGATGGAGAGGCACATGGTGCTCCAAGTACGGGTAGGTAGGCTTGATGGAATGGACTTTGGGGGGATAAGGGCTACTGGCAACTGTGTGGATGATGAGTCGGTGATTGGGAGGGCTGCGCTGATGTTGGTTGGGCTTTGGAGTAGGATGCCTGACCGGAGCGGAAAGAGGAGGAGGAGTAGGTAGATACTGAAGATAGGTACGATTTTGGGGGCGGAGGATTATGAATGTGTGGTGGATGCCTTGGCTTTCTGGCTGTGAGATGTTAGGCTCGTCGGACGCTTGCTATGTACTATGATCGATGATGATTGATAGGAGAGGTATATGAAAGAAACTGGAAGGATCGATAAGAGATCGAAAGATGTTGGAGGGAAGTGACGGGTGGGCAGTCACTGCGTTTCATGTATCAGCTCGGATAACGGGCCCAGTGAAGCCTGGAAGGATCTTGGGGCTGTGCAGGATTCAAGTGATTTTGCAGCCGCGAGATGAAGGAGACAGACAAGTGAATTTATAAAAGGGACCAATGCGAGAAAAGGAAAAGCGGAAAAGAAGGTTGTCGAAGTTGAAGAGGTCGTATGCTATGAAGTGATACGAAGTTGGAAGAGGGTAGTCAAAATTAGATTTGCCACGTGCTCCCACGAGGCAAGCACCTAGACCATGTGCATCCAAATTTGGGTCATAAGTAAGTACAGTACTACTCATCGATAATTGTTAAAAGTTTTCAAGCACTCCAGAAGCTTTCAATGACGCTTGAAGGCTCGTCCCCTATGCAAATCCGTTGACCACTTCACTTTAAAAAGAAGTACCTAGACCTACCGTAAACTTTTAGATATTCCGTGCACTGGATCCCAGCTCTGGGCAAGAAGGTGAGTATCTGTCCTCACGCCAAAAGCTTCACGAACCAGGTTAGCAATCTTGGAACTCTAGCATCGACGTCTGACGGCTGGATTGCTCTCAACTTCTGCTATTTCTCCCGTAATAAACCTTCCTACTGTGATCGCAGCGCCTCTACTGCCAAGTTCTGATATCAACTTATGGTCGTTTACCCATACCTTTCTGCAGCTCTTAACAGTGGAGGGTGTCGACAAAAGAAGCTCATACGTAGACAGTGATCGGGTCCCTTCGTTGGTCGTCGCGTAGTCCGCCCACGATGGCTGCATTGACCAACGTTGTCCTAGGTATCTCATTCCTGACTGTGTTCGAGCTAAACAGGTACCCGAGATATGCACGAAGCATTTTGAACAAGGCACCCACGCCGCCTTTTCTCCGCCGGACGGTCTCATAGGCTGCGTTGAAATCATCGTACGTCAGTACTTCTTGACCGTACCCTCCGTGTATGTGGCCGAAAACATGAAGCCTAGGCCTGACTCTCCAGAGTTCGTGGAGTAAACGTTCCTCACCGTATCCATTGATATCTAGATGGAACTTTGGTGGCATATGAGTAATAAAGATGTCCGCTTCCTGGGGACTATTATTGGTCCAGAGGTCCTGATGCGGAGCGTACTCGAACGCCCAACTTCCATGCTTTCGACTCCATGGGCTACCATAGATGTTCAAGATGCGGCCGTTCTCGAATTCGATCCGGGTTGAGCTTTCCTGCAAGTAGATAATCTCACCCCAGTCAAGCTTATCTTTCTCCTCTGATTGCAGAATAAAGTCGTGATTTCCTGCAATAACGATCTTATGAGGATGCGGAAGCGATCGCAACCATGTTAGAGTCTCGCTGACTTCCTGGAAGCTGCCGCCTTGTGTTAGATCTCCAGCGTGGAGTAATAGATCCCCTTCAGGGACTGTGGGCGTGTCGTTGTGAGTATCGGAGATGCAGACCACTTTGATGGGATCAACGTGAGATCTTGGTTGAACATTTCGTGTGTTGTAGAGTAGCTGCGCGAGACTTCGAACGGGATCAGATAATATTAGGCTCCACCATGGAGGCGTTGGCCGTTTGTCAGGCCGCTGAAGAATGGCATCAAGGCCACCGCTAGAACGAAACATCTGCGAAAAATCGAAAGGAAGTCGGTAGTTAGACCCCTTGAAGATCCAGCGACATAGACCGGACTCTCAAGCTAAGGAAGATACTTAGTACAAGAAGATGAGTAGTGAAAGGAGAGAAGGGTAGGCAACAGGAAAGTACTAAATAGGAGAAAATTGATGCGACCCGGCGGTTGTTTCATGGAGAGCATCAGCAGATGCAAGGCCCCCCGAGTTCTCTGTGCTACTTACGGCAGCCTTCGAACTGTGAACGTCCCTCCGATACTTCATGACTTTGTGAGATCGGCCGTAGAAGGTCTGACGTTGGAGCAGCGTCTAAATGACATTGTTGATTTGAGTGTCGCCACTCGCCACAGATAGAGATGAGCATCACAAGGTAGTCGGTAGCGATGAGAGCATGGTAGCCAGTTTTCGATTGGGAATCGATCTCGTTTATTCTCGTGATTTCGATGCTCTGTCCCTTGGGGGATTCTGTAGAACTTTCCTGAGCTTGGAGCTAGGACGAACTAGGCCCGCACCACCAGACAAGGGGGGTAGGGGGTATGTCCACCTCAAGGCATCCGTGATCACAATACATAATTTTGTACCTAGAGCAATTGCGAAGACCTCGGCCTTTGAGCTATCACACAGCCTCAGAAGCTCTAGTGTTCCTCGTTGAAAAGAAACATCCAGGCCCGAACATGTAAGTAGCCTCCCTCATCTCAGGCCTTTTACGTTGCGTTCAAGTGCTATCGCAAAAGCCACTTTCAGGCTTCGTCAAAGCTGACTTGATACCAGGAATCGCTCGCTCTCCGTCCGGTCTAAGAAGGACAATGCCTCCACCGCAGGCTCCGAGAAGAGCGCGCCCAAACATCGCTTCACCATGGCTTCATTGCGGGGCATGCAGCAGCCCGAGCTCAGCAAGAAGCTCTTCAAGATGATCAAGTCCGAGAACCATACTATAGGTGCCTACGAGTCTGCTAGTCGGGAAAGAATCTCTATTGCTTCCCAGCTGTCCGACTGGGGCGAGGCGACTGGAGACGACGCGATCTCAGATATCTCAGATAAGCTGGGCGTGTTGCTTTCCGAACTTGGGGAACAGGAAGATACCTTTGCTCAGAACTTAGAGGATTACAGGAGGTATGTGTTGCGGCGATCCAAAAAGTGGTCCGCCATCAAGAGCTTCACCAAGCATCTCCTCCCTGCGAACGAACCGCTGATTTCATGTTCGATACAGTATCCTGAAGCAGATTCGCAACACAGAGAGCTCTGTGCAACCGAGCAGAGACCACAAAGCCAAGATTTCCGACGAGATCCAAAAACTCAAATACAAAGAGCCACAAAGCACCAAGCTCGTGACGCTCGAGCAAGAACTCGTCCGAGCAGAAGCCCAAAACCTCGTCGCCGAAGCCCAACTCACCAACATCGTAAGCCCACCAGCCCGTTCCACCACGGTTCCCAAAAACAAGAACACTAACCCGAACCCCCCCGAACAGACCCGCCAAAAGCTCAAAGAAGCCTACGACATCCACTTCGCCGCCGTGATCGAGCGCGCCGAGAAACAGATTCTCCTCGCGCGCCACGGCCGCCGCCTCCTCAACCTCCTCGACGACACCCCCGTCGTCCCAGGCGACACGCGCCCGGCCTTCGAACACGCGCACCAAGCGCGCCAAGTCCTCAACGACGCCGAAGAGGATCTTCGGGAATGGACACCCAGCCTGGAGCCAATCCCGAGTTCGGCCACGGATCTGGGGACGAATCTGATGCCGACTTCGCCGCAAGGGGCGGGAACGGGAACAACGGAGCTGGGGAGCCCAGTGCAGCAGAGGATTGCGGGGAGTGAGACTGGGGAAGGGGTGTCCAATGCAGGTCAGCTTGCTTCCTCTTCTGCTAATGAGAGGGATGTGAGTGGGAGCTCAACTGTCGTGCAGCCTGAACCGTCGACGAGCTATCAGCGGCAGTAGGTACCTTGGGTGATGATTGCAGTGATGATGTTAGCAGGCGCTTGATAGGCTCGGGGCACAGCGTAGGTTAGAAGTCTTATGATATGGATGCGATACCCACAGGTTCAGGCGACAGGCAAACAGTAACGAAGTCAATGTCAAGATACATGTAGTGTCCGAAGTTTCTGGTTTGATAGGCTATGCCGTGATAGTAATGCGAAAATATCCACCAACTAAATCTATCTATACCCGTTCTCTAATACTAGAGGAGTAGATCGCTAATCCGTAGCTCGTCAAGGACCACCATCCGCATAACACGAATCGTAACTACTCCGAGTAGCAAGCCTCCCAGGAACCGTAAGGATAGCAGAATCCAGAGTGTGCCCATACCACGCCGAGCAAAGAGCTCCCCAAGTCTATCTCCAAACCCATCGTTATCATCACCTGCAAATACCTCATCTAGTCACAGTGTCTCCCAGCCCCCGTTGTTAATGTCCGCTTCTAGCTTCCTTGAAATCATGGTCGGGATGCCGTGCTGCAGCCAGACGTTCCTTAGTAAAGCATCATAACGCTTTTGATTGAGGAAAAGCTGCCGACTCCGCCGCAGGCCCGGATCAACTTCACCATGCTTGTCGAGATAGGGTGCATTGCTCCAGCTGCCGTTATTTGCGTGCAAATAAAGCACGTTACATTTGCGAATGTTGATGAAAAGGCCAATTGAGCCGCCGCATCTGTTTGTGGACGTTAGTCTGGGGAAAGATGGTCGAAACTGATGATGAAGGCTTACCTGGCCATATGCTGGGAGCAACCACCTTTGTTGTCTTTATGGCAGCATATTGCTTGACTACAGAAGATCTCGCCGCAGAATAAACACAAGGCCGGATCGACCAATTCCTTCCCAGTTGTTGGGCATCGACGGCGCATTGCCTCGTGAGTTAAGGTATCGTAGTTCCTCGGTAGACCTATCAATTCGAAAATAGCTGGGTGGCTGGGAATAAGCTCGTATTTGGTCAAGAAAGCAGGCTTATCTGTCGTCCAGTACCAATGTCTGATCCACCCCGACACTATTGCTTGCGTGACAGTCAGACCAGGACTGACCGAGTCTCCAACAGTTGCAAGCATCTCTGGCAGTGATGGAAGACGTAGGACTTTGGTCAAGCGGTCGAGCTCGGGTTTGTCCATATCCGCGAAGCCGGTATCTGGAAAGTCTACACCATACCGCACGTGCAAGAGTATTACAGCTTTGCGGAGAAAAGCCAGCGCATACGGAACAACGGCAGCGTATGTCTTCTCTGTTATATCTGGTTCAAATGGACCGGGCGCTCCTGGACCGTCCAGTGAGGTTACAGCTTCCTGATGGAATCCGGAAAGTCGGTGCCAGAACCTTTGCAGTGAGCCCACAGCTTCAGGAAGTAATTTGGGTATATGGATAGGTGTGGTTGAGGAATCGTCCGGATCTGATCTACTGGCAGTCGCTGAAATGCGATTGAGCACGACCGGGCCCATGGAGAAAACAACCCTAACGAGTTCTAGGAGATAGCAGAGTCTGAGGACATGGTATATATCTAGGTCAAGTGCTGGTACCAGGTATATCGAGCAGTCTACAAGGAGGATGAATGGGTCATGCGCGAGAGCCGACGTCAGCACTGTTTTCGTCCATAACTGATGCCCAACCCCGGCCATTTGTGGGTGACCGCCGAAAAGCGTCCATAGCTGACGGCTACTCATTTCGTTGAACTCCTCAGCTGTTACATTCGGCCCCGTATGTTTCAAACTGCCAATGGCAATATAAGATGAAGCAGTCTCAGACACCATGCGGAGATGAGTGAGAGTCATAGCAGATATCTTGTCTAGCAGGGTCGTCCCAGGCTCCGATTGAACACCCCGCTGTGCTATCTCTGTTGCTGCGATAGAGAAACCGAGCGTCTGCGAAAGGACATCCGAGTGTCTCAGCTCTTCGGGCATACCGACCGGAGGGACAAAATCAGAGAACATCGAAACCAGATCATTACTTTTGACTGTCCTCTTTAAACGACCATAGACCGATATGAGTTCTTCGAGTAACGAACTCGGGGTATGGGGCCATGGCGATAACGGGTTATTCGCTTCTTCCGCAGGGAAGAGCCCGGGCATGATGGGCTGAGCTTGGGAATAACCTGAAAGCCTACCGACTAACGGAGGAATGACGGCTTTGGCGGTATACTTGGCGAAGAGCTCTTGGTGACGCGATGCATCGATAGGAGTATCCGTACCTGTCGTCCTCTTCTGCCATCTTGATATTGCAAGACCCATACTTGCATCAATCCAGTCGGCAAAAGGCGCGTTTACCTCTAGAGCACCCGGGTAGACCTCATCTTTGCCTCTCCATATTATAGGCAAGAAGGCGTTTCCGAGAGCTTTGCACAACGGACAAACGAATTCCTTCTTCTTCAACCTTTCCGGATGATTGCGGGCAATTTGGTGACTTTGCCGGCGTTCCGCTGACGCGCAGTACAATTCGAAGCAGCTGTAGTGCATGATATGGCCACAACCTGTAGAAACTGGGCCAGAGACGGCGTAAGTAGGCGAAAACCCTTTGCCCAATCCTTGGTGTTCCGAGACTACCTCGTCGCCGTTGGCCGTAATTTTCTTAATCTTCTTGCGATTCATGCCAGCCACGCCAAAAGGTCGAATGTCATCAGCTGACCGATCGAGGCTCCTTGGGACTGCAAGAACTTCTTGTAAAAGGTCAGTGTTATGCAGATTTGTTTGACGGAGAACTTTGCTGTTCATTATCATCGCGAATGTTCCGTAGAGGCGTGAATCATTAGTCTCTTCCTGACAGAGGATGCAGTTTCCAGTAGGATACTTCCACACCTTCCTATGCTCTTCGGTAGCACCCGTTGCGATTGAGTCTGCATCATCAAATTCGTCTTCACCCCAGTCGATGGTGTCCTGATTCTTAAGAAAGTTTTGCTGCTGTTGTTGGAACTGGGCCATTACTTTCGCCTGCCTGTCTAAAGCCTGGCGCTTCTTTGCCTCTGCTATTTGTCGTTGTTTGGCCTCTGGATCTTCCCCGAGCGGGGTCTGAGGGGATTCTGTCCCAAGCCTGTCTTGAAGCAAACTATAAGCCGCGCTCCCTACACGGCCTTGAAGTCTCATGACCGCGTTCCTGTACAGATTGGGCCGACGCTGCCTTAATCTATGCAGGATAAGTCGTAATTTGGGATGGCAACCCTTAATGTCTTCGTTGTCCAACATCCTTACAAGTAATGCAAATATGGTTGGTGAGTAATTGCCCGGCGCAACCCCTTTGAGTGCGAATCGAACAAATGATGATCTTGGCTCTTGATCTTCTTCGTGTGTGCGGTCTTCTGCGGTACTAGCCAGTAAAAGGTGCAGAACCACGTGAAGGAAGGCTTCCACCCTGGTGTTAGGGATTCCGTGTAAATTGCGCGAATCCATATGTTGCCATAGCGAAAAGTAAATGACCTGAACAAACAAGGGCGTCGAAGTGAAGTTCGAGAGATTCGCGAACAGTCCTGTCTCAATTGGCTGAAGCTTTGGTTCAAGTACAATATCAGCAAAAGCTTGGCCAGTTCTCTTTGCCATCCAGGTTCGATAAACGTTCTCAGCCTCATCTCGTTGATTCTTGCTATAATGAGCTATATAGGGATCAATGTCCGCCAAGTACTCAGGCTTCAGTTCAAACGTCCCGGTATCAGAAAGCCCTTCTGGAGCGCGGAAATTAGTCATCTCATCAAGAATTTGTTGAAACTCTTCCTGGTTCTGGACCTTTTCAGACAGGCGCTCGGTGAGTGAAGAGAAGGAAAGGGGTTTGAAGCATAGGATATGAGCGATATCACGTCGTATGGCCAGAGATTGAGTAGCTTGTGAATCCTTGGAGGGTAGTAGCGTTGTTCTCTCGCTGAGGAGGATTACCAGCAGATGCAAAAAATCTTCGGCGACGTCGAGCTGCTGACTAGGCTCATACCCAGATCGGATAGTGTAACGGCCCCTCATCCAGTCATCCATACCGAAGCGTTCAATGGCCGACGCAAGGACTCGGCTAGGATCACAGACGACCATTGCGGTCTGAAGTAGGAATATATCTCGATGATGGGCAAGATCTCGACTTAGGACACCACGGTAGCTGTGCATCTGGTGGCGTAGACTTAGGCCATTGCGTACCCAGATTCCAGCTTTCATCTGAGCCAACCAGACGCACACACGCAGCGGGATGTCGAAAAGGGCCATCAGATAGTTTTCAGATTCGTGGTCGCTAATGAGAACTCGCGATGGATGAGAAGCCTGGACATCCCTGCTAGTGAAATGCAGAAGACTTTTGAGTTGGTTTAACGACATTGATTTGCCGCAATCAACCAACCAGGATAGCGTATAGTGTAATGCATGATGGAAACTGATATGTTCTCTTTCGACTACGAAGTCAACTACAGAGTATCTCCAGTCGTAGCCGATGTACTCGACATCGAACTCATATGCCTCGAGGGACTTAAAACGTGTCTCAGCCTTCAGCTCGGCTTGGTCGAAGCGGATGCGTTCTGCTCCCATCGAATTGATAACGGTAGCTTTGGCGACGGTTCGAATGACCCTGGCAAGATTGGCCAGACCCTGATCTTGGACACCCCTAAAAGACTCTGCAAATTGGCGGCAAAGCTTGTTGATTTCTCGTGTCAACAAAGACGCACTTATCCAAGCGTCTGTTTCATATTCTACGTGGTCTCCAACAGCTCTCACGTTTGGACAGATACCCTGGGGTAGCTTGATCAAATCTAGCAGTTGGAGTACGTATCGTTCCTCAGTTCGAAGCTTTTCCTGGACGTACTCACAACCAAGTAAGTAATGTAGATCTTGGAAAAAGTGGGCCATCCGACGATTCGCGACTGATCCGGCATCAAAAGCCAAGGTAGCAGTAGAAGAGATCTCCCAAGGATGGCCGACCTGACGAGTGGTCAGAAATGTGTAGAGAATTGACATGAGATTGGTGAGAAAATTGCCACGCTCAACAATTTCCTCGGTAATGGACGGTGTCGTAAGCATTTGCAATGACAAATTAATGATAGAGTGATCTGGTTCACGGTCTGCAACGAGATATAATTGAGCAAGTACGGTGTACAAGCCTGCAAAGCGAAGGCCCAAGATGCGTTTAAACTGAGGGATGTTTACCACCGTGCTGATGTACAGATCACGCAGATCAACTCGCGCTTTTTTCCAGAGTCTGAGATCGAACAATATCATCCAATCGAGTCGCACTCGTTGTCGAAGATCTTCGTGAAGCGGCAAAGGTGATCTCGAAGCATAGTCTCCAGGTTGCTCCAGCCAGTACCCTGGTGGCCGGGGCTTGACATTTCTTCTGGCCTGATACGGGGTTTTGGGAATGTCAATGTTGGCTTTGGACACCATTGGATGACTGACAATCTGCTCGCCCTCCGAGTCGGACACTGTTCTTGTCCGACTTTGCATTCTGAATTGATGAGCTGCCGGCGGCGGCGGAGGTGGAGGAGGAGGAGGATAACCGGCATAGGTGGCCTCAGAAACCTCGGTCTCATCTTCGGGTTCGCCTGGTGTTCTCATCTCGATGTCCGTATCAACTACCGCATTAAGAAACTCCATATCAAGCTCCATATCATCCTCATGGCTATCTGCCTCATCATCGCCGTCATCATCGTCAATTTCAGTACCCCTTTCCGCGTTTCGTTCAGCAAGTGTTGTCTCAATTACTCGTAAACGACCAGCAAGCGCACCTTGTGCGAAAATGTAGCGCGCGGACTCTTCAATCTCGTGGTCATCCATCTCCTTGCCGACGGTGGAATTCGCCGCTGCGCTGCCAGTTCGCCATATTTTCAGAAATTCCTCGCAGATGACGCGACGTAGTGTATCGTCGTTGTGACCAAGGCTACAGCCAGCGATATCAACCAGCCATTCAATGATAGTCCCACACATTTGTTCTCGAAATGTATCCCGTGAAGATCGGATTGTTACCGTGATCTTGATGTCTTCAATAATTTTTGCGGTCTTAAGTAACTCTTTGATATCTTTGGAATACTTGACCACACTACGACCTATATCATTGGTCTCGTTTGCTTTTTCAAGGCCGAATCGTGATCTTTCTCTGCAAGCCCTGGCTACTTGTGTTTGGACCTCATCCACTGTGTGTTTTTCGTCGTTCCATAGGATCAAGGCAAATTCTGGATCCAGATCCTCGACCTCTTCATACCACTTTGAGGCGAGATGCGAAAGTCGCTCATCCTGTCTTATGCTTTCCTCAGTCTTTTGCAATCGCAGCTGCTCTGGAGAACAAGATATTACATCGCACATGTAGTCGATCGCCCGACCAATGGTCATCCTAACGCTCTCTAGAAGCTCTTCTGGCAGACTTTGTGGTTCTCTTCGTTTCCCAGCCGCAACTGATGTATCTGCATCGTGAATAGTGCAATGCACAGGTATTCTCCATGCCTCTGCATCGCCACAGTCACAACATCCACTATTGCCCGGTGATATGCTCACGTTGACCAAATGCCCCGTATGATCCGAAGCATCGAAGCATCGGCTGCAGAGTACGCACGTATCATCCAAGGTACACGTTCTGCACCGATAAGTGGCTTCACCGTTTTTGAAAATGTGACCACAGGGTTTCCCCCTGGCAGCCTCAGTGTATTCAACGCCTTCAATCACACCTTGAGCGTTTCGAAGGCTCCAGGGCTCTGATTGTGAAGGAATTTTCCCTCTAAACACTGCTCTGAGATAATCATTGTTCTCAGCAACTAAGGATCGAAAGAGTGCTTGCTGAACGGCTTTGCTGGCCTCGGCCGTATAACGGTATTTGTATCTTTCCGGCAGATCTCGGAAAATTTCGCATAACCGGCGCTCACGGCTTGTCAAAAGCATTTTGGTGCCCGAAGAGCATTGCAGGATATCAATACCGGGTCGAGGGTCGAGCTGATTGAAGTTGGCTCCGAGTCTTCAGTCACATGTAAGGTGGGGCGCCTGTAGGGTAACGGTACTTGCTTGTATTTTTAGGTGGACTGTTGCTGGAACCGATCAGTTATGATGTTTTTTCATGTGAAGTTAGCTCTATGTCTTACTTTGTGGGGTGGGTGTTGAATGGTGGTGGGAATGGGTCCGCTGTAGATAGGAAGAGCCCTGCATCCAAAATGATTTACCCGGAACACTCGATTACAGTCTCGAATTTAAGTAAGTCAAAGATAGAATAATTCACGCGTTTTGGAAGATCATGACTCGACGGCACGATATATTCACATGGTGTATGCCGTTCACTAAAGCTACTTGCCGAGCAGAAGTGCAAAAAGCCTGCCTATCAGCGGAGTCATTCAGAGGGACATGTTCTGTCTGTGAACGTCCTTACGGCGAGCGAAGAGGAGTCTCTAACACATCGTCCGTTACAATTTAAGTAATCCATCTATTTCCTGGATGTCCCTTCAACCTAGGTCGAATTTATTCATCCTCATTCTCAACGTACTTCGCCCGAATGTCCTTCCATTGTCGCTGTTCCTCCCAGTCAGGATACGTTTTCATGAATATTTAATTCGGAGTCTGTTTTTGACATACCCCGCGGTTGTTGTAATCCCAGAGCTTTGTCAGACCAAGATCGAAACCACTATCGAGGGCGGTAATCAGTCGTCGTAGTTTCCCCAGTCACGCAGGACCTGACCCACATTTCAAATAGTAAGGCACCGCCAAACACAGTAGCGAGGAAGACGGGATTTCGGCGAAAGATGGAGCTTGATGGAGGTTAGCCCAAATGGCGTATACAGGCAGGGTCTCAAGGGACGTGCTTGTAGATGCCCGAAGCAATCTGTAAACCACTTCAATTAGCACTTCTATTGCGACAGTGATTCGAATTCACGTACGCCGGCCATTGTAACGGAACAGACACGCTATGCGCAGCAACGGAGAGGGATGGTACAATGAGTGTGGTTGTTTCACGGTTGCAAAGAATCTGAAGATGGACTCAATCGCATTCACGGATTGCCCATGCGGGCAAATCGGACCGTCGGACTACGGGCCGAGACTGCTTCACTTAACCATCCACTCTCGCGGATGTCAGAATAATTCGGACGCCTAGGCCACATTGAGCATGCCCCATCAATTCAAGGATCCTTTTCACACTTGATTTATTCGTTCACGAGCTCACGTTTTGAAAGCATTTGAATTCGAATATTTTCATATAAAATCGAAAAAACATGCTGAAATAATCGATTTGACGAATCGTGTAAAAGTTCACGTATGAGAGAAAAGATTCGCATATCAAAATTGGTGGACATGCCCATTGTGGCTTAGGCGTCCGAATTATTCTGACATCCGCGAGCCACTCTCTCCTTTTGGCTTTCGGCATATTCGTAGAATTAGGTAGTATCCCACCTGACGTCGCCTTGCGATACCGCATAGCTTGTGAAACGCATTTCCTGCTTGTGTAGTCCTGTGAACTCATCCCAAATTACAGAAAGTGAGAAACATGCCTTCTGTTAGCACGTCAGGGACATCGTCGGGCATTACCACGACTGAAACAGGTGATCGGCATATCCCTGCATCTGTACGAGCCGATGGGTCTACGCGCAAGGAAATCAAAATTCGACCTGGCTATAAGCCCCCGGAAGATGTCGAGGTGTACAAGAACCGAACAGCTGAGGCGTGGAAGAGCAGAGGGACTGGAGGTGTGCCAGGCGCAGCGAGTGTAGAGCCGGAAGGAGAGACAAAGTCTAGTAATACAAAGAACGCAAAGCGAAGAGAAGCAAGGAGAAAAGCCAAGGCTGCAGAAGAAGGAGCCGATGGTGAAGCGGATTCAAACACCAGTATCTCGAAAGATGGCCCACCAAATGAAGCGGTCCCAAGCACCAAGTCTACAGCCCATGAGAAAGATAAGTGGCGGCAGGACGATGTTGTGAAGGAGGAGCCACAGCCTCCCGATTTGGAGGCTGACAAAGAGAAGCAAGTACGGAATCTGAAAAAGAAATTACGGCAAGCCCGAGATTTGAGTGCGAAGAAGGATAAAGGAGAAAACTTGCTACCCGAGCAGTTCGAAAAAGTCATCAAAATGAATGAGCTCATCAGACAATTGGATAATCTCGGCTTCGATATGGACGGACAGCCAAAATGAAACGGTTCGAAAGCCGAGCAAAACTTAGGTAGTCCAATTTATGCATATTGGACATTGTCTTCGAACAAGGCATAAAGGATCTTCCTGATCCAACACGCTTCCTCCTATTCTCGCCTTTACACATTAGGCTGCCGCGTTTCTGCACAAACGTCTTGATGCATTTCGTGCCGATTTCGACGGCAGTGGGCGGCTAAGAGAGACATGGTGAACATGCATTGAAATGGATGCGTAGAAGATAGCGAGGCTGGATGGATGCAAGGTTTGGCCTCCTTCCGTTTCGCTTCAGATTGACGCTGAGGCGTCGGCAGATTCACACCTCGCTAGTCAGGGGATTGAAGAAATGTAATATTTGATTTGTACTAGAGACTGCTCTCGAGCCGGCTTCGCTGGCAGCGACTTATTAGCAACCCTATCCCAGTAACGTTGCAGAGCAGGTCTTTTTTCCTTTTCATCTCTCAAAGGGATTGCTATGCCGCCATGGTTTTTTACGCAAATCCTTGGTCTTAAGGTCGAGCTTTGCTTGGTCTTTCAGATACCATGCCAGTCCAACATCCTGTCGTCCAGATGTGAGCTCTTGCGCCACCTCCCTCGCAGCTCGGACGCAGTCATTCAAGCCGACTCCACTGTAGCTGTTGCCAGCAACTCTTAATCTATAGTCAAAGTTTTTTTCAAGCTCGTGTGAGCCACTGACCAGACGTTCGTGATGTCCCACTGTATATTGCGGTATACAGTCTCTTTGTAATGACACCCTGATAGCGTCCGGCTCTGCAGAGATTTTCAGGTGTCGACGTAAAATTGCTTTCGCCATACTCGCCCCTTCATCCTCATCTGGATAGGAGTCCCATTGGTCCCACCAGTGACCACCAAGCATCACTGTGACTTTGGTACCTCCTGTGCTATCCTGGCCAATTGCTGCATCGGAATCGAAGACTACTCCCAAAGCCCGTTCTGGGTTCTGGGCATACGGTACGGAACGTGGAATGAGGTAACCAAAACCGTGAACAGGAAGTACGTCAGGGTCGGAGAAAAACAGATTCACCACCATGACTGTTACTGAAGGAGTTTGCTGGAAACTTGAGAGAACCTGTTGTCCCGTCTCACTTCGAGCAATTTTGCTCAATGTCTTACCAGAGAGGGTTGAGATCACGTGTGTGAACTGCTCATCACAGGTGTCCGAATTTGGTTTTCCAGTGGAGCTCTTTGTGGCTACTCGAATCTACAAACGCTCAGAGTCAATATCTCCACGATCCTGAACAGGATAGAATGTTGAGGAAGCTGGATCATTGTCGGATATGCTTACCTTTTGGCTCGGACCATTTCCTTGAAGCCTAAGGTCAGTCACGAGTGTTTCTTGCTGAATCTCCACCATTGAATTCTGCTTTAGATGTGCGTCTAGTTGATGGACAAGCTCCCCAAGCCCTTTCTGAAATGTAAAAACGCTGGATTGCGCGGCGGCTCGTAACTTCTCCGAAGAATGAATTTCCTTGTCGAGCTCTTTGTCCAACGTCTGCAGCATTGCCCAATCAGAGCTGCTGATACGTGTATTTCCTGCGGAGTCCAAGGAACCTATTAACAAAGATCTGTACTCGGACTCAAAATCCCAAAACCGTGGTATCAGTGTCCGCATACTCAAATTATAGACGTCTCCCGCATATATGCCATGAAGCACGGCAGATATGAGATTATCTACAATCTTTGAGCTACAACGACGACTGAAGAAGCTTCCTATAGACTCATCCGTGAGATCATCAGGTCGCTTCTCTGCAGTCAAGTCCCCAATGATACCTTCAGAGAGCCCATCAAATACGGGCTCGTTCCAGATGTTAGACAGGTTATTTAAAAAAGTCATTCCTGGTCCCGGCATTCGTACGAGATGATCTGGGTAGTAGACATATCGATTCTGGGCTGCGACTGAGTTCTTTGACGTGTAAATCAGCTGATCGTCGATTCCAAGGTCCTTGACCTGTAGAAGTGAGTAAGTATACATCACAAGCCTACATGATGATCGTAACAGACCAGTTTCAAAGTAATGAGCCCATTAGGAAAATTGGGTCGTAGAGTCCGTGGACCCTGTTCGAAGACTACATTGCCACTGCCCACATCGACTTGTTTAGAATGAAGCCAGCCACCTAAACGTGAACTACCTTCAAAGATCGTAATCCGGATGTCTGGTCGTTGCTTCGAAAGATAGAATGCGCTGACTAGACCGGTGATGCCTCCTCCTAAGATCGCGACATCTTTCACCTCTTGGGCACGGTTTCTGGTTTCAGCAGTTACGCCATTTGAGATGTAGCGCCGCCGCAAGTGATATCTACAAAGAGAAGCAGTATAGTATTGTTGAAGCACATGTTCGGAAGCATGAATCGACCTCCTCACAGTCTGAGGAGACACGAGCATCTGAAGATGAATTTCTTGAGTGGGTGGTAAGACGTGGCTTGAGGATACCTTAGTATCTACAAGCTCAACGAGGAAATGATCTTCGGCAATCAAACGAGAGTCAAATCCTTCAGAATCACGGAAAGGAAGCTACTAACCACATCATGGTTACTGGGCATGCACTGTTTGAGTGCCTGAAAGGCTCTGGGCAGGTTTGAATTGTGATTGAAGCCAGCGGCTTTCTATCTATTTGATAAGCGCTAGACCCTTCAGATACCAAACACTACAGAAACCCAAAAATCGTCGTGATTTGAAGACTCCGTTGATGCCATGCCCTCCCATCCAACCTCGTCGTTTGCAGAGCATCATTCGCTCAATCTCGCATATGTGTTTCGCCTTCCATTACCAGCCCGTACCCATCTCCCGAACGCCTTTATGTGACTATCTCCTGACTTCCCTGGCCTTGATGATCTGGCACTATCAGCTCCTCCCCTTCCTCCTCGTTGTCGACAAATTTCCTCTCGCTAACATGGCCTCTCTCCCGCCCTCCATCAGCTACCCACACTTTATCGTCAAAAACACCCCGCTTCTGCCCCTCAGCATGCTTGTAAGGACACGCTGCATTCAGACATGGGTTATACCTGCACGTAATGTTGACGTGCGTGAATTTGCACCCTTCTCTTGTGCAGTCTGCGCCGTTGCGACACATTGGCATTGTAGGATGACGGAAAGGACAGGAAGCATTGGTGCAACTCGGGAAAAACTTGCAGTCTTGCTCTGACTGGTGACTAGCTTTCTGTGCCGGTGACGGATGACGTCCAACACATTTGCGATTTCTACAAGCGGCGCCGAAAGGACAAGGGTCATTAACGTCTATAGTAGTACCGGGAGGAGCGGCAGGAGATTGGTGGGAGAAAGGACAATCCTTCTTGGTGCAAGTTAAGTTGTATCGACAAGTCGTATCCGGCGACGACTCGTTGGGATTTGTCTGAGAACTCTCTACTTCCATAGAGGAAGATATATCCCCATTGAACCCTTGTTGATCATCAGAGGCCTGGGCAGCATTTGAGTGGTTACTGCTGAAGGATGAACCGCCGTTGATCTGGTTTTGCCTTCTGAACTGGCCATTTTGGCGCTGAGGGTTTGCTTCAACCCTTTCGAACAAAGATCGGCCTGCTGCCGGATTCTGCTGATTGATGCCGTTGCGAAATGCTGGGTTGATCGCAGGCTGAGGCATACCTGGCATGAGCATTTGTTGATGCGTAGGTGAGAATATTTGCGACATCATCCGCGCTTGCTCTTCGTACATTGCGAACAGCTGCATCTGTTGCTGAGGCGTCATGTTGGGGATGGCACTCCCAGATCCACCATTTGGTATGCGAGTATTTGGCATAGCAGGTCTACCGTTGGGCACAGGTCGTAAGTTGCGGGCTTGATCTATTCGGGGACCCTTCGGGGGTTGGCGGTTGTGCATGTTGATTCGCTCGGTGCCCTGTTGTGGCCGGACACGGTGCAGTACAGCGTCGCTGGATCGATCCATGGCTTTTGATAGCTGACCGATGAGTCTCCGGCTATTATGACTGCCGTTGCGGCTTCCATTTCGCATTGATTTGGGTCCAGTGGGACTAAATGGTGCTGTTAGCGAGCATCGCAGGAAAATGACCTCCATTCGTAGAATTACGTACATAGCTCCATCCTGGCTATTTGGTACAGCCTCTCCCATCTCTGTATCCGGACTATCGGCGCTACCATTCGACAATTTCCTGTTTTGCCGAGCGAGCCTCGCAGCATCGTACTGCGCCCTCTCACTGTACTCTTGCTGCCCAGACTGTGTCTGAGATGTTGGGCCACCGTTGATTTGCACGTGCAGCTCCTCTACTTGGTTGAACAGCCATGCCGCGAACTCTATAGCACCTGAATCATCCGGTTCGAGGTTGAGTAGATCGTTTGAGAGTTCTGCTGCAATTTGTTCCTGGGTCTTTCCATTCACCAGCATGAGAATGATGTACTCCGTCAAAGCAGAATCATCAAGTCCGCCAGTACTCCATCCAACCTCGGAAAGCTTTGGCTGGACAACATTGCTGAGCGCCTCAGCGAGGGGGCTGTTAAGGGTGACCTCTACGGCCATGGTGGTTTGTTGTAAAGATCTGCGTACAAATGCGGTCTGCCCTTCGTATTACTTGGTGATCGTTGTGATAGGAAACACTCATATGAAGCTGTGACGAAATCTTGGGAGTGAAAATGAAAACACAATGCTTAAATAAAGGATGTTGCATCGCCGCAGTGAATGAGTAGATACACAGTTGCGGAGCCGGCGAAACACCGGGATGACTAAGCTCTCACTAGCGTGCCATACGCGACAGCTTGATGAATGCCTTGGTGCATACATTACTGAGCTTTTACCCATTTCCATACATTTCCTACCCTTCTGCGTCATCCTACTTTAATACTTTGCCGTTTCTCTACACTCTCTGAAGCTTCCCACATCGAGAATTTTTTATCATGGACACCTTGGTGGCCCAGTACAGCCGGCCGGCATTCGAAGAGGAAGGATATTCACATGCAGACCAACACCAGCTCTCCCAAGTCACCCCATCCTTATCGCTGAACTTTGCTCTTCCTCCATTAGCGAATGTGAGTATCCCTGGAGCTTCCTTGAGATCTACTCGAACCAATATGGATGGGGATGGCTAATACCGCATCCACAGCCTTCTGCTTTCCTTCGAGCGACCACGGACGACTATGCCAACCCAGAATGCCCGATTAAACTTGCCCATGGTACGACTACGCTTGCGTTCCGCTTCCAGGGCGGTATCATAGTGGCTACGGATTCAAGAGCTACAGCGGGAAATTGGATCGCCAGCCAGACTGTTAAGAAGGTCATAGAGATAAACAATTGCCTCTTGGGCACCATGGCTGGCGGAGCTGCTGTAGGTTTCTAAAGCTGGTTCGCTTGTACGTCAAAGGCTAAGAGGATAGGACTGTCAATACTGGCTCGCCTACCTTGGAATGCAATGTCGACTTCATGAACTTCGCCACAAGCGTCGAATATCAGTCGCAGCGGCATCTAAGATTCTGTCGAATCTTGTCTACTCCTATAAGGGTATGGGATTGAGTATGGGTACGATGTGCGCCGGAGTCACACCTCAGGAGGGTCCGGCGCTCTACTACATCGATTCCGACGGCACGCGCTTAGCCGGTAACCTGTTCTGTGTGGGATCCGGACAGACATTTGCCTACGGGGTCTTAGACGCCGAATATCACTATGACTTAAAAGAGGATGAGGCCTTGGAATTGGGACGAAGAAGCATACTGGCGGCGACACACAGAGATGCATACTCAGGTGGTTTCATCAATCTGTACCATGTGAAGGAGGATGGCTGGGTGAAGCATGGCTTTAACGTGAGCACCCAAGCTTTAACACCACCATCTCAGAGCCGTGCTAATGCAGAAGGCAGGATACCAATCCGATATTCTGGAAGACCAAGCTCGAAAAAGGCGAGTTCAGTAATGTTACGTCTTCCCTTGAGTAGATTCCATCTTGGTTGCATTCACTGGGGTTGGCGCAAGCTCTTTTACAGTCGCGCGCATGAGCGCTATGTATCACAACGTGTAGCATTTAAGCATCTTCTGGGTCCGCACCCCGTGCGCAGTAATAGCCGATCATGTTCATCTTGTCTCTGCTTCGCGGGCCCATTGTACTGATTCACCTTGCTATTGAGCTGCGACTCAGTCTGGCGGTTTGGCCAGTGAGGTACAGGGCGAACTCTAGCTACCATAACATGACGATAGAGACGGTCTAGAGTGATGAATTGATACATTAGGTAGCCGTTGGGTCAAGCTCCGGAGGGTAAATGTGGGGTAGCACTTCCGAAATCCGAAGCCAACTGCGAGCGAGGTCCTGCAACAAGATGTCTATAGGAAGCTGGAGCCTGTTCTGATGACCAGACAGGTAAGTTTATCACCATAGCTTATGAATATGACGGTGTGCTGCATTAGCGCTCCTGCTCGAAGGATCAAGTGATCAACAGTTCCACGAGGCTCCGTTCGGCAATATACCATTGTGGCATAAGATGAAGTCAAGCTCCTTGTCTTCTAGATTGGGACACTGGATTGATTTCTATAGATCATGCAGCTCAAGTCAAAGCCCGAACGGGATCCGCCGCCAACCAACACTGCCTTCGCTGAGCGTGCAGAGAAGGCATCTTTCGACAACGACTTGGAAAAGGATGGCAGTGATCCTGACACTAAGGCCGAGCCAGTCCAGCACTCACAGCAACGAGCCAGCCCAGAAG
The DNA here is from genome assembly GCA_018902385.1 of Physcia stellaris. Taxonomy (NCBI): domain Eukaryota; kingdom Fungi; phylum Ascomycota; class Lecanoromycetes; order Caliciales; family Physciaceae; genus Physcia; species Physcia stellaris. The sequence goes on along the minus strand of JABSSW010000015.1, from coordinate 511,004 downwards.
CTGAACGGGCTGTCATTCGGAAGCTCGACTGGAGAGTATGTTTGGATCGTTTTACTATTGACTATTAATACCTAGCCCTTCAGAGCTTCATGATTGCTAGGAACAGAAAACCCTCGTCTACTACGTTTCACTCGCCTGAACGCGTTGTAGCCCGATTGAGAAAGGAGATCAGCTCCAAAGCTCCTTTCATATCACGTACAATCGTCTATTGTCCCAAATTTGGCCATCAAGGCCATCATGATTTCATCCTTTTCCACTCTGATTCGGTGCTCCATTTTCATTTGGGCGAGTGATTGACAATGGAGCTGTGACGAGCATTCGTTGTGCCTGCAGCTCATCTTCAGATACACCTACCGTGCCACTATTTTCACGTTTCAATATGCATACTTTTGGTCGACTCTGTTCATCACTAATTTCAAGTTGTCATAGGTTCCCCCTCTCCTTGGTGCACTTTACCTTCTCTCATTTCTCGATCGCAGCAACATAGGGAACGCACGCATCGCAGGGATGGAGGAAGATCTCGAGCTCACCGGAAATCGCTATGAATGGCTGCTTACGATCTTCTACATCTCTTACATCCTTTTCGAACCAACGGTCATCGTCTGGAAAATTGTGCCTGCGCACATTTGGGCTGCGGTTATAGTCTTTGCATGGGGTTTCTTAGCAACGATCCAAGCAGCCGTACACAACTGGCAGGGGGAGATGGCGCTTCGCTTTCTACTTGGTGCGTCCGAAGCTGGATTTGGCCCTGGATGTCCTTATCTCCTCTCTTTCTTCTACCTTCGTCACGAGCTTGGGTTGCGAGTGGGGATCTTCCTCTCGGCGGCTCCTCTAGCAAACTCCTTCGCCGGAGCACTCGCTTACGGCATCACGTCTGGACATTCAAAGCTAGCCAACTGGCGGCTGCTTTTTCTTGTTGAAGGTCTTCCCAGTATGCTGTTTGCAGCCGTCGCTTTCTTCTTTTTACCAGATTCGCCCGATAAGGCACCCTTTTTGAACGAAGAAGAGACGACGATAGCAAAAGCAAGGGCTGTTCGACAGGTCGGGAGCACGGAGAACCGTGTAGGTCACATCAATTGGAGGGATGTTGCAGCTGCGTTAGTGAGTAAACCGCGAGTTTCTTTTTGAATCGGCCTAGCTCCTGTTCAAGGGGTAACCGGCAAGCTTTGATCCTCTATTGACTTCATCTAATTCCTGGACGTTTGGTTAACGTCCGTCGACTAATTTCTCCCATAGCTCGACTTGAAGTGCTGGTTTACGGCGGTATGTTTAACACTATCCTTTTTCCATGGACAGAATGCTTGTTCGAGTAGCAGCTCCTCGCTTTGGAGGCAATCGTTTGCTCCTGTTTTGTGTATCTACTGCCTAGCTTCAGCAAACGCCCTATTTATATGTAGTGGCCTCAAAGGACTGATCCTTGATAGTTGATGTATTTCAGCTGTAATGTCAGCTTTTCATCCCTACCAGGTGAGCGATCTCCCATTATGCTCTTCCATCGTAGTTGGAGCTGATTTGATTACCAGTGTTCTTGCCAACCATTCTTGTGGGGATGGGTTACAGTAGTGTCAACGCCCAAGGGCTTACGGCACCCCCATACCTGATTTCCTTCATGGTTACTATTGGGTCGACGTACCTGGCGGACAGATGGCAGCAGCGCGGATACATGATCATGTTTCTTACAACCATTGGCGGTATTGGCTACGTACTACTTGCCGCGTGCGAAACCGTTGGCGTTCGATACTTCGGTGTCTATCTGGCTGCAGCCGGTAAGACTGCCCAATAATAGCATATGAATTTAGGCTGAACATGGTGATGTTTTAGGGGTCTTCCCCACAATAGCAAATATCCTCCCTTGGGTACTCAGTAAGTCATAACGCGGAGACCCTGTAGATTTATAGCAAATTGCTGCTTACATACAACAGACAATCAAGGATCAGATACACGCCGAGGTGTGGGCATCGTGCTCCTTAACGTCATCGGCCAATGCGGCCCCTTACTTGGAACAAACGTCTTCCCTAAGTCTGATCAACCAAGATACACTAAAGGCATGAGCATTTGTGCCGCTTTCATCTTCTTCACTGGCTTCCTAGCCTTCGGTTTGAGGCTGCTGTTGGTTTACGAGAACAAGAAGCTAGACCAAGAACATGGCACTCTTGAGGAGATTGTGGCGAGGCGGACTGGGGATCCATCGGCACATGAGAGCTTGGAAGGTGAAGAAAACTACGGGGCCACGTTTAGGAACGTTCTGTGAGCGTGTTTCATGTCTTCTTATGTTTATGAGCCATCTACTTTGTATGAGACGTTCATATGTATGACGGATGCTGGCATCCAGCGCTGAATATGGCTTCATGTAAGCCGACTGTTTCGTGAGTCTAGTGATTTATCCTTCATTCCTGACCTTGTGAGTCATTACCAAGCTTGTTGGAGATGGCTTCCGACTGCTACCATGAGACACCCCTTGTTTGCAAAAGCTTTTGACCGTTGAGGGTGACGCTTAGGAAGTCAATTGCGTCAAATCGACGACGATGCAGGATCACCGTGTCATAATGGTCGATCGAAGAGCCATGAGTGCTTCACGCTCTTACTCATACCAAGCATACAGCTACTATATCTTGCCATCCTTCTCCACCTCTTTTCTCTCTCCATGTCCCCATCAACCCTCTCCACAAACCCCATATTTCTACAAAAGTCTACTCAGGTCTAAAATCTCCATTTCTCACGAACAACCAAAACGCTCAACCTCAACTGACCCTCAAAACATCCTACACCATGTGCCACAAAATCGTTGAAGAATACAAATGTAAACACCGAGTTGAGATTTTTATTCCCTGCGAGGGCATGCCCGATACCGGCACCTGCACAGCAAAGCCCGAGGATACCCAGGACATCGTCAATAAGAACGAATCCGACTGCCCGAAATGCCAGGCTAAACATGCCGAAGAGGCCGAACTCCAAGAGATCCTGAAGCAGATCGAGGAGGATCCTGCCCTAGCCCCTGAACCCAAGACAGCCATCAAACCCACCGGTGACTTCGGCACCTACAGGTGCCGAAAGAAATACAAGAAATGTGGACGTAAGTTCTCCCTTCCTGATCAGCTAACCTCTCAGCAAGTGAATCACCTTGAAAGCAAGTTACTAAGACAGTACGAACACAGATTACGACAGCCCCAGAGACAGCGGTCTCGAGCGGGAGCACCCTAACGACCCAGAGTGGCTGGACGAGGACGAACCAGGCTACTGCTTCAAATGCTCCGAGCTCCATCCTAGCGTATACGCTGAGCTGCGAGCCAGAGGCGAGCTTGACGGCGACGACCCCCATGGCGCCCTGAACCCAAAAAAACTTGAACCCGCCGCTGGGGGTTCGGCCAACGCTGCTGCCGGCCCGAAGCATCCTGCGTTCGACATACCTGATGACGACGACGGAGAACACTTCGTGCGCACGCGCTCCCCATCGCCGGACCAAATCCCCACGCTCACTCGGGGCAAAGGCAAAGGGCGCGCCAGCAAGCCTGAGGAGACGTATGCTTCCCGGCACGGGGCCGCGGAGCCTGCCGTTCCAGAGTACGACTCTGATGCTGGGCACGAGGACGACTCGGCTGTGCACAGCGGCGATGAAGAGCAGGACAAGGCCCCGAAGGGCAAGGGTCCGAAGTACGCGCTCTCGGACGATGAGGAGAATTATGATGACGAGGAGGAGGAGGAAGAGGAGGAAGAAGAGGAGCCGATCCCCCGCGGCCGCAAGGTCAGGAAGCACGGCGTGGGGAGCAGCTCCCGCGGTTCGTCCAGCAAGAGCGGCACCCAGCGCCACCGGCTCAGGAGCACTTCTTCGGACTATAGCCACGATGAGGAAGATGGGATCCCGGACTGGAGCTCTCAGCCTCCGCCTGGTGGTCCGCCGCCGCCGATGGCTTCCGGCGCCCTGCGGCCACCGCCGAGGAATCCTGCTCGTCGTAATGCCAGAGTATCTGATGATGAGTAGGTAGGTGCGTTGTGGGGAGAATCTAGAGTGAGTGACGATGGCTTGGATTGATGGAAGGGTGTATCAGATTTTTGGGGAAGGAGACAGACTGTAGCCTGGCTTGCGTGAGAAATATTCTACGACACTTTGCATGCTTGTTTAGATGGTTCCTTAGCGATTCATATGATCTTACTGAAAGGCGCTCTGTACATTCGAGATTCCAATTAGAACAATACAAGCCCCTGATAGCACAGCATAGCATACTCCAGAGTCTGACACCCTTCGAACCAGGTACGAGACCAAAAGCCGATATTTGGAGGAAAGGTGCTCTTAGTCCTTGACGCCCCATCTTCCTACCTCTTCCATTGCCCCTGCTCCTCCCTCGGCAATGCTAGGATCACCAAGTGCCCCAGCGACGCACTTCCAGCCATCTCGCGATCCACCCCATCTCAGCACCTCTTGCCGGAATCTCTCCCCATTCTCTCTGGCCACGGCCCCGGCTTTATCGCCGGAACCGAACACTTCTTGCCAGATCTTGCCTGCAATAGCTCGATCAAAGAGATAGCTGTAATAAGTCCCTCCATACTCCACCAAATGTCCAAAGAACCCTTGTGCCGTCGTTGTTGCAGGTTCAGGGAGACTGCTGTAGCGGGCAAAGACATCATGAAATATCTTGGTACTGTCGAAGCCTGGCTCCGCAGCAAGCGGGGAATGATATGCTTGATCCAACATAGCCAGCAATATCTGATGCTCTGTATCTGCGCCTTGTCCCTTTCGATCAATGGCCAGCCGTTCGGCGACCATCTCGAACGGCAACGGAGCATCGGTTTCCCAGTGTCTGGCAAAGAGAGACAGAACCGTGGCATCAGCGGCAAAATGCTCCATGAGCACAGAGGGCAGCTCTGCAAAATCGGTGGCGCAGCGGGTTCCAGAGACGACTTGGAGAGAAGTGCGACCAATGATGGAATGGATAGCATGACCCATCTCATGGAACAGCGTCTGGACATCGCGGAAGGAAAGGAGAGCAGGTTTATCGAGTGAGTTCGGGGTCGAAAAATCACAGATAAGGGCAATGACTGGCAGCTGATAGAGCACCCCAGTGGTTGGCGAACGGGCCACTGGCATACCATCATTGGCAGCAACGATGGGATCTGCTTCCGGTGAAGCTTGCGCAGATTCAGCCAGCTCGGTGGATGTGATCTCACGGGAGCAGCGAAGGGTAAAGTGAGCAGGGTTAGGAGACTTGCCGACTCGAGCGAAGAGATCGCAGTAGACAGTGGCGATGTGGCCTTCGGTCTCATCAAAGACGTCTAGACGGCGAACGTCCGGGTTCCAAGTCTCCCCTCGGCGTGTTTCTTGAGGTACAAAGCGGATGCCGTATAGGCAGGTGAATAACCGAGAGAGGCCCTGCATTACTGTACCCAGGGAGAAGTATGCTGAGATAAAGTCGGGTTTCCTGCTTTTGGAGATAATTTGGCTAGCTAGACGACTTCTGTAGTATTCTCTGTCCCATGCATTGATACCTCCGGTGTCTTCGCCGATGTCTTTCTTCTTTTGGATCGCCATTTCCTGCAGCTCTTCGCCGAAGATGGGCATGTTACGCTGAGACAGAGTGGAAAGGAAGGAGGTGATAGCCGCAGGAGACTTGGCCATCTTATCACTCGTGTTCATTTCGGCGTAGCTCTGGTATCCCGACAGCCTCGCAAGCTCAGCGCGTTGCTGCATCAAGGACTCCAGAACTCTGATTTGCCTATGAGCACTCGTTCTCCCAGTAATATAGATTTCTCGCCTTGTAGCTTCGTCGTGGACACTCCTTAGAGCCAAAGATGCCATAGAACCAACAGTGGGTAAGTGAACCCTTCCTCGTCGATCGGTCATTTGCCCAAGGATGTTGGGATTGATGCCGTGCGCTTTGCTGCCATTTAGGACCAGAGTTGATTTTTCAGGGGCCATCTCGGCTACAAAAGTGCTTCCCAGACGGCTAATATCGCTCGATAACGATACGAAACGCTGTCTTCTGTCCTCCGGAAGATGGATGGCAGATTTTGAGAAATCTTTCAGTAGGATTTGCGCCACAGACTTCTCCTCTTCGGTCCATACCTCCGTCACTTTAGGATCTGCCAGAGCTCTTTTCAATTGCTTCTCAAGCCCTGGAGTCGTATTCAAGACGTTCATGTACTCATACAGGACTTGATAAGCTTCGTCTGCAGCCTCCCTGAAGCGGGCATCTGGGTGTGTAGACCGGACGAAGTCAGAAAGATCTAGGACTCGGCAGAGAGAATCGCTCAATCGGTCTAGGTCTCCTGGTGTTTCTTGGTAATCCTTGACACTGGATGCCTCCAGGACTTTGGCGACAATCTTCTGACATCGTGCCAACGTGACAGAGGCAAATTGACGGAAGCCTGAAGCATCTTTCAGATACTGGTTTTGAAACAGACCTGTACGAGGCCTCGACGATCTTTCATTGGAGAATGCCGACCAAACATGATGTGAGTCAAAAATCTGCCGTAGCGTCTGGTCATCATGGTCGCTTGCTTTGCTGATATGGCCAGTTGTAGAGGCTGTGGCAGCTTGGGCCTGCTGAAGCACGCAACCTGCGGTTGAGAAGTTTCTCTGTCGGTGGCGCAGTGAGAAGTTCCATGATGCCCGACATGCAGATCTGAGCATGTCCTACATCAATATCTGAAAGCTATAGCTCCATGCTGGACGCAAATGGAGCAACGCGAGAAAAGATGCCGGGATGATTTACAGTACTGTACTAGGGGCTTGGCAGAAAGGATCTCCTGTCGACACAAGACCAGCGATGCACATCACATTCGAGGACCCGAGAACAATTTGGACGCATCTGCTTATTTACTGTAAGATATTTGACTGACTGATCCCGTTATGTGAGTTTCCGAGTCACCACCTGTAATAATAGTACAGCTTTCCAGCTCCAGCAGCAAGCAAAATAGAACCACTGTTGATACAAAGCCTCAATAATCGAGCTTTTCCTACACCGACCACAGATCCGCATCTAGCCTTCGGGCCAAAGCACAAGGGTTTCGAAGTCTCAGTCATGGCCAGACCATCCTCTTGAGCGTCCACCCAGCTCCTCATCTTTCAACCTTGCCTCCATCTCGTCATGTGCCCGTTGGCATTCTCGCCGATAATCATCTTGTTTGCTAGGATTGGATGAGCCTCCGCTTGCCATGCCGAGGGTCGGTTTTGAGGTATCTGGCTTGGATGGAGGATTCTTGCCATCGACAGTGTTGAGCTTCGAAGAGCCTAGGATGCCGAAAGAACCCTCTTGTTGGCCGCCAGAAGACATGATTGCGAAAGCCGGATCTGTATGCTCTAATGGCGTGGATTTCAGGGTATATCAAAACTGCAGCTAGTCTCCTGGATAATGTCAGTGATTGCTCCAGGGCGAACTTTTGGGCTGGATCATTTACAGCTGATGATTGGGTCTTGTTGGAACGGTATATTGATTTTGTAAGCCGCAAAGAGTGAGTGAGGATTATATCTACACATCGAGGTCACGCGACACAACGATACTTGGGTAGGAGCTCTTTCGTCATACTTTATTCACTAGTCACTACTACGCATACCCCGCAATTTCATACTTCTTCTCTTGGCATGGATGCAATTGTGTCAAAGGTCAAATCCGACGAGTGATATTTTCTCATGCCTTGTTCTCCCTGCTTCCGATACAGCTTTGCAACGGACTCCACCAAGGGTAGATATGCAGAAAGACCCCAAAGTTTCCATTCTTTGAGCACTTGCTAGCTATCCTCGTATCCTGATTCTTAGTATCACAGGTATCGCCATCAAGCTGTCACCGACTCTAATGGCGATTCTATGACCCCAAAGGATCTGCTTCATCTCATCGCGAGCATTATTTCCTTACCAATGTACAAAGTAATGGGAACAGTCACGTTAGACTCTTGATTTCTGCTCGCGGCCATGGCAATTGTGTCTACAATTCTCCTAATCATCTATCAAAATCATACTCTCCTCACGCCTTTGGTTGCGGGCTTGAGAACCTTTCATCTGATACTACGGGCTATTCATTCCTGTCATCACGAGATCTCGCTTTTATTTTGAATCTCGAGATGTTGTAAAAGCACCCCAAGATCGACGTGAAAAGGCTATTTGTTCCAAAGCCCCAGCTGTATGCAGATAACCACCTGTTACCCTAGGAGGTGACACGCAGCTTCCCTAAAGCTGAGATGTGCAGTTACCCGAGGATAAATTGCTACCTGAATTGATGTGGTGGGAAAAGCACTCGCCCCGGATAAGGACTGAGCACCGCAAGGAAGTGGATGAAAGCATGATAGTCTGTGTGGGGGCAATAAACGACTGAATGTTGTATGAAATGAGCTTTGGAAACAATTTCGTTCCCAAGTCGGGCTATCAAGGTTCATGTCGTTTTCGTGCTTCATTCTGTCCCGGGCGAGTGAAGGACAGAATGAGACATCGTGCGCACTGCTATGATCATGTATCTTGTTCGGGAGAAAAGGCCGTGGATCACCATCTCTTCGCCATGACCGAAGAGAACGAGCATCTCAGAGCCATAGAGGGAATAGAAGCGAAGACACCGCATTGACCAACGGAATACTCTGTATACGCTTATATACCTCTATCCAAGCTGCCCTTTCAACAGTGTCCCAATCCGGTCATATCAAAGAAAATCGTCATAACCACAACTTGCAACTCTCGCCGGTTTTATGTACTATATCCTGGCCCACATATCTTCCTACCTATATCGTAGAGAACGAGGTGACCCCTCACACGTCCGTCGCCTTCCTCTTCGCCTCAGCATAAGTCTCATAGTCGGCATTCACGCCGAGCGCCCTCTTAGCATGCAAACTCATCAAGCTTAGCCCATACAGGTAACTCGCATTCGTCCATCCAAACCTGCCCCCAAGAGTCAGCACCACTACTCACGACCAAAACCCACCCCATCATCATCATAATCCCCACCCCTGATGCAGAGGAAAGAAGAGAAAAAGAGGAATACATACCCCTCCTGCGGCGCATACTCAAACCCCAACCCCTGATTCCCATACTCGGCCTCCACCTTCTGCGGCGCCCTCAAATCCGTAACATTATACTTCTCCACCACCGTGCCATTATAATCCGTAAACGTCCGCGTCATCATATGCAGCCATCTATAGCACACCCTCTCCGCCTCCTCAAAGTATCCGTACCTGCGCAAGCCATCCCAGGCAAGGATCTGATGGGGCGGCCAGCCGAAAGGGTAATCCCACTGTTTCTGCGGATGGGAAGCGGAGACCGGACCTCGGCTGCGCAAAGAGGTGCTACTGAGCCCGCCCGCTTGTTCGAACTTCGAGAGCGCGGCGGGGACGAGCCGGGACGCTTGGGCGGGGAGGCGAGGCCGGCCCAGAGCGGCCAGAGGGTGGTTACGGATTCAAAGGTCGTGCGCTCCTGTTTGCGGGTGTTGTAGTCGAAGTAGAGGCCTGCGGAGTCGTCCCAGCAGTATTTGTCCATACGGGCTTTCCGGGCCCGGGCGCGGCGCTCCCAGATGGCGGAGGTGGAGATGTGGTCTGGTTCTTGGCCCGGACTGCAGAAGATAGCGGGCACGGCGAGAGAGTCGGCGAAGACGGTGCGAATGGTATGAGCAATGTCGGTTTCGTAGCGGTAGAGGAGGCTGTTGAGGTCGACGGTGGCGAGGTCGGCGCAGACGCCTTCGAAGCGGGTGGTGGTGTCGTGACCGGATTCGCGCGATGCTCGGTCGTGCAAGAAGAAGATATCTAGGTCTGGATCCGAGATGCGACCGTCGTTGTAGGCGGATGTTAGCTCTTGGAGTGTCATGTTGTGCTTTTTAGCATAGGGGGTGAGGATATGTGCGAATTGGGTGGCTTCGCATTCTGGGGGTATGCCTGATCCAGTAGGTCGATATCTAGAGAGACCGGTGGCTGGGTCTAATCGTGGCTCTGAAGTCCAATAGCTATTGTATTCTTTTATGGCTGCAAGCATGGCCTCCCTCATCAGATCCTTAGCTCCAGGTTCAAGCTTTGTGGCCTCGTATGTCCTCATTGCCAGATCTGTAAGGAATGGCGGCTGAGCACGACCGAGGTAATAGGAACGATTCGCGTTCAGGATTTTTCCATAATGCTTGATTTCGAATATGAAGTGCCGAAGGATCGACTTTACAATATGCGGGTGGCTATCGATCATCCCAATCGCGCAGAAGCAGCTATCCCAATTATACAGCTCGATAAAACGGCCTCCAGGCACGATGAAGGGCAAACCTTCGGGTTCTTTCTCCTCATTTGTTTCATTACGGCCCGAGAAGTCCATCTCCAGCGCGAGAATGCCCGGTTTGTGATTCAGACTCTTGATGAATTCTCCAGTGATTTCTCCCTCAGGAAGCCATTGCACATCCAAATCCATCTTTGGGTTGTTTTTCGCAATACGGCTATAGTAAGCATGTTGCTCTGGTGCGCCTGGCGGCACGTATATTCGAGGCTGAGACTGTGCAGCCTTCGTGTCTTGCGCTGCAGCCTCGATTCCCCGTGAATCGATATATCGAGTGAGTTTATTCCAGAATGTTTCTCTTATCAAGCGACTGAGACGATAGACTGGCTCCTCCGTGATCTGAGGTATCTTAATGATTACGTTGCTCAGGCCATTTTGTTGTGCTAAGAACAATTCTTGGAGGAGATTGGCAAGTCTATAAGTCCCTCTGACTTCAAGCAGGTGAATATCTGTGGATCCCTCACCACCAAGTATGAAAGACTTCGGAAGAGGTTGATCAGTAATCAGAGGGAGGTACATGATGCTACAAAAGCTCCTACCTTCGGGCCATGGTCATCAATTGTAATGAGCTTGTCTTTGTCCGTGTCCTCGTTTTCTAATAGGTCTGTCATAGTTGACTCGACCGATATCTGAAAGTCAGTGACGTCCTTGGCACCCTCATCTGTACTCGTATAGAAGTAAGTGATCAGATATGCATCGCCTTTATCGACGATGTACCTTCACTGCTGCGTCTGCCTTGCTCTGTAGGGGACTGTATCCCAAAAGGGATTCCTTCCTGACCCGGCTAAGCCACCGAGATAGTCAGCGAGAATCATCTGCCTTGTAAGACACGAAAAGAATGGTTCTTGAAACCAGTGAAAAGGTAATAGTTTGGTAACCGAGAGTTGTGCAGCGACGTTGAGACTAAGGACTGGAGACATGAAGGTAGCACTATTGTAGTAGAAATCAAAGGGAAAGCAAAGGCCAAGTTTCATACAGCATGCATGTTGTCTTTAGAAGCAGCGAGCAAGACCTGCGCAGCCCACTACTAAATACTCTGACTGTTTTTGGAGATATATGTTCCAAAAGTTGCGTCGGCTGACCCGTTATAATCGATTCTGCAGATATGTACAGCGACGTGGTTGCCAGTAATCCGTGGAAATGATACCCGAAGTTTGCAGTATATGCTCAATAAAAAAACGATATAAAAACTTTTTAGAAGGCATGGGCGAGAAGGAGATTTCCGAAAAGTAGGCACGCAGACAGCAAAAGTCGAAGAAATCAGCGGTCTATCTGTCGCCTTATTATCTGTCGCCTGTTGACTGTGCCAGCTCGATCATGGCTATCTATACGGCGCCAGAAGGAGAGATCATCGTGCGTTTCGACAGGCTGACGAAATGTGCACTTAGAAGCGAACAAGGCGAGCTAGAGTGATTGCCCAGCTGTGAAAACCCGTAGGATCAGCGAAGGCGGGTTTCAGTGACGGACGGCGTTGCGGCAGCTTCGATCTAAGGTACTGACTGAATCGTTTTGTCTGGGAATTAGTATGTATATTATGGAAATCGCTGTTTGACAAATTCTGATGGTATTCATACATCATATCATGTCGCAACGACTTACAGATACTTTTTCCATATCTGGTCTAGTAGCAGGCAGCGAGAATGGTACCAAGGTTACCACAACGAAGCATGCAGGTCAGCCTCAATATATAGGCCGCCCCTCATCCCACTTCCTAATCTCCATCATCTCATCCTTGGTTTCTGGAGTGCCATCAAGAACCCCATCTGGCGTTGAAACTCCGCCCCAGCTGATCCTCCCGCTTTCCCTCCTGCTTCCCGTCCCATCGCCCAAGAGACCCAGGCTTCCTATCCACTCCCAGACTCTACTGACCTCACCTCCTCTACCTTCGCGCACGGACGCGCGCACATTCGCGTTTCGCTCTACGACAGCCGCCACACGAGCCCAAAGTTTCTCTCGGCGACTTGACGAGAATTCGTCTCTTAAAACATCGTCCCGAAGCTGTCCCACGCTGATCCAGGCCTCCGAAGCTCCCCCTCTGGCGTGTAATGCTGCTTGTGTAGCTAATCGATCCAAAGTGGTTGCAACTAACAAAGGCACACGTGCCTTGGAGCTTTGCAGTGAAAGAACGTAAGAACGTCCGTACAGGAGTAATCCAACAATGCCTAGGATTGTAGCAAGGCTGATTCGATGGCGCGCCAACGTGATTCGTACAGATCGCTGGAGTGAGCAAGTGAGGGGGAGGCGGGCGAGGGAGGTACTTCGGAGGGAGCGTCTGTCGATAGTGACGAGGTACTGGTTAGTGTCAGAAAGCAGGAAGAAGGGAATGAGACAGTATTCAAAACACAGGAATAAATGCACTTACCCATCGGTTGAAGAGATGATCTCCTCTCTAGTCATGACATCGCCCAACGCGTGCTTGAAAAGATCCTCAAATTCAGCGTCACTCATTCCGCGCCGTCGTTTCTTAGCGACGGCTGACTTTAGGTCCTCTGTATCAACCTGAGCAGTAGAAGCAGCCTTGCCATTTTCATCAACTAGTGTTCCACACTCCCATTTAGCATTTCGATCTCGTAGCTCCTCCACTGCACGGTTCGCAACAGCTGCTACCCTGCGAGCCTTTTCCCCATCGGGTTCGCAGCTTGGTGGGATGGGCATGATGCCCCCTAGCGACAGCGGATGCGGCCTCAGGACAAAGTCTTGTTCACACCGTGTCTCCATTCCTTGGTAGCAGAAGGCATGTTGCGGGCAGGGTTCACATGATGGTTCTAAGATGCTTGCCCACTCCGGGATCTGTACGTTTGATAGAGCGTTGTCAGGCCTGCCAATACCACAATAACCCCTCGCAAGCTTCTCCTGCCGAAACCACAAAGCGTAGCCACTTAGTATAGTCGTGAGGATAACCCAGGGTGCAGACTTTGGTAAAGAGTTTGAGGGCTTGGGTCGCTTCCTCTTACGAGGAGGGAGAATGTCCACCTCGCCATTCGCGGCCCGCTCACGGACCATCTCCAATTGCTCTTCAGGCGTGAATTCTTCTCCGAAATCATCATCTGGTTCGTCCTTGACCTTTCCTTTCTTGGAGAGCGGAAAACTGACCTCAAACGTAGTTGATGAGGGAACCACAACAGCACCGTCCTGGCTGACTGCGGATTTTTGCTTGCCGGAAACACCGTCAGTCTTACGTCTCCTAGAAGTGCTCTTCCTGCGGTCTTCGCTTACGACAGCACTTCTACGTCGGCTTTCACTTCCGGCCAACGGCGAGCTACCACTTTGGAATGGATTTTCGTCGCTGAAAGCACTGGACCGCATTGGTGGCCTTGTCTCTGGATTCGCTACTTTTTCAACCTTGGCTGCCGGAGCAATCTCGCTCCTGCGAGATCTGCGTGCTGATGGACGATGTATTTCCCCCTCTGGGTCTGTCTCGGTGTCGGACTGCCTTGCATGTTTGCTCGTTCTGGTTCTGCTGCTGGAGGCTCTTCCATTAGACGTCGAAGCTTCTGGCGTAGTGTCATGGGTAGTGTTGCGCGTGCTTTTTCGCGGCTTCCGCTTTGTGGTGCTGGGCGCTGGCGGTGGAGGCATTGACCCGGACTCTTCATCTTCATCTCCATTGACAGTTCCTTCCTGGCTGCTAGGTATATCTGTTATGCCTTTGCTTGTCCGCCTGATCCTAGAGCGAGCAGCTAATATTTTGCGTGATTTGGGGACGAGCTGGTTGGTGAAAATGTCAACTAATTGGGACTTTTTCGCCGAAGCAGGATAATGGATATCGTGCTCGACCAAGATAGATCGAAGGCGTGGAACGGTCAGCGAAGCTGGATCGAAGGTTGGTGATAGGTATTCCATCTCTGGATCTGGGGTTGATGCCATGGTGAGATAGTGAGTCGTGATTTTGCGATGGGTTGTGACTATTGGAACTTAAGTGAAAACAAATGGGTCCGGAAGTAGATAGAACTAAGGCAGGCAGAAGCGAGACACAACAAAGAAGTGACGTAGGCGCTAGGCAGCACACAGCACAACTGTTGATTTCCGGACTTGGCTGAAATAATTAACCAACTCCATAACTATTTTCACTTTAGCACTGATACTGATAAGTGATTGGTGCGAAGTTATACACTAGAATGATGTCGCTGGAAGCGGGAACGTCCTACACTTTCCCTTTTGTGTATCGGTATAGCTTATCTAGGTAGGTCCCATTGACCAATTCATTTCTGGTGCATTAGTATTGTGTGCATATAGGGAGAGCAAATTGTAACGGTTTATTCATATGGTTTTAGCAACTCGTTCTGTACGACGCGACTTAGAGCCGGACCTGATGGATTTCACTTAACGTGGTTTGAGATAATCCCAGAAACGCCCTACATGAGAATCAATGCTTTGGTATCACCCCTTCTTGAATAACCTGAAGCATACACCATAAGAATAGGCTCAACGCATTTGTCCTTTCAAACAACGCCCACACCACCCTGCGGACCACCAAGCCCGCTTCTCCAATCCGCACCAAGATAGTCGAGAATTTATCGTCCACTCATTCCACCGATGCCGCCCTATCTGATTATGCCGTCGCCGCCCTTTCCAGGTGGTGGTCCTGGTGGTGGGCTGTAGACCGCATCTCCGCCTCTTTGTGGCTGATAGGTACTGTTAGGTTGCTGGAGCTCGACTCCATTCTGTTGACCTCCGAAGAAACCCTGACCATCTTGGTTGTTGCCGTAGTACCCTTGATTCCCTGGAGTATTACCGTAGTACCCTTGATTGCCAGCCTGATTATTCGTCGGTGAGTACGGGGGCGCTGGCTGATTCTGACCCTGGTTGCCTGCGTAATACGGTTGAGCTCCTGTGTATTGCGCTGGTGCGTGACCAGCAGGAGTTCTACCTGCAGCCCAGCCGGTGCCGCGATATGGGTTCATGCCACGCTTGCGACGTCTTCGTGCCGTCAAACAACTAGAGAATCGTGAGCCTTGCGAGTCGACGAACGGCGTAAACAAGCAGACACTTACGCAAAAGCAAAGAAGATGAAGAATGCGCCAACTAAGACAGCCGCAAGGACAACCCAGCGCCCCCAGCCACCCCATCTATCGCCGCGATAGCGGCAATAGCCGTTGCGGTCACGATAATAGCCATCGCCGCATCCACTGGAAGACGGGGTTAGCAAACGGTAGTCAAAGATGTCGGAAAGATACGGCAGCCAGCACCGAGTGAGGGCACCAAGGAATGCAATACTCACTCTTCTCTAGCTTGGAGTAGGATTCCCATAGTGGGAACAAGAGTCTGAGGAAAGATTGGTTGGGTTTTGAGAGTCGTAAGCGGGTATCCCTATCGTGAAAGAATTGCGCCACAGAAAGGAGGACGGCAGCTGGTCAGTGTTTAAGTATGCAGAAGAGAAGGCTGTGGAGTTTTGCCTTCCGGACTGTTGTGGAATCTTGGAACGAGTGCGAAGAGAGTCGTAATCATCACAGATCTGCTAGTACGACCGCCACACTTGGCAAAAGGGCTGTGCTGGCCCTAATGCTCTTTTTGGAACAACAGAAACAATCAGATCACATGACCTTCAGGCTTGGCGCGGGAAGAAGCGAGAAAGAGGCTAATGCAAGATGAGTTGTCAATCGTGCAGACAAGGGTCTGAAGAGAGTCTCCTTGAGAACATCCTTTTCCCTCATTTATTGTTCTTCTTTTCCAACCATCGACAATTCACTTCATTGCACAAGCATCTCCCTAGTTTGGATAATCGTTGTTCGATCATTATCAATCATCACCCTCGGAGCGTGACCCGTCGCCTAAGTACTCGTGCCAAAGCTAGCGTATCTTCAGAGCTACACCAACGCTGGATGGCCCTCAACCGTAACACACGCTCCCTATAAATCAGACCGCAAGCCTTACGCGTCCAAAGCATCGTTTCATCAACCCCAAGATATCAAATCGTCCGGCGCAAAAGGACGAACACTCCGAGTAGTGGGTAAAGCTTTTGGCCATTGCTGGCATTCAATCTTCCATTGCGTCGTCAATTTCGTTAGAGCGCTTATAATCGTACCAAGTATCGTGGGTGATCTGAATCCTGCCGCTTTTTACTTGCTTGCCCTCTTGATCAGCCATTGTAAGACGGCGTCCAGGTTTGTCTCTTCTTTTGCGCTGATGCCGTAGCAGCTTACTTCCCGGTGGGATACTTTCTTCAAGTCCAATGCGTCAATCAGTTCATCCACCGACAGCTTCTCCGGAAGATCCGATTTGTTTCCAAGGACTAGCAATGGAATACCCTCCAAGACTGGCTTATCAAGCAGGGCGTGGAGCTCATCCTTAGCTACGTCAAGGCACTTCTTGTCTGCGGCGTCAACAATGTAGCTAGGAGGCTCATCAGCGCATTGACCACAAAGACCTTCGAAAACAACTCATACACGATAGCGTTGACCCCTCGGCAGTATCTTTCCCACATGGATCGAAATCTAGGCTGGCCACCGAGATCCCAACTGGCGGCGTTCACGTTAGACAATAACGACGATCAATTAGGTGCGCAACGAACATACCATTTGAGCGTGACATGACCGCGCTGCACCCGTTTCATGTTGAAACCGACTGTGGGAATTGAACTTCAAGATTATGGGTTCAGCAAAGGCATGCTCTCCCTGGCTTGAAGTCTTGGACTTAAGTACTTACTCTATAGTGAACTCTCCGCCCTGACAGATATGTATCAGCAATGCATGAAGGGCTCTAAGACGATATAGAGTCTTACCGCAAGCACGCGCAACAAAGACGTCTTCCCGGCATTCTGCAGCCCGATCATGGTTATATCCATCTCTGTCGCCCTAGCCGAAGGACAGTCCATCAGTCATGTGTCAGATGCATGATCCTGCAGGTATTGATGGATGTGTATGACCAATACACCGATCATGACATAGGGCTACGATATTCGGGTGGTCGGTATTTAAGGACGTACCAAAAGAGCCGCAGTAGCCAGTCATAGATGCTTCTGAAGAATCCGGCCATGATTCGCGACGGATGCAGCGATAGTCAATGGTGGATATCCTTCTTTCACCTACGGCCAGTCGTTGGTTTGGAAGGGCGGAGAAGCTTTGGAACCTTGGTTCTCCTCCGTACCCCAGAACGGCCGACCTTTCCTTTCTCGTGATAGTGTAGTCGGCGATGTTTGAACGAGCAGTTGGCAGACAAAATGATCGAATTATCAGATAGAGCAATGCAAATAATGGAAACACAGAGAGAGACCGGGGCAGTGCGGTAGCCGGTATAAAATCGTCTGGAATTTTTCAATGGGCATGGGTGCGTCTGAGGCTTTCAGACATGTCGGGCAGATTTGCGGAGCGGAGAAAACCCTGAGATTGCATGTGAGCTCGCTTTGGGCTTGGCGTGCACTTGAATTCTGAGTCTGATCGCGATTTGTAACAAACTTTTATATACCGCTCTTCGCTGCCTTGCCACCAAGTCCATTGCCCCATCGCTTGTGCACCTACCGTTGTTTGCGATGCCGGCATCCTCTGCCAAGTCAACGGCAACACAATGGACCTGCGATTACGATACCTTGCGCCGTGACAACCTCTTCCGAAACCCCCCTCGAGACCATACAGCCTATCCCGCCCTCACACAAGCTCTGCAGCCCCACCTTGAATCCTTCAACGCACTGTTCGAGAACAACAAGCTTCTCGAAGCCGCCATCAAGGACATCGGAACGAAAACCTTTCTCGATGGCAAGCCAGACCCAAAACAGCCTTCACATACTATTGAAGATGGCGGTTTGCGACGGAAACGAAATAGGCTGAGTGTCAAAATTCACCATGTGTACCTGGAGAAGAGTGTTTTACCTCCCAGCAACAAGATCAGTGTTTCGAACCGCAAGATATACCCAGCCGAGTGCAGAGAGCGGCATGCCACCTACAGGGGAAAACTGAAAGCAAGAATAGCATTCAGGTTAAATAATGGCGACTGGATGGAGACGGACAGAGATCTGGGACAATTACCGATAATGCTCAAATCAAACAGGTGTCATCTGCAAGACTGTTCCCCGGCACAATTGGTGCTGCAGAAAGAAGAGTCCGAAGAGCTCGGTGGCTACTTTATCGTCAACGGCATTGAGAAGCTGATTCGAATGCTTATTGTATCGCGCCGTAATTACCCCATGGCTATCATTCGTGGATCTTTCGTAAACCGGGGTAAGGAGTACTCCAAATTTGCCATACAGACCAGGTGTGTACGGCCAGACCAGACGTCGCAAACAAACGTCCTTCATTATCTCAACGATGGCAATGTCACCTTCCGTTTCTCTTGGCGCAAAAACGAGTACTTGGTCCCCGTTATGATGATTCTCAGAGCCCTAGTTGAGACGAACGACCGGGAAATATTCGAGGGGTTAGTGGGCACCCCCGGGTCGAAAGGCGTGGAGAACACCTTCATGACTGATCGTGTCGAGCTTCTTCTCCGCACGTATAAGGCATTCAACTTGCGTGGGCAGGAAGAAACTAGGTCTTACCTTGGGAACAGGTTTCGACCTGTGCTAGGAGTGTCAGATGATTTGTCAGACTTTGACGTAGGGACTGAGTTTCTTCGCAAGATTGTACTTGTTCATTTAGGTAACGTAGACGTAACAGGGTCTCAAGATCGAGACAAATTCAAGATGTTAATCTTCATGATCCGCAAATTATATGCACTAGTTGCTGGCGATTGTTCGGTTGATAACGCTGACGCAGTTTCAAACCAAGAGGTCTTGTTACCAGGTTTCCTGTATGGTATGCTATTGAAAGAAAAGTTAGACGAGTGGCTTCGCTCCATTCAAGCAGCAGCTGGTGACTGGTTCACCAGACGAGAGAAAGATCGGCATGATCATCATTCGGGTGGTTTTGCTCATCCTCAATTCATGAAAGATTTCTCAACCAAGATTCTAGCGAGGACCAACGAGAATATAGGATCCTTGCTGGTGTATTTTCTTTCCACGGGCAATCTTGTCAGTCCTACTGGGCTTGACCTGCAGCAGACGTCAGGATTTACGGTTGTCGCAGAGAAAATTAATTTTTATAGATTTATTAGCCATTTCCGAATGGTGCATAGGGGAAGTTTCTTTGCTCAACTAAAGACGACGACAGTACGAAAGCTACTGCCAGAGAGTTGGGGCTTTCTTTGTCCTGTACATACCCCCGATGGAAGTCCATGTGGACTTCTCAATCACCTAGCTCACAAGTGTCGAATCACTACGCAAGATCTTGATACACATGCAATTCCCGTCTTGCTAGCAAGTTTAGGAGTGTCCGATACATCATCTGCTTCTCTGACTGAGTCGGTCGTGGTGCAGCTGGATGGACGAATCCTGGGATACTGCAGTCCACAGCAATCCTTAGTCATCGGAGATACCCTGAGATACTGGAAGGTGGAGGGAAGTCATAGTGTTCCCGCTGAACTCGAGATAGGCTACATCCCAAACACCGATGGCGGCCAATATCCTGGTCTCTATATTTCGTCGAAAGCCGCACGCATGATTCGTGCCGTAAAGTACCTGCCTCTAAAGAAGGAAGACTTTGTTGGGCCTTTTGAGCAACCTTTCATGTCGATTGCTTGCACCGAACCAGAGATCGAGTCTGGAGAGTCCACCCACGTGGAGTATGACCCGAAAAACATACTATCGATAGTTGCAAATCAGACACCCTTCTCAGACTTCAATCAGTCTCCACGAAACATGTACCAATGCCAGATGAGCAAGCAAGCTATGGGTACCCCTGGCACAGCGCTCCGATACCGCACGGACAACAAGATCTATCGCCTCCAAACGGGCCAAACACCAATTGTCCGCCCTCCTCTATACAATGAGTACGGTTTAGATAATTTTCCCAACGGCATGAATGCAGTAGTCGCTGTTATATCTTACACTGGCTATGATATGGATGATGCTATGATCTTAAATAAATCTGCACACGAGCGAGGCTTTGGTCACGGTACCATTTACAAAACAAAAATAATCCGTCTCGATGAGGATATTGGGAGCCGCTCTGCTAAGTCAATCCAAAGACTTTTCGGTCATGCTCCCAACAGCTTCATATCGCCAGCACTGAAACAGCGCATTGACGACGACGGACTTCCTCATGTAGGCATGAAAATTTGCGAAGGTGATACCATTGCGGTATCCCATAGCGTCTATTGGGATCCCTCAAATCAACGGTTCGTCAACAACGATGGAGAGACCTACAAGCACAAGTACAAGGATCCCGAGACTGCATTTATAGAAGAAGTCCGCGTGCTCGGGTCGGAGTCTGGAGCGGAGCCTTGTCAAGCAGTTAGCATCAAACTTCGCATACCGCGGTCTCCCGTGATTGGCGACAAGTTCTCGTCTCGCCATGGGCAAAAAGGCGTCTGTTCGCAGAAGTGGCCGACGACCGATATGCCCTTCTCTGAGTCCGGCATCGTCCCAGACGTCATCATTAATCCTCACGCTTTTCCCTCTCGCATGACGATTGGCATGTTCGTTGAGTCATTGGCCGGCAAATCAGGGGCATTACATGGTTTGGCGCAAGACTCCTCCCCTTGGCGGTTCGATGAGACGAACACTGCGGGTGATTACTTTGGAAGTCAGCTACAAGCGGCTGGCTACAACTACCATGGTAATGAGCCGATGTACAGTGGTATCACAGGGCGGGAGTTTGCAGCTGATATTTACGTGGGCTTGGTTTTCTACCAACGATTACGACACATGGTGAACGACAAATTCCAGGTACGGACGACTGGCCCAGTCACTCAGCTGACGGGCCAGCCAATCAAGGGCCGAAGTAAGGGAGGAGGCATACGTGTCGGAGAGATGGAAAGAGATGCGCTTTTAGCCCACGGTTGTGCATTCCTATTGCAGGATCGCTTAATGAACTGTAGCGACTATTGCAGACAATGGGTGTGCAAGATCTGTGGTAGCTTCCTAAGCACGACACCGACGGTAGGCACAAAAGGTAGGAAAGGGGGTCGAGGTACAGGCATCGTTCGATGCAGAAAATGTGCGAAGAAGCTCGAGGCAGATGCTGAAGGTGAGGTGTGGGAAGACGGCCAGGGGACCAAGTGGATAGGGGGAGATGATACCACTGTGGTCGCTATACCAGGTGTTCTGAAATACTTGGACGTAGAGCTGAGCGCTATGGGTGTGAAGATGAAATTCAATGTGGTACCTAAGTAATTCAGATTTTTGAGCAAGCTAACAACATACTGCCTCTCATCGATACTGCGAACTACTCGTACTCTTGATTCGATTCTTAAACTGGGTAGGGCAGAGCGAAATTCACGTTGTTAGGGTTCGAAACAGGCGACAGCAGCAATACTTCGGATTTCGGACCTTGACTTACGAGGGCTGCAGGACTCTACCGAGGATTTGCAGACAGAAATGATAGCTAACTCACATTCACCAATTCAGCGTACAAGCATGTATGGGCCCTTGTCCCTCCCATACGTACATCTTCCTTCAAGAATGTGCTTTTTAGGTGCCTTGAGGAGACGACATCGGTCATAGCCATACTTTCAGTGTTTCATGATATTAGAACCAACATCGGTGGTGTTCAATTGCCAAGCATCATATAATATGGCAGAGAGTATGTCCTTGACGGGATCTTCAAGGCTCAAGGGAGACTATCATGCTCTTGTCGATATGGGAAGGTTCTCAAACGGAAAGCTGTCTCATCTTGGCCACAAGTAGCTAACAATACCCAGCAATGGCATTCGATTCTCGATATCCGACTTGTCGCCTCCAAGAGCTCGTATCCTACCTACTATCTATCAAAATCGCTGCGATATCTCTTTATATGATGCCCAGCATGAGGGTTTGGAACGAGTGCCCATACCACAAGTGGTAATTGAGGATGTCCTCGGCATTTTGCTTCAATTCAAGGAAACTTGTCAAGACTTTGGGGTTCTGCATGATCGTATCAGAATTGTGGCAACCGAAGCTACCCGGACAGCCATCAATTGTGAGGAATTTCTGCATCAGGTATCTTCGAGCTTGGGCTTCAAAGTCGAGATGCTCACTAAAGAAGAGGAGGGAAGGTAGGGAGTCCTAATTTATTGTCTCTGCTTTGCGTATCGACCTTGAACTACTCGCCCCTAATCGAACCAAGCACTGCAAGAAAGTATCCCTTTGATGAAACAACTCTCTCGTTTTCATAATGTAGGCAACCATGATTGTTATATTTGGGACTCTGTATCCAAGATATCAGTGGCTTTCCTACATCGACATATCAGTCTTGACATCTAACTCAGCCCTCAATGCTGTCCTGGGCGAGTAATAACCAAACTTCAGATATTTCCTTACAAGCTTCTAGCATGCGTGAGGATCCGAAGTCCAGAATACTACAGATCTGTAGAAATGCTAATACATTTCACTCGATAGGATAGGTGCTCTAGGTATTGCGAGTAGTTTCGATCACGTCAAGGGTCTCGTTATGGATCTGGGGGGCGGAAGCGTCCAATTGACCTGGATGGAGACAGACAATGGGTCGGTCAATACGGGCAAACAAGGTTCCATCAGTTTACCATACGGCGCCGCCGCCTTGAAGAAGGAACTTGAAAGCATTGAGAGCCAAGAACAACATGAAAAGCTTTATCGAAAGTTGATCTCGGACATCAGGCAAGCTTTCCAGGACATCGGACTTTTCGATCTACTTGAGAGACTGAGCGAAAGTCAACAGCCATTCCACATTTTTCTCAGTGGTGGTGGTTTTCGAGGCTGGGGGTATATCCTCATGTCAAAGCATGCCATTCAACCTTACCCGATACCCATAATCAATGGCTTCAGCATAGATAGTCACGACTTCCAACCCTCAAACATAAACGATCTCTCTGAAGTGGACAATTCTACATTTCGTATCTCCTCCCGCCGTTCTTCCCAGATTCCGGCGATTGAACTTCTTGTAACAGCCCTGACGAGTGCGCTCCCCAGCTCACTGAAGCACTATAAAGTCCATTTCGCGCAGGGCGGTGTCCGGGAAGGCCTACTTTTCTCGACTCTACCACCTTCTGTCCAAGCCACAAACCCTCTAGTCGCAGCAACATCTCCATACGCCCCCCAGGACACACCAACACTGCTGAAGCTAGTCCATGGAGCGCTTCCACTAAATTCAGCACTTGCGCCTAGCAATTCTCCTTTCGAAGAGTCCTTGGTACTGTCCGCGGTCCACCTTCTCCACGTCCATGCTACTCATCCAAAAGACATCCGTGCTTCAAGCGCCTTGCGCTGCACGACGACTGGTATACTCGCGGACGCGCATGGTATAAGCCACGAAGAGCGCGCTCTCCTCGCTCTGGCACTCTGTGAACGATGGCGGTCCGAATTACCACCCACTGACCATGGAATCCAAGATGGGCTTCAGCGGCTGGTAGGCGCTGAGGCGACCTTCTGGACGGCGTATCTTGGGAGGATCCTTCATGGCCTTGGAGACCTGTTTCCGGCTGGCGTCGTTAGGGAAGGGGTTCTTCGGGTGCGGTCTCACTGGGGTCTAAGTGAAGGTGGCAAGAAACCAGGCCAGCCCGTTCTTCTGGTCGAGATCGAATGTGTCGGTTCCAAGCTCAAGATCGTTGAAGATTGGGCCAAGGATATTGAGAAGCTGGGAAAGAAGAAAAACTGGGTACGCAGCGCTGACGGTGAAGGATCCGTAGGATTCAAGATACATTGCACAGTCTCCGAGACGTCGACCACGATCTAAAATGCCTTGGGATTTGTCGGTAATCTGCTGGATGCACCGCCCTTCTCCTTTCTTGGGGACAATGCACTATGTCGGACTCGAGTCGAGAAGAGCTATTCTGTCAATTGATCTCAAGGTCATATTCCTCGACCGACAGACAACAAAACGTATTTAGGGCATTAGCCTAGGAGACTTACTAGCCACATGACTTGGGGCACTTCAACCATATTCAAAGGTCAAGTGGCAAACAATAGGGGCATCCTATGGCAATCTCGAGCTCATTATTCGCAAGGTTGGAACCAATCCCACGCTTTGGAATCGTCCGTTGAAGTCCGCTTGCCCGACTTAGGAACAGAGACTCCAACCACCTTAATGGAAAACCTAGATATAGCTAGTGCTCAACCATACGTGGTCCCGAATCCGCTTTCACGACATAGGGAACTCGCAACCCAAAGATGCTTCCACGTCTCTGGAACTATAGCATTGAATTATGCTTTCCACGGCCAAGGGTCAAAGAATCAATGGGTTGCATTGGGGATCCTGGGGTTAATCAGTCAATATTAGTAATTCCCTGATTAATAAATACCCAAAGCATCCATCAATTGGTCCTAATCCTCTTCTACTCCCCAGTGCCTGCTCACATATTATTTACACTAGTACTCATCCAAAACCGAGCTAGACACGCGTTGCCCTTGGAGAAGGAGTTCCACGCAGCACCCTCACGTAGGAGATCGGGAAGCGCCGGAGCGAGCGCAAAGCTATTAGACTCGGAGTTGCGTTATCGAGCTCCTACTGCCGAAAGTTGAATGGACCAGGGACTCAGGTATTAGAACTTTGATCCCACACGTGACATTCTTTTGGTTATTCCCTTCCACCACACACGGAGCACCGATCCGAAAACCTCCCCCAGAATTCCACAGTCCTCCCCCAGCTCAAGATTCATACCCCGCAACTCCTCAAAATCCCCACCTGACTCCCCTACTCCAACCCAACCATAAGCATCCCACCACCCCCTCCAAATAATCTAAAGACAACCCATCCCACACCCGTAGTCCAGTATCCCCCAACGCATCCACTGCATTATAAGCATTCCCAGAAATGATCTCTAGCAATGAGCGGGATAAAGTCGGATACTACAGGTCATTATGGCATTCCGGAACCACGGTACAAATTGCATGGAGCGATATATTCGGCATTCGCAGCCGGGAACCTCTCGCCCTCGAAGCATGGTAGGGAGCATGGCGTGACCCGGGGGGGCAAGGTGTCGGGGTGACTGCCCAGCCTTCATCTGAGTAGTCTCTACGACGCTTTGTTCATGGCCTGAGGGGACTTGCCCTAGCGATCGGGTTTGAGATCGGATCCCGAGAGCGAGGTTCTCTACTTCTGATGTTCGAAGGGGGGGGAGGGGTTTGGAAGTCGTTGATCGTATGTAGGTCCGGGCTAGTGAGGATTGTGCGTCTAGCAAGTGAGATGCAAGTGCACATGACGAGTATAGAAAGGAGACGCGTGATGGGATTGTAGTCATGGCTTTGAAGACATCTTTCACTGTGGTAGGTATCTAGCAGGTCTTGACTTGATAATGGTTCGGCTGTTATCTGTCGTGTGCTGATGGTAATCAGGAATGATTCTCAGAATATCTTGATGTTGCATCGATGGGGGAGCATTGTGGGGAAGAGGGCGATATCTCGTGTACCTCTACCTCCTAAATCGATTGTCCCTTCTCAAAGGTATAGACGTGGATTACAGCCAGTGCTTATAAGAATTAAAAAATATTAATGAGGATAAATCTTTTGAGCGAAGACTTTTGTGTCTGACTACAATTGAATTGGAGTTCTCAGAGTAAGAGAAGAAGTGCTTATTATTGCCTGTGATTTAGGCTTTTGAGAAAGGAGACACGTATCAATGTACGACGTATACAGGTGCTCAATCGCAGGACTATCCAAAATTCGTCCTCTGACTGAGAGATACCAGGTATTCTACGTTCGTCACAATGCACAACAGAAGGAGAATCACGAACCGGTTTTTTGGAAACAATGTAGCCAGAAGCCAGACGTGTCTCTGTCAGACTCCTGGTCTCGCGCACGATCCTTCTAGACTATTGAGACTGATAAATTTTAATTTGAAATATAATGAGAGCTGGATATAGTCGATCGAATGACCTGTTGCGGTGTTACTCGAATTCTGAGATCCTGCAATGTGATTCCCTAGAGTGTCTCCTTTAAAGCGTTGCTTGACCCCACGTAGGTGACAGCGCCACCCTACATTTTGTGAGTATCGATTAGACTTACTCGGTTTACAAGACGAAATGGGTGAGGTATCTTACTTCTTGTTTTAGAACATGTTTGAAAACAGGCTCCTCAGGTTGAAGAGTTTCGACTTCAAGAGAGCCAGATGTGCTTTTACTCCTCGGTAAAGGCGACCTGTCTTGCCCGCCCCCTGCTAATCGTATGCCTCTGGGAATTTCGACCCTCCCAAGGCTATTCCGGGCTGAGGGCCGAGTGGCATCGCGGTTTATATAAGCTCTGCCTGGCCCCCTTCCACCAATGCTTTAATGGCACTCCATCGCACAACGAAGACATCGCCTCTCTTCATTTCGAAATAAGTGTCAGTGCCATCGACATAGACCGGCTCGTCGGTATCACTTAGAGCCCGCACGAAGACCGCTTTGTCGAGGTCTGGCGTCTCGATCATGCTGATGCCTCCAGCTGTGTCATCCAATCTTTGTAGTGACGTCGGGAATTGCGCAAGGAAAGAAGAGCGATAGTGTCCGGAGAGGAGGGATTGATGGGTGTTTGCATATTGAGTTTCCGATGGTGAAAGTTTGGCTGATTGGTCAGGATTGGTCAAGTAGTGAAGAGCGTAGGCGTCGATCTGCGAATACCAATTAGCAACGCTCAGGCGTGGCACATTGGATGGACAACCTTAGCTATACGAGCACGTAGAAACGATCGCACGAGGAACTTGAAGCGCTCAAGTTCAGTTTGGGTGATGATCAGGCGAAAGTTGGTTTTCGGGTCAACATTGCCAGTCTGTTCTTCAACCAGCTCAATCTTGCTTGCCACAACCCTCCAGTCAGCTACAGTATCCTAATCTGCTAGATATCGAAGGAGACATACCTGTCGACGGATACGATCAAGTACGCGTTCCATCAACGACGCAGGCCAGGGCAATATTTCAGGGGCACTGCGCTCAGTGACCCACGCACGGGAAAGCTCATGAAGATCACGCGTCTCCTGAGGCAAGCCATCTTGGTCTAATTCGGCAAGTAGGTCATCGATGTCCATGCGCATGAGAAGAGTCTATGGAGTTTTGGATTAGTCCTCTAAGACTGAGAGCATCTCCTCAGCCCATCCTCGGCAGATTTTTAGGGTTTTGAGCCTGTCTAACCCTTAAATAGGCCAAATCCGACACATGACCTCGACCATAAAAAGGGCGTCCTGAAATTTGATGAAGCACAATCTTATGCCTTTGACAATGATGGGTCCTCTGATACCGGAATGTCATGGAACGAGCAAGGTCTAACAGTTACGGAAAAGGTTCACATTCGATTGCATGGGGCGAAAATTAAGGGAACTACCGAGTCATTTTTATGTTTTAGTTTGACAATCAACCGACGTAGGAGGAGTGTCCTATCTGGTCGAGCCTTGAAAATACCAATACTCTCCCTAATATCCTGTTCAAGCCAAACACCTGACCTTCCTTGGATTGCCGCCAGAAAGATTTCCAATGGCCTATAGAAGGGATCTAGGTCTAGTCGTCTGAAGGGATATTAGAAATACGATAGTACAGGATCCGGAATGATAGTCGGAGTTAGCGTTTATGCACTATAGCTATAGCTTTGCATGACCTCACTAGGAAGTCTTCGCTCAATAGTTAAGCTCCAGGCGAGCGTTGCTAAGGCGGTACGGTAGGTGAAGATCATAGACGCCAGGCCACCAGGGCGACTTCAGTTTGATATCGTGAGATTGACCGAGTCTCTAATTTGGGAAGATGTGGATAGCAAGCTGAAAATAGGATATGTTGAACCCACAGTCGTCGGAGTCCTACATCGTAGACAGCACGACAAGCTAGGAGAAGCTCGTGGACCCAACGCCACCGCCAGATACGCCGTGAATAGGATTTCGTGTCTGAAACTAATAGGATGCCATCCGTCGAGACTGAAGTCGTCGATCAAGGATATCTGCAACATCCATGGCGATGACCGCGGAGCTGCATTGCCGATTGATGGCTGTTGGGCTATCCTCTATTTGTTGGCTGTGCTGTCCAAAAGCAAAAGTCTGCGCTCTGTTGAGCTTTTGACGTTCTTGTTTGACGCGCCCCAACCCTCGTTTGCGAGCTTGCATATGTTCCTTTTCCTTCATAGTGACATATTGTTGAGGGGAACACCGCAATTTGTGGTCGTCAAAGAAGGAGCTATAACCTCCGTCCAAGATATATAATTCTGGATAGCTCAGTAAGGGGTATCGATGAGCGTTGATGGCCCGATCTCGGTGACGGACAAATTGCGCCCTAGGGATTACTATTAGCACGACCACCTCCCCAGTACGTGATCAGTAGAGCTTACATGATAGGCGCTCGATGAGCTGAGTACTCGCAATGAAGAATAAGTAAAGATTTATCGGGGCTTTCTAGATCATTTTGCTCAAATAATTTGCTTGCCAGCTCTTCTTTGTTATTGAAATTAATTGCTCCGTCGATGTGGCCTCCCTCATACTCGTACTCGAACCGGCAGTCAACAATGATGGCACGCTTGTAAGACACGTCGTATTTGCCATCCAAGACGTCGATCATGGTATCTTTGCTGATTCGAGGCAGACTTTCTTCTTCCGATTTGAAATAAGGAAGCTGCAATTGTGGAACATCGTCGATGTCCTTAATAGGATCCAGACCAACACAGAAGTTGGTGCGGCTCTCCTTTACCATGTCTGCTGGATTGTCGACCATGCTGAGAGAACGGCGGAACTGTTTGCGAGGACGCTGGCTGGGAGCTGAGCATTTTCGAACGTGGCCGGAAAGCGGTGATCCCGAGCGGAGCTGTGATGCCAATCCCATAAGGGGTTGCTTGAACTTTGGCGGTCCCAAGGGCGCGGGTACCGGAAGAGTTGCAGACTGTGGTCGTTGCTCTTCTGGTGGAGATGACGCTAAACCGGCATCCTGTCCGAAAGGCGAAGGGTCATTCAAAGCAGTTCCAAAGCTGAATGGGTTTCGGTGAGGACCCGCGTCGGCAGACTTCATGGAGACAGCGGTAGTCGAGTAACCCTTGGTCAGTGCTAATGACGGTCTCGATATGGAAGCCTTTCTCCGTCTAAGATAATCATCAGCATAATGGCAGCTTGTTTCTCTCTCTCGACTCTTACACAGGTAAACAGCCAGAATATGTAGGCTGCCAAGCACCTCCTAGACCATTGAAAGGTTCTTCTTTTGGTATTGGAAAGGCTCCCTCCTCTACAGGTGGTGCACTAGCAGTCCTTGCTGCAAAGGAAGGCTTGTGTGGGAGTGGCGATATGTCCATTGCGTCAGGGACTGGGCCAGGGGAGGAGGAAGGGATTGGCGGCGTGATACTACTTTCTAATGGATCTTTAGTACGAATGCAATCATCATCCGGCTCTGAATACTCACCTCGAATGTGTGATTGAAGTGATGGGAAGAGTGCTCGTCGTGGCGTCGGGTTGATGGGACTTCAACAGTTTAGACTTCATTCATCAATCTTTGGGCGTGGATCTACCTTTTCTCAATGAGCAGGTTCTGGGACAAATCTGCTACCAAGGTCGAAGTTGGCGACGACCCTCGAACAGATTTGTGGTTAAAGTAATCCTTGGGAGGTTCCCTCATGCTCAAACCCTCAATGTTGAAGTTGAAG
This sequence comes from Physcia stellaris, assembly GCA_018902385.1. Classification (NCBI taxonomy): domain Eukaryota; kingdom Fungi; phylum Ascomycota; class Lecanoromycetes; order Caliciales; family Physciaceae; genus Physcia; species Physcia stellaris. The sequence goes on along the minus strand of JABSSW010000015.1, from coordinate 481,288 downwards.
TTGAGATTGTTATGCCCCAGGCTATGCTCCCTCTTCTCAAATGGAAACCGCCAGCCCAAATTATCTTCAAACCCCATGGATCCGTAACGCAGAGGCTGAGGCTGCATTGTAGCCAGTGGAGAAGAGAACTCCATGTTTCCGAGTAAGCAATGGCCACTGTAATAGATACAATGCTCGATAGCTAATGCCTGAAGGGGATCACTAAGGTCAATTGGGTGCTTGCCAATTGCCTATAACTCCGCTGAAATTCAATTCCCGGAGCAAGCCAGCTTCCTTGACGAGTGATATCGATTTCTGATAAAGTAGTATCCTTGACCATAAGCCTATTGATCCTAAAGCATGGTGCAATGGATGTAAAATCGACGAATCGGTACTAACAGGCCGTGAGAGGCTCACGGCCGTCAAGGGAAAGGATGGCCGACGGGGAGGAAGCCCGTCGAGAGGGACAATGACGAGCAATGGAGGAAAGGAGAGAAGGTACAAGCTCGTAGCAAAATGGAAGCGGCTAAGCAATGTTAAGAAGCAAAGCTGGATGGAGTTGTTCTGGCAGGGCAACGACTGCAGGATGGAGGGGTGATGCTAGCAGGCGAGGTTACGGCGGCACCAAAGTCACAAAATGCCGTCCACCAAACGTCCATTGGTTCTACACAACTTCACTACGGTAGACGAATTCACCACGAAGAAATTGCTCATCTATTAATTACAAAGACTGCTTCTATCTATATTGAGCTTTCGTCACGCCCATTAGGTACCATCGTACCCTCCAAACTCGCCAAATCGGTGCTTCGTCCGCTGAACTTCGACACAAACCATGCAGGAAGTGCATGCTGCACAACGAAGATCTCGATCGTCCGCAGGGACGGCGGTTGCAACCATGCTCTGGCGGTTACAAAGTCTACCACTTTCGGCCGAACGATGGAAGCGAAAGCCAGGTCTTCTAACTTTATGATCTGATTGGAGTCTTCAGAAAGCTTTAGGGCTGGTTTAGACCGTTTGAGGACGCCGAAGAACAAGGTCGATCCCTCGTCAACCACAGCCTCGTTGATAAATGATGAGCTGGCAAAATTGACCATGGGCGTCTGGAAATTGGATTCGGTTCCTACCTCAATGATTGTAAAAAGGTTTCGAGCGCTTACGGAGCGATCTGGAAGCCTTTTTGTACGCAAGGAGGAATGCAGGAGCTCCATCTTGAATTCTCAGATGCAGATCAATTGTGTATCAGCTATGCTGCACGGTTCACAGTTGCATATCCAACCAAGAGCTATGTCATCTCTGGCTAGCCCTATCTCTCGTCATTTGGTCCGTGTCACGCAATTCCCGCCTTTCAACACCTGATCGGGCATGGTTTCGACCTTTCCATTGGCCTGTCAGGCCCGGCCATTATTGTCATTGTGCTTCCATCAGCCACATGACATTCCGTTGCTGGGATACAGAGGCGCTTCTGACTCCACAATGTCGATTGGCTTTGATTGGCCTGGTGCTCATCTCAGCCCGCTGCTGGACGCCTGATTGTCCAACGAGTTGGAAATCCTTCCCGGTATCTCCACTCATACCTATGACTATATTCAAATTGTCCACAGTAAGATAACAAGCCTTGAAGTGATAAAGAACACAATATTTGGGAAGCTGGCACTGAATGTCTGTGTATACGGCAAATGCAGCCGTTTTGGAGATTGAAAAGTGGCGAAACGCAGGTCTAGACGCAGGGTGGTTGTTGAGGTGAAACGCGCCGAGTAAACAGTGGGCTCACTCGGAGACCTTAGCGCGGGCACGGAATCACATGACGTAGATCACTTCTATCCCAACTCGGGTGGCCGTTGACTCAATGGGGAAACCGAGCATGTCCACTCCATCCTTTGTCGCTTCGACCGCCGTGATCATTGGTTTGTTCCTTATCACTCCGGTCGAACGCAGCGCCTCATACGTGAGCCAAAGACTTGCTCAACCTTATATATGGATACGGCACTCCAGCAGCACCAGTCAGGTCCCCCTCCCATACCTAGCTCACGAGTCACAGGCTCACAGCCGACCACTCCTCAGGTTTCAAGCGAGCCAAGACCGGATTCTAGAGCGGCAATATTATCGTCTATTGCATCATTTGTATAATGTTCCTACCAGGCTACCTATCCTTGTTGTCCATGACTACGGGACGGCTGTCTTGGAACTGGAATCAGAGCGATGTTTGAACAATGGGATCCCGAGGCTGCAAGATAACTCAAATCAAGATTCCCACCATGTCCGCTTTGATAGTAACCGGAATCACATATCTACCACCCTTAGTCTTGCTTCATCTGTATCTATTTCTGGATGCCAGCTCTCTTCAATGTTGCCGTGCGGACGGCTGCAGATGTCATTCCGCTTCTCCTACTGCAGAGAGTGCCAGGTGATGAAGGAATTACTTTTTTTCTTTCCATCCACCTTTCAACTACTCAAAGGGTTCCACCTGTTTCTAGAACATGATGTGGGTCAAGAGTCATGAATCTGTTGGTACAGTCAGTCCTGACAGGATATCCCGTCAAAGCTCGTCAGAATGTTTGCCCATTGCTTGAAGCTTTCGTCCAACAGCTATGCTGCGAGAATCCCGGGTAGTTCTGAGTTCACCTCCCTGTTCTCACCTCGTGAAAACTCTCATTACGGGCTACATTCACGCGTAACTCCATACAACTATGTCAACCTCAATCTCGTTCGTAGAACCGTGTGAGATACAGTAATCTCCCAAGCCCGAACTGAGCCTTCCACCTGTACGTAGGATGCCGAATAGACACTTCATCAGAAAAACTTGCATCGCCAGAACCCAATCCTACAGTCACTCCCTTCGATGCTCGAAATCCAGTACTAAGTGCTTTCAATCTGTTGAATCCAGATTCTATCGATCATTCGATTCAATCCCGCTGCTGTACTTAACTAGGCTGTAAATTCACATCTACGAATGACAGATCCTAGAACCAAACCCCCTAACCAGCGTTTCTGGCTACGTATCACGCTGGATGTAGCGATATCTGCACCACCGCTGTAACACCCTCAAGCGACTTTCCAAACACCCCACGCCTTACAATGAACTAAATCCCTCGACAATGAATCCCCCTCGCACTATGGTCAACATCCCAATGTACTCAGCGCGAGACGGCTCCTCAAATAGATCCATACCGCTACCGCCGCCGCCATCCATCTCTCACGCTCCGCCCTCACAGCAGTCGTCTAACCCGTTGCCCGATTTTCGCAAGTACACACCCGGTCTCAGCCTTCCTAGCCCCTCCTCATTCTCGACACAGATCTCAATTTCGCGAAGGCGTTCCTAGTCGTGCATACCGGGAAAACGCAGCTGAGTGCGCTGATAAGGGGGCACGATTAGGTACGGGTGGTTGAGGTATCAGATGCTTGATTATGACGAGGGAGGGCCGAGGACTGGAAGGGTGGGGGTGGTGCTGTCGAGGTATGTTTGACCGGGGACGGGGAGGTAGATTGAAGATTTTGTAGCTGTAGGTAGCGTCGTCCCTGATACGTAGATGACTCGAGAAAAGGTTGGTATTGGAACGTGCTCGGCTCCGCTGCTCACACGTTCCTAACCCGTGCCGATCCCAACGAATTCAACTCCAACGCCCCCTTCCCCCTCCCCCTCTCCATCCCCATTCCCTCCACCCCGCCCCCAACCCTCCTAAACCAAACATCACACTCGACAAACTCCCACCTCCTAAAAACAGCACCGTGCCCGCCAACAAAACCACCAAATCGCCATACTCCAGCCCAGGCCCAGGCAGCAGGGTGACTTCCGTGCTGCCGGACTGCCAGACGCGGGTCCCGAGGACGTAGCGCCGGTGCGGGAAGGCGTCCATCTCGTCGATGATTGCTTCGCGGGCGGAGGTGAAGATGGTGGTGGTGAAGTGGGGGACGTCGGGTTGCGGAAGTTGGTGAGGGTGAGGCCGACGGAGGGGGAGGGGATGCCGGGGAGGTTGAAGTTGTAGGGGGTTGGGGGGAGGAGGGTGAGGCTTGAGGGAGGGGGTTAGGATTTATGGGCGTGCGAGAAGCTGTTGGAGTGGGCAGGGACGTACTTGGCATGTCTTTGTGGGGAGGTGATGTTGGATGGCAGGATTAGTCCCGGTGATGATATGGCATTGCATTCTTTCCTTAGGGTGGGAGTTGTTCTACTGCTCGGTAAAAGACGCAATGCAGTGCAATCTTTTTTTGGTATCCACAGAGAGAGAGCGGTGCCGTGGTAGTGAAGAAGCAAGATCAGTAGAATTAGTCGAGGGGTTGATGACAGGTGGTGAAGCAGCATCACTGGGCCTTGCATGATTGATCGAGAACGTAGAGTAGACTGTCATTGTACTGTTTCGCGCTCGTGGAGGCTCACCAACATCCGATTATGCGCTGAAAGGTTCTAGATCCGCAATGCCCTTCTGTTTCCCGAGCCGCACGTTCACAGACATGAATTATTAATGTTTAGACGGCCGACATCTTCATTGCGACCGGACTTTTGACATGTGTGCTGGTCAAAGAACCATGAAAAATTGCTAGGAGTCCGAGAGCTGTAGAGTCGATCCCCAAATTGCTCTCTCCTGAGATATGCAGTAAAGTTTCGATCTCGCAACAGGTGTCATGTGGTAATGATCAGGATTTTCGAGCAGTGACACTCCAATTGAGCCAATCGCTGAAGAAAGATGGTTTGACCTTTGACTTTGGATCCAGCATGAAGCTTTCGTGAGTCTTGCTGTAGATCGACTCGATTAGACGTAGATGTTCCCGGTTTTGAGCAACAAGAATCTTAACAAGCAACAAGCTGGCTTTGCTGCAGGCACTGCTGTAAGCATTCGATCCGTCCTTGGCAGCTTGTTGATGAACAGCGCGAAGTACTTCTAATACCCTCTCGGTATCCGGTATCTCAGGTACGCTGTTGGGTTTACAAAGTTTGAAGTAAGTCCCTAACAAATCACAGGCTTTGCTGGACACTAGTGCGGTTTTAGTGATTCGGATGACATTTAGTAGGGGAACCAGAAGCTGCAGAGCAAGCGGATTCTTATGTTCTTGTTTGATGTAAATGTCCAAGAGCTCCAGCACGCGGCATTTGAAATTGACAATCGCCTCTTTGGCATCCTTTTTCTGTGACTTGTTAGAAGTGACGTTCTTCCGTTCTCGGAACACTTTCTCAAGGTGTTCGTCTAAGGCCTCCATCTGCTCGTCGTTCATGTCCTCATCGGAAGACTCATTCTCATCGTTAGCATTAAGATCATCCGTCGCTGGGCGTGTTCCAAGTGCCAAAGCAAGTTTGGCATCAAATGCAGCCAGCTCTTCTGCCGCAGCGGTAGAATCTTCATCGTCCTCGTCATTGTCTGTGGACGTCACGTTGGAGGTAACATCTTCGTCAAGTTGTGAGCTGATGGAAGCGACTTCGACATCTGATGCATCGTCGTTTTCACCGTCCAATTCTTCTTGGTCGAATAGCTCGTCTTGCCCAGCCACGCTCTCTTTAGTTTCAAGTATCTGTAGAATGTCAGTCTGAATTCTCGTGTGAAGGCTAATGGATATCACAGACCTTGGTCATCGATTGTAAGCCTTCTTGGCTGATATTAGAAGTGCATGTTGAGAACACTTGGGATGCCAAACGGCGGAATAGTGCAGATGGTTTTGCAGCAAAGCTGAGAAGGATTTCTATCAAGGCGTCGGTACTAGCTTGTTCTGATTTCGACTTGTGTTTGATAAGGGTATCATAGCAACTTTTCAAATCATCAAGCATGCCAACGGCATCCGCATCGCCGTTGTATATCTGGAGAAGGACCAAAGCATACAGAAGCTCAAATGCACTCAGAAACCGCTGTCTCGGGCCTTGCGCTGATTTTCCCTTGGAGTGTACCTTCTCTAGTATTGTCCAACCTTTATTCATTAGTTCACTAACACCTTGGTCAGCTTCGAAAGTCGGTGTGGATTCGTCCTGCTGATCTTGCAATCGAATAAAGCTGACCAAGTCATATATGAACATTGTTGGCTGTTTGCATTTTCCCAGCACGTGCGTCAAACAAGATGCAATCCTGCTTCGAAACATCGACCTTGTCGTATCTGAGATGGGGGGACTTATAGTTTCGACGTCGGGAGAGGTGTTTTTCTTGGGCCCGAAATAAGCGTACTGCGCCATGAGGGCCAGTGCTTGCTTGATGAACAAGGCTGTTTGTGACCGGCTGGACAGCTGAGCATCAGCAAGTGTGTGTCTTGACCGTACGACAGTCAGCAGATGATCAGCTGAGACCTGTCGTTCGACAGAAGCAGTCTTGTCATCCTGTGAACTTGAACTAGAAATGATGTGAGAGTAGCATTGGACAAGATCGCTGAGATTGTTGTCATTTGCTTGAACGAGCAGCTTCTCAATAGTCTTGGTTTTTGTTATCTGGTCAAAATTGACGCGGCCGTATGGAGGCTTGAGAAGACACATAAGCACTGTCACAGCAAGAGATGGGTCGGTCTCAATCCTAGCATGAATTGCTTTTACAGCTTTCTCAGCACTACGATGAAGATAGCGGTCTGACGAGGCAAGCTGATTCATGAAGCACCGCATAAGATTTGCGCTGAAGACGATTGATATGAAATTTTCTGGCACGATGTGGATAGCACGCTGGAAGAGCACGAAACCCCAATACTTCCGTTGATCGGATGCAGAATAAGAGAAGAGACTGTCTAATACAATGAGCGTTTGCAAAAGAAAGATGAGAGCAACTCACTGTCTACCGCTTCAGTCCAGAAATCTGCAAATGTAATTAGTTTCAGAGACTTGCTCTGGTTTAGAGTCTCCGGCAGCAGGATGGCAGATAGGACAACCTCCCAGGCAAAGTGCAGGTTCGGCGACCAGGAGGAATTTTGAGCGATCTTGCTATTGGCCTCAGGCTGTAGCGGTCCGGCCGTAGAAGCCTCTTTTAGAATTTTGGAAAGAGATGCTTTCTCCTTGCGGTGTAGGGGGCTTTCGCGCTGCCATACGGAAGAAGGGAGGCTCACGTCTGGGAATATGGACTGGACCCCGAGCCATATCGCCACTCCTTCGGGCGTTTTTGCAAGACCATTTGCGATCAATTTGTCGATAATTGACTGAGCATAAATGCTGCTATTGCTCTGGACCTTAAGAGTTTTTACTGATTTGTACAGTATCCAGCCACATTCCTCCCTCAGCCATGCTTTCTTCTGAGCTAGCCCAAATATAAGGTCCAGGATCTGCGACCATGCATCTTTCGTAGTCTTTGCATTGAATAATACGCCAGATTCGATGAATGCTTCGGCACCAAATAGACGGCCCAATTGGTGATCTCTTTCCTCCTGTGAGGTACACTCGTCAATGCTAAATCTAGCGCAGATGAATGGAAAACAATACCTGTCCGGAAACATTTCCGCTGATGTCTGTTTGTTTGATGAGAATGTCGACCACTTCCAAGAAGTCTAGTTGTCTGGGTGTGGTCTGTTCATTGACACCAAGGTGTTGAGCAATTAATTCGGTGAATGCAATTGAAAAGCCTAACCGGGCTGCTTTACGACCACTGCAAAGGCCTCGAATGAGTCTCGTGAGCACCTTGGTTAGTTCTTCCTTGGACGGTGAGCTCTCAATCGAGGCTTTTCGTAAAAGTGACTGGGCAGCTTTAAGTCTTATTTCTTCGTTCTCGTTGGCGAGGTCCTCATAGATCTCGATCAGCTGGGTATCGATTGAGGCAGCATCTCGGCGCCTCTTATTAGACATTGCGCTAACTTCTTGGTCAAATTAAAATTGAATGGCTCACATTTTAAGCCTGTAGACCAAAGACAAAGCTTCAAATGATTGAAGAATGTTTGGGACCGCACATATAAATTCTAGGTCGAACGCTAATTCAAGCAGTCTCGGACCGTGTGTTCTACCGCGAGGCTTGGCGTTGGAGCGTAAAGCATCAGAGTGAGCATCTCGGCGAGAGCATGTCGTCGCAGCCACCTCATCCCTGGGTTTGCTACGAGTATTCTTGTACTGTACCTTGACGTGTGAAGTATGAAATGAACAGGAAATCTCCGGCTCATTATAGTCATCGGATCGACTCTTGGGGGATTACTAGTTGCATGTTTTATCCCTTTTATGCTATTCAGTATCGTGCTTTAAAAAACAAGATATCTGGATCTAGAGTTCTCGCACTTGTGACCCGATCTTCGAATAGCCAAAGGTTCGCCTCTCGGTTGCTCAGAAAACTGGAGACTGAGCAGAGCGAACTCAGACAATCCATCCTCAGTCACTCTACTCGGACATAAATGAGTGCTGGTCGAAATTGAATAATATGCTGTGAATGGTTTGGATTCGAAGTACTTCCTCAACCATCTCTTCATTATAATTTCGGCTCTCAGTCCTGTCCAAGGCAAGTGAATCGTCAAAAAACCAAAAAACAAGAATGAATTTTACGATCTTAACAGAACTAATGGTTTAGCTCCTTTTCTGCCAGCCCTCAAGCTCGGACGACCCTCCGGGCGATGTCGTCGCATCCAGTTCACCAGCCCAAGTGTCCGCGGGGGCCTCGCTGGGTGGTTGCCAGCGCTTCTGCCCGGCTACAGGCCTCTCACTTTGGTACGGGTCGTAGCTTTGCGATCCGAGCTGTTGTCGGTTCTGGCTTAATTTCCGTCTGATCATGAACCACCAGAATGCGAATGCCAAGACTGTTATTCCAGCGATCCCTCCTATGACCCCGCCAACTATCGCTCCCGTATTGGAGGACGAGGATCGTGGTGTTGCGGTTGCGGATGCGGAGTTGGAGACCAAGGACGTGGACGACGTAGACAGTGTTGACGATGCACTAGTCCTTTGTGATGTTGCCGACACTGCTGCGGATCCCGAAACCAGCTTTCCATTGACGACGAATTTGCCTTCCTTCCTAGCACAGCAGTCACGTCCACCGGTCCGGGATGGGTCTCCGCAGCAAAGGCTACCATCCGCACAGGTCGTGAGAGGCTGCAATATGCTGTCCCTTTTGAAGCCAAAATCATCTGTGTATAGTTTAGCGATGATTACAGGAGATATTGATCGCATGATATATACTTAATCCATCAACGCATAAATTTAGGCAACTCGGGCCCCAATTTTTGTCGGTGCATGTGTCGCGGAAAAGTGCACCATTGTTGGAGGGAATGCAGAGACCGTCAGGTGTACATGTATCCGCATTTTCTTGTGGCACCTTCTTGAGCAGGCAACACATACCCCCGCTGGACTTGCAAGGCGCTTGCTTGCCAACAGTATCTGCGGTTCCGTTTGGATAGAAACATGTTGCGGACACCTGAAGGCAGGAATAGGTGCAAAACAAGAGGAGATGAGGGAATCGCATCGTGCGAAATATCAGAGTTTGAAGATGTTGGGGTTTCCTTGAAGAACAGACAGGAATCTCTTAACAAATGAATTAAGAAGAGGCATCAATCCTCCATCCCAAGGGGCGGGCACACATGCCAAGAGCTGAATTGACTTTGCCATAATAATGCCATTATGAGATCTGAGTTCCTGCATGCTCGATCCCCCAAGGAGAAAGATGTACCAATAGAAAGTGAGATCGTCCCACCCACCTGAATGCCGACTCCCGAGTCAGTCGCTAAGTCCATGGAGGTTAGCATCTCCTTTCACATAGTTCTGCAGAAGGACGTCTTCGCCGTAAATTCAACGGTGGGCAAAGTGTGCCGATGTGGTTTCCATTTAATACGGAGAGTAAACTTTAAACTACCTTATTAGCGACAAGCGACAAGGCTGATGTGGGCAGTCAATTTTAATCTCATGTGCTTTGGCCAAAGGAGCAAGCAAAGCATCCATAGCGCCATGTGAGCGAAATGAGATTACCAGCTGTGCTAATTCCGTGATCATCAGAAGTTTCAATCGTTCAGCTCGTCGAGTCGTCCGCCAATCTCAAACACGTAGAGCTGAATCTGGTACTTTGTGAAAGTCGGAGTACTACTCCAAGATGACCGTGCGACCGTCTCCGAAACAGTGAAACAGCGCACCAGAGTGCAACTTCACTCCGCGCTAAATTCGTCCCAACACGAGTATCAGTACGGATAGTCTGCCTGATGGGCTGTGGGTACTCTAAAATGGCATCGGTTATTTGGTGCCGGCCAGCCTCACTTAGGTTGTGAAGAATGCCCCCAAATCCGTAAACTTTGAAACCGAGAGGATCTCCATAACCTCCCACCGTCCAACCTTCCTACCCTTCTTGCAAAAAAGGTGCGAAATAGTCTCGTTTCTTTCACTGGATGGAAGCGTACGTATCAAACCCAGATTGTAGGAACGGGCAGACACGAAATAATCAGACCAGCAAGCGAGCAAAGTGCAGACCGAAAGATCTCGAGGATGTCACGTGATGACTCGACAATGTAGGTGAAAAGACGTATGAAAGCTTGAGATATCTCATTGTCGTCAATGTGTATCGCGCGTCGATTGAGGTCAAGAAATCTGTCTCACGCCTGAGATTTAGATTGTCGATTTGGAAGCGGCTCTCGCATTTGGGCGCTTCACAACAGTATATCGTTCCAGATTCATTCGGGTTACTCGCGGCAGATGACATCGAGACCGACGCAACAATGAGTGACGAGAAGCTATAGAGCAATGCTTTTCACTCAAATATCCTAATCCATCTATGACTAAGTAGCTTGCAGGTATCGGGAATTCTAATGCCAGATAGCTTCAAGCACAGGATCGCAAAGGTGTAGATATCTCAGGTGACGCTGAACATCAGGCGATGCTCAATGACCGATCCCCTACATGATGACTTCGTTGGTCACATCCTGAAGTAGAATTAGCGACCGACTTGGATACTGAGGTTCTGAAGTGTGAATAACATACCCGCTTCAACTCCTTGTTCGGCAAGCAGACGCAGTTTTGTACCCTCACCTCATCGCCCACTCCGCAGTCTTTGCCCAAGATAGTGATGCTCTGAACCTTGACTCCGTTCTTGACAACACTCGTAGTGTGACTTCCCACGGGCGTGGGAGTGCCTTCCACTCTGGCCCATGCCCCGACGCGGCTATTCCATCCAATAATTGAGTAGAGTACACATGCGTCATGCTTGATCTCAACATCCTCAAGGACAATCGATTCCTTGACACGGACCCCGGCGCCTATAACGGCTCGGGGTCCGATTGAGACATTGGGCCCGAGCTTGGCGCTTGGATCAACATCTGCCGAGGGATGGATATAGACTGGCGGGATGATATTTGCTGAAGGTGCGGCAAGTTCTTCTGACTGGGACTGGAAGGCCTTTTGGAGGTATAGGGCGTTTGCGGGGACGGCAGACCCGGCGGTCTTGATCTGGCGCCAGAAGTCTTTTGTCTCGTGTACGAAGAATTGCTTGCTGTCCGCTAGATCTGAAAGGATATCTTGTTCAAGGCGAAGGACTTCGTTCTTCTCTCCATCTTCAAGCTTGTCGGCGAAGAATGACGTGTCAAGGTTCTCGGCCGACGGGTAGGAAACAAGACGAGGACGATCGGATCGTCGCTTGATGGCCGATTTGATGGAAGGGAAAATAGTTTCGGTCGAAAATAGGTATACGCCGCAATTGATGAGATTGGAAATGTGTGATTCTGGCTTTTCGACATAGTGGAGAACACGTTTCGAGTGTGCATCCGAGACAATACAACCGAAATTGCTAGCTGCGTCGTTACTAACTCTTGTACCAAGAATGACGGCCTCCGCGTCTTTGTCTTCGAAGAGCTTGAGCATCTCATTCAATGGAAACGAGCAGCATACGTCGGCATTGATGACGAAAAAGCGATCAGGACCACCTTTGAGTATAGCATCGCGGAAATGATACAGGCCTCCGGCTGTTCCCAATGCCTGATATTCGCGAAGGTATTGGATTTTAATCTGGGGAAGCTCACGGGCAGAATCTTTGATGAAGTCGCGAAACACACTCTCGTCATAATACCCGATCACAACGACTTCTCGAATATTTGGGACTTTGGCGACAGCTCTCAGGCAGTGCCAGATGATGGGATGACCGGCGACATCGAAGAGTGGCTGCAGCGATTGTCAACGTCCGATTGCTAATCCTTCTTGGAAGGAGCACTGACCTTAGGTACGTCGAGTGAAAGTGGTCTAAATCTAGTACCTCTCGAGGGACCGCCCACCTATGATAAATGTCAGCTGTACGATGTTTGCTTAGAAAGCTCTTGAAATTTACGAGGATGACTGCTTTGGTCGAGGTTCCGCCGGTACCATTGGCCTGTCGGTGCGGTACTTGAAGTGACATTTTGTGACTTTGATTCTAATTTCTTTGTCAAAGAATAGAGGGCAAGAGTAAATCTTGGAGAATTGGCTCAATGATCCGAGTGGCCATAGACTGATCAGGAGCTGCAACAGTCAAAGTTTCGAGGCAGAGGGACAGCTAATCCTTTGACAGCAGCCAATCGTGCATCCATGCGGGCGGCCCTGCGTTAGGCTCGAATTAGGGTACCGCTTACCGCTCGCTTAATCACCCGGTTCAGCCTCGGGCGATCATTTTTGACCGTTAACTCGTAAGTCATTGAGGATAGATGAGCAAACTCGGCAAAGTAGATGGAAGATCAACAATTAAACGGATGGAGAGCAATGCTGTTTTTATTCCTTTATCTAAAGCGAGTACACTGATAATGACCCTTGGATTGAGCTCCACTTGGCCGCTCTTTAGATATCATCAGATGCTTCTCCAAGCCCTCCCGCCGCAATGGCATCTTAAGCCCGTTTGCTCCCCATTAACTTCAGTCTTTAGCTGCTTCTTCATGAAGCCTTTTGTAAATCAAATATGCTACACCGTGGTGCAGATAGTAAACGCCAAGTAACGTGCCAGTCTGTTTCTGAGACGTCCCAAGTCTAAGCATGATAATGCATATTAAATGTGGTCATATCGATGAAGAACGCTATGATGGTTCGTAATGTCGATCCAAATATGTACGTGGAGAATAGTAGGTCCAAGAGATTAGAGTATGTACGGTATTGATATGTACCGGAGGGTAGAGAGTGTCCTCAAGGCAGTGAAGGGGCGACGAGCTGTCTTCCGCTGAGCCGAGCGATCTCAGACGATCAGCAGAGAGTCATTCTGTCCAGTGCCTTCGGACGCGACTCATGAATTATATCGTCGCCACCTTACGCAACTAGTGACGTCGTCGTCGAGGTGGCAGTAGCGCTGCTCTTCGCCGAGGTGGAAGTAGTGCTGTTAGAGTTGGACTTGGAGTCGGCGTAGGTTTTGATCTCCTGTGGTAGACGGAGGTCGCCAATCATCCCTTGAAGATCGACATGTGCATAATCCGTCGGTTGACCTAACCTAGGTTTGCCTTTCGCTGCTTTCGAATTGGTCTTTGTTGGCAGTCTTGCCTCGAGCGGAAGGCTACGATCGTCGACGTCTGGAAGGCTGCTTGAAGGCTGAGCGGTGGGTGCTGGGACTGCGACTGGTGCTGCGATCGAAATGGGCACCATGTTTACCAAGAGTAGGATAGCTGCCGGTAAGAGTACGCGCATGATGGCTAATAGTACTTTGGTTTGAAAGACGTATGGGCGGTGGCTTGAAATGGGCAGCTGTCGTAAGTGTGATTGTGGGATGTTGGTGATCAAATGAACCAGCCAAAGAATTGGCCACCATGAGCTTTATACCGATTCACTGCAATACGGCCGAAAATTAGACTTCTGGTGGAGTGACGCCAATCGTCATAGGACTAGGAGGCTCAACGCATAAAATTGCTTCGAAGCCAACGGATGGGGGTTATCAAACTTCGAGTTCCAAACCCTTGCGATAGCCCTACAGGCGTGCATCGAATACTTTCCGATGTCTGATCTAGCTGTCATTGGAGGGAATGGCTTGCGTGCGACTGCCGTAGATAATGCGAGGTAAAATTTCTATCGCACGGATCAGTTCCTAATTGCTTAGTAGCCAGCACCGTCTTTCTTTATGCAGGGGATTGATCAAGAAATAGCGCAATCGAAGAGGCTCTGATAGGCGCAGGGCTGGATTTTACACGATGTGGTTGGATGTTTGCCATCGGCTGTCGCTTGAAGATCGAGTCAACGGTTTCAGAGGCTAACTCATGAACACCCTGCCAGTCTTGCAGACAAATTGATACCACATCCAATAGAAAGGGATAGTCTCTGAAAAAATGCTCAATCTAAGAGCGTCATACGAGAGATTTTTGCCTACCTTGCCCATTTCATAGGAGGATTAGCACATGCCACCACGTAAATGCAAAAGCTTTGATCAGGATATCACCCACGCTTTGACCGGCAGAGGAACAGTAACCTTGAAGCAACCGTGGGCAGGTTCGTGAAGATCGGCCAAATGCCACTGGGCCAACCAACACACCAGTCACCGGCTAGCTTTTCGCAGTACTAGCATTATAGACTTAGTTTCTGGGGGATACTTTGAGAGATATATAATGATTTCGATGGGAGACTGCGGCGCAAATGTTGTTAAAAACCCACTGGATCGTGAACATGTGAATGTCAGAATTTGTAGTTGCACGCGCTGAATACAAACGAATCGAGATCGAAGACTGTCTGGGCGTGACGTCGGCAAACGTGGTCTCTGTGGAGGAGAAAGTCTCCGAGGCTAATTCCGACAGAATGTAATGTTGTCAGGGAAGATAATGACACAGTGGGATGATTTGCAGTAGACGAGTGGTTGAGAACTCGCGATGTCGGTTGTTCCATCCGTGCAATCAAAGCTTCCTTCATTACGTTCTATCGCGGAACATGGCTCGGACATTTACTCCCGAAAATGAACCACTCGCCGCGGGTAGAAATGAGTGCGACCACGAGGTATTGGGGGAATCAAAGTATCCTGTCCTCCTAGTATAGGTGGATTCACGTGATATAAATGTAGCCTGGGTTTCTGTGGTTAATGAGTTCCCTAAGTTGGGCTCCTCTGCGGTATGTTCACTAGATTTTGCCCCTTTTTTTGTCCAGGGAGTGTGAAATCGCCACGCCGAAGCTGGAGTTTGTGACCGTGCACTGCGGTGACCTAGTAGTCGAAATCCTCAAACACAATCTCTTTACCAGCAAGCCATAGTAACAGCGATTGACGTAATAACTTGCCGGTGCAGATATACCACGTTGAGGATAAGTCTTGCTCAAATTGCACATCGGAGGCCACCATGCGTCTGCTTACCACGGTGGCTCGAGAGCGCTCAAGCTCGCTCAGACCGGATGTATCTCGGCTTGGAGCACCAGCTCTGATACCTGAGACAAAAAGGGTGGTTGAGGAGTCCAGTGAAGGGTGCCTTTTGAAGGTATCAAGGGCTAGGCCAACATCCTGAATGTTGATTGTCCAAAAGAGTCTCAATCTAGCTGTATCAAGCTGTGGGATATGGGGAAGTAAACAAGTTATTCCGATGCCTCCAGCGATGAAAGGCACAATCTCGTTCGGCGACTGGGAGATTTTAAATTGGCCCCCAAACCCTTTCAAAGGCACTTCTAGCCCAGCACGGACCAGTTGTCTGAAAAGGAAACTCGTCACTACACCGACATTGCGCATAGTGATCTCGAACTCATCGTCAGGTACATCTTGGCCTCTAGCTGACGATACGGTGAAGGTCCGCACGTAATCA
The DNA here is from genome assembly GCA_018902385.1 of Physcia stellaris. Classification (NCBI taxonomy): domain Eukaryota; kingdom Fungi; phylum Ascomycota; class Lecanoromycetes; order Caliciales; family Physciaceae; genus Physcia; species Physcia stellaris. Next base: position 465,760 of record JABSSW010000015.1, on the reverse strand, counting down.
TCATTTAGGCTCTTCGGGTCGCTATCGTTCATATGGGAGTAGCCTGGACTAAGTTCGTCTTCAAACGCCAAAGCCACATACTGCCCCGGACTCCATCTTCCGGCGGCTTCGGGATCGGTAATGCTGAATCGGAGTCTAGCAATGGAAGGAGTCAACAAGTCCTTTTTCAGAAGCTTTGCATAAACAATCCGATCGTTATTTGCCTGGGCATCGGCCTGCTTGTGTTCACCTGTGAGGTAGCGAACTGGCGGATTGTACGGAGAGGGCTCACCCGGGCGTCCTCTGAAAGCCAAGCCTTGCCGGACGAAGCGAGCTTTGATGACTTTGGCCTTGACGACAAGATTACACCTGGGTAGTAACTTTGCAGCGGATTTACCGACAACGATCTCGGTGGTGCAGGTCACATACAGCGCATCGCCGCTGTCAAAGTCTGGAAACATTATACCCGCCAAAGGATTGGTTTTGAGATTGCCAAGTGTCTGGTAGAAACGATTTCCGGAGAATTCTGGATACACCAAGGTGGTCCCGTTCGATGTGTCGTTCGTCAGGAGTCGAACAAAGCCAGGCGAACCCCCTCGGTGATTGGTACCCATACTGGAACGGTGGTACGAAGACGATATGAAGAACAAGTCCGCCTTTGCCAGAAGTGTTACTGCCGGTTGTACCAGAGGAAGGGAATCAGAGACCAATTCAGGCTTGGGCAGGGACAGAAAGATTTCTTTCTTGTTCAAATACTTCGGACAGTTGCCTGGTAGAATTGCAATTTTATGTCAGCAATCATGCACTGTATGAGCGTCGGCGTCCTCATCTACGAGTACGGGAGCATAGACGATCCTCTCAGAGACCATATCCTTGGAGGTCGTGGTTGCGAGACTGGGGCATTTGATTTGTTTGCTTGACTCACCCAGGCTTTGTTCTATTTTCATGATCATTTGCACACGTTCTACAGCATCATCCTCCTCACCTCCGTGAGACTCAGACGTCCCATGTAGTTCTGCAGCGAGTCTTCCAGATAACTTAAGTCTACTTCGTTTCGCCAGGTTGATGGCGAGACCAGACATCATGCAGCTATTGCTCTCATCTTGTGCGATTCCTTCTTGATGTTTACTGCTATTCAGGGCTGAGAGAACGGGATCCAATGTTCGATTTGCCAAGGTCTCCACGCCGATGATAGATGGCCTTAGGTATCTCGCAAACCCTGGCTCTCCAGCTAGAAGAGTGGTCCAAGGGAGGCCCTCATCGTCGAGAGTGCCAATGGCTAGTAAAGGAGAGGTTTGAAGCATCCGAGCACCGTATGAAGAAAGCCCGTGGGATGTTGGATTTCCCAATTTGGGCACCTAAGTATATTACCGGAGTCAGCAGCGCCTTTTAGGAATGTCTTGTGAGTTGAGACAGGTTGCACTATACGTAAGAGGAAAAGAAAAAGAAGACTCCGGATTGACTTACATGGAGCAAAGACTGCATCTGCTGCTCGCCTTCATGCCAGCCTGTATCAGCTGCATAGTCTAAAGCCATAGTGACCTTGGAAGTGGAAAGAATTCACACAACCATTGCCGACTCGAGAACTGTGCAATAGTCTCTCGACTTAGATTTATATGTAGTTCTTCGTCGTAGACCTCCACGACACATATTTATCCGAAGACATGATCTCCAGTCTTTTGGTCAATGGAAAGGCAAGAATGGGTGCCAAGCAGTTACATTTCAAATCAACCCCAAGTAGTTGACTAATCTCAGGATCCCGTGGCTTCCAGGGCCCCTCAATTCATCCAAGTCTGGCCGGATATGGCGTGAAGATGCGTCGGATGGATTCACTCGACCTCGATGCTATACCAAAGCCCGAATGCTGTGGTCAAGACCTCAGCCTTGATAGATGGCAGGTCATTTTCCAAGAAGTGGGTAGTGACCTAGCACACAAGGCCTCCAATTCTCCAAACCACCGTAGACTTGTAGTTAAGTCAGACGTACCAGGAAAGCCTCACTCAAATCAAGTGTGCCGTATCGCGTCCCGGTAGGAGTAACATACTGTAGTGTTAGGAGTGGGATAAAAGTACTCCGTACACGATGCGGCTGAATAGATTCGACCCCTGCAGATGTAAGGCCGCCGTCGCGAATCCTTCAGCATCCTTCTTGTCGCTTGTCTCAAAACCTTCCTCTCACCATCTTCTCCAATTGACGATTGAGACATCGCTCTGTATCATCACTTTCTTCTGTAGCAGAGACACTCTAGCTGTGCGCTCTCGCGTCTTGAACCGCGATGGCGAGAGACAAGATCTCAAAGCAGCCATCCAATTACCCCCCACTCGTCTTCCATCTCCTCAGGACCTGCCAATTGCTCTCCACCCTCATCGTCGCCAGCGTCCTGATCTTCTTCTGCCACCATCTCCATGTCGAAAACATTTACATCCCCTGGACATTCATCGTCGTACGCTCCCTTCCACCGCACCCGCATCGCTCGCGCTAGACTAACCACTCCGCAAGCTCCTAACCGTCTCCCTCCTCACAATCGTCGCCTTCCTCGTCACAAGCGTCTTCTACACCCTCCGCACCCTCTCCCCCAAACTCAATCTCTACAGCAACACCGCCCTCACAGCCCTCTGGTGCCTCGGCCTCGCCCTCCTAACCTGGAACCTAAGCTGGACCCTCGGCCACCGCTGCACGACCGACTCCTGGAAAAATGACGCCGGGATCATGGTCTGCCGGCTCTTCAAAGCGCTCACCGCCTTCGCCGTGACAGGAACGTAAGCTTTCCCCCTTCCCTCACAAGCCCCTTCCCCCATCCCCCAAATCAGCGCAAAACCAGAAAGAAAAATCTCACGCACAAATCCAGTCTAACAACCGCCCTCCTCACCCTCCTCGACCTCCGCACCCACCGCGCCAACACCGCCTCGGGCGCCTACAACGCGATGCACGACATCAAGCCCCAAATCCCGATCCCGCGCTCCTCGTCGCCCTTCCCCAACGACCCCTGGGACCACCCGTACTCCGCGGACAGCTACGGCGTCCGGAGCCCGCCCGGGTATACGGAGTATCAGAACTCGAGGAGCCAGGAGCTCGCGAGGCCGTATAAGGTGCAGAAGCAGTTCGAGGCCGAGCAGTTTGGCTACCAGGCGCCGAGTGAGCAGACGATGTATGATGGCGCTGGAGGCCGTCCGTTTTGAGGTGGATGAGGGTGGGGTTTCGATTGGCCTTTGTGGTCATTGTTGTGTTCTTAGTTGGCTTGATATAGTGGTTTTGAAAAGGATGTACCTGGGGATCTTTGATCGTTATCTGGCTTTTGAACGTTGGATGTTAGGCGTCAATGTAATAAAACATAAGCGATTGAGCAAAGGCAATTCAATGGAGGGCGAGTTGAAATGGCTCAGTTCATCTTTGCAAGCTATCTCTCAATAACTTATCTATCCACATTTCCCTTTTCTCTAGACTTCGGCAATCTCGCTAAACATGCATGCAGGGGTATCTTCCCAATATATAAGACCCAACGCCGTCGCTATAAAGATCCATCGCTATGCTGAGCAAACATTAACCCATTGATTGTAGATTCACCCACTCACTTTACTTCTCAACCACCCTCATGCCAGGGGGAACCCTCTCCCTAGCCCTCAGACCGACCTTTCCCTCGCTATCGATGTAGGTCTCATACCCCCTCTTATCCAACACCTCCTCCGGTACCGTCCGCCTCGCCTCCAGCTCACCAACAATCATTTGGTTCTCGCGATTCCCCTCCAGAAGGAACCTCAGACACATGATTGCGTGTTCGCGAATATAAGGGTTGTTACTATCGAAGTGGCAGCATTGAAGGATCATCTCCACCCCGCCATATTGTCGGATCTGATTTTGAACCGTGGTAGATTTCCAGACTAGCGAGGAGAGGACAAGCACAACCAGTTTCTTAAGGTTGCGCCACTCGAAGTCTGACGGTTCCTGTGCGTCCAGCGGAGGTGACGGCGGGACCGAGTAAGGAGCTGAGGCAGGAGCCGAGGCAGCGGGTGGATCGGAGGGAGCTGGCATATCGTACGGTCGCTCGACGGCAACAGGTTGAGTACCAGGCTGTGACTGGAGGTTCCCCCTTTCCGCAGCTTCAGCTACAGCGTCATTGTCGGCTGCATTGGAAGCGGCGGCGCCCAGCGGCGCTTTGGGTATGCTGGCATCGAGTTCGCGAAGTAGCGTCACTAATTCACTAACGATTTCCCAGTCCACAAGGAGGCCTTTCCAGTCTTCGCTCTCCGTCAGTACAGCGAAGAACTCGAGAAATTGGTAGACACCCTCGTATACGCGTTCCATATCCCATAGATTGAGTGGGAAATCATCAGGCTGCGCAGCGCCGGCACGGATCTGGCCTTGTAAGTATATAAGGGCGCAGGTCTCCGGGATGATACACTGCCGGAAGATTGTGAAGATGTATTTCACGATCAGTAGATCTACTCGAGTGAGAGGCTCACGCTGCCGGGTTTGTGCAGCAGGCCCACTCCCCGAAGGCGCTGAGCCCTGCTTCCCACGGAATATTTGGGTTAGGATCTTGATGACCATAGACTGCGCTGGAGAGACAATGTCCTTGACTTCACCGAAAGCTTGGTAAGCAAAGGGCATCAATCCATTCTCCAAGATCGCTTCCATGATCTGCATCATCATCTTGAAGTAAAATTCGTGGTCTTGTAGATCCCAGGCCGCGATAAAGATCAAGAGTTCTCGCAAGAGGTTCCGACCGCTCTCTTGGGCTAGGAGAATATTGCACCTTACACCTTGCATATCCTGGCGCTCTTTACCAGTACCGGTGCCTTTGTTACCGAGGCCATTGACGATACCGGACTGAATAATCATTGGGAGTGCTTCAATTTCTTGTGGAGCAAGAACAAGCGGAATATCCGTGAGAAGCCCACGCTCTTGATCGCCAGGTCCTCGGTACTCCCCATCCGGATCTTCTGCTTCATCCGCAACACTCCCGTTGGCGGCTATATCGGAGCCCTCAATGTCCCCTCCATTGCCTTGATCTGAGCCCTGATACGGCACACTTTCATTCCCGAAGCCTGCTGCAGGATCTTGAAGACGAGCCATTAGCTGGTCCTTTGCGCTCTGTAGGCTGGCGGCCGCTGACTGTGGAGTACGAACAGCTTTCAGATCCTCGTTTTTGGAGTTTGGAGTCTTTGAGTCGACATCATACAAGGTAAGATCCGGCAGAGATGTCCAGCTCCAAGATTGGTTCTGACCCGGACCACTGATCTGTGTACTAATCGTGGCTTCTCGTGCATAGGACTCCGTTCCCAAGGCTTGCTGTCCTTCTTGAGTGGATTTGCGTCCGCGATCAAGCGTTAGATTGTATAGCCCGTCAACGGTACTCATGACTTGAGAAGCTATACGTGCTGCCTCATCTGGAGGAAGCTGGGTTGCATTCCTGGCCGAGGTCTCAACAGCGCTTAAAGCGGTCCTCATGATCTTATCGACGTCCAGTGGCGTCTTATCGCCACTGTGATGAATGATCTCTTTGCTGATAATGACTTCAGGAGCCCCAATCGACAATGTGCTAGGATCTTTCTGATTGCCAGGGTTACCGCCGAAATATTCATTGGGTGCTTTCGAGTTCGCGAAAAGATCAAGCCACAAAAGTAATTTCCGCTTCTCATTGTGCATCACAAAATTATGCAGGAGTTGTAGACTAGTGATCAAGACTTTCTTGACTGTTTGAAAACAATGTTAGCTTATGTGAGCTTTGTCCCCGTTCTGAGAACACTTACATGAACCATTCAGCAGGCTCAATTGGTTCTCCGTTCTACGGCCTGGCTCTTCACCCTCGTATGCTCGTGCAGTCACTCGGACACAGATATCAATAAGTTTGAGAACTTGTTGATCAAATCCGCTGTCTCCCGCCAGATCCTGTGCGCGCTTGGTAGTGGCCAGTATATTCCTTGCTATCGTCAGCAGATCATCAAGGCGTTCTAGGTCCTTCATCAGCACCGCATCTTTCAAGGTCATGGAAGTCGCAGGCGGTGGATTTGGATTGGCAGGTACAGTCTCCTCGGGGCCAAAGAACTCCTGATCGATAACGGGTATGGCAACATTAAGAAGTCCACAAAAGTCCTTCCATATCGCAGGATTTGCTCCCAGTAACTGTCTAGGATTATCAGCAGCGTACTAACAGGCATAGCCCGCTTAAGAATGACCTACCTAACCTCTAATTTGCTCTGCGTTCGCTTGAGAAGCTTCTTCCCAGATTCCAGTACCTTCTCATAAGTTCTCTCAGGAAGTGTGGTTCGACATTCGAAGAGCGCTTGCGTGGAACATAGGACAACCGTCAAGGTGACCTCATCGGGCTCAAGCTTAGCCTTCTGTTCCTGTTGGTCTCCGGGTGACATTGTATCCGTCAATGACGCAGCGTCGCCTATAGCAATCTCTTTGAACGCATGGACGAGTGAGAAGACTAGTAGTGACGCTGTTGCAGGGTGTAAGAATTGTGGGATTTCCCGGGCTTGATGGTATGCTTTCGCGTCACGGTAAGGCCCGTCTGTTCGACTGAGTAGTCGAGGCAGCCAGCGATTATTGTCGGCCCGTAGATGTAGTACGATATTTGAAATCTCCTTGTACCGCTTTCGGATTATATCCTGACCATGATCCCACAAATATTGATCTCTCTTCAAACGTCGGGTACCAATGGTGTCGGAGGCGCACTTCAAGAGAAGCCAACGAAGAGGTGGATAGAGACTTGCAGCAGAATGGTGCAAGTCCGTCCGAACGAAATGGATCAGAGCTCTCAGAGCTTCACAAGGCGTCGATGAGCTATATGTGGGTGGTGCATCCAGATTCGAAGAATGCCGGTCCTGAGCAGGCATCTGAGGCATCTTGGGAAGTGCCAGCGCGAAAGCTTGGCAGTAATGGTGCACTTCTCCAGGGTACCAACCAACCTCGAATGCGTCCTCGTATGGGCCTGTGGAAAAGACCGTAGAATAACATCAATTTGCACTTGTATGGTAGCAATGACAAGATGTATTTTGGTCGGTTGAGAGTCAGTGTTTCTGGAAGACGCTGGCGTGATCAAAAGGCAACACAAGAGAACAAAGGGTTTACAGGGCTTAACACATGTTCCTTGATATTGCTATCGTCACTGATGAATCTATTCTTGCCTGTTCAACTGCAAGCTGATACAAAGGCTATTCTATCCATATTGAAACAACTCCGGCCACCTAAGAATGAGCCTTTCTCACAAACTAGAAATTAGCCAATCACCCAGACTTTCCAACCCTCGATTGCACCTTTGATACTCTTGACTGTACTCTTGACGCTGGATGCATGTCAGGCTCATCCTGTACCTTCTGCTTCCTAGGCACCCTTGCCAGCCAGTACAGGAACAAGGCTGCAAGAACGTTGAATATGACGAAGGCCCACATTATACCAAAGTTGCGCCAGCGGTTCGCATAGCTCGAACTGACTTGTGCGAGGTAAACATTGGTATCAGAAGCAGAGCAGAATTCGCAGTCCCGAGTTGCGTTCGGGTTATTGACATAACCACCGTGAGATGAGATGTAGTCCTGCATGTACTGCCAACACTGACCGCTTGCCGGGTTGAAATGAGCAAGCTCGATTGAGGAGCAAGTAACATTTGTGTTAGCGAGCCCAGTCGACAACATTCCATCCACAAGGTATGTGAAAGGCGAAACTCGATACATGAATATCCAGAACCCTGGGAGAGCGGTAGGGCCAGCAAGAACACCACAGAAGATAAGCGTCAAGGAAAAAAGGAGCACGGCGATGTTCCCCGCGGTTTCCGCCGACTCGATCCCAGCTACGACCATGTGGGTAAATGTTGACGTGAACAGCATGAAAACCAAGATGAAGAGGAACATCAATCCCCCGCGTTCGTGGACCTGGTGCGCTGGAATGGCGTTACGGTACATGCCGATCGGGTAATACCAGCAGAAGAAAATGATCACAGCCATCAAGATACTCCAAGGAAGTTCCACGATAATGTTTGAGGACATGAAGACTGTCCAAGAGTAGGTCTTCGATGGTCGTTCTCTTACTTCATAAAGTGCGCGTTGTGTTACGAAGTGTGGCATTATTTGTTGTACCTTCCATTGAGGTTAGCTTTTATCTAAAGAAAACATAAGTAAAAACTCTTACCATGTTCCCAAAGATTGTCATCAGCAGAAAGATGGAAAACAGCTGATTTTGAAGTCCCTGTAGTGAAAGTGCGGAATCCCAGAACGAAAAGCCGATAAAAAGTGCCGATGCTGAACATAACAATGTCTTCGAATAAAGATAGGACGGCGTACGCCAATACTGCTCAAAAACTCTCGTTGTAACCTCTAGTAGCTGAGTGCTGAAGGTCTCCGCAAATTCACGCAATGAAGTTGGATCGTTGTCTACCGGCTCTTTCATTAGTCTCTCCTTCATCTCAGCAAGTGTCTCTCTGATGGCCTCTTTCTCATCGGATTCTCGCCATTTTTGAGGCCAGTCGATTGTGTTCTGACTCCCTGGCGCTGCGCCAATGACATCGAGCATCCATTCCGCAGGGTTTTCTTCGATGCCGCACGGTCTAGAGCCATTTCTCTCAAAATAACTGGTTAGTACCTTCGAGTCCTCACCAATGTCGCCGAAATAAACGGTTCTGCCGCCACTGGCTAAGAACAGGAGACGATCGAACGATTGGAAGAGTACCTAGAGTAATTTTAGATTCAGCATTCGTCGAAATGGGTGTATTTCGAAAGTTGAGATACTGAGGTAGCTCAGAATCGCAGCATGCACTAGGATCGTAGAATATGCCGAAACGATTGTAAGGGGAAGGAGAAAGGGCTTCAAACGTTTCCTACTTACAGCGGATGGTTGATGGATCGTGCAAAGAATAGCTTGCCCGTTGTTTGCCAATTTCCGCAGTAGGGTGCAAATCGACCAAGCGGTCTGACTATCAAGGCCAGAGGTTGGCTCGTCGAGGAAAAGAAGTAGGGCAGGTTTCGCAGCCATCTCGACTCCGATGGTCAATCGCTTGCGCTGTTCAACGTTCAGGCCTTCACCAGGCACTCCAACCACTGCATCTGCATATGACTCCATCTCCAAGACTTTGATGACTTCACTGTTGGTAACCCGAGGTTAGCAATTCACATCTAGTGGAATTTCCTGCACAGGTCGCTTCTCAAACATTTTTTGTGGCTGGAACGCGACCTAGGAATGAAATAATGTGCTCAGGAAAGGACTTACTCAACATAGGCGAGCTTTTCTTTGACTGGCGTGCTCTTGGGCTGGCGGAGGATTGCACTGAAATTGAGTGCTTCCCGCACAGTAGACGTAGCAAGGTGGATATCCTGTTGCTGTACGTAGCCTGTTTTCCGCTGAAACCCACTATCCCTCTGCCGCCCGTTTACTAGCATTTGGCCTGATACTACCCCCATTGTTACTCGGCTGGCGAGAACGTCAAGTAGTGTTGTTTTGCCAGCGCCAGAAGCTCCCACTGTAGGTTGGCAGATCAGCCACGAGTTCTCACATAATAGACGGCAGGCTCTTCATGAGTTTACTTACTCAATGCTGTCAGCGTTCCAGGTTTAACCCATCCATCAACCTAATGACGATAAAGTTAGCGTAGCCGCTCTTGAGTAACAACACTTGAGCATAGGACAAATTTCGCAGGTCGACCAGAGCCCCTGAGATATCCAATGGAAGGTAGTGACGTCTTTGGAATACATACATCATCAAGCAGCCTTCGACCACCTCCTTTGACCTTGATGTCATAGTTGACTCCTAGCCAGTGAAACTGAGCCGTCTGTTTCTGAATACTCGGGGAATTTCTGATATAGTCTTTTGAGCAACGACACCTTGGGCTGTAGGACGATCGTCATCGTTGCCTTCCTCATCGTTCGCTGAGGATACGATGTCTGGTACTTGGCCACGCCGGAATAAGAGCACTTCGCCCTTAGATTTCTGGGCTGAAATGTACTCACTGGCCACCAGATAAAGGGCGCAAAGAGCGATTGTCATTGCAATCAGAATCCCAAAATTCCTCCAAAGGTGTGATCGATAATATCTGAAGCTAGAATTGATATAAGCATCGCCTTCAACATAATTGCTCCCGGCGACTGCTCCAACTGCCGAGCATACACGTTGATCTGGTGCGACATTGGCGTAGCTAGGGACGAACGAAGAACACTCAAATCGACGATTGTGAAACTCGTTAATCATTAACGCCTCGAACGCATATGCGACCGGGTCCAGATAGTTGATCCACCTGAACCACGGATGCATATCCCTGATCGGCACTGTAAATCCCGTGTATATGACGAGAGCCAGAATTAGCACAGCGGCAGGAGCCATGGCTTGGGCCAGCGTCCGTGAGAAAGCGCCTATGCTCCGGAAGAACATCGACATCGATAGGACGCACATGAATGAGAAAAGATAGAAGGTGAAGAAAGCACTCGGCGTTCGTCGTAAGTTCGTCATAAAGTAGACAACAAGGTTAAACACCACTGATGTCAGTATCTTGTTAGGAAGATCGGTTATCATCGATGCTATAGCCTCAGAAAAGGGGTGGTAGAAAGCATATTTGGCTTGCTTTTCGACGATGGGTCGCTGGGCGTATAGAGTAAAAATCTATGAACATGTGTTAGCGCCATTCCGTGAAGCATTTAAAGGCCAATCTACCTCAAGGGAGCTGCTAAAGGCATTTAAGAGGATTGCGTAAAAGAGAAGTACTCCTCGGCTATAGAAACTACCAGTGTTGGAAGGCAAGTTGTAAAAAACGCTCCCAATGATTAGACCCAGGACACCATTGCCGATTGCTCCTGATATTTGAATACTCGCATCCCCACGGATGCGGTCGTAGCCGCGCGCAATGCAAAGCTTTATCTGCATGGGCACAGATATCGTGTATGGTGACTTAGCCCGTCTGATCAAACGAAGTCAACCGTGATACTAAATGATTCAAGGGGCATTCGAACTGGTCGAGTAGGCACACTTACTGTCCTTTTGCCTGCTGTGCTACTCTTGCGTTTTTGAAATTCTGCAGCTGCTGCCCTGCTCTGGATTAGGGACATTCAGCAATATTGAAGCAAAAGGATGACATACCTCCAACTGGAAATTCAAGCTCATAATTCTCGATCTCTTGCATTAATTTGGAGCGGTCCTCGCTCTTCATCCATCTCGCAGCAAATTCGTCAGGTGTTCGTGGCACTAGGTGCTCGTACCCTTCCCGTACCACTCGTTCCCCAGGGTTTGTCAAGCTCGTTAAAAAGTCCCCAGTCGTGGCCCTTTCTGCGCAGAAAAACCCCATATCTACGAAGAAAGCCTTGGCGGCTGTTGTGGAACCAAAGTAAATCTGTATGATGTCCCTCATTAGTGGATGTTCGCTTGTTTCGTCGCGTGGTGAAGCGGTCACTCTTCTGATGCTGACTTGCCCGGTCAAGGCTGAGCACCGAAAGGAAGTAGACAAGGATGAAATCATGGTAGCCAGTCTTGGGACAATAGAGGACCTTCAATGAAATGAAAGCATATTTGGAACTGATGTTATCCCTAGATCGGGCTACCATGTTTTTATGTCCTCTCGATGCTCAATCTTGTCCGTGGCGAATGGCTGAAGCTAAAATGGAAGGGATGGATAGGGACCAATACGAACCTGTCGGCCCTCGTAGAGGAGAACAACCTTATCGAAAATATCATAGATACTCTGGGATGCTTGATAAATTGCGACACAGGCTGTGGCACCCGTGATGTCAGTCGATAGCCTCAAAGTTTTGACGAACTCCAAAGCTGTAGCACTATCCAAGCCTCGTGTACTGTTATCCCAGCATTGGAGGGGACTACCGCCCAAACTGGCTTCTGCGATGCTGACTCGTTTACGCTCGCCGCCGGATACGCCGCGAACGAAATCATTTCCCACCGGAGTGTTGTATGTATGCGACAATCCAAAAACTGCCATGATTACGTCCGTCATGTGTTTTGCATAATGCTTTCGAGTCACGCCAGGAAGTCTGTTGCGAGGAGCTCTGGCCTGCGCAGCAAAGTTAAGTGTCTGCCCTACCTGTATGGAATAACATGGCATCAGTGGGTGCTTTTGTCGAAGAATGATGATAATCGAGGTCTCACAGTAAGTTGTGGGAAGTGAACGTCCACTTCAGCTTGATAGATGCACTAGGGGCAGTTAGCATGATACTTGAATTGGCTTCAATTTCTTACTTCGCCGCGAAAATCAGCATGCATAGTCTCCATACTAGATATTTCAGCAATGGATATTCGAGATCAAGGGTCACTTGCTTACGGAATGCCTGTGACAAACATCAATTACAGTTCTGCAGGAGCAGACATGTCAGACAGGATAGAATATCCCACCTTGATAGTTTATATGTGTGCCTTGGTCAATGTAGAAACCACTAGTCTCTCCAGCTATTGTCTTCAGAAGAGTGGAACAACCAGATCTGAATGGAAGTAAGCCTAAGTAATCTTCTAGTGGAGTTTCGAATTCACCCAGGACGACCCAAGACAACGAGCATCTCTCCGCTTTTAACCAAGCCTTCGAAGTTCCTCAGAATCTGAATCTTCCTTTTTCCCCTGCCGGTTATTTTGTTGAACAAGCCTGCCACCTCTAACGGATAATTGCCGAACGTTCTATGGCAAGCGTGAGTGGTACTTATATCGCCTTGGGGATGGAGATGTACTTTTGGTAGTCAGTGAGGTTACCGAATCCGTGCACATTGAGGTCACGGTAAGACACGCCAGCGATTCTTTCTGGATACCGTTCAGGATCTCGGGATTGCAGCCTACACACGATAAGGGAGTGTCCTTTCGATAAGCAATGTATAGGAAGTAACTACCCCATCACCGTCCGCACCCATACTTCCGGCTTGAATTGGCCTGAATGTGGATCTAAAGCTGGGTCACTGGATCCCTGAAAAGGGTTTGGATAGGTGCCACCGGTGGTTTTGATGGAGTGTTGAGTAATTTGCCGTGCGAGTTTGGTAACTTCATATTCCACACGTTCCTTGTCGAATTCAGAGCTTGAGCTCTCTGTGCTTTGCGGATCGGCTTCGCCGCTGGACTCATTACTTCGGACCTTCTCGATTACTTCTCCCGCGGATTGGGCTACGCCTTCGGCTTGGGGAATAGCGCCCCATGCTCCTGCAGAAGTCATCTTTACTCTTGCATCCAGAGAAAGATTTTGGTTTGAAGGAAATTATGTTCTATCAACGCCGGCCTTTGGTGAAAGCAATGCGATTTGAGTGCAATTTGGGCGCCAATGGCGGTGGAAAAATTGACAGAGAGGCCGACTCGAAAAAGAAAAGACTGAAAGAGAGAAGGAAGAGGTTTAAAGATCAAGATTTATCGGAAGCTGCGAAGCAAAGAATGAAAGTGTGTTGTGTAGAGTCATCCACGCTTACGTGAGGTGAGATCCGGAGCATCGGTTTCTGGGCATCCGAGTGTGAACTTTCTAGGTAGTACCCGAAATCCCGAATGCTGCCAAGGGTCCATACTATGCCTAGGAAGCCAGCCATCTTGTCGTTCGTATTGTTATTGGTGAGAACTTCTTGGCCGGGAACAGAGGCCATGAGGCGCGGGGAATCTCCTCCCGTCACGTATGCATAAAACGTGTGCAGATACTTTGGTACGTGCATAAAATCCCATCGGTTCCCCATCATTCCTCACAGACATTGGACAGACGGCAGGCGGGAAAACACCAGCTCCGTGTTCCGTTCATAAGGATCGACATCTAAATTTGGAGCCTACATAAGGTACTACCTACATGTAGGTACCTTGATCTCGCTATGCCATTAATGCTCTATCGCCCCACTGATCTAACCATTTGGACTGAGTGGACGAGAACAATCTCACAGCCCACAGAGTTAGATTGTTTTGCATTCAGAGTAGACAACCTCTCGAACAGACTTCATGATCAAGCAATGTCGGATCTCGAGCTATGAGCACATGAATGGTCGGTCTCTATGAAATGTACAGTGATCCACCTGTTGGTCGTCGGGATTCTCGCCGATATTGCTCATCTATGGCAAGTCTGTTCCCACAGGCAGCTATGTCTACCACCCCTCCACCTCCTTCATCCGTACTTTGAGACCTCCCTTGATCCTCGATGTGATTCCGGTCTGTATGTCTATCTCTTTATCTGGCTCCTCAAGTTCCATCTCAAACCTCCCAACCAATCCTGCTAAAAGGCAAGCGAACTCAGCTTTGGCAAAAGCCTGCCCTATGCAGCTTCTTGGACCATGTATAAAGGTCAAGAAGCTGAAGTTGCTCTCGCCACCTCCGTTGTTCGCTCGTCCAGGCCCCATCCACCGATCGGGGTTGAACTTGCCGACATCGGGACCCCAATGTGCTTCGGAATTATTGACTGCTCCCGTAGCGATGACGATGGTGGTGCCAGCGGGCACATGTTGGCCGACGATGGACGTGTCATTTGCGCTCTGCCGCAGTATAATTGGGACTGGAGAGTACAATCGAAGCACCTCATTGCAGAATGCATGGAGGAAATGTGATTTGTCGAGAATTTCAGACGTCATTCGTGAGCTGCTATCATTCGGCGAGGGGAGTTGAGCACGAACTTCTTCCCGCAAACGCACTTGGTAATCTTTGTTACGGCAGAGTGCTAAGATGGCCCAGCCCATCGCCGTGGCAGTCGTTTCATGGCCTGCTGCGAGAAAAGTCATCATCTGATCAACCAGATTATCCTCAGAGAATGCTTTTGATTCGAGCGCCACGGAGATAATGTCGACTCCACTGTTTTTGCCCTCCTGCTCAATTTGACTCTTTTTCTGCTGGATCATTTGACGACAAATTCGCCGAATCGTTGCTGCCGCTGTACGAATATCATCGTTGCGCTGCACGGGAAGTGCCCGAAGCAGCCAAAGCGGCAAGACCAAGCTCAATAATCCGAGAAATTTAGCCTGCCCCGAAGGCTGGAAAACCTTTCGATAAGTCGACATTATCTCGGTGTCAGGATCTTGAACACAGCCAAAGTCGTGTCCCATACCTGCAGCGCCGATGATGTCTAGGGTCGCACGACTCGTCCATTGACTGACCTCTACCGAAGGCGCTTTCTTGTCGTCTGCTGGTAGCTGCGCGGCTTCTTCTTGTACATTCCTCTGTATTGCCTGCACCAACTCGCAAGACTTGGCCCAGAAAACAGGATATAAATCTTTTATGTGACGAAATGAGAAGGCTGGCATGAGATTTTTTCTTTGTGTTCGGTGTTCTTCGCCCTCAGCGAGGAGTACACCCACGCCCAGTATTTGTCCAATTCCAGCTCTCACCTGAGGTGGCTTGATGAATTCGTAATTCTTCTGCACCAGCACTTCGGCCAAAGCCTTAGTGGACGTCGGAACTAGACGACCTTCATTAAACATGGTCCTGTAGTGAATCAGGCCGTTATTCGGAACCTCATTGATCCACCTTTGATGTGGCGCACCCGTAGGCTCTTTCAATATAGCATTGAAATGGCCCCAAAGAAGATTACCGCCCTGGTGAAGGATGTGAGCAGTAGTCTTCTTTAGAGATGGCCCACATTCAGACTCACCGGTGGCGATGGTAAACTTCGAAGTGGATCACGAAAAAGTGGGTACGCGACGAGGCTCCAGAACCCTCTTGCTAGGACTAAGATGGATAGGTGTACCAAGAGAGTCTGCACATAGGAGGACGATATAGAGAGATGAGGAGCATATCGGACAGTGAGAGCGGATGTCGCTGTAGCTGAAAATACGAATGACGTCCACGGCAGCCCCATATTGCAGATTGAGAGTGGGCGTTTCTTAAAAATGTGCAGAGGACGGGACTACTGTGTAAAGAAGAACGGAGACAGAAGCAATAAATGTTCAGGGACTCATATCTTTCGCTTCGAGATGAGCGTGAAAGCGAGCAAGATATATGTCCGTGATTTTGGGGGATTCGAATTGAGGTGAAGGGAAATATTCACCTATCGTCAGTATCTACAAGGATCGACGCCCGCTCAACCATCGATACTATATACAAGACAGAGCCGTCAGGTTGCAAGTCACTCGGATAAATCATTGCAGACAGGCTTCAGGATTCCCGGTTCCCATCACGTAAGATAACCGAGGCGTCTTTTTACAGTAATGCTTGCTAGCGTGAAGGGTCTTGTTACATCCAATCGTCATGAGTAGACCCTGAACGGCATCGGCTCTACAAACCTTCCGAATGGAAAGCTAACGTCACACTGGTACTCGTTCCTTACTTGTACCGCTTACAGAGGTGAGATTTGCACCAGTGTTGCCCATCAGTAAGCTTCAGGCACCAATATACCTCTGCAATTGCTACGAAACTACAATGCCATCTCGATCCAACCCCAACACGCCAACCTCCCAAAAGCGGAAAACAGCCTCCGTACTCAAATCCAAACGCCGAAACACCCAGCGTCTGGCGCACAACAAGATCACCAAGCCTACGCCGCGGACATCTCAAGCCATTCGACGGGCAGCTCCCTTGTCTAGGAAAAAGGCTCGGAAAGTGGAGAAGAAGGTCGGGTTTGCCAAAAAGAGAAAGCTAGAGGAAGAGATGGGTGAGGTGGCCATGAAGGATGTGGAAAACGAAGGGAAGAACATGAGGGAGAAGAAGGAGAGTGCTGGAGCGAAGGGGGATGAGCAGATGGGGATGGATGTGGATGAGGTTGCTTGAGTGGGGCTTTCTTCAGGACATCGTCCCATTCGCTGAACGTGGGACCAAGGCAAGGAGGCTTGCATGCCTTCAAGGCTGCGCCGACATGTTACACAGCTGGTTCAAGATACTGATGATTTTCCAACACTACTAGTAAGCAAGTAAGACAGCTATAAGACCGCTTTCAATGGGCTCTGCGAGCTGACAGACATTTAGGTATCGCTTACGCCGAACCGAAACGTTTGTCAGCACCTGTTCTGTGTTGCGCGATGAGTTTCAATCATGACCGGCAGGGTGATGGCTGGATCTGGGCGAGAATCTGAGTTCTGTACTATCGTGTCAGATTCGAAGCGGAGCTGGGCCGGAACCTGGAAAACACTTGTGAAGGTTCACCCGCGAGCTCGTCAAAGATGGAGAAGAATTCTTCCAAGAATTCATCGCATAGCGTTTGACTCCAATTTAGTAGCAGCGGTGCGATTCTAAGACTAGGAAGGAACATCCCCGTTGCACCAGAAATACAATCAGCCATTCAACATTCACAACTGCCTTCAGTCTACTTGTTCTTAATATTCCTCCTTAAAAACCATGCACCTCTCCTTTCCATGATCATCCGTCCAAGCTCTAAACATCCCACCACAATTGAAATCAAAGACAATACTCCCCACGCCATTGATGATCTCAATACCAATGATGCCTCCTTCGCCCTCCCCAGTCTTACCCCATCGATCGCCAGCCGATCGTTGTAGCTCCCCTCTTGCACCCGCAACCTCTTGCACAGACGAAGCTAGTGACCGATTCGACCAGCGGGCTATTGCAGCCGCTGTTCGTGTTGCGGCAGTACGGAGGAAGGAGTCACCGTTGCCAGTGCCGGACATGGCGACAGCTCTGTATGAGCTACCGAATGGTAAGGCATCTTGCTTCTCGCTCAAAGGTGAACCCTGGGGTATCTCGTGGTAGGTCCCGCCAAGAACAGGGAGACAGTCCGCAACAATATCTCGTAACCCATCCGGCAGCACAGCATTTATAGGCGCCTGCGGCCTCGGTTGTCGATACACCATTTCCCTCTGACTCCACCACTCCTCAGCCCAAAACCCAGCACCAATCGTAGGTGTATCCCCTATCCTCCCGCTTAGCTTGTTGGTAAGCCCACCGGTGCTCGTCGCCACGCATAATGTCCCATAGCTGTCCAAGGCAACGCACCCCACCGTCCCCTGCGGTAGATACTCATGCCCATCCCACGACTCCTCTTCTGGCGACCATTTCGGATTCTGTGTCCATGTCGGATTAGGCACGCCGCTCTTCTCAAGCCCACGCTTGTGCTCGTCCCACCGCTTCTTGGTCCAGTGATACGATTCGGGTACCATATCAAGTTCCCATTGTCGGGCGAGGCCTTCTACCGTTGGGCCGCCAAGGACACAGTGGCCTTGAGCGCCTCCGCTGCCACCGCTCGGGTCGCTATCGTCGCCTCCATTGTGGCCTCCAGCGCCATCAGTCTCGCCTCGGACGAGCATTTCTCGGGCGAGGAGGATGGGGTTCTTGACGTGTTTGATGAGGACGACGCCGCAGCCGCGTTTGCGGTAGCCTTTGCTTACCATTACCTAAGTGAGAGATCAGTTGCTAGATTACGCATATTGTCTTGAGATCAGCAAGACATACGAGAACCTTGACTCTTGTGGAAACTCTTGTTGATGGTCACGGATGTAGAGGAATAAACAAGGCGTCCAGAGAACTATATGAAAGATTCTGGGGACGGGATATTCAAGCACTGCTTTTACACAACACTAGAGAAAGGGGACTCGCAAAACGAGGGGAGTAGACATGGCGTGGCATAAAATTGTAAGGATCTTGACTCCTTTCAGTCAATGTCCTTGAAGATAGAGAAGTTCGAGGAGTATATTCCGTCTCCCATTCTTCCGAGAATTGAATTACGTATGCTCAACTGAATCCCCGGTCGCATTGATGTATTTACAGCAGAACCAAATGTATGCATCTGCGAAAAGCAATGAGACCACACCCCTCAACTCACCGAAGCCTCCAACTCGATAGTCCCATCTCTCGTAAACACCGCACCCTTCCCACAGTTGAACAGCGGACAGTCCTCCAGCAGCCTTACAGCATGCGTAGCAGCATCGAGTGCCGTAGCCCCATCTTGCAATAAATGCAGCGTCCCTGCGTTCACGCTTTGTAGCTTTGATGCATAGCGGGCGTAGGCTTCTGGGGGCAGGTTTGCACGAGAAATGGCACCTGCGCCTCCGTGGACGATTAAGCGTGGTTTTATTGAGGATTTGGTCATTCTCGTACCTGTAGCTAAGGTATCTGAAAAGTTCAACTGGATGCCTCAGACGAAGAAGCCAAGGACCCTTCTTACCAAGCTTTCGCCAAGAAGTTCCAACTGTCACCATCGTCGGGATTCGAGATAACGGCGTGGTCCTCGGTAAAACTAGACCTTTTCAGGTTAGTGCTTACATTGCCAGCTCCACGAAGAGAAAGAAATCACTTCTCCCCAAATCCGCTCCCAAAATCCAAAATCCCTCGCTCTGCCACGGAATATGGGAGATTCGCACCCTCTGCACCCCAATGTTCGCACTTTCTTTGGACCTAGAACTAGCTGAACCTAAGATCAAAGTCCCGAAATGCGAAACTCTAGCAGAAATTAGCCGCATACTAAGCGACGGCTAGCAGACCCTAAGACTCTCTAGCACTGTTTAGTCTTGTGCCAGAGTTCTGGCACACGGTCTAGCAGACTACACTAACCTTAGCCCGCAATTCGAATCTTCGCTAAGGTAGTGTACTACAACTCTCGTTCATGGATCCTTTTCTTTTTTCCATGATGAAAACCTTTCACTCGCCGATATCTAGCGTCAGGGACATGCTTAAGGACCTTGTCGCGCATAGAATCAACCACGAAATCTTTCCTGAAAATAACGAGAATTGTTTGCTTTCTGCCCTCTGGACTGATGGGTTTTGGACGCTGGACTGATGATGCACGCTTGATAGGTAGAAATACCCGTGACGGACTCTGTGCGTACCCGTCATAAAATGAAATAATCATACAGTATTCCCCAGGTCAGGATCTCACTACAACTAGAGGCCTCCCTCTACCTTAGAGACCTCACTAAGATTCCGGGGCCTCCAATTACGCCCGGAGTATTGGTGAGATCCTGACCCACGATTAAGCCAAGAATATGCTGGAAGCCGTCAACATGGTTCAAGACATCTCGACATGGTGCTGCTCTTTTCGCATCGCCATCAAAGTGTAAAGTGGGTTCGCTTGTATTACTTCGGTTTCCAATCATGCATATGCAGGAGCAACAAAAGGAACCGAGTCTGCCAATCCTCGAGGGCAATCCGCATCTCATGGCATGCTCGACATGCTCGAGGTCTTGCTGTCACCAGAGCCAGAACACCATCTAAACTTGCCAAAATTCTGCCTCCAAGTTTTTGCCCTGGGCTGCAGCTGTAGGAAGCAATGGAGGCTCTATTATTCATTTCAGCAGCTAGTAGGGTCATCAAAATTATTGAAGCCGTTTCGCCTGGGCTGCGTTACGCTCTCGAGACCATCCCGGCCATCAAAGCGCAATCACGCGTATACATCCAGCTATACGGGCCCCTAGGAGCATTGCTTCCTTTTCTCTGCAGCTCCGACGCGTGGCAGCTTGTAAAGAAGACACTCGAGACTGACGATGATAAGATATTATTAGACTTTGTCTCGGCCCAGATAGCTCAAGCGAACATGGTTGCTGTCACCGTAGGTAGGCTCTCGGACCAGGTGTTGAATAATATTGATCATGGTGTGTGGTAGGGAGCAATCATGGCACAGATCGCAATAACCGCCCTGGCCTTGGAATACTTGAGCACTGCCCACTGGATTGCGAGGGCTTTCTTCTTGTCAAGTCTCTTAGCTGGCTGTGCCTCGGTATACTATGCTATGTCTCAGCTAAGGACTTTTGGCCGCTTGATCACAGCAAAGGACGTAAGAGAGTGGTTACAAATCAAAGGAGAAAGAAAGGCTGTGCCTAGCCCATCAGCCGTCATCATACTCGACACTCCACGGGGCCTGGTGGATATGGCAGCTATTTCATTCACTCTTGGGTTGTCAATTTACGTGGTTTTCGTGTTCGTTAACGATCTAGATGTCAACGCTGGCAAGAACGACAGCAGGAACATTATGATAGCATATTTCGTTTCGATGTATTTTGCCGCGACCCTGTACAGCAGGTCCAAGGTATTTGAAAGTTACGCAGGATCCGCGTTCTTGGCGAGGTTGGCTCCGCAAAGACATGTCACAACAAGCAGCCGATCAAGGCGTTGACCCGGAACAGCGAAGTGGAAACATTCAATCGTTGCCTCAATGGAGAACACAGGAAGACACCTCCATTCACATGGAATCGATGCCCTCGTCCACTCCTCAAACAGAAGCACTCGATGCCGAACGTTTAGCCCTCGTCGCAGCTTTGCAGGAAACTATCACAGCTCGTCGACATTGCCTCGAAGCAGATGAACACTTGTTGAACGTTCTTGAAAGGCAACAGTCTCGATCCGGATGAATGTTCTGGGAAACAGACGAACCCACGAAGGAACGAGGACAAGATCTCAGCATACCTAAGTTGTCATAGTATGCGCCTTTTCATCAAAGCTACTTCAGAAAGACTATTGTGCATACCATGCTTTTCGCGATGTCACCATTTTAATCCCGTCTTTTCAATCTTCACGTAAACTATGACCACAATATCCAGGTTGCTGTGGATCACAACACTGCGTAATATCAATCTCGATCTTTAGGAGCGAGCGACTACCATGGACTATCTGTTTGAACTTGAAAATGCAGAATCGCCACCAGATCGAGTAGCTACTATAGCGATGGTGTCTGCTTCAAGCCAAGTTATCCATCCCCAGCAGCAGATGACATCAATCAGGCCTTGGCCCTCTGCGATAACATTCCATGAGAGCCAGTATGAAATACCCCATTGGCAGCGTGAACGTGGAAACCGGTCTCCAACCCGCGAAGTCATTCCCCTCCCAAAGTGATATCACTTCCCCATCCCAAATCCAGCCTTGATGCCCGGCCTCGTCCTCGTATATTTGTCTGCCCTCACTCAAGCCCTGGGCGCGGACTTCACCGATGGAAACGAAACGCATGTCTTGAACCCACACTGGCCCTCCCCATGCACGTCTTCATGTCAGACAGACCATGTCCATGAGTGAAGGCTTAGAGCTCTACAAGTTACGTCTCACCTTGATTTTATAGGGCGATGGAGCAAGGAAGAGTGAGGGATGTGACTGCTAAGATAGCTAGAGATTTGCTTCGAATGACCGCGTCCACAGTGATATGATCCAAAAACCCAACACCACTCGATACCCGGATTTACTGATGTAAAACACTGAAATTGGAACAACCAGAGTAGCAAACAGCTTAGAAACGCCGAACATGCTGTCAGGGGGTATCTATCTACAAGCCACACACACAAAACAAAGGACTTTTCTCTAAAAGACATCCCAAAGACCAAGCAAGATCCCACACTACTTCGACGGCAACTCGCGAAACACCTTCCGAAAGATCTCCCTGCTCTTATACAGATTCGAAAGCCGAAGACGCTCATTATCCAGATGAGCACAGTCGCTAGCCTGGCCACAGGGCAGATGCGCGGCGGGCGCATTGAACTCCTTTTCCAAGAACCGGATCGCTGGGATGGAGCCTCCTTCGCGGATGTACAGGGGACCTGGAGAAGTTTGGCATGGGAAGTACTGATGGAGAGGACTGATCACGTGATCGTTTGCGACGGCCGCTGTTGCTGTTGGAGTATGGTCACTACCGTTGGCGAGCGTTGATGATGTGGCGGGGGATGGTTTAACCTTGGTCATAGCACCAACCGATTTGGACATGGGCTTCGTGGAGGTAGAGCTTCGCCTTCGGTGGCTGTGAGATCCCCAAGCCTCGACGATGGCCTCGTCGAGGGTTTGGAATATCTGGTTGTGGGGATCTCCGAGCCAGGGTTCGGCTATCCGATTCACTTCCACCCGGAGATGGTTCGAGCTGTTCAGTTTGTCAAAGGCCTGATGTAGGCATTCTTGTAACGCTGCTTTGATCTGCACAGCACTCTGATTTGGCACTAGACGCATCGATAGAGCAGCGGTCGCGCTTCGAGGGATGATGGACGATGTTGCCGGACCTGAGCTTCCGATATGATGTACCGTGAGCGACGGTTGCGACCACCGCGCCTTGAACGACTTGGTCAATCCTTGTGCATCCCCCAGCTCAGGGTTATGTTGCAGGAGCGTTCGGCTGATTGCATCGTACCGGTCGTTCTCCTCGGCAGTGGTGTCAAGAACAGCGTCGTAAAAGCCTGGTATCTGAACCTCGCCAGCTGGACCCGTCAATGTCGCAATAAGTGTTACGAGATCCTTCAGAGCTTCGTTCAGGAGGTAACTCCCGTCGACTCCGCTGTGTAGGTCAGGTCGCTCACTTTCCACATGTACCGTAACATGCACCACGCCCCTGAGACCATAAGTCAAGCATGGGAATTCATCGTCGAGCCAATAGCTGTTCGCAAGCAAGATCCAGTCCACTTCTCCAATGGTGTGCTTGTTCTTCTGGACTGCTTTCTCGAAACCCGTTGATCCGCACTCCTCCTCGCCTTCGATCAGAAACAGTACATCGGAATCGAGCTGTTGTTTAGTGACGAGATCGGCCACTGCATATATCGCTGCTAAGATTGGACCCTTGTTGTCGGAGACGCCTCGGCCGTAGTAGTAGCCATTGATACCATGCAGTTCGAATGGTTCTGTATTCCAAGTTTTCTTTTTATTCTCTGCTGCAACCACGTCGTAATGGCCATAGAAGAGGATCTTTTTCCCTTTCTGAGCTTTGGAGCTTCTCCCGTGGAAACGAGCAAATACTATGGGATTTCTGCTGTTCTCAGTGTTCAGCATTTCCGTGTCAGCTCCAAACCTTTTGAATAAGCCTCGTAACCACGAGGCACCTCGTCGGCAGTCTTCGGCATATTCTGGCATCGATGAAACCGTGCGATAGGATACAAACTGTCTGAGCGACTCAAGGAGCTCCTCTGGTTCAAGATTAGCCAAGATCCCCCCGACTGGAATGTAGGCATACCGTTGCTCGATGTTGATTTTACAGCTGGCGCTTCAACGCAGTCTCCCACATCCCAAATAGCAACGCAATAGTCATTGCCTCCAGTTGCGTACAACTTCTTCCCATTCACAGTGGCAACAGCAGAAGCTAGAATTAATCGCTCGTGAGCCTGCCATTCGCTGATGCGTTCGTACCGCGAATTGAATTTCTACCTGAGATTTAGGCATGCTTCCTTTTCTAAAATTGTAGTACTTACTCGGGCTAGACCGTTGGCTCCACCACTGAAGATCAGACCGTGTCCGAGTGATAACGTCAGAATATCCGCATTGTCAGGCTTGACCCTTCTGATGAGTTGTCGGGTGTCAAGATCCCAAACATTGATTTCCCCATCTAGCCTTCCGCTGTAAAGGATTGTCCCTTCAAGTGCCAAGGTCAATATGCTGTCATCGCCATTCTCGAGTGAGACGGGATTCCTGATAGCGACACCAGCGTCCGCGTCCAGCGACCAAAGCTTTATTGTCCCGTCACCCCCTCCTGACACCAAGATTTCGTCATCACCGGAGGCTTCAATAAATATGAGCATACAATACACGTATCCGAAGTGGGCATATTGCACAATGTGATCTTTGTCAATGTTAAGAATTTGTCCCCCTTGAGCTTGCGTTTCTTCAATTGTCGATGGGCGAGGTGTTGTGACACCGCCAGGTCCTTTAGAGTCAAAAAATCGATGGTTGCGCTGAGAAGGATGTAATGTCAAATCAGGTTGAGGCCGTACGTCTTTCTGCGACAAGTCATACCACTGCAACGTGTTATTTTCGATCTTCTATACCGCGCATGCCGTCAAATAAGTACCTGTATGCTTGTATTCTGTGCTCCTAGGTATACAGTCTGCAGGCTTGCGGAGTAAACGACGCAGAAGACGTCGCCCACGTCGTAGATTGAGAAAAGCGAGTAAAGCCGGCTGAAAGATGAAGTACACCAGACCTAAGGTATTTAGCTACTCGAGGCTTGAAGCGGGAAAGTTGTACACGTACATTTACGATCGCGTCGCCAGCGCTGGAAAATAGGAACTTCTTATCTGGGGAGACGAATAGACTCAAGACGCTACCTGCATGCGCCGAGATCCTGGAGAGCAGCTCATAGGTGTTTAGAGACCAGACCTAGTTCCCGAGATTAGCACAGCATACGTGTCAGTAGAAACATTTGCGACTAACCAGTATCTCTCCTCCCTGGGTCCCAGCATAGATCTTCGAATCCGAAATCACCAGCGCAAGTATGGACCTCTGGTTCTTGACTTTATGGAAGAGCTTCGGCCGGGGGCCGCGTCCTCGATGCGCCGAATCGAATGTTGGGCCATCGCTATGGGTACTAGTCCAGGGTGGTTCTGTATTGCGAGCAGCATTATCAGTTGATGTTATGCGTTCAATGGGCAAGTGCTGGACTGCCATTATCCAAAATCGGGAAAGCTGTTATGCGCCTCGGCCAGTGACGTCTCAAAGCCTAAAAGGTCTTGGCGTACTAGTATTATGAAACGGACAGAACATCAGGTGTCGAAATCGTTCTCTGCTACATCCTACTCGAACTCTACAGCAAATGCAGGATGAAGCAGAGGAGCCAAAAAGACAGCATGTGTTCCATTACACGCCAAGAAAAAGATGCCGCTTCTGGATTGTCATTCGATGATCCCCTCGTTCGTAAATATTTTAAGCAGGTCAACGAGAGGTAAGACTCACCAAGTAGATGACAGTTGGGCTGCTGCATTGTTCTCCGAAATATCATACAGTACTTTTGCGATGTATTCCTTCCCTCTTGATCGCCGACAACTAGAAAGAATCAAACCGTTGCGGATTTGCGAGGTATGTTTCAAGCCGACATTCTGGAAGTGTAGAAGGAACGGAAGAAGGTGCTATTCAACTCTCGTTTTGCTCACGGAAAGAAACCTCAAACGCTCTCGATTGCTATCAAACAGCTGGTTATGCATGTGGCCGACCATGTCCGTAATAAATTCCTAGCCTAGGTACGAGTGGTAGATCCATGAGTTCATCATTTCGCCTGCACAACAACACTTGCAGAACAGCTTTTTCGAGAATGAACCTAGCAGATCCAAGAACCGGATGCTGACCGCTGTTTCAACATGACGTGCGAAAAGGGGGAAATTGTGCGATAATTCCTTGAGAATTGCACTTCCCCTGGTATCATTCTTTGAACAGCTTGAAGTTTCAACTGCCCAAACAAGAGCGATGTGGTCTGGAGTACTCTCTAAAAGTATTCAACACGGCCGTGTATTAAAACTGTCTAGTGTGAACGGATGAACAAACACAGAGTCTCAAAAGACCAGATCTGTATATATCGAGTACGGATTAGATGTCTTTATTGCACGAACGAATGAGACATTCGTTATAACCAACCGCCATTTTTAATGGATATTCCGATCTGGAGGGTTTAGCGTAGATTTTTAGCGGGCTGGCAAGCGACGATGGGAGCTGAGCCTTTCGGAGGACAGCGAGCTGCGCCTAGCATCCGCGTCACAGTGCATACCATCTGCAGCTGATAATTAAACCGCTTATTACCTACTTTGTCAAGCTCTGGAAATTGCGACCACTTGCAAGTGGGTGTGAAGAGCTAGATGGCACCGGTCAAGCCCGTCCGTCCTCCCTCGCGCGCGCCACTTTGCTGGAGCAATCACATCGTCCGGGCCTAGATCGCTCTTCATCGAAGGCGAGCAATGGCAGTGTGACAACAAAGAAGCATGTCCACTAGTCCATTCATCCATATCAGGTCTGACACAGATCTGACTATATTCCTAGCATCATCGCGGTATGATTCTTGACCGTTGATATGAAACCGATGTCTGCCCAAAGTATCACTGCGTGACTGCCACATGGTGCCTGCAAACTTCCCGTCACTCTAACTGCCAGTCACTGCAAATTTGACTGCTTCATCTTTGATCAAAGCGGCAAGAAAACCATAACAGCTTCTTTTCCTGCGTCTTGCTCCTCTCTTTGTCTCTTTGTTCCACATTATTCCCCTGCACATCACCTGTAGGAGACAAGCTCCAGCAGCAACGTCCCCATATCTTCGAGGCAGGATCTCGTCGAGCAAGCATCACATAATACTAATCCAGAAATCCC
Organism: Physcia stellaris; assembly: GCA_018902385.1. Classification (NCBI taxonomy): domain Eukaryota; kingdom Fungi; phylum Ascomycota; class Lecanoromycetes; order Caliciales; family Physciaceae; genus Physcia; species Physcia stellaris. The sequence goes on along the minus strand of JABSSW010000015.1, from coordinate 438,955 downwards.
ATCGACAATCTATTAAGAACAAGCCCGGCAATCATGGCAGGTTTGATAAAGACAGTAATGGTTGTCGACCAGACCGGTAAAGCGGTCAGCACAGTGAGTCTTCCAGGTCCTAGCGCTCCTCTCCTAATATGATGCATGCTAATCATTACATGCAGAGCAAACAACTCATCAATGTTTTCAAAGAGGCCAAGAGTGCCTATCGCGAGCGAAAAGCAGAGATTGTCGCAGGTCGACAAATTGAATTAGAGGAGAAGAGGGCCCGGCGATCTCTGAAAGCCCAAACCATGGACGATCGCTCGGTTGCATCTTCAGGGAGGACCTCAAGGTCAAGACATACCAGTAGACGACCCACGACAGAGCGTCACCATACCACTGGGCCTGAGATGGGGCGAACAAGTCCACGATCTCCACTATCTCCTCGGAGCTTCACATTTGACGTCGATGGCAACCCCATGTCGCGACAAGAGCTTGCTAGAAGACACACAGATCACCACAGCGGTTTCAGTCCGCCAGCCACCCCAACACGTGCATTGACAACATCTGCCGCTAGGGAAGAAATAGACATGGACCTCGCCTATGGGGATATCCCACCGCCTCTCCCCGTCGCCAGGGTCGATGAAGAGGTGGAACTCAAAGGCCTCATCAACAAAGTCAAGCAACTCCTCGAAGAAGCCGACTGCCTCCAACACACCGCTTCCGCAACCATCACGAACCTACAAAAGAACCCCGACGCCATGGCCGCCGTCGCCTTGACGCTAGCCGAGATCAGCAACATTGCATCCAAGATGGCGCCCGGTGCTTTGCTGGCAATGAAAGGTAGCGCGCCCGCCGTGTTCGCACTGCTAGCGAGTCCTCAGTTCCTCATCGCTGGCGGAGTTGCAGTGGGCGTCACCATTGTTGCGATCGGCGGCTACAAAGTCATCAAGAAGATAAAAGCCAGTCATGCTGCCTCCAAGGAAGAGCCAGGAATGGACGAGATGCTCGAGCTTGGAGATGTCAGCAGAATCAATAACTGGAGGCGAGGTATTGCGGAGGTGGAGTCGCAAAGCGTTGGTACGAGCGTTGACGGGGAGTTTATCACTCCACATGCCGCTGCCTTGTCAAGGCTTAATCTCAGCGAAGGTGGGATGCCGCCGATATCGAATGATGGCGAAAAGAAGAAGAAGAAGTCGAAAAAGACATCTGATTCGAAGAGCGTCAGCTCTAAGGATTCAAAGAGCAGTGACAAGTCGAAAAAGGAAAAGAAAGAAAAGCGAGAGAAGAAGGAGAAGAAGCCTTCGCAGCTGAGATTGATGTTCACGGGACAATCTGCTTGAAGGACGATGACTTGATTATCAACTGTGGAAGTATTCTAGGAGTTTTTGGGCATTGTGATAGCGTTCTAGCGAAGCATACAGTTGATCGAGTACAGAAGCATAGATATCACAAGCATGTACATAACCGTTCCTCGAATGCATCTGTTTTAGTACCTCGAGTGTGCTCATACGATATTGATACTTGAATACCATGAAAGACCGTTAGCCAGTCACAGAAAGGACCAGCATGAAGCCTTTTGCTACTTCAAGCATCCCCCATCCTAACACACAACACCACTACAAGGATCCTCGCGAACCATCTTAAGCAACAGCCTCCATATCAATGTCTAGTCAACCTAATCTTGCCTAGTAGATCTGATCGATCCACGATCCTCCCTACCGTTGTCCCAGCAGCCTAGCGGGCCTGTGCCGAAGCAGCTCATTCTGCAGAAGAATTGAAAGAAGCTGCTCTGTGGCTAGACCTCATATTTCCGAGAGAAGAGCCGGGTGGTTCTTTTGCTGTTTTCGCACTGTAGTTGTTTCTTCTTTCCTGTCTTGTAATTGTTGTGAGAGGGTGGTTGTAGAAAGGTCGTGATAAGGTGTTGATCTGGGGTAGGGAAAAGGTAGCGTTGAATGATATGTTGAAGACCCCTGAACCGATGTAGTGGAATATTTGGGGGAGTTTCGGTAAGTGCCGTAGATACAAATATTCACCCCAAGCTTTACTCATTTCGAAAATTGATCATTGTATCTAAGCTCTAACCATAAGACTTGCCCCTCAACGCCACGCTAAGCCCAGCAGTATTCCTCCTACACATCAGTATACTCTTACACTTTCCTTCCTAGGATCAAAGATCACCAAATCCTTTTAGCAACCATGCTATACCTACTGACTCCCGAAAAGCCCGAATCATCTTCCCTTCCCTTCCTCCTATCCCTCTCCCTAAGCTTCTCCAACCCCTCTCTGTCATCCACATAGATCCACGATCGCTTCGCTTCATCCACCTCGACGACACCCCATCCCCCAACCCGCTTCCCTTCGGCTTCGACATTGCTGTCTCGCTCCCGCTGTTTCATGCCTATGTATCTCCTGCGCGCAAACGACAGTAGACACATGCCCAGCACGAGCTTGAGGGCGAGGAGGACGAGGAAAAGCACAAGGAAGAAGAGGACCATGGTGCTAAAAGCGATGAGGTCGTCGGTGTTGAGCCATGCCGTAGGTGCCAGAGTGGGCGAGCCGCCTCCGCCGCCGCCGAAAGTGGAGCGGCCGAGAGCGCGGCGAAAGATGTGGTCGATGTGCTGGAGAGCTGCAGTTGTGGCTGGGGAAGTAGTCGCTTCGTCGACGGAAAGGCTCGTCGCTGTTGAGGGGATTGGGAGCGGCATATGTGTTGCGAGGAACATGTGGTAGGTCTGGACGCTGGCGCGGATGAAGAGGCAAGAAAGAGGGATGACGGGAAGACCAAGGCGACGGGTGAGGTTTTGGTCGGCGAAGGCGTTGGTGTAATAATCTTTCGCTAGCACGTCGAGAAAACGCCCGTAGATGGCGGGCTTCGTGAGATTGAACTTGGTGATGTAGGCGTGCTTGATCCAGTCGACTAGCATTTCGGATCCTAAGACCAGGAGGAATGGGCCCATGATCTGCCCAGTCCAGACAGGAAAGAGAGTGAAGCTACGTGGTAGGATAGAGGAAGATTGGAGAGGAGCTGCCGACTCAGATGCTGAGTTATTACCTAGACTGAGACCTCCTGTTTCTATTACGTTTCTCGCCGCGATGATGGTGAGCATCAGCCAGAGCTGAAAACGCTCAACCACATCGGCGCAGGTGAGCTGGAACAAATTTTCTTTCTCGAACTTCTTGAAGACAGTCGATTTAATCTCAACAAACTGGTTTGACATTAACAGGGTCAGGAGAGCATTGGAGTAAGAGTTTACAGCCACGTTGAGGGTAATTACTTGATAGAAGAGGGCAGTAGCATGCACAAGATTGTAACAAAGGGCTAGAATGAAGAGCCAGAATGGCCGGAGAACTTTACTGCGGCCATCTGGCTTCCGTTCCAGTGCTTCTTTTGATAGGAGGCATTCGAGCACATCCTGACCGATCGCAGAGAAAAGGCGGTCGCAAACCTGGAGCCAGAGTCAATCGTGATTTTCCCGGGAAGGGTCATTGGGATAACGCACCTCAAGAACATTGTAGATTACGTATAGCTTGATAGCAGCTTGTCCTCGTATACCATGATACATCCTACTAGCGTCAAAATACATAAGTATAGTAGAGCTGATTAAAATAAGGAGTCCTTTCAAGATGTCCGCTTTGTGGTTTTCTGAAAGCGTAGACGGAGAGGACTTGGTTCTGCGATGATGTCTATAAGTGTTGGCGGTTCGATGACTCTGTGATGCCTGAGGCTTTTCTTGATCAGCGTCGCCATTGCCAAATGCGAAAGATGGTCTTTTTTTGGTTTTCTGAGGCTCCTGGGAATCATCATCATTGCTAGATATCGGAGCCGCAGTATGATTCACAATACTGCTCTTTCGTCGACGCCGCCACACATTGCCTAACCCAAGACACCCAACAGCCTTGATTTCCCTGACGGAATTGATGGCCCAAGACCTGAAGAGTAAGAAAAGCGCTTTTAGAAAGCGTAATGGCAACAGCGTGAAGGAATATAGCCAAGCATCTAGACAAGCCAATGCTCCAAACCACAAAACTTGCTCCAACTGGGGCGGCAACAGAAGGAAATTCTGCAAACGTTCGAGCTTCACCCGGGAAGACTCATACGGAAGATCATTAGTAGCTGATCGGTGTATATAGAACGGCGGGGGAGGTTTTGAGGAAAGTTCTAATTCAAGATAGGTGGACAACGAGCTTGGCGGAGCTGGGACTGTTGATGGCATCGGAGAGGGAAATGAGGGCTCCACCATATGGTTATCATTTTTCAACCTATGGATCTGTAGTGGCTTGGGGCTCGAACGAGTGTTTCTATTAGATCGATGATTTGGTGTTCGTGCAGAGCCCAGCGCTTTCGAAGAACTGCGTCTGCGCAGCGAAGGTGTAGAAAAAGTTCTCGAAGCCAGATGAGGCCTGGAAGAATGCGCTTTCAAATCGGAAAATTTATGGCTGGTAATATCAACATCACTATTGTCCAGTTCCGAATTACTGGGTCTTTCTAGAGTGTTCTGATCGTTGCTTTCTCGTGTCATCTGGCCAGTGCCATTTCCGAAAGCACGTCTTTGATGCGCACCGTGACTCGATGATCCCGCCTCACGATCCGAGAGATGTAGCACTGATTCCTCTGGATCGGCGAACGAGCTGCGCCTCGGAAGGAAGTCGGGTGAGGACGTTACCTCGTACAGCTTCGCAGAGGACAGCTTGCGAATGGAAGTTGGCCCTTGAGTGTAGGAATCTCCATCTGGAGCACAGTAATCCAAGTCCGCTGCATTATCGCCGCTCACCAGTCTAGCACCTTGTCTGACTTCTGTCCAATTTTCATAGATCTGAGATGTATCGTGGCCTATGTTGCCTTGCCTGTAATTCACTCCGCCCTCCGAGTCAAGACGTTCAAGGCCAGTGTTCTTACTTTGGGTTGTCGTCGTGTGTTCAAGAGAACCCGCGGACTTCGAGAAAGGAGCCTGATGGGGCCCATCTTGAAGAGCTGAAATTTGGATTTGGCTATGGCCATTTGGCTGTATGTTCGGATTGTCATTTGACCGTGACGAGCCTGTACGATGGCGTATAGTCTTTGGCTGCTTACCGCGCTCTTCCCAATTCAGTTCTTCGAGGCCTTGAACTGTCGTTTTGGGGGAAGGCTCCGCCTGGCCGTAGGACTGCTCATGCGAGGTAGGCATTGTATTGTCAAACATATATCAGGTCCCCTACACGTGACTGACCTCATCATGCCGACTTGATGATGAAGCTTGAATGGCTATGGCGCAGATGGTGGTATCACATGTAGGTGTAGCTCAGTGTTCGAGAGCTTCCATGAGGGATTAGATTCCCCAGAATCCCCAACGAGCACGAGTCCCCGAAGCTTGGAAAGGGAGATGCCGCTCGGGCCGGTAATAATAAGGTACAAGGTACCTCGGCTCGGCATGAGGCTGAACTTTTGACTTTTTGGTTGAAGGCTTGGCACGGGAAAAGCCAAGCGCTTGGCTATTTGCATGGACCACCAAAATACCTCGGTGCAGATCTGAGACATCTGCAACCATCTTGTGAAACTTCACCCAAGGGCGACCATGCGATGTCGTCTCGCGCGCTTCTCATCTCGCCATTGAGCCTTCATCAGGCTTCTCTGCACTGTCACTATCTCTCGTCCTTCATTTTCAACCGCTAATTCCACACAAAGCTCTAGATCCAGCAACGGCAGTAATGTTCAAGGCGGCTGGACCGTATCTGATATTCTAATACCGCTGACTGCTAATCTTCCATTGTAAGTATCGTGACTTATGAGATCGAAATGTGTGACAAATATTCCTACTAGATCTTGCTGACCTCTAGACGTCCTTTAGAATTCACGATCCTTACTTATTTCAACCCCGCTTCATTATAAAAACTAGGCAGATCAGCTGGAAGTTGGGGCAATGAGCTGCTGCGGAGAGCGTGAAAAGTTAGGCGACGAGAGACCGGAGCAGAAATGGAACTACATTGTGATTACATCTTTGGATTTGGGTTTTCGTCGCTGACAACAATGCAACAGAATCTGTCCGATTTCAAGTCTACCTCCTGCTTTGCACCCCTCTCCTACGGAATTCTCTACATTTCGCTCCTGATATCGGTTGCGGTGTACCTGGTTGACGCGTTCACCGCTGCAAACCTTCTTTTTTTCAACCGCTGGTCCGGTCAAGTTCAACCTCTAATACCATTCTATATCGCTCGTTGGGTCTTTGCAGGGTGCATCATACTCTCATGGATTCTTTTGGGTTACCGCTGGCTGCGGGCAATCCGTGTAATGAAAAGAGGCGTTGTCGCGGCCAGTTATCTAGATCCCCTCGCGGTGAGGGTTCAGTCAGTCCGTATGGGAAAGAACGGGCGAGGCTGGAGGCGGTTTTTGCTTTTCGCAGAGTTAACCAAGGGGCGTAGAGGCGCTGAATACGTTGCCTTATTCACCTTTTTTTCTTTTGAAGGTACGTCAATGAGTCCAGTCAATCTGCGCCTTACTCATAGTTCTTAGCATGGCTCCGCATTGTGTTTGCAGAGGGCCCTCGTCAGGTCATCAATGCCGTAACACTCTATACGGTAATGAAAGCCAATCTCGTTCCAGTAGGACAACATGCCGCTAATAACGGCCATACGCCCATCGTTCAATTTTTCGTCAATGTGCAAATTTTAGCTGATGCCAACAGCCAGCAAGCCGCCATCCTATTTGGCATGCTTTTTACCCTCATCATCTGGGTCTTTACAGCTGTCAGTCTTATCCTGGCATGCCTGTTCTATGTAATCTTTCTGTGGCACCACATACCCAGCTTGGACGGTACCTTGGCTAGATATTGTAGGAGGAAGGTCGACAAGCGCTTGGCTCAAATTGTTGGGGTGAAAATCAACAAAGCTATCGAGCGAGAAAATAAACAAATCCAAAAAGGGAATGCCACGGGTGACTCCCAGCTAAAACGTCAACCCACGCTACCAATACTTGACGATGATATGTCACTTTCATCAAGAGAGACCTCTCAGTCCGCTTATACTCAGCGTGGGCCTCATTCCTCAATAGGTTCTATCAGCCGTTTCGGGAATGTCGATGAGCCACATCCAAGTACACTTCCTGGGCTGAATCGACCAGCTCCTCCATCGAGGTTAACATCTCAATCTTCGGTTACTTCTGGCGGCAGCTACGCCTCGGATGCACCTCTTATGGTTGCTGCAAGCTCAATGGGGTACACTGCGCCGCGGCGACAGTATACGCCAAACCCTCCTTCGAGGATGGGGTCGGACCGCAGCTATCCGGCCAGTAAGCCAGGCTTGAATCGTCTACTAACCCAGGAGTCCCAAAGAAGCCACGAGAGCTCAGGGTCCAGTCCTATATCGCCAGTCCATTACACCGAAAGTCCTCACGAATACAGTGTTGGTGGTGTCGGCCCGCTCGGATCTGCCATTCCAGGCCGATTCACGCCTTATTCATCCAGAAGTGCAACCCCGGGGTCCAACTCTGGCCACCCGCAAGGCCGCAAAGCCCTGCCACGAAGTGTGCCGCAGGAGAGAGATATTTACGAAATGCGCTCTCACGAGACTGGATCCGGAGCGATCAATTCGACATTTTCCGGCTATGCGGCTTACAATCCTCGGTTGCAAGCGTCCAGGAGTGTTACACCTTTCCAAAGAGGACAGGATGCAAATACATACGGGTTCAATCCCACCACCAACGCAGGAGAACCTGGCCAGGCTTCTTCTCGGTACCGCCCTTGATCTTCGAGTTAGCCTCCAACTTCGATGATGTCTATCCAGAAATAGATGTGCGTGGCATGAGCTTGACGGAGAAGCAAGCCAACAAGCTATGTTGGGGGAATTTAAGCGCTTTCCAGCGTCAGCATGATACCCTCTTATGACATTATGTGGTCACGAGATTATGGAACTTAGGATAGACAGATACAAAGCATCTTTGAGCCCTACGGGGCAGTGGCAGACAGTTGATGATTCAATAATGTGCTCACCTGTACTCGCGTTGACACCCACGCAAATTTTAGTAGAAATGAGGACGAGACTTTCATACGCAAGATAGAGAACCTTAAGAACGTAGGTGGAACAAAAAGCCAGGTTGTAGATGAACGGTGTGACTGGGTAGGTAGAGTACTCCGAATTGTGAGGTAGCCGCTTTGATCTGGCCCACTATGTAGTGATGGTATTATCTCATGGAGCGGGGGAGAAGAGAACGAAGGCCATGTTGATTGCTTAGGTGGGAGAAGGTTACGATCTGTCAGCTCTCGTCGGCTCGATGTGGACATCGGATTCAGAGATATCACTACCGGGAGGTAACAGGTCACGTCATGATGAGACAGGAGGAGGTTTTTCGTTCACTCAGTTCTTCGATTCTTCGCTACGCTGCACCATAACAGGGAAGTGCAACGCATTGTGGACGACGGGACTCAACTCTCGGCGCACTTCTTCGAAACACACAAATGATCAGACCATGGCTCACGTAGAAACGAACGTCCCACTGAACCTCCACTTTGGACGACCTTCCTTACGTACATCGCTTTTCCCGACCGGTGTCATGGGCCCCCGTCTGATTGCATAGCCGTCGAAGTCGAGAAGAAAGGGGTAGGGTCGAGATATACCCTTGTTTTTTGCTTTTGTCAAAGTACACATCTACCGACCGACTCTCATCAGGAGTCTGTCAAAGTAGGAGAACCAATAGCTGAATAAGACAGTGGAATCTGAAGTTGTTATATGGCTGTCTGCAATCAGGTCGTTGGCGGCGAAAAGGTTAGGCCAAGGAGATGAATTCCCAGGAACGGTACTCTGGACTTCGCTAGGCTTGCTTGCGACCTCGACCAGGTTCTATGCCTATCCAGGAGTAGCCACTTCCTTTCTTAGGTTTGCTGGGAGGCTTTGTTGCATCAGTTTGCGCTGCATTGGGGTTTCTGGTTTCGCTTGATGGGGTGCTGGGATTTGACTGATTGAAGTTAGGCTTGTTTGAGTCAGTAGGAGAGTCTGATGGATGGTTTTGGTTTGCGTTGGGGTTTTCGGTTTCGCTGAGCGGATTGAAGGGATTCGACTGATCAGCATCAGGCTTGCTCGAGTCACCAGGAAAGTCTGATGGATGGTTTTGATTTGTGGTGGGGTTTTCGGTTTCGCTGTGCGGATTGGAGGGAGTCGGTCGATCTACATTAGGCTTGCTCGAGTCACTATCAGCACTAAGGTTTTCAGACTCGGTTGATGGATTGCTGGACATCGATTGATCAACGCCAGGCTTGTTCCAGTCGATATCAGCACCGAGCTTTTCAGACTCGATTGATGAGTTGTTATGATTCGATTGATCAACATCAGGCTTGCTCGAGTCGCTATCGGCACTGAGCTTTTCGGCTTCGGTCGATGAAGTGCTGGAAGCTGATAGATCAACGTCAGGCTTATTCGAGTCGATATCAACATCGAACTTTTCAGACTCGATTGATGGGCTGTTGTGATTCGACTGATCAACGTCAGGCTTATTTGAGTCGGTATCGGCACAGAGCTTTTCAGACTCGGTTGATGGGTTGCTGCGATTCAATTGATCGGCCTCAGACTTGCTCGAGTCACCGAGAGACTCTGAAGGATCAATTTGATCTGCACTGGGCTTTTCACATCCGCTTGATGGCTCACTAGGGCTCGATTGATCAACGTCACGCTTGGTTGAATCGCTGGAAGGCTGTAAGGAATGGTTTTGATTTTCACTAAGCTTTGCAGATCCGGTTGATGGGTTGCTGTCATCCGATTGATCGGTCTCAGGCTTGCTCGAGTCATGAGGAGACTCTGATGAATCAGTTTTTTCTGCATTGAGCTTTTCAGACTCGCTTGACGGGTCGCTAGAGCTCGATTGATTGGCATCAGGCTTGATCGAAGCGCTAGAAGATTCTGATGAATCGTTTTGACCTGCACTGAGCTTTTCAGATTCGCTTGGTGAATCGCTAGAGTTCGCAACATCAGGCATGGTCGAATCGCTAGGAGGCTCTGATAGATCATTTTGACCTGCAGTAGACTTTTCAGGTGAGTCGTTGGGGTCCGATTGTTCAACATCGGTCTCGGTCGAATCGCTAGGAGGCTCTCGTAGATCATTTTGGCCTGCACTGGGCTTTTCAGGTGACTCGCTAGGGTCCGACTGGTCAACATCAGGCTTGGTCGAATCGCTGGGAGGATCTGATGGACCGCTCAAATCTGCACCAGGCTTTTCAGGTGACTCGCTAGGGTCCGATTGGTCAACAGTCGGATCGATGGGAGGGTTTAATAGATCGTTTTGACCTGCATTGGACTTTTCATGTGAGTCGCTTGGATCCGATTGTTCAACATCAGCCTTGATCGAACTGCTGGGAGGATTTGATGAATCATTCTGACCTGCATCAGGCTTTTCAGGTGAGTCGTCAGGGCCCGATTGGACAATATTGGGCTGGGTCGAAACACTAGAAGGGTTTGATGGATGATTTTCAGCTGCTCCAGGCTTCTCCGAGACGCTTTGAGAGCCGCTTGAGCCAGAGCCATCCGCGCTCGGGGATTCCTTGGAATTAGATTGACCTGCTCCGGATGAGCTAGGGCCGTCTTCAGTTATGGAAGGATCGGTCTCGTTGTTGCCAGTGTCATCTCCCGGTACGCTGATGAAGTATTTCAGAGCAGCTTCCGCCATAGCATATTGCCTTTTCAGATCTCTGAGCTCCGTCTCCTGTGTGCTCTTGACTTTTTTGACCGTCGCTATCTCTTTATTACGCTCCTCCGTGTCCTCCTTGTATTCGGTAAGCTGTTCTTCAGAGTCCCTCAGCTCGTCTTGCGTCCTTTTCAACTCGTCTTGCGTCGTTTTCAGCTCATCTTGCGTCGTATTCAACTCTTTCTGAAGTTTTCCACGGTCGGTACTTATTTCCTGGACCTCCTGAGTAAGGTTGTTCACCTTGGCATTGAGTTCTTTGTTGTTGTTCCTAAGATCCTCAATACATTTTTGATCTTCAACTTCCCGGCAACCCGCCTGGTCGTTGGCTCTTTTCAGCTTCCTGATCTCCTTTTTCAGTTTGTTCTCTTTGTTTTGGTGGTCGACAAGGTTTGCGGAGCAGTCCTTCTCAGCGACTCCAGCAGCCTCTTTCCAGAACTTGACTCTGTTTAGGAGATCTGCTTGATACTCAAGTTTTCCCGCCATGGAATCCCGGGCTCGCTTGTAGCTTTCAGCGTACTCGGTTAGGCGAACGATGATGTCCATATCGCTTTGGCAATTGCTTTCAGCTTCGGCGTGACGACACTCGGCTATTTCAGCACGATCCGTCATTAATTCGAGAGCGATGGATTTCTCCGAGTAGTCGTCCATAACAGAATCACGATGACTGGTGATCTTCTCGATTTTTAAGTGTGAGTCCTCTAGCTGCTCTGTAAGGTAGGATATTCTCTGGGCTAGAATCTCGTTATCTGCCACCGCTTTGTTGAGCTCGTTTCCAAGATGTGCGCGGGCGAGAAGGATTAAATAGGCGGCTAAGTAGATTATGAGGCCGAGTATAGCGAGGACTTTAACGATTTCGAAATATTGATACCGGTACTATATCTGAGATCAGCCTGCAAGGATTGCAGTATTACTTTCACACTCACCTCGACAATGTGCATGAAGGACTCGATCATCATATATATTGCCTCCAAAACATACTGATGGTGGCCGTAGTAGAAGAAAATGGCAATGGCGACGACTTGGACCGGGGTGCACGAGAAGATCTCCAAGAAAAACTCTAAGAACAGCTGCATAAAAGCCATGACGGGTTTGATTAGATTCATAATGAGTCCCGTAAGTTTTGAAGATGATAGTTTGGTTCAGAATTAACTAGTTCAAATAGCTCGCTGGCTGGGGACAGGAGTAGGAATGGGTTATGCGGAGTAATTTGGGAGACTTGAGAAGAGCTGTCAAGAGAACTATGTGCTCGAAAACCGTACTAGTATGTGTGTCAAGGCGAGAACAAAGAACAAAGAAAAGTGACAAGTGCATTCACCTATGACAATCTGACACACGTGAGTGTTCGGTTTTTAGTCGTCGAGTGCTATTGTCCACCTGTGGCAATCACATTCTCAATACAGTTCACTCCTCGCCTTGCTTGTTATGATGCTTTCCTCACAATCGGACTGCCCCTTGCCCGAACAAGAACAGTTGCCGATTCTATATGAATAATTGCTTCACATTGCAGTCGATCGAATGAGAGAAGAAATAATTAGCGCGGATGGTGTCCACCTGGAATACATCGGATTCCAAGCTTCGTATATATCACATCTTACACTTCATGTTCGAAAACTTGGTAAGATTTATTAGAAGGACTTGTCGCTTGTCGACACTTATTGGTGTTCGGGGCATGTACGTCAAGAGATCTGCTATAGCCGGAGTGAACCTTTTTGGACTCGCCCGCACGTCATCAGCAATACTGTAACGCGATCGTTGCAACGTCGTCCGACCCTCCTCGGCAACAACGAAGCTGAGAGTGGCAAGACGTAGCCTAACAGCCTATTCAAGACAGAGAACATTCATGGGATCTCCTGAATCTGGTGGGTTGCAATACAGACAGCGTAGCGCTTTGGTATCCCATTGACGTGATGTGGTAGCTTTCGCTGAAGTGAACTCGTAATTTGCCCATCATTAGTACTCTAATGTACGTTTGATTGCATCGTAAACTCCTAACGATCTTGTTAGTCAACCTATTGCCAGAAGTGCTGTCGAGCTTACTCGTCACATCGGGAACGTTGAATTTTTCAAAGATCAAACCCATGTGCGTAGCCCAACCACCAACTCTCTGCACGGGAGCCTCCAAAAATAGAAATGCATCCTCCTGAATAGTTGCAGCGACTTCAGCGCCCACGCCAGCATTTATCATGCTCTCATGCACCACGACAGCGCGACCCGTCTTTCGTACACTTTGTATGATGGTGCTTCGATCCCATGGATAGAGTGTGCGAAGATCTACGAGCTCAATGCTGACGTCTAGATCTTTCTCTGCTGCTGCAATGGCGGCCGAGCAGGTATAAAGAGGATGCCCGTAGGATATTACCGTTACATCCTTGCCTTCTTTCACGATTTCCGCACTTGATAGCCGAATTTGATAGGCCTCGATAGGAACTTGCTCGACAGCGGCTCGATAGAGAATCTTAGGTTCAAGAAATAGGACAGGATCATTAGAAGCGATTGCAGCCAATAGCAAGCCCTTCGCCTGAGCTGGTGATCGAGGCATTACAACTCTCAAGCCAGGTACATGGGTAAAAAGAGACTCAGGTGATTGAGAGTGGTAGCTTGCGTTGGATCAGCAAGTTAGGACATTGTATGAGAAATTAGAGTTACGCACAGCGCGCCGTGACCTACGCTCCCGCACGGCATTCTGACCACAAGTCCCCCTACGTTGCCACCTGTTGCGCCTTCTCTGTACCGCCACTTCGCTGCCTCATTGACGAACTGGTCAAAAGCGGGATACACATAGTCTGCGAATTGGATTTCAGCTACAGGCTTCATGCCTTGGGCTGCACAACCAATCGCGAAGCCAACTATTCCTTGCTCGCTTAATGGCGTGTTGAAGACTCGTTCCGAGCCAAACTCCGTAGCCAGATTCATGCTGCATCGAAAGACTCCTCCGAAAGCGACATCTTCGCCAAAAACGAGAACTCGTTCATCAGTGCGCAGAGCATGGGTGAGAGCGCTATTGATCGCTTGGAAGAGATTGAGCCGAGCAGAAGAAGATTTTGAGGAAAGAGTGGAAGTCTGCAAGGACTTTGCAGTATGATGGAGTAGTGGAGTGGTGGAATAGTCGATGGGTACATTTAGACGGGCAGACGGGGGATTGGAAGAATAGCGACGGAGAGATCTGATCGAGCAACTGACATCCGAAGGCTTAAAGCGCGCTCCGACGCGCAACATAATCACTTTCGCATCTTGACTCTTTGCACAGGGCAAATGATGGATATGTATTTCAGTACTTGTTGTCTTTGAGCAGGCGAGACAGAAGACGTCGGCTTGCGTCGGCTCAAACAGGAGAGGCCAAGAGAGGCTCAAGAACAAGGGCGGCCCGAATCCCGATGGTTGCTTTACCTTCGATATGGTGTGGACTGCGAATCAGTTTGATCTACTATAGATGTTACTGACCACTACTCGCACATGCCCCTGAGCTTGCATCCCACGACCTCGACCTTTAGCTATGCCATCCATCCTTCATAGCTGGCCTGCCCTCGCTCGAGCTGCACCAAGACTGTCCAGACAACTCTTCACATGTCGTCATTGCCAAAAGCCAGGGTTGAAACTCAAGCAAGATGCGAGCAAGAACACTTGGTCTCGATATAGGTACTACGCCTCGCTTGCAAGCTCCGAGGCCATCGAGGCCAGATCAGCGCTGAGCTCTCCCTTGTCCACCCTCGGCAGATCCATCAATAGATCCACGGGTGGCAATAGGCGGTTTCCTGAAATCAGCGACAAGGTTGTCGCGTACTGGCTTCTGGGGAGCGCAGCGAGTGTCTTTGGGATAGTGGTTTTTGGTGGACTGACTCGGCTTACTGAGTCCGGGTAAGTCTACTTTCCAATTTTGATCATCTTGCAGGCTGATATTAGCAGGTTGAGTATCACGGAATGGAAGCCTGTAACAGGCTCTTTACCACCACGAAACACCGCGGACTGGGATATGGAATTCGAGAAATACCAAGCGTCACCAGAGTCTAAGCTGCTTAATCCACATATGACAATGGAAGAATTCAAAAAGATTTATTACATGGAGTGGACGCATAGGATATGGGGTCGCGTGGTTGGCCTCTCTTTCCTCGTTCCTTCCGTATATTTTGTCGCGAAACGTAGAGTCTCGGCGCGCATGGCAGTAAAGCTTGCAGGCATAGCAGGCTTAATAGGGTTTCAAGGTTTCTTAGGTTGGTGGATGGTCAAGTCTGGACTCAAGGATGATCTCTTTGCTCCCGGTAGCCATCCTCGAGTCAGCCAGTATCGACTCACTGCTCACTTAGGAGCCGCTTTTCTATGTTATACTGCTATGCTATGGAATGGTCTCTCGATTCTCCGAGCCCACAAGCTACTTGCGAATCCTGAAGAGGGATGGTCACTTCTCGCGAAAATGCAAGACCCAAAGCTACGAGTCTTCCGAAGATCGGTGGCTGCGCTAGCAGTGCTTGTGTTCTGTACCGCAATGTCAGGAGGGCTCGTCGCGGGACTCGATGCGGGCTTGATTTACAACGAATTCCCAAAAATGGGACTCGATTGGGTGCCGCCAAGATCCGAGCTTTTCTCGGACTTTTATTCCCATACTCCGGACAAAAGCGACATTTGGTGGCGTAACGCTCTGGAAAATCCATCTCTGGTCCAACTGGATCATAGGATCCTGGCCACCACGACGTTCACTTCGGTTATAGGACTGTGGGCGTACACCAGGTTTTCCCCAACAATAAAGCAGCTTTTACCCTTTGCCGTGAGAAGTGGAGTACATGGCGTGGTGGGCTTTGTGTGTTTGCAGGTTTTACTGGGAATCAGCACGCTACTTTACTTGGTGCCAATGCCGCTGGCGTCAGCACATCAAGCAGGGAGTCTCGCCTTACTTACGTCTGTCCTTGTGCTTGGAAGTAGAAGCTGGGTGCCTAGACGAGCGGCAATGATCATAGCAAAAAGGCTAGGAAAGAATGGTAACTCAATCGGTCTGAGAGGCTCTATACGAAGACAGTAGCAGCGATTCTGGAGGGTATATGTGAACGGTAACAGCTTCATTCGAAACAAGTTTTCTTTGAAAACAGATATCTGTCGCTGGTCAAACATGAGATTCCATGTTTGGACACAGTCGCCTTCACTATGAGGGCGAACAAGTTGTCCGCCAATCGTAAGATGGTCGATAAATGTGCAGCTCAACCTGCTATTGTCTGACTCTGTCTGAGGCTGTGGGCCAGCGGTCACTCGCTTGGAGAGGATTGGACGCTGAAACTATGTCACATATGGTTATCTACAATCCCGAGAACAGAAAGATTGAATTCACAAAGCGTCCACCTGGCCCCGGCACTCGATCTTGTCCACAGCGGGTGGGCTCTGAATCACCAAGACAAAAGGACCACAAATAACCAACATTCGACAGGATCTGTTGCTGCGATCTGTCACGTCCGAGCGCCGCGTCTCTGTCCTAGCTATTGCATCAGAGCAAGAGTCCAGATCTCCGTGCGTATATCACCCGGGTCCGTAGACACAAGCTTACGGTAATCTCTCTCACATGAGTCAAGAACAAATGGCGATTTCATGCTCTGAACGTAGGCGTGCGTAAAACCCATACATTCATGCTACCCCACTTTGTTTAGGCTTATGCAGGCCGCCATGTTTAGCTTTTTGTGGTTCTGCCAAATATGCTGTGAGGGTTTACGGACATGGTGTGGGTTTTGCGCTGCTGGATTTGGGGGGTCTTGGCACACTCTGTCTCCTTCCACAGCTTTCACATCCATCACCACAGTCCTCCAGAATGATTGGCGAAGAAGCAACCTTTGAACTGTCGTATTTGCGCCATACCGTCAAAGCTGCGTGCACCGACGCAATGAATCTGGAGATGATGAAGAGAAGGGGCGGTGATTTGAATGTTACGTGGAATAGATATCAAACGGACTCCCATCCCTCTAAAGTAAATGAATCGTGGATACTTTTCTTAACACAGCTTTCCAATGCGCAGTACCCCTCCCTCGCTTCAACATCGGCTGCTTGTCAAAGATCTGAATCTGATCGCACAGCTTTCTCTTTTTCTTTCGACGCTTTGTGATTGTTACTTGTCGACTATACCCCTTCCTAGAGCTATTGAGAGTAATTGCTGTAAGAATAGCAGCTTTCGACACGACTGCTAGCCTATCTGGTGGTCTGATCCACAGAAGCACACCTTGTTTACTGTCAGTCATTGCTCCCTTACCAAGCTGTTGGGCAGCTAACACTCTGTAGTCTCGCTGCACCACAAGCGATCTGAATCTACGATCAAGTAACAGATCAAGCTGTATAGTGTAGCAATGGCGAGGAAACAAGTAAAACGAGAACGTGGCACTCAGGAGGTTACCTCAGACCCAATCCAGGAGAGAATGGGTGACACTGAGGTAGACCACGATATCACCATGAACGAAGATCTAGCTGTTACCAACGGGCATGGTGAAATTCAAGTAACACGTACCGGCTCAACCAGTGCCGCTCTCGTCGACCTTGGTGCTTCTGCAACTCTATCTTTCGGAGCCTCTCAAGGTTTGGAGGTCCTTGGTCGTGGAGTCAAGAAGCTTGTGCAAGCTGTTCAGAATCTACGTCATTTAGGGGTCGAAGATCTGGTTCTTCCGCTGCCCAAAATTGTCGTAGTGGGTGATCAAAGCACCGGAAAGAGCTCACTCATCGAAGGGATCAGGTATTTTGACTTTTCTGTTTCGTGTATGGTGTGCTGATGGTCTACAGCGAAATTAAGGTCCCTCGCAAAGCGGGTGTATGTACTAGAGTAAGCTTTTCTGAACTGTTCCTAGGTGCAGACACTGATGTCATACAGTGTCCACTAGAAATAAATTTGATCGAAAACACTGAAGGAAGTGATCCCTGGGTTTGCGTTGTCTCCCTCTACAAGAAATACATGTAGGTCTTCTCGAAGTGTTTCATTCCTTTCGTTTCTGAAGCTACAAGATCTGCAACAGATTAGCCTGCGCAGGGATACGTTCTGCTACTCAACGGTTACCTTAGAATAGTATCACTGACTGTGACATAACGTTTAGGTATGATGGGACTCATGGTAAACCTGTGACTTCGCGTGGTATCGCTAAGACGACCGCAATCGCTACGTACAAGCCCGAAGGTGCCACGAAAAAGCGTCCATTGGGACCATGGGTACTTCAAGAAGGCGAAAATTTCTTTTTTGCCCGGACATCTAACAAGGAAGATGTTGCAAACTTACTGTGAGTTAAGATCAAGCTCTTCAACTCCCTTTACGCATTGTTGCAAGAAATGGGGTTGGCATAGACTGGATGGCTAAGGTTTCGTCGCATGTCTACACTTGGTCAATTACCTGGATGATACAATGCTAACCTCCATGATTAATCAAGGGAGTGGGCTCAGATAGCTACATTGAATCCTCAGTCCTCCCACCATGATTATATTCCAGGAACTACCGATTTCAAAGCCAATCAAGATTGTCAGGTGAAGTTCTCGCCAAACGTAGTACGACTGGAGATATCAGGCCCGGACTTGCCCAATCTTTCCTTCTACGATCTACCTGGAGTCATCAACGTATCCGATGTGCCTGAAGAGAACTATCTGGTCGACTTGGTCAAGAACCTGGTCAAGCAATACATTAGAGCAGACAATTGCATCAATATTCTCGCTCTACCAATGACTGATGACCCTGCGAACTCCAGTGCTTCTAAACTCATACGCGATGAAGCAGCCGAGGTTCGAACCGTTGGGATTCTTACGAAACCAGATCGGGTACAAGAAGCTGAGTCCCTAGATCAGTGGATTCAGATTCTAGCGGGTCAACGTTTTGAGCTAGGCCACGGTTATCACGTAGTCAAAAATAACCCTGATCCCAATGTGAACCACGCAACAGCAAGAGCTCAAGAAAAAGAGTTTTTTGCTAGGAACACGCCTTGGTCTACAGTCCTAAAGGAGTACAACGATAGATTCGGAACATTGCAGCTTCAAACATTCCTATCGCAAATACTGACCGCTCAAATCAAAGACAGGTTTGTGACGACGTTCTTTCAGGAATTCCCAGCACCACTAACACTCGCTCTAGTTTACCACACATTTCTCGGCAAGTACAACAGAAATTGACGCAGATTGAAACACGGCTCAATGAGCTGCCTAAATCTCCAGTTGGCAATTTGCAGCTCAAAATCTGGGAGAAACTAGCAGTATTTGAGTCGGAAATTCGAAATCACGTCGATGGAGGAGACTCGCGATACAGTCTCCAAAAACAGTGGCATAACTTGGCTAGAAACTTCCAGCAGCTTTTGGCAGACTCGCGGCCAATGCTTATTCAACCGGCTCTGACCGTTACATCTCGTTTGAGCGTAGACAGTCCTGAAACACCGACACCAGGTCGCAGACACAGTCGTCCGACAGCGGAACCTATAGAAATTGACTCTGCTTCGGAGAATGATGTACCGCGATCAAATGCAGATCGTTCGGGGAAGAAGCGTAACAACGGAGACTCTTCTGGGGAATCTACAATGAAACGTTTGCGATTGAGTGAAATCCCGCAATTTAAGTCTTCCGCGTCCACGGACAAGAGTTGTTAGTGATTGACGGTCGTTTTGAGATGTCGAGCTGACTGAGTCTTAGCGTATTCAAAGAGCTTTAGTCTGACGGATGTTCGAAATGCTCTTCAAGATCACTACATTGCCCTTCCCGGCGAAATTGATCCGAGAGCTACACAATCGATGATCAAGCTTTCTATAAAAGTCTGGGAAATACCCACCGAAAAATTCCTGGATTCTACTCTTGCTTTATGCCAGGAAACGATATTCGGAGAGCTTCATAGAGCTTTTGGTAGGTCTTTCAGAGTGTTTGCTATCTCTTTTCTAGAACCTGCAACAACGCTTGCTCGGGTTGTTCAAGGCTGCAAATGCTGACTCCGACATCTATCGCAGCTGAGTGGAATAACACTCTCATTCGTTCCGAGGCTGAGCGAATCTGTAGCTCATTTCTTCAGCAAGCTATGGTGGAGCAGCGTCGAATAGTGACTCGGATTCTGGACTGGGAGATGTACCAACCGATGGCTGTGATTGCCGAAGCAATCACAGCGGCCACACAGAAAGCATTAATCATGCTACAGACTCGCCGACGTGAATACCGAGCGTTGAAGTATTTGGAGCGCCAAGACTCGAACGGCAATCAGACTCCGAGCAGACAAAACAAGGCCGACCGACTAGCTAAGATCACGGATGCCCAATTAGGCGCTGACCCGTATAGCCAGGAGATTCTGGCTATCTCAGTAAGCACATTCTGTCGGGGCTCCACGTATAATAGCTAATCCACATATATCAGAAAGTAAAGGGCTACTATGATTATGCTTTTCCAAGGTTTGTCGAGCATGTGTGTCAGAGTGTGGCATGCGAGTTCTTTCTTAAATTTCGAAACGATTTGAAACGTTCCTTGGAGCAGGAGCTAGGTGTGACGGAAGCAGACTGTAAGTCGTTAACCTTGTTGTTGTACGGAGAAGTATCACTGACACATTGAAGCACATGAACGCTGTGCGCTTCTCTTAGCGGTCAATCCAGAGGATGAAAGAGAGCGATGCCAGCTCACAAAAGAACAAGAAAAGCTTCAGAAAGCTTCGTCGTGGTTGAAGGATCTGGGGGAGACTGTGGAGTATGATATGGAGGCTTAGAGAGAAACCCTCACCTTTTCTGATACAATGTAATTCGGTTGTTAGACGTCAGGATTACCTACGAAGTCGAGCAGTGGATCGATGTACGTCCAAGAAGCCGGGTCAATGTAAGGGCCTATCATGTATGGGCAAATGTTGTCGCCGAACAATGCTGCAGAATAAAGCAATGAACAACACATCGTCACATGAGGATCTCAAAGTTTTCAGCAGCCGTGTTCCGATAATTGCTCTACCCCAAAATCCTACAGTAGTACATTACTCATAGATCCCATAAGTACCTCAAGGTACGTACGGAGTACCACCTCGCCTAAAGTTGCTTCCTCGGTTGGTGCAGCCCTACGCACTCGGGGTTTGTTGGGTGAAGGCGAGTTAACGTTAAGGTACTGTACTTTACGGAGAACAGAAATACAGGGTACCCTAAGGTAGTTACATGTAGGGCCGAAAGCATAAGGTACACGGCTCAGTCTCTAGTATCGTACTTTGATGCCCTGTGACTGTACAACAATAAGCCCAGTCGATCCGGTAATAGTTATTGGAAAATCATGACGAACGAGACAGCAGGTGAAGTAGCCAAGCTTCACCTCGACGAAGTCACAGGTGAGAAAGTCAGGTTTGTTTGTACAACCGGCGAAATTACCTCCACATTAACAACTCTACAGCAAAACCGAGCTAAAGAAACGCATCAAGCAACGAGAGCTTGAGGAAAAGAAGAAAGCCAAAGCTGCGGCGGCACCGCCGAAAATTGCAAAGCATACATCAGCCGAGGAGGAGGAAAGCAATTTAACCCCCAATGTCCGTTCACAACCACTTGCTTCTCTTTTGGGCAGCCTCAGCGACTCTGTTAGCTGATTCCTGTGACAGCAATATTATGAAATTCGATGCGCCAAAATCCAGAAACTGCGCCAGATCAAGAAACCCGATCCTTACCCTCACAAATTCCAAGTTACCACCGATCTACGTGACTTTCTCAAGAAGTATGAAAGCCTCAAGCCCGGGGAGCATCTCAAAGATGTCGAATGTCGCGTTGGGGGGAGGATTTATACAAAACGAGTGTCGGGTACCAAGCTCGTCTTCTACGACGTCAGAGCTGAGGGTGTCAAGGTTCAGATCATGTGCCAAATGCAAGAAGCCTCAGGCTCGGTACCTTTTGAGGATCAGCATGACCACCTTCGACGGGGGGACATAATTGGCATAATCGGCTACCCAGGGCGAACAGCACCACGGAGCCGACCAGATGAGGGTGAACTCTCTATATTTGCTACGGAGATTATACTGCTTACGCCATGCTTACACCAAATCCCTTCAGAGCACTATGGCTTCAAAGACCAGGAGCAGAGGTACCGACAGCGGTATTTAGATTTGATTATGAACGACAATGCCCGCAATGTTTTCATCACACGCTCCAAGATGATTACCTATATTCGGAAATTCCTTGACGAGAAAGATTTTATAGAGGTTGAAACACCTATGATGAATGCCATTGCTGGTGGTGCCACTGCAAAGCCATTTATCACGCATCACAATGATCTGAACATGGATCTCTTCATGCGCGTTGCCCCGGAGTTATACCTCAAAATGCTCGTGGTCGGCGGTCTAGAACGCGTTTACGAATTAGGCCGACAATTCCGCAACGAGGGAATTGACTTAACCCATAATCCGGAGTTTACAACCGCCGAGTTTTATATGGCTTATGCAGACGTTTACGACCTCATGGATATCACAGAGGATCTTGTCTCTGGTCTTGTCAAGCACATTGCAGGAAGCTATGAAACCAAGTTCCGCACCCAGACCGGCGAGGAGTATCAAGTGAATTGGAACAAGCCATGGAAACGGGTGGAAATGATACCTGCTTTAGAGGTAGCCTGCGGGGAGAAATTTCCACCTGGAGAAGAATTACACACCGATAGCACCAACAACTTCCTTAAGGGCGTACTGAAAAAGATGAAGGTTGAGTGTACGCCTCCACAGACAAATGCGAGAATGCTTGACAAACTAGTCGGCGAGTTCATCGAGGAGAAGTGCATTAATCCAACATTCATTACTGGTCACCCACAGATGATGTCTCCCTTGGCCAAATATCATCGAGAAAATCCTGGCTTGTGTGAGCGATTTGAAGCCTTCGTCTGCAAGAAGGAGATTGTCAATGCCTACACTGAACTGAACGACCCCTTTGATCAACGTTTGCGGTTCGAAGAACAAGCACGGCAAAAGGACCAAGGCGACGACGAGGCGCAAATGGTTGACGAGAACTTCTGCACAAGCCTGGAATTTGGCCTGCCTCCGACTGGTGGTTGGGGAATGGGTATTGACCGCATTGTAATGTTCCTGACCGACCATTATAGCATCAAGGAGGTGCTGGCCTTTCCGTTCATGAAGGACGAAGTAGGGCAGGGGAAGGAGAAGAAGACGGCGGCCGAAGTTGTCGATGTCACGCCCACCGTCGTCGAAGGCATTCGTAAGTTGCATCTGAACTAAACTACGCAAAGCTTGACTGATTATCTGTATAGCTCATAAATGAATGAACGCCATCCTTTGCAAAACCTCAGAAGTCTCCTATCACACTGATTTCAATAGCATCGAAGCGGCTGGTACAGGTCATGAAGAAATTCGTAGTCACGGCAGAAGTCACTACCATATGACGAACCAGCGACATTGGAAAGTTGATGTCCACATCACTGTCTGCCCAATCAGTCATCGGCGGCATAGACGGACGACCTGTTCTGCTTGATGGCATGATTGTAGTCGCAAGCACCATATCGGCAAACAGATATGGTCGGATATGTACATTGACTGATATGAGAGGTGAGCTCACAATACTGACTCATGCTGTTTCCATTACCTACTAGTAGTCACCGTCCTGAAACTTGTTGACTCGCGTAGTCCCCAGGTAAGTGTATGATAAGAACATCTTCTATGTCCGATCTGTCATCAATATGAAGATTCCTTCTGTCGTGAGTGATGCCGAAGCAAGCCAGGCCGTATCCAGAAGGACGTCGTCATCCACTTCACATTTCACACTCCACTTTGCCAATCCGGAGTCCATTCACAGATCTGATGACTTCTCGTGTAGCCAGTCACGATAGATTCCCCTCTGAGGACCCCTTGGACTCGAACTATAAATATGTGCGACTCGATCTCGATCCCCGTTTCTCGCCAATCTCTGCAGATCCAACCTGCAAATCACCTCTACTACTCCAGCACTCTTCACCTACCACTGACCATTGTACAAATTCTTGGCTTGAACAGAGGTCTATCTATATTCCTGTTCGATCTCCCTACCGTCGTGGCAAACAGCAATCCTCCCTGCATCTTCGATCATGTCTATCATGCATACTAACTTCAGGAATATAAAAGTCCACACAGCAAAGTGCGATACGTGCAACAAGCACAATACCTCGACGATGAAACAATGTATGGACTGTGGAGTAAATTTCTGCACTACTTGCTGGCTCGAGCGAGGTAGCGACGGCACCCACATGCTGAACAGTGGGGACATCGGCTATGCAGCCACCAACGCTCGAGCGATGGCGAAGGCTACTCGTCCACGCTCTCTGGACCTCCTGAAGCCCAAGAAGGAGAAAACAAGCGTTATGAAAATTCCTAGTCCTCGTCTTGGAGGGAGGAGTAAAAGGACTAGGAGACGAACGGTGGTCATTGAAGAGAGTGAGAGTGAGGATGACGGTCTGAACAATGATGAGATGGTTTTAGATGGAGAGGATGACGAAAAGCAGGAACAGGTACCTAGGGCGCCACAGAAGTCGAGCGCAGTCCATCGTGGCAAGCTGCGGGAGGCTCGACGACTTGAAGTGCCTGCCGATGACATTCGCGCTGAGACCATCTCAACTTCTCACGATGCCTCTACCTCAGGTGCCAAGTACATTGATCTTGACACCAGGTTGGAGGAAGCTGATGCAGCCAGCAGCTTGCTCGAGCTAGCCTCCGGCTCATATGGTGTTCCATCGAATTCTTTCACTCCAGTAAACACTGGTAACACCTACAACACTCTCCCAAGGATCGACTTTACCGCATATGGAAATGAACCTCGATGCAAGACTATTTACAGCCCAGCTACTCCCGCCTTCAACAATCAAAATCACAACCTCTCTACTCCGCTACCTATGGATCAGCGAAATTTGTCAGATGCTTGGTACAATGTGCCAGCCAATGGCACGGATCTCCCAGCTTCGATGCAACTGCATCCATATCCTGTCAATCCTCATGTGACATCCAAAATTATTGGTCACGACAGCCAAGGGAATTATCCTCCACAAGCTGTAGCAGGCCCTACCAATGCCACAGCCAACAACACTGCAAAGACCACCACCACCCAAGATCAAAATTTTAACCACAATACCTTCAACCAAGGGAATATACAAGAGCAGTCTCTATTCATCGACCCCACCGAGCCGATCTCTGACGGAGAAATTACCGCCATGTCAGCCCTGCTACCTGATGACCCAGCCTGGCCCAGTACCGCATCCTCTGTAATGAGCGATATGGAGTGGCAAGCATGGCTTACAAAGGAATTCCCCAAGGATTTGAACAACGCATTGATCAAAATAGAACCTGGCATGGATGAGCGAGGAGCCCGACTTTTCGGCAGCGACGGCAACGGCGAGTTATGGCATGATGAGATCTTCAACGAGCAATACTTCGATCGGGCACAAGATGGATTGAGCGAAGGCCGTGGGCTTGCAAAAGCGAATCTAGACTTTGGATCGCGATCGAGAGCTAGGAGAGGTCGTGCAGAGCATCGTGAGGAGGGCTCAGGAGAAGGTTCAGAAGAAGGCGAGATCACGGACGAAGACTGAGTGGACAGTGACTAGATGGGTTTGATGGATGGATGGATGACTTGGGCTACAGTGGGATAGACG
Source organism: Physcia stellaris (assembly GCA_018902385.1). Lineage (NCBI taxonomy): Eukaryota > Fungi > Ascomycota > Lecanoromycetes > Caliciales > Physciaceae > Physcia > Physcia stellaris. The sequence goes on along the minus strand of JABSSW010000015.1, from coordinate 413,802 downwards.
GTTAAATGTAAGAGTACAGCATTTGGGCGGCAATCTCGATGTTTCGCTAGGGCATGATTATTCGGTGGTGTATGATAGTATGCTTTGTAGAATAGGAATAGATCAGGACGGGATGGATTTTTAGACCTGAGGTCTCGGTTGCAGGGTTGTAGATAGCTACTCGGCGAACTCGTACATAGAACGAAGGTGATTCGACTCCCTCCTCATTACTCCTGTCGTGACAGTAATTTCTTCATCGACCTGTTTTCAGGCGTCTCGTTATCATTCTACCCCCAAATAGCTCCGTCAGGCACCTAAAAGCGAGATCACATCTTCGTGATCTTCTTCAAAAACTCCTTTCCCTTAACCCAGGCACTGTCTTTCACTGTTCGATGTTTGAGCTCTTGAGACAAAGATCGAAGAATCCGACAAGCTTACCAGGAGGCAGCCCCTGACTAGCGCGCTCGGCATTGAGAATGTCGCGCTTCTCCTTCTGCTCACGGTCGACCTCGGCCTTGAGAGAATTGTACATGGCAAGGTGATTCTGGTTCTGGGGAGAACTATTGGCACCTGGGCCAACCCAACCGCTTGACATGGCTGCTGATATCCACACTCTTATATGCCAACGTGCTAACGTAGATTTATGGATGTATCAATGATCTCTGAATACTCTAGACTCTGGAGGGTTTGCGAAATTACATGTGCAGAGTGAAAGGTTGTTCGAGAATTAAGTAGAAAGGCTGACTTTACTTATCTGTGCGATTTCGCACAGCGTTCCAGGCTCGAGAGAACGGCAAGCACTACAAAGATTCAATTTTCGTATATCTACCAATGGCAAATATGCCTTGGGCTGCATTGCCTTGTACAGTATTCTCTAAATCTGCTTCGACATTATAAATCATGTATGCCGTTTTTGTCCAATCATTGATGGTGATCGCCTGCTTACCACGCAGATAGGCTGTTCTTCGCCCTAGGAGGCGGATGCCCATCAACGATCTGCATAGGGTGGTGTGACTGAAAATGAAAGCGCTGTGGCTTAGACAACTTACATGTATGCACTCATCACCCCAGATCTGCCTTTGAGCATGGATGTTTGGAACTTCACTTGAGGCGCTGGTCGTCGGTGCTTACAGGCTTGAATGCAGTAGCCCCCTAGTCGGCTTATCGAGCAGACCTCCAGTTGAAGGCCTGCAGCGCATCAAAATTCATCCTAGAAGTACATATGTACAATACGGTACGTACATGCAAAGGCGATGGATGAGTGATCGAGGGTGCCAAGCTTTGCGTAAGCGAGCCTCTAGCGTGACGCGAGTCAAGGGTCTGCCTAGAACCCTGAAGCTTGAACTTCATTAAAGTACCGTACTCGTACAATCGTAGTTTATGTTAGGCTGTTCCCTTATTTGACATTCTCTCTTCTCGGATTCTCTTACGCAACCCAATCATGGCGACTTACGAAGGTAGTCGTGTCTCAGGAACTACCACTTCTTATTCTTACTGACCTCGCACAGTCGAGCACAACATCCCAAACGGTCAAGATGCCCCAGCCCAGCAACAACCCCATCGCCTTCCAGATCTCTCTACCTTCTTCTCCGCACTCGAGCAAATAGACACCAGAAACGTCTCCAACAGCAATGCTGTACCTACTCCCGTCAGCATCGCAGCTCCTTTCCGCATGCTTGCCGACGCCCTCAGCATACTGGAGAGGGAGCTCGATAACGGAAGCAACCTGTTGGAGCAAATGAGGCAGCAGCTGATGGGAGACGCCGAAATGCCTCCAAGAGAGGTACAGGGAGTGGGGCAAGACTTCCTTGATGGTTTGTGACTCCATCCTAAGCTCGTCTCCCACCAGGGTGCTGATGACTGAACGCATTCTAGAGCTTGACCGTGTACCCAAGAAGTCTCTCAAATCTGGCGATTCGTGTCCGATCTGCAGCAATGCTTTCCTTGAAGGTATGTTCGTTGCTATTTTTCTGCAATATGTGGTTCTCTTAATCCCAGACTCACTTTATCGTCATTTAGATCCATACCCTCTCGTCGTGCGGTTGCCGTGTCACAAAGACCACAAATTCGACCTTGAATGTATAGCTCCATGGCTTCGATTACATGCCACATGCCCGTTAGACCGTAAGGATTTATCTAAGAAAAAGCCGCCACCTCCTCCGCCTCAAGACGAAGAGGAGGATGGTGAGTATGATGATTATTACGCTTGAATATGTCAGTGTGGACGGCATCATACGGTATTCTACGATCACGATGATAGGAGCTACAACTCAAATATACTATGAAAGTTAGGCAGACTCTGTCTCTACAGCATGTTACAATACCCTATTCTTGCCACTTCCAGTCTCATACACCAGAAGGGCAGAACTGATCCAACTGATATGAGTAAAAACCAGTTGTTGCCGGTGGTTGCGTATCATGTATCTCTCATACAGAATGGGAATCGCCCACGGACATGGCCGAGCCATGTATTGATCGTTAAGCGACTGTGACTCTGGAAAGTACGAGCGACGAATCTAGCAGAGCAAGGTTAACGTCACGTAACAACCGGGAAGATTGGACAAAGAGTGGATACTCACTCGCTAAATGCAACATCATTTCAAAGGCACGACTAGGGCGATCAAGAGGGTTACAGAGTCATATGAAGACGAAGTTCCAAATCAAGCTTTCATTGACAGAAACCCAACACCAAAACACTCTATTGCTCCTGTCTTCTGTCTATCTATAGTTTAAATCTTCCCTTTTTCTTGCTTTGGCCCGCCAGGTCTGCCGCCGAATCCCCACCGGATCTGATTGGCTACGTTGATCTGAATACCAAGCTCCTCTGCGAAGCTCCATACGAGACCTGGATTTTTCTGAAACATTCTTCCAACAATAGCCAGATCAGGGCCTTCCTCTAGAAGCTGATTTGCTTGCTTCCCGCTCCTGATTGTGCCCACCGTTCCAACAGCCAGCTTCTCACCAAGCGCTTTTTTCACTGCTTTGGCAAAGGGCGTTTGATATCCTGGGCCTGACTTGACGTTCTGGCGTGGGTCAAGACCTCCGGAGCTGACGTCCAAGAGGTCCACTCCCATATCTGCAAGAACCTCGGCGAGCTTCACGGTATCCTCAACCTTCCAGCTATCTACATCTTGCTCGCCTTCCAGCCAATCGGTTGCCGAGATCCTCAAGAACAACGGCATGTTACTCGGTATCGCTTTTCTTGTCAGTTGAACAATCTCACGAGTGAGGCGTGTACGGTTCTCGAAGCTGCCGCCGTATTGATCCTTCCGAACGTTACTTACTGGCGAAAGAAATGAGTGAAGAAGGTATCCACTGGTGATCCGGTCAGAGCTCAGTTTTGCCAGATAGCTTCTTTCGTTTCACTTACTGTGCGTTATGGATCTCGATTACGTCAAAGCCACAGTTAACGGCTCGCTTGATGGCTGCTAGCCATGCCTCCTTGAGGTTCTCGATATCAGCTATCGTCATCTCCTTTGGATTCGGGAGCTTCTCGTTATACGCGATTGCACTTGGGCCGTAAACATTGTCTGGCCATCCATTGAGCTATCAACAGGCGTCAGAGCAATGATTCACGATCTCCGTTACTGATATTGCTTACTTCTTCTGTGGCAATAGCTCCAGCACTGAGCCAAGGCGCGACAGTGCTAGCTTTTCTCCCCGCATGCCCAATCTGGATTCCGATTTTCTGGCCTTGACTGTGCGCGAACTCGACAATCCGCTTCAGGGGTTCCATTTGCGAATCCTTCCATAAGCCGGAATCTTCGGGCGTTATACGACCCTCCGGAGTGACAGCTGTGGCCTCGACCATGGACAGACCTGGCCCTCGTTGAATGATCCCACCTAGATGAGTGAAATGCCACGCGGTATGGTGACCATCCTCAGCTGAATATTGACAGAGTGGCGAAAGCTAGAAGGAAATCAGATCGCTTTGCTCCCTCAGCTTGCTGAACATCACAACGAACCATAATACGGTTTTGCAGAGTCACTCCACGCAACGTCAATGGCTGGAAGAGTTTAGGTGGGTGGGAGCCATCTGGCTGAGGATCAGACGCTGTACCTGCCGGTGGCCTTTGCTTAGGAGTGTAGTAGCTGATATTTGGAGCAGCTTCATTCTCAATTGCCTGATGCTTGAAAGACTGCTCTTTGGCTTCGCCGATGTTGTGGTGGGCGTCAGTCATATTGTGCAAACGAAGTTCGCTCTTGGTCAAATTACACCTGGAACAGAGAGCTATCTGCACTTGATATAAGCTATGTACACTATTCAGAAAAATGTCGGTTGATTACAAATTAATAAATTCTCGTGACATATCTTACCAATCAACGTACATACATAAGGTATGTTCTGATGGCATATCTTATCCGTTGCAATATGACGTTCATCATGACTGCCGGGAACAGTTACCGAAGCTTGCTAGCACGCAATTTCCGAGGATAGCTCCGGATACATGTAGTAATCCGATAACGGAACGGCACTTTTCCGGTGTGTGCGCTCCGCTCAAAGTCGGGTAATCATGACCTCTTCAAAGTCGAACAATGCATGAAATATTGTTGGGATCCCTACTACCGAGTGAGCTTTATAGAAAGAAAAGAAGATTGAGTGCTGTTGAGATGCTATCGCGAAGACTTCGACCTGTGAGCAGCTCGCATCGATGAAGTCCTCGCTTACTGCGAGGTTGGCTGTCTAAGTGGTTATATACATGTAGTTTCACTTCTCAAGTAGTTGAAGCTGGTTAGCCATGCTACCAGGACCGATCCTAACGAGTACTTTATACATGTAGCATATAAAACAATCAACGCAACCATGATCCAGGAAAAGAATCATATAATACGGCGATAACATCAGGGCTGCCTTGAGCAGTATTCGGTATCTCGAAAGCACCCGGCTTCACCGTTGGACAGAACAATTCCTTCGCAAATATGAGATTTCTTCCATCGTCCGGAACCTACGAACAATCTCGGTACCGTGCATCTGCGCTATTGACTTCCCTCTATGTCGCGACTTGATCGACGAAGCTACAACGTGCCATCTTACTACTGTTCTCCCTTTTTCCCCATCTTCACAATATCTCCTTGGCTAAGTATCCAAACCCCTCTTTCTCTCTTGCCATCCAAACACTGCTCTCCCGCTCGAACAGCACTTCTCGCGACCACATCCGCATCCTGCGCCCACCAGTCCGTCAACCATCCCTTACTGATCTTGCCAAAGCCATTCGCAATCCCTCTTATGACTGCTTCAGCTGGCCGACTCTCTTGTCTGCTCCCTACTAGCATCCCCGGTCTCAGAATAACAGTATGTTCAAAGTCGAGCTTCTTCACCTCTTCCTCCAACTCTCCCTTCATGTTAGTGTACGGGAGTGATGAGGAAGCAGAAGCACCAGCGACTGAGATCAAGACGTAGACTTTGACGCCACTCTCCTTCGCAGCGCGCGCGAGGTCGAGGTTCAGGTCATGGTCGATGGCGCGTTGAGCAGCGAGGGAGCCGGCTGCGGCTTTGGTGGTGCCTAGGGCCGAGAAGAGGATTGCAGGCGGAGGTGAAATGGATTTCACGGAGGCTGGCCATGTGGATGTATCAGTTGAGATTATGGGAGACAACTCTGGTGATGCTTCGGGAAAGGTGCGGCGGCCGAGTGCATAGGTCTTTGGCTTCGCTAGATGCGAGAGGAGGAAATTGAGGATGTGGGAGCCCTGGCTCCTTAGGGTGGTGAGAATTGTTTAATGGAGCAGACTAAGCAGGACTTACGACTAGGCCGGTACCGCCCACTATAGCTGCTGAATTGAAAGGTTGCGCCATGACCAAAAATTGGTAAACGACGAAGCCTTCCGGATCATCAGCTTATGCTGTACGGAGTACGGAGGTACGCAGGTAGAGATCCTTGCATGTGATTACAAAGGCTAGATTAGATTAGATCCGCCGCTAATGCAGTCGCGATGCAGCTAAGACTCCGCTTGATCACGCAATTGCGACTCCGGACTTTTTTTTTGGCTCGCTGACTTTCCCCGGAGGCAAAATGCCCATCGGCTGCCTCTGGGAGAGACTCCTATCCTGGGTTTTTGCAGTCTCATATCTGCAATTGTGACGCTCTTCTCTTTCTGCGCGTTTCCACTGTCGTAATTCAGTCATCCCTCGCCCACTGTTCTTGCGGTTGCCGGCATGCGTCACGAAGCACCTGGCTCCAATGGGCCTGCCTCCACCAAACCATTTAGAGAATCGGAAGCGGCCAAACAGATTACGAGTGGCCCGTTCAGACGGAGCATTGATCTTGCGGATATTGCTGGTCCTACATATGTCACAGCACAGACTGTCATACAGCAGGTTTCCTACGCTCTCTCGGACCGCCTTTGGACGTATTCGTTTGAATCTTTCGATCTCAACGAATTGGTGAAACAATGGTCCCAAGAGGAATCAAGAAATGCATATGGTTCTGTTACGCAAGTGGAGTCGCTGCAGATACGCCATGGTGCAGCCTCAATCGCCCTTGGTTACATGTTCTCTCCCGACTTCGACATGAAGAAGCGCTATATCCCACAGTCGGTCCTTGCAACATCTTCATCTCTTCAATATCTTCGTACCTCTCTTGATCAACTGTCCCTTCTCTACTCCGTGGCTAGCCCTTTCGTCGCACACGTCGCCGCGGTTGATTATGCAGCCAAATCTTCAAGACTGGTGACGGACTATGTCTCAGCCATGACATTAGTTGAAGAGATAGGTTTCGGCATGCTAGCAAGCCTTTCTGGCTTGGAATCGCAGCATATGGCTTTATTAGCCACTTTGCTTGCCAGTATAGTACCAACCATTCACATCTATGATGGGGTTGGTGTCGGACGGGAGACTATGAGACTCATTGATACTTTGGACTGTGAAGCAATTCAAAGGACATACAAAGCTGTCCTACAGCAGACCTCTAGTCCTTCCAGAAGGAAATCAACCCTCGACGAAATGGTGGAGCGCACTCTCGACGCTATGAACAGTGAGCTTGGCACAGTCTATAAAGCGTTCGAATACTTCGGGCACCCAGCCCCAGAGATAGTACTTGTAGTGTTTGGTACTGTGGAGTCCTCGTTAGGTTCTCAAATCGCGAGCTCCCTGGCAGGAAGTGGTGTTCAAATTGGTCTTGTCGCAGTGAGGATCTACCGACCGTTCATTGAGTCGGAATTCATCAGGGCGATACCTGAGTCTGTCAGGTCTATTGGTGTTTTGGGCCAAGTACATGACTCGTATGCTGTCTCGGATATCAGCGTCCATTCAAACCTTTATGGAGATGTCATAGCAGCAATCACTTTTTCTGACGAATTGGCCACAAGACCCGCTGTAACTGACATCAAATATCCCAGGGAGACTGTGTGGACCCCAATCAGTCTTGCTGCTGCTTTCCAACTACTTGCTCCAAAGCCTCTGTTTGTCGGATCGCAAGAGCAAACGGAATTGCAGTTGTTGGACACCTCGGGCGTCCAACAATATACTTTCTGGGATGTTGACGACTCTCCAGCTGCAGAGGCGTCTCTGCTCATGGGGCAAGCACTTGCGAAAGACTCCGCGAATAATGTGACAGTTAGCAAATGGCATGATAACCTTGTGGAGGGCGGGGTCTTCAGAACTGATATTCGAAAGTCGAAAAAGACAGTCGAAGCAGCATACTCGATTGAATCAGCCGATATGGTCGTCGTTGGAGATCCTAGCATTCTGAAGTGTTTCGACGTTACCAATGGTCTCAAGAGTAAGGGAAGGCTGCTACTCAAGTATGCCGGAGTGAAGGATGACCAGCTAGAAGGAAAGCTGTCGGAACCCTTCAAAAAGGCTTTGGCCATCAAAGAAATACAACTCTTCATTCTGGATCCATCTGCAATCGAAGACACTGCAAATAACCCTTCAATGGAAAGTATTCTCCTACAAGTCGCCTTCCTGAGAGTCGGTCTCTCAAATCTTGAAAAAATCGGTCTTCAGAAGCTTGCCTCAATCAATCCGCCATCGGAGGTATCATCGACCGACGCACTCGATAAACTATCAAAAAGCTTGACGATGCTCTCCGTGAGATCGAGATACCCAAAGAATGGGCTACACTTGAAATAGGAGGAGATGCTTCGAACTTACCAACGAATATACAGATCAACAGCTTTACCAGTTTTGACAAAGTTGAAACCGAACCGCCAACTTATCTAAGAGACTGGCAGACAGCGGCTAAAGGAATGGCATTCAAAGAGGCCTATGGGACCAAACCATCATTGCGCCCTGACGTATCCGTTCAGACCTATACAGTCCGTGTCCAAGAAAACCGCCGACTAACACCACCAAGCTACGAACGCAACATATTTCATATCGAATTCGACTTGGGTGACTCGGGGATGAAATACGACATTGGTGAAGCACTTGGTGTACATGCCGAAAATGATGAGGTCGAGGTACGCGAATTCATAAAATTCTATAGACTTGATCCAGAAGAGGTAGTCGAAGTTCCTACACGCGAGAACCCCAATGTGCTCGAAAACCGAACAGTGTACCAGTCCTTGATGCAAAATATTGATATATTCGGCCGGCCACCAAAGCGATTCTATGAGGCGCTCGCAGATTTCGCGGACGATGCGAACGAGGCTAAGGAGCTGCGCGCTTTAGGAGGTTCTGAAGGTGCTGTGGAATTCAAGAGGAGGGCGGAAGTCGATACAATCACATATGCAGATATCCTTCTCGAATTTCCCTCTGCACATCCTAGTTTCCACGACATAGTACGGATTGTCAATCCCATGAAACGGCGGGAATACTCAATCGCTTCATGCCAGAAAGTGACACCCAACAGCGTCGCATTGATGATCGTTGTGGTCGGTTGGGTTGATCCGAAAGGTCGAGATCGATTTGGTCAAGCCACCAGGTTTCTGAACAAGCTCAAGGTCGGCGCCGAAGTCATTGTATCTGTTAAGCCCAGCGTTATGAAGCTACCACCTAATTCGACCCAGCCATTGATCATGGCTGGTCTGGGAACCGGGCTCGCACCTTTCCGCGCCTTCGTTCAGCACCGTGCGTGGGAAAAGCAGCAAGGCAAAGAAATTGGATCGGTATTACTTTACATGGGTTCACGGCACCAACGAGAAGAGTACTGCTACGGCGAGGAGTGGGAGGCCTACCAAGACGCAGGCGTCATCACGCTGCTAGGCCGTGCATTTTCTCGTGATCAGCCGCAGAAGATCTATATTCAAGATAGGATGAGGCAAACGATGAGCGACATTATCCAGGCATATCTCAAGGAAGATGGAGCGTTTTACCTGTGTGGCCCGACTTGGCCGGTACCGGATGTGACGAACGTGCTGGAAGATGCTATTGCTCGAAATGCAAAGATAATTGGCAGAAAAGTCGACCCAAGAAAGGAGATTGACAGGTTGAAGGAAGAATCGAGATACGTGCTGGAAGTGTACTAAATATCATCATCAACTTCAAGACAAAGAAAGATACAGCTTTCATTGAGCATGGCGCCGAGGATTTGATTAGTAATGACTAGACCTTTTTTTTTAGAAATGTACATATGGAGAATACATGTATATTGTACATGTTGCTGGTCCACTGCTGTCGACAATTGCTCCATGTTTGCATGTCCGGGAGATGAGTCTTTCACATGCGGCTGTGACCGGCCTTGGCGAAGTCCAAACCCGGCAAATCGCCGTCTCTCTGACTTCTTGTCGTTCGCCAAAAGGATCCCAATCCTTTCTTTAATGAATTCGGTATCAATTGAGGGTTTGGCCTGGTCAATCAATTTTAGGATGCGCTGTTAAGCCTGGGCTTCGGCGAATCTACCCTACCAGCTGCCCTTCAATCTTTTCCCCCGCGAACCTTCAGCCCCTGGGATCTCACCCACCGCATTTTGCGACTCACAACGCTCCAAAGGACAGCTACTCCTTACTGTCTTCCATCTTCGCTATGACGGATTTCCGCTCGCCGTCACCAGGCCAGCGCCCTCAATTAGCCCAGCGCAATTCATCGACACAGTCTTTATCTCGAGGGTCGCCTTCAGGTCTCGTTTCGACGTCACACAAAGGGTCCACACAGAAGTTGCATAAAGCGCATGGCATTGGCCATGGACGTCATCCACATGGTCGATTGCCTTCCTATGGGAAAAACTTGAACCGCCTCGGCCTTACAAAGAACACCGCAGCGCACGTCGAAGACGCAGAGGGGCAGACAAAGCATCACAAGAGGACGAAGTCCCACACCCCTTCGACGAGTCCCACATCGCAAACCGTAAAACGCAACAGCTCTAATCTGAACTTGCCGCGGACAGGGTCTAAGGCAAATGTCAAGAGGAATTCTTCGGGAATCAACTTGCCACAGCGCAATGGCTCAGCAGTCAAGCTGGGTAAAGTAGGACGCGCCGATAAATCAGACCTTCGCCCTCCTAAAGCGCAACCTAAGTTTTCGATAGGTAGTGATGGCCCAGAAGACGAATGGACTGAAGAGAGTCGCTCGCAATCGCCGGAGGCAGTCCGGCAAGAACCAATTGCCCGGGAGCCATCAAAGCCTATCGGCCTTCCATCACCTGATGATCCTCCAGCGCCATCACCATCGAAACTACCACAGTCCCCTCCTGAGTCACCGCGGAAATCTGATGTTTCTCGCAACAGCCGTAATCCACAGCAGCAGCTTCATACGCGCTACACGCGCCCTCCAGACGCTGAAGCTGTAACCTCTCGACTCTTGAGCCGACACAATGCTGCTCCTGAGCTCTCCAATTTCTCTGCGGTCGTCACGCCTACAGGCTCTAACTCTTCTCCTGCTTTTCAACACCAGCACAGCGATGCCACCACATTAGTCAATACCCATCCATCTCTTGGCGCGGATGGGGTTTCTCGCTTTCTCCACCAAGATGGCTCTTCCGGTAGCGCGACGTCCGGCTCAGTGAGCCAGCTCCAGTCAACCCTCGCTTCGCTACGTCGTGAACAACATTCCAAACACGCACGATCCTCTCATTCCCCTTCCTCCGATTCCCCACCGGCCCAAAACCTCGACGCAGCACTGCGTGCCCGCTCAGCCGGCAACCTAAGACATCCTCGGCTGGGGACGAGCTCCTCGCGGTCTCCTTCTCCGCCCTCTCACCCACCTGATGGAACTATCTCACGAGCATCCCCATTTGAATCTCCTCGTGCCCAGGCTGGGCGCAAACCCAAGGAAGCGTCCAAATCCCTTACACAGCTCAAGCTCGATCTACAACGTATAGCCTCGGAGCACGAAGCAGAGCGGAAGAAGGCTGGCCCAGCTCCGCTGCACACACCCCAATCGGGCTTGTCGGTCGGCGTTGGCGTTGGCGCGGGTGCGGAGGAGGAAAAGGAGAGGAGGGAAAGGCAATATGCAGTAGCGGGGAGGGAGCTGGCCAATGCGGCGCGATTTGAGGATATTTTTGGGAAGGCGCTGAGCCGACTGGAGAAACGGGGTCTGGTGCGGAAAACTAGAATCCGTGAAGATGGGAAAAGAGATGGAGTCAGGTCTGTTGCCGGATCGCTGGGGAAGAGCCATGAGGAGAGAGGAAGTCGGCCGCCGAGCCGCGGAAGAGTCCGATTTGAGGTTGGCAGAGCGGAAGGCGATGACGAGGATGACGATCGCGGTGACGAGGAGCAACGGAGGAGGGGGCTCTTAAGGCGAATGTGGGATGGAGATAGCGGCAATGCTGGAGGCGCAGAAGATTGAGGTCACCCCGTGAGTTGTATAGTTGTATTTGTGTCAGATCTGCTGTCTTTTTACTGGTTTTGCCTGATTGCAGCGAGCGATGATACGATCTTATGACAGCATGGCATGGTCGGGCTTTCATAGTACGATAATAGCAGGAAGACGGAGTTTGCTTGTAGATAATAACAGGACATCTACCGTAGGCAGCAGACATACCCACCAGAAATTCGTTACCTTGAAAGCGCCATCCGACAAGCAGTGCTATTGTGAGACTCGGCAATCAAAGATCGAGGCCATCACGAAGCCCCAAACCGAGGGACCAAACAAGACTTAGAGGTTGAGCAGACTATTTCTCTGGTCCTGGCATTATCCAGATCGTGAACACAAGCAGTACATCGGAGTGCTGTCAGCCTATCATTGGAGCAAGCTGAAAATGCATCCTGGCATAAGTACTCGGGTTTGATTGCACTGCGCCGCGGCGAGGCTGTAGTCGATTGTCGAGCACGACATATAATTGAGGAGATCGAACATTTTTGTTTTCAGATTCGATCGTTTCCGACACTGAAGGACTCGCTCAATGCAGGATTGACAACTGTTCCAGCAGAAGAGAATCTTGGGCGAAACAGTGGTGGCTGTTTTCCCTAGTCCGACTCATAATGGTGCAGCGCCAAGTCCGCCAAGGAACCAACATTCTTCAGCACGCCGAGACCAGACAAATCCGTACTCATAGATACCTTCTCAAGAAGCCACAAACACATCATCCTCGGGAGCATGAAAGTCATACAACCAGGCTTAACGGCCAAGGCGAAAACGAATCGGTAAAGATCGATGATCCTCTCGTAGATAAGCGTATGCTGTTCCTTTCTCGGCGAAGATGTGTTTTCTTTTCCAACCCCGAGCAAATCTAACTTGTACCAGGACGTTTCGAGCTCTTCATTGATTTGATTTGGGTTGGCATCATCGGCAATCTCGCGGAGAACTTTAGTGAAGAGGCGTTCAATCTTGAGTCGGGCGTCGATGTAAGTAATTTTTCCTTTAATCCTTTTCATCTTATTCTCGAGATCGAAGTTTCGCCGCGAATATTTCATCTCTTAGATCAAAGAATGTAGGCTTTCTCTATTCGGATACCCTCAGATGAACCATTACTACATAGTAGTCTATTCGACTTACCACCCTCCCTTAGATCGGTAACGCAGTATGGCACTTCATCATTCTTTTCCTCATGGCCTGGCGCTTCTGGAAATACCTCCAGGAATTCATGGCCAAATACGCAACAGATGACATGGTCGAGCGGGCTTTCGTAGTCTGGGCTCTCATCCTTGCTATGTTGTGGGGAAATAATGCCCCATATTTGTTCGACCCTGATCACCAGTCCAATCTGGCCATCAATATATACCTCGTCTGGCGAGGCTCAGTCTTGGTGTGTGAAGTATACTACGCCCTTTTTATTCACCACATTCGGAACCGTATTAGTATCCAAGCGCTTTTCATCATCCCGGTTCTACCACTCTGGATTTCGGCCGACTACCTTGACATCGACGTCAAAGCTGGACTTGTTTTTGCAGCGGTAATTGCAGAGAATATTGCACATCTTCTCATTGAGTCGCCGTTCATCAATGACCGCTTTATGCATGCGAATGACAAGATTGAGAGGATCGATCCCGACCATTGGATTGGACGAATAAAAGACTTCTACACCATCATCCTAGGCGAGGCTGTATTATCCCTGATTAGAGCAAGTCCACTCGGAGAGGGGATCACGAGTCGTGCAAGTGGTGGTGTTTCGGCACTTGTTATTTACTACGTTCTGAATGGATTCTATTTCAATGGTGACCAGTCTAAACAATACGTTCATGCCATGAAAAGGTCTTGGTGGAGAAAAAACCTGTGGCTATAGTACGTGCTCTATTAATGCCATAATCCACATGCTGACCCATAGGAGCTTCCACAACGCTTTGTTCGGTGCGACTCTCATACTCGGCGTTACTGTGGTCTTCCTCCTCCAGCATATCGGCGACAGCGCCACCAAGCCGACTGAGACCAGTGAGCCAATTCTCAAAGAGGATGAAAGTGCCACTCAACTTGAGCTTGCCGTCCACGCAGCCAAATGGACAGTTTCCATATCACTAGCCATCGCCCTGTGGAACCAAACAATGATTGCTCTCCTGAATCGCTCACTAGATCCACCTGGAACACTGAAAGTGAACAGCCGCATCCTTAGGTTGTTACCAAGAATTCTGCTTCTGCCAATCATTTTGTGTCTCCCAATCGAAAGAAGCATGAGTATACTGTTTTTCATCGGCATCCTGTCTATCGTACTGGTAGCATGCTTGCCCTGGGAATGGTGGTCTAGTCTAGAGCGTAGTGGAGGTATTGTCGAACATTAAATGGCGCTTGGTGGAAGATTGGCTTGTGTGAGGTTTTGAGCAGAATTGGAAGCTGCATTGGGCGTCTGACTGGATCAGACTGAACGTAGATCTAAATGGTTTAAAGCTATCCTACCTTATATAGATCTAATCGTGGGTCAGGACTACACTAAAATTCGGGGTCTCCCGTTAAGGATACTTTCAACAAGTAATAACACTCTCATCACGGTGTGATTGTGAGGCGTACTGGTACCTGGCTAGTCCCGCTCGTCCTGTCGGCCTGAACCCTAAGAAAAATACGCGTCCATGATGACGTCGGGGCCATCTCCGGAATTTACATCATTTAATTGAACGCTCCATATTTCAGTGACTTTACCTTACCATCTACTGGCCGAAATCTCTTTCGACCTTACTCAAAGCCACAAAAGACCTGGAAGCCACTGAAGCCAAGCCGTACATCGACTAACATCCGTTCCACGATAGTGAAAGGAGCGATCTAATTCTGCAATTCTCAAATCTGCAATTCCCGGCTCCACATCATGGCTTCTTCACTCATGAAATCACTGGCAAGCGTGCCTCGAGCGCGCTATATACCGAATCGGTCCTGCGCAGTCTTGAGCAAGCAAATAGCACAAGGTCAAGCTGCGTCAAGCCCACCGCCCTCACGTCGACCTATCTCGACCTCGTCACAATTAGCCTATCCTCGAAAAGATTCCCAAGATAAGGACAGTATTAACACCGAAGCGACTGAATATAGTAAGAGCGGTACGGACGATGAGGGTGCAAGACAGGAGGATGCGGCCTTCGATCCAAATATTACGGACCCGCAGGAACAAAAAGGGAAAGCTGGTGAAGGGACAGGGGTGAGTACTCGAGCTTGCCTAGACTCCTAGTATCTTGCATCTTATCATCTTACTTGATACGTCGGAAATGCCTATGCACTCCTCTAGCAAGGCGCCAAGTTGACCTTGAAGCTTGTTTCAGAGATTGTGGCTAACGGACTCCGCAGGACAAGAACAACCCATTGGAGGTCAGTCCTGCAAACCCAGAAGTCAGCAAGCAGAGACATCCGCAAGAAGGTGGCGCCGAAAACTCTGGCGACAACACCAGGCCGAGGAGCAGCGGCGGTTCCAGCCCCAGCAAGGGATCCAAGGTCGCCTGACATGGCTCGCTCCGAAGCCTCATGACAGGAGTTTTGAAAGGCGTTTCCGGATCGAGTGTTGATATTGCACTACTTCATGATAAAAGCGATCCGGCATTTTTGCTGTGCCATACGACGACGTCAAGACGAAGCTTGCAGCATCAATCGATTATTGATTTGGTTGAAGAGGGCATAGTAGCAGCTGCACTAAAGATGGGAAGAAGGAGGCGTCCATCTGACTTAGTCCTTTGGTGAGCAAAATAGTTGCTATGAAATAAGCCTAAAGGACTGAAAGGATCACGCCATGAGATTATTCATGGAATGGGTGCCTTTCCCCCTTAGCTTTCCTATTACATCAAAGAAAAATGGTAGGTTAATTCAGCAACAGAAGGTAACCTATTATTCATCTCTACGGCTTGCTGTTGATAGTCTTCTTTCAGCTGTTTATTTCCTTTATTCTCCCTAAGTGATAATTTGTCCTGTGACTCCCGCTAGTTTTGCGCACCTCCTTTGTCCTCAGTGTTGCTAGACATTGGATGTTTGCGTCATCCACAATCTCTGCTAAACTTGCTGCATGTTCTGTCAACCAATCGCAAGTGTATTGAATTTCTCTACCAGTGAGCGCGCAAATCCATGGTCCATCCTTTTCTGCTCCTCGCTCTCGTTTCCCAGGCCATACCGGAATGAACATGGCGAAAACCTCGCCACGTACGGAAGACATCCAACGCCTCATCACTCCTCTCGAGACATCAGCTATCAATCCAGAAGACAGGCACTGTACAATCTGCCAAGAACCCTTCCAAGGTCCCGGCCGAGTCACCCGATCGCAGTCCGGCCGTGAAGCAGCGATTTGCCTTCCTTGCAACCACGTCTTCGGCAGAGAATGTATTACCACGTGGCTCAAAGAGCAAGACACCTGCCCTTACTGCCGCAGACGCTTCCCATTCAAGGCTTCCGGATCATTGACACACTTCGCAGCCAATCGGCGGCAATATCCCCAGGTGCGCATCCCGCTGTCCAACCTCCGCCAACGGGCGAATCGCTTCATGCGTCCGGGAGTTAGCGATGTGCTCAGCAGATCAACCGAGATCACGGCTTTGATGGACGGGATAGCGGCCGCGGAGGAGTCGTTGGATCTGTTGCACTGCTATGTCTTGATCATGATCATCACCGACCCCGGGAGGCTGGGGATCAGCACGGAAGCGGAGAGGCGGACGATACTTGCTGCTTGCGAGCAGATTAGGCGGATTCGTCCTGAGGTATTGGCTACGGTTTATACTTATCTTGTGCAACATCGGCGAGGCTTGAGGAATTGACGGGTTGGAGGAGGTTGCTTGTGCGGTTTTGTGGGCTTGGTGGTGGATAGGGAGTTTGACGACAATGATTATGAATGGGTGGTACGGTTGGTTATGGGATACTCTACCTGACTACGATACTTTTCTCCGCGAAATAGTACTACAGACTCCCAAGCCCTCCTGCGCATCAAGCCCAATTTTCTTAATCCATCGACTGCCACAGCCTACATATATGAAGTTACGATGAAGAGCCTCTGTTAGCCGGGCTTAAAGAAGAGGAAGCAACAAAGAACTCCAAAGGTCACTAAACACATCTATTCAAGAAGACAGAAGACAATCAACATAACCACCCATCAATGGCCCAAAAAGCTAGCTCGAAAAAATCTCACCACAAAACACGGCGCATCTTCTTCATGCAGCACAGAAATGAATTAGGAATGTGCAGAACGCACTGGAATGTCTTGACATTAAAAAAAAAACTTTTTCGCATCTCGCATCAGATTTTGATGCATCTTCTGAAAATTTCAATTTTTGTAATTCACATTTCGTTGATATCTGAATTGTTGCATCGAAGTTTCTGTATATTTCGCTTAACATATTTTTGATGTTTTCGATCATGTTTTTTCATCGTCGCAATCAAAATGATTTTTCAAAAAAATTCTCGATGTTTTTTTTTTTTCGAATTTTCATTCGTGTCAAACAATCGTCAAAACGTTTGCGTGTTGCTCAAACATTTGTTCAAATTTCTTTCGTTCAAATTCTTTTCGTTCAAGTTTTTTTTGTTCAATTTTTTGCTCGTAACAGTCGATCGTTTACGAAGAAAAATCTTTTTTTTCTCGTCGTCGAAAACACGCTCGAAATCGTCGCAAATGTTGAAATCATTGAACGCGACTCGAACAATATTGCGACGATCAAAAAAACTCGAAAGCGATAACGACTCGAGAATGAACGTCAAACGAAAATCGTTGAACGATGACAAAAAAAAGAAATTCAAAAAAAAATCGAAAAAAAAAAAGCATGAAAGACTGAAATGATTCAATTTGACGAGAAGAAAATCAAACGTCGTTATTTGAACGAGTTGACAATCGATCGAGACAACAACGATAATATATTCACGTCAAATTTGAAAAAATTGACGATTGAGAAAATTCAGAGCAATTTTTTAATCATCGTCAACGTCAATTATCGAATCGATAAAAACACGTTTGAAAAAATAATTTCGACGAACGTTTTTTCAATGATTTCAAAATTTTAAATCTCGAAAATCAATTCGAAAAATTATAACGCAAAAAAACGATAAAAATTTGAAATGAAACATTATTATCATTTTTGCGATCGTTAAAATCAAACATAATAAAATTATTCAAAAACGAAAAACGATGAAAAAATTATCACAAATCGAATGAAATTCACTGATCGAGCTCATCATTGCAAAAAACAAAGAATGAAAACTCAATTTCGTTATTATTTTCAACATCGTCGTCGTCGTTGATAAACAATTTGTCGAAACAGCGAAAAAAACAAAAAAGAAACGAATACGTGAGTCGTTTTCAAATGATTCGATCGAAAAAAATATTACAATTACATCACGATTCAGACAGCGTTTTACACGTACGAATCAGTTGTTTGAGCAAGCGAAAACTCGAAAAATCGAATTCGAAACGATGAGCAAACTCAACAAAAACTTGATGAATCGCTGAATATGTATGAATGAACGTTGCATCAATTCGAAATTTGAATTTGATGATAAAAAAAAAATTGATATTGAGTAAACGATGACAACGATCATTATAACATGACACAAAAGCAGCAATTCAAATGAATCAAAATTATTCAACAAAAAAACTTGATATAACGTTTACAAAATCGTTTTTCAAATTGTACAAATGATTTAACGAAAATTCAAAATTCGATAACGATTTTTCGAAAAAGTTTTTACAACAAACACAACAAATAAAAACGAAAAAAAAAAATTTTGAATACGCAAAACATGATGCAAACATGTTTGAAAATGCAAAAAAAAATCATGAAAATCGACATGCATCAAAACGTCATGAAAATCATGAATCGAATGAGTAAACGTACAATTCGTCGACAAGATTTTTTTTTCTTGAATTTAAATCGCGTCGTTGTCGTCGTCGTCATGAATTTTTTCATTTCGTCGACGTCGTGCATTTTTTTCGTCATTTCGTCGACATCGTGCATTTTTTTTATCATTTCGTCGACGTCGTGCATCTTTTTCATCATTTTTCGATTTTGTAAAACGATCAATTTTTTCGAATTCAATCTCGTCGAATTCGTTGTCAAATAACAACAAAAATTTTATTTTCAACGTTTCGTCGAATTTCATTGACGTTCTCGAAAACGAATCAAACATCGTAACGATTTTTTTCAATTGAAAAATACAAAACATTCTTCGCGAAAATGAAAAAAAAAAACTCAAAACGATGTCGCAAATAATGAAAATCAAATTTTTCAAAACAAAACATTTGAAAATCATGTTCGATTTTTCGAAATTTCATCATCAACGAATTATCGATTTGAATATATTTGACGATATAACGTTTGATTTCGACGACGATTTGAAACGTTTCAAATCGCAATGACGTTTTGCGAATGCGTTGTCTAATTTGCGACATGAATAAATTGATTGAAAATAATGTGAATGTTTCGATACAAAATTTTATGATTAATTGAAATAATACATCGATTTTGCAATCATTTATTAACAAATAAAAATATTTTTTTATTCAAAATTTATATCGAATTTTTGAACGATCAATCGTGCATTGAAATTTTGCATATCGATTTCGAAAATGAAACGATCGTACATCGTATGTTTGAAATGTTTTTTAAAAAATTTGTCACATTGATTTTTTTTTATTGCGTATTTTAAAAAGTTTTCAAAATCGTCGTCATAATTTGATCATATTTCATGAAAATGTTGTTTAATTCAAATTTTAAAAACAGAAAAATTCAATTCAATTGAATTGAAATCGAAAAAATACGAAAAAAAATAACGAACTTGACAGTCATGTTGTTCAATAATTTTCTTGATTCGAAAATTTGTATGTATTGTGACATTGTTCATTATGATAACGTTTCGAAAAACAAAAAAAAAATTGCAAAAAAATAAAAATTGATGTAATAATCAATCGTAAAACTTTTCGACGTTGAATCAATCTTGTTTAATTGTCGTACAAAGTAAATAGTTTGTGAAATTAATAAATATTTTCGAAATCGATTTGAAAATTAATTTTTCAACGTGTATGCAAAGAAAATACATCAAAAGTAGTTTTTTTCGATTTGCATGATATCGATCGAATTGATCAACTGAAATATACGTTCGAAAACGTCAATCAATAAATTCGTTGAACAAAAACTCGTCGATGTAAATCAATTGTTTCGCGATACAATCGAAAAATTCAACGAATCAATACATACGAAATTTCTCGTTTTGACGAAATTCGATGCGACGAACGTTTTTCGCATTTCATTTAATTTTTTCAATATTTTTGATATCGTGATTCGATAAACGAATAAATTTTATTTTTTTCATAAAAATTACATCATTTTTTTTGCATAGTTTATGATTGTTCGTCTAGATATTTGATCAAAAATTTTTCGATCGTCACGTGAATTTTGCGAAAAACGTCAATGAATCGAAAACGAAATCGTTTGTCAATCATGTCGTCATAAACGAACATGTTTTTTTGTATGATATAAACAATCTTGTAAAATTCGTATTAGAAATAATATAATTTAATGAATTATTGACATCAGAAATGTATAACTTGAAATGTAATATATTGATTTACTAATCGTTATAGAACAGATTACGTTTTGCAGTTGCTTTTTATTTGCATTTTATCTATTCAATCGTACGAATTCGATCGATTTCGATTGAAAATATGAGTTTGTTGAGTTTATCGTTGATCGAGTTGTAAAATGATTGAAACTGATTTTTTTCGAAATCATTCGAATTTCGATAATCGAATTGTTTGACGAAATGCGAATCGCATTTTCGAAAATTTTGAATTTTTATTTTTTACATACGTTTCTTTTTAAACATCGAAGTTTTTTGAAATCAACATGTTAACAAAAATCTTGACGTATTCTGTTTGTCTTGACGTGTTTTGCTTGTCTTGATTTTGCATTGATTTGAAAAATCATTATGATCGTGATTTTCGCATCTCGAAATATTTTCGTTCGAATTCAATAATCAGTTTGCGTTAAAAATTTGAAAAACATCTTTTTGAATGTTTCAAAAAAAACATAATTTGATGAATCAATTGTTTGTTGTTTTCATGATCGAATGTTTGATTTCGTACAATTCACAATTTTCGATATGATGATTGACAATTGATTTGTTGACAGAAAATTCTGAATTCGAACATTTTTTCATTTTTTCATTTTTTTATTTCGAATATCAACATCGATATCATGAAAAAATGTGTAACGCGATAAACGTTCATTAATCGCGATCGCATTTGATATTCAAATTTCGAATTTTTTTTTTTATTTCATTTCATATTTTTTATTCAACGATTTATCGCTCGATCAAATCGAACAACAATTTTTGAAAATATTTTTGACACAATTCAATTTTTCATGCGTCGTAAATTCTAAACAATAAATAACACACAAAATTTTGAAAACGAAAATGTGTTAACATGCAATAAATATTTCAATTCATTTTTTTCTTGATTTTCGATGATTTGTTTTTTTATTGACATCAGATTTTTTTGAATTCTCGTTATGAAATTGTCGCAAAATTTTTCGAAAATGCTTGACAAACGATGCAAATTTTCAGATCGCGTTTTCATAATTTTCTCATTTTATTAAATAATAAAAATCGAATTCGTTGTAAAACTTGTTTGAAATTTCATTTGTTTTGAAAATTTTGTTATTTTTAATGATTTCGATTTCATAAAACTTTTTCGTGATTTTCATTTTCATGTTTTCGTCGAATTCGATATTTTCAATTTGATACGAAAATTCAAAAAATTGTGACGTTTGCGCGCTTTTTTTTCTTTTAAAATTGAATTTTTTTAAAAAAAAAACATGAAAAACGTTGTGAATGCGTCAACGTTTGAATAAATTTAAACGATAAACTTGATTTTTTATAATTTTTAAAATTTTGAATGATTCGAAAAATTTTCATTTCAATTTTTTGTTTCGTTTAATTTTGATGTTTTTATCGTTCAAATTCACGTAATTTTCGACGTTATATGACATTGATTTCGTGCGTTCGTTTTTGTATTTCGTTTGTTGTTGTTGTGTCACGAATAAATTGTTTTTCAATATTCGAAATAATTCAATTAAATGTTCAACGTGTTTTTTTGCGAATTTGAATTTAATTTTTTTGTTTCATGTTTTTTCGAAAACATGCGAAACGAATATTCAAGCATAATTTCGAACGAAAAAATGTTTGTGAACGCATGTTTGTTGTTATTGTAAATGAATTCGATTATGAACAACAACTTCATTCAATCATTTTGCTCGAAATTGACGAAAACGCGAAAAATTGTTTCATGACGTTGTTCATTCGCTCGATTTGTTCATCGATTTGAAAATGAAAAACGATTAACAATTTACGTTTGATTTTCAAAACGTAACACAGCGCATCGTTGTATTTGAATGTGAAAATGAAATTTTTGTCGATGACGATTGACGAAAAAAAATCGTAAAATCGAATAATTTCGCGAAATATGATTTCGATTAAATTTTTTGCGAAAATCGTTTTAATAATTAATATGTAATGAATTATTTTCGTTAAACGATTTATCATTATTAAAATCGAATCGTAAATCGTTTCATTTCACGTTTTATTTGAAAAAAATTGAATCACGAAATTCATGAAAAAATCAATTCATTTAAATTTAAAAATTGAAAAAAAAATTCGTCGTATGATTTGTGTCGTGAAATTTTGTTTCGTTTGCAAACGACGCATGTTTCACAATGTTTTTGATTTGTTGTCGCATTTCAAAATTTCGATAAAATTTTGATTCGATCAATAATATTTTCGACGTATCAATTTCAACGTTCGTTCGATGTCGAAATAATTAACGAACGAATTATCGTGATTGACACGAATAATGTTTTCACGCAAATTTTTTTAAATATAAACAACGTCGTCGTAATACAAAAATTCATTTTTGTGTTGTCAATGATTTGTTTTTGTTTTCGAAATAATTAATTTTCGACATATTTCAAAAACGAATTGATTTTTAACGATCAAATCACGAACGAAATTCAACAATAATTGTGTTGATTCGTCGTTATATGTCGCTTTTTTTCGTAAAACAATTTGTATTCGAATTTTATGCATTGCGCATTCAAATACAATCGCTGATTTTAACACAAAAATTTTTCATTTTATGAATGTCACGTCTGATTTTTGTTCAGTCGAATGTTTCGAATTTTTTGAATTTTTTGAATCGAATATTCTCGAAACAACGTTGATTGAAATTCGATTTCGTTTTGAATTTTTTGAATCAAATGTTTTCGAAACAACGCTGATTGATTCGATTGTTAAATCATTTAAATGCGATCGACGTTTCATGTTATGCATCGTATTCATGAATCGTTTCATGACATGTATCGCATTCATGATTTTGATCGCATTTATTCGCATTTTTCGAAACGTTTCGAGTTTGCGATCAATGACTTTTGCAATTGTTTCAAAATTTGACGATTGTTTTCGACGTTTTTCTTAATAATCATCATGTGATCAAATCGTTTCGAAAATTCGTCAACAAAATTTTTGTTATCGAAACGATAATCGATTAAAAAATTGTATCGATTCAATTTTTGAATTCATCGAATTTGACGTGACGATAATTTAATTGTGATCATAAATTGTTTCAGATTGCGATAATCAATAAAAACAAAAATTTGCTTTTTTGCGTTTTCGAAATAATGTTTTTTTTGTTTGAACGAAATCACAATAATTAGCAATTTTTTGTCAAATTTCGTAATTGCATTCGGTCGAAATCATTTTGCGCGAAAAATACGCAACAAAATATCAATGATTTTCGTCGTTTTGTTGACATAAAATGATTTCGATGATTTTGTCGAATGCGTCGATTTCGATTCGAATAACACGTTCGAAATCGAAATGACGTAAAATTGATGTTTCGATAAATGTTTTGCGAAATCGTTTGAAAATTTTCAACGTTTTATTGATCAAAAAATGTAAATATTCGAAAATTTGTTGCAATTTCGATATCGTTTACGTTTACGAGTATTTTTTCGTAATTTTTGCGATTTTTTTAACATAACGATCAGAAATTCAGCAATTTTATTGAAATGTTTAATGAATCGTCGATAAAAATTAACGATGTCGAGAAATTGCATAATGTCGAAAACGTTGCGAAATACAAATCATTGTTGAATAATTTCGATTTTTTTGTTTTGCATTCGTATTTTTGAATGAAACAACGAATTCAAGAAAATTTATTTCGTCAACGAATCATTTGCATTTTTCAAAAACAATATATAGTTTATTTTTTTTAAAACGATCAAAAATTCATTTGACATCGTCGATATGAATTTCGACGTTCATCGAATAAATTACTATATCGTTCAAATATATTATGACGTTAATATCGAAACGAATCGTCAAAATTCGATTGATAAAATCTTGAAACGTCGTCGAAACGTTAATGAAATCGAAAAAAAATACGTTATATTCGAAATGATCATATCGAATACGAAAAGTTGTTTTTCATTCGTTTTCATGCTTGATACGCAATCGATGATAAACAACAATCAAATCGATGTTGATATATTTGACGATTTTGCTGAATTTATTTAAATTTTCATCGATTAACGATAAAAAATATTTATTTTTTATCGTGAAAACATTAAGATTTTTGTAATTCACACATAATCGTAAATTATCGTTTTTTTTTTTGACGAACAAAATGAACGTTTTTGCAAAAAATTGTGAAAATCGAATGAAATCGTTAATTAAATGTTTTTCGATGTAAGCACGTAATATTCGAAACTCATTTTCAAATAAAAAATAGATTGATTCATGCGACGATTTTTTGTTTTTTTTTAAATCAATAACATGATCGTTTGAATCATGATTCGATAATTCGTAAATTTTATTTTCGTTATCGAGTTTTTCATACGTTTTCAAAATTTCGAAAAACGTGATTTTGATATCGAATTTTTTTTCATTTTCGTCAAAACAAATTCTATTTGAATTCGTTTTGAAACGTGCATTTCATGCATGTCGAACTGTTTGTCAATATACATTCGTACGAACATGAAATACGTTTCGATTTCGTTATCGATGACGTTTTTTGTCAATTGTTTTGATTCGATGTTTTCGATACGATTCGTGATGAAAATGAAATGTTTTTTTTGCAACGTCAAGTTTTGATACTGTCGTCGTTTCATTCATTTTGATTTTCGAAAATTGTATTCAGAACATGTTTAACGTTAAATTTCAATTCAAATTCACGATCAAAAACGATTTTTCGAAAAAACGATTAATTTTTCTGACGTTTGACATTTCGAATTGTACGAAATAAACGTCATATGTTTTCAAACGATGATTGTCAACTGTTATTGTATCACAATTTAAAATTTCAAAACGACGAAAATTTAATTTTTCGCATAAACATGATTTATCAAATTAATTTTTGTTTTTGTATCGAATATTGTTTTCGATTCGTTTCAAGTTCGATTTTCGTTTTGTATGTTAATTTTGATTTTGACGCATTTACGAATTATAAATTTTTTAAATTTTTTGCGTCGTTTTTTTTTTGTTGACATGATTTTTGCTCATGTCTGAAAAAAAATGACGTATCGAAATCGAAATTCGAAAATTTTTTTTTTTTAACGATTTGAGCGAAAATCATCAAATCGATTAATTTTTTGATTGATTCAAAAATTTGATCAACGAAAATGATTTTGTTTTTTTTGTTTGTGCAAATTTCGATTTGATAATTTGATTTGTCACAATTTATATAATTATTTTTGTTTTGAATTTTTTGAAATTCGTTGACGAATCAACGATACATTCGAATATTTTTTGATTTGATTGACTTCGTGATTCGAATTGATTTTGTTAATATTTTTGATTTTTTTATTTTTGAATTTCGCAATTTTGAATTTTTCGTTTTCATTTTCAAAATTGTCAATATCGAACGAAATCTTTACGTTTTTGAAATTTTTGAATTTTTTTCAAAATTTGAACGTTTTTCATACGTTTGAATCGTTCAAACAACTTTCGTTTTTGTAAAAATTTTTTTTTCTTAAAAACATGCAACGAAATTTCAAACGTAATTCGTCACGAAAATCGTTGAATTTCATTGTTTTCGTGAATTTGAATTCGAATTTCAATTCAGCAAACATATTTACTCGTTCGACATTGTAATTTTTAATCGATTGATTGTGATTTTGTTTGTGTTTGCGATATTTTTCAAAAATTTTGTTGCAACGTGATTGTTCGCTCGATGTCGTTTTTAAAAAAAATTTTGAATTCGATTCAAATGTATTGTTTGTTTGAATGAAAATCGATTTTTGCGTTTCAAAATTTGTTCGCATTGCTGTCTGATTTAAAATAAATATCAGCATATGCGATTTTGATCAAATTCGAAAATTGAATCATATGATTCACGTTGTTTTGCGTGAATTAATTTTTCATTTGTTTGCAATATTTTTTTCATTTTTTTTGTAATTTTTTTTTTATATTGATTCGATGTTGTTTTGATAATTTTCATGACGAAAAATTTTCAAACAAAATCAAAATCAAAAACAAAAACAGAAACAAAAATAAATGAAATAAAAATTGCAAATTTCGAACGTTCGACAATTCGAATTTTGAATCTGATTTTTTTTTGTGATTTTTTTCGATTTGTTGTTTGTAATAAATCAATCAAAAAAATAAATCAACATTTTCGACAAATTCAAAAAACAAATCATTATCAGAACTCGACATGATGTATGCGAGACAACAAAATTGTGTTTTGTTAAATATACACGAATGACATTATTTTGAAATATGATAACGATTAAAATGTAAAATTCGTATTAGAAATAATATAATTTAATGAATTATTGACATCAGAAATGTATAGTTTGAAATGTAATATATTGATTTATTAATCGTTACAGAACAGATTACGTTCTGCAATGTTACGAACATGTTTGACAAATAGATTTGACAGATAAGTAATTGATATGATAAATGATTAGACAAATATGTCTGAATCGAATTATGTTCTAATTTTTTGACGAGATTAGCGTGATTTGAAGCAACGTTCGCACATTGTTTACAATTTCATCATTTTGTATTTATTTGTTTTTGCAAACTTATTGTTTTCGTTTAACTAATCAATAATACGTTTATTCAAACACGATTCATTATTACAATAAATTTTCATCTTTATCGCTCGTCGAGATACGCGAACGTTCAAAAATAAGATTTCAAATCGATCAAGTTTTTCTGACGAAACAAACGACGAAAAACTTTTCTGATGAGACAACGACGAAATCTTCGACGATAAAAAACGATAAAACAAACAATAAACAAATTTTTTCTTTATTTACAATCGTCAGTTTTCATTTCTCGTTATGATTCGAAATCATCATAGTTTTTCTTCATTTGAAATCTCGTCATTTGAAATTTTTCGTGTCGAAGTCGATCGTCATTTGAAACAAATACGACAAACATTTTGAAAAAAATTGTTATTCAATTCAAACGTCGCAAGTTCGTTTTCTCGATCGATTGTATCGATGAAAAATGACGATATCATTCATTTTTGAACGTCATCAACGTCAATCAATTGAAATGATGAATCGAAAATCATAAATATCGTTTTTGCAAAAAATTTTCGTTCGAATCGAAACATTTACTTGAAAGTTTTTAATCAATATCAAAATTTGTAACGAATTTCAAAATAATATCAACAAATTCGCAAAAATTAATTTCGAGTTAACAAAAAAACGTTTTTGAAAATTCAAAACGATGCAATTTATAACATTCTTCAAAACAAATACGACGCGTTGAAAAAAATATCAAATTTTATCGATCAACGAAAAAAAACGTGAAAACAACGATGACGACGATGCGTTTGTTTTCAACGTTTCAAAAAAACGTCGTTTCGTCAAACATTTTGATTCATTCACGTTTATCGATGAAATGAATTTCATTTGACGTGTGTGAAAAACGAAAATGCATGATAAAATGACGATCAACAACGATCATTACAATACGAATCTGTTCGTCGTTATTTTTGTTATTGATTGAATTGTCGACGAAATTGACGATCACATTCAATCGATACGTGATATCGATTTCAATCATTTCAAAAATTGATTTATGATGTTGAAATTTTTGTCAAACATTTACGATAATTTTGATTTCAAACGCAACATGCGTAATCAATTTCGAACATTGATCATGAATATTCAAAAAATTTTAATCGTTTTATTTCATTTTTTTTCGTTTCAATAATTCAACAGATTATAACGAAATTATCAAAATTGAAAAATTAATGAAAAAAATTTTTTGAAATTTGAAAAAAACTATGAACGTGTATTTTCGTGAATTTATCATTTTTGACGAAATCAAAATCATTTTTCAACAAATTTACAATCGACAAACGAATTTCAAAAAAAAAAAAACGACAACACGTCAACAACGTTTTGAATTATTTCAATTCAAATTCATTTTTGTCGTTTCGATTTCGATATCGTTCACGAAATTTGTTACATTCGTTTTTTTTGTGAAATTAACGATTCATTTTCATTTCAATGTAAAAATCAAATTTCGTGATTCGATGATTGACAAATTAATCGTCACGAACAAATGTTTCACATGTGACGAATTGAATCACGTTTGAAAAAAATGTTCGAACGTTCACAAACATCAAAAACGTCATTGACACAAAATGCAAATATCGTACATGAATTTAATCGTCGAATCGAATGATTTTGATTCGAAAAATTAACAATTCACATCAAAAACGCGATTGATAAATGTTTAAAAAAAATTTTATTCACAACGATGATTTGTTTGATTTTTTCATCAAACGATTTTTAATTATCAATTGTACGTTATCATTCAACGATAATAAACATAAATTAAAAATTTTAATAAACATTGATGCAATTGATTATGCATTCATTGATAAAAAAATCGCGCAATTTGTATGCAACATGTTGAACATAAAATTCGTATTTTTATTGAAATCGAAATCATTGATTGAATTCGACGATCGTCAAATTTTTCAATAATTTATGTCATATATTTTAAATTAACGATAAATTGCATTTCGAATTGATCGTTTTTTTGTTAATCATCGATTTGAATAATCATTCGATAATTTTAAAAAATCGTGAATGAACAAACATGAAATCATACTTTCATGATTTACGATAAATTGATTTTCAAATCGTCTAAATGCAATCATCATGACAATATATTCAAATTTCAATCAAATTGTTCAAATTCGACGTTTGAAAATTTTCAAATCAAATCGTCGATGAAATGTATCTAATTGACGTCGTGATATTTTATTATCGCAAAAAAACGATTCGAAACATATAACGATGATAAAATCTCGATATATCATTTTGTTTCGTTTCAAAATCAAGTTTTTGTTTTTTTAGAAAATGAATCAAATGTATTCGATTCGAAATGTTTCGAATGTTCAATTCATTCGAATGTCGATGACGATGACGAATCGTCAATCATCGAATCAAATGATTCAAAAATTGATATCACAACAATTACGAAAACGACATTCATCAAAAAAAAAACTTGAAAAAACAACGCAACAAACGTTGAAAAATCAAAAACAACATTTCGAAATTTTTTTTCATCATCGAAATTGAATTCAAACGATTCATGAATATCGCGATGATTGATGCAATTTTTTTGTTTATTCGTCGATTTCAAAAATAAAAAACAAAAATGCAATGTTTTTTCATTACGATCAATCAAATCGATTTCGCGTTCAAAACATTGCGAACAAATTTTGAATCGTTGAAAATTGCTGTCATGATCAAAGAAATTCTGAAACACGAACAAATCAAGTCGATTTTTGAACGCATAATGAAAAAATATTCAAATATTTCAAACATTTGTCAAAAATATTCGATTTTCAAAAATCATCAATTGTTATCGCATCGATTTTACGATCAAAAATCGAATTTTTAAACGATAACAATTCATTGTTTCGAAGCAAAATATATTTTTTGTTCGAATTCAAACTTTCAAAAAAAAAAAAAAATATTTGAAAAATAATTTTCAAAAAAATTTTATCGTATTCAATCAAATTGTATACGTTTCGTTCGTTTTATTTGCAATTAAATCGAACGATCAATTACGTTTGTGTGTGAATTATCGACGATTTAATCACATCACGAAACGCAATCGATATTTCATTTTTTTGATCGAAAAAACTTTAATCAAAATGCAAAATTGCAAATATTTGATTAAATTGAATATTATATCGATTTTCAACAAATTTCGAATGAATGAAAAAAATGAAAAATTTATCACGTTCGTTATTTTCATGAAATCATACAAATATCGAATGTTATTTTTCGAATTGATCAACGAATTCGCGAATTGACAACATTACATGAACGATTTGTTATTCAATTTTCTGCTGTGTGTACGATTGAACAGAACGATTTCTGTCAAATTTATTTAAATGATATTTTCATTTACAACAAATTCAAAAAAAAGCATATCGTTCACGTTCGTAAAATATTGAAAAAATTCAAAAAAATCGAATTACAAATGAATATTGAAAAATGCGAATTTTTCAAAAAAAAAATGACATTTTTGAACGTCATATTATCGATAAATGATTTTCGCATGAATTCGAAAAAAATAAAAATCATTGTCAATTGAAAACGCTTTACGAATTTGAAAAAAATACAAATTTTCGTAAATTTCGTCAATTTTTACAAACGATTCATTCGTGATTTTTCGAAAAAAATTCGAATTCTCATTCGAATGATCAAGAAGTTTGTGAATTTCGAATGAATTGAAAAAATCGAAAAATTTTTCAATCTTTTCAAAAAAACGATGATTGAAATTTTCATATTACGACATTACGATCGAATCAAACAAGTCATTTTGAAAATCGATTTTTTTGATTACGTCAATGCAAGAATATTATTTCAATATGACGACGAAAAAGTGTTGCATTTCGTTGCTTTTTACAATCGCAACATGATTTCAATCGAATGCAATTACGAAATTTATGACAAAAAACTATTAGTCATTATTCGCTGTTTAAAACATTGACGTTTTGAATTCGAAAACATCGAAAAATCGATCAAAATCTTTATCGATCACAAGAAATTGAAAACTTTCATGACGTCAAAAAAACTTATTTTTCGTCAAATTCGTTGAGCAAAAATTCTCTCGAAATTTAACATTGTCATTCAATTTCAATTCGAAACTCAAAACGTCAAAACAAATGTTTTGATTCGTATGTTTGATTTTCGATTCAAAAACGAAATTGATGAGCGACATCAATATCGAAAGCAAATATTGTTCACTTCAAAACGATTCGAAAT
Organism: Physcia stellaris; assembly: GCA_018902385.1. Lineage (NCBI taxonomy): Eukaryota > Fungi > Ascomycota > Lecanoromycetes > Caliciales > Physciaceae > Physcia > Physcia stellaris. The sequence continues at coordinate 382,818 of JABSSW010000015.1, read as the reverse complement.
TCACGCGATAAAATTTGACGAATTTATTTATGAACGAATTTTGATTGTCAATAAAGTTGACGATGATTGCACGACGTATCGTGAAATCATCGAACAAAATTTCATTTCAATGAACGAAATCGATTTACGAAATTGCAATGAAAAAAACGATGTTTTATATCGAAATGATCGATTATGAATGTTTGTCGACGTTTTTTTATTCGTTGATTTTTTCAAAAAAATTCATGAATTTTCGATTTCGAAACATTCAAATTTTAATCGTATGAAAAATTTTATACGTCGCGATTATTATTGATTCAACATGCGCAAATTCGTTCGTCGATACGTACGCAATTGTCATAAATGTCAACGTACGAAAATTTCTCGAAATCGAAAAAATGATTTATTCATTTTTTGATCATTTTTTTGCAACGTTGAATCGACATATTCATGAATTTTATTATCGAATTGTTCGACGTTTACGATCATAACGTCATTTGCACGATAATCGACAAATTTAATAAAAAACGTCATTACGTGTTTTGCATCGTCAACGATAAAAATACAAATGCGAAAATCACGATCAAAATATTTATCAATTACGTGTTTCGTACGCATGAATTATTTTTTTTTATAACGTCAAATCGAAAATTTCAATTCATATCATTCGTTTGATAAACATTTTGCAAAATTTTCGACATCAAATGTAAATTTTTCATCGTTTTTCATTCAAAATCGATAAACAAATCGAAAAAATCAATCAAAATATCGAAAAACAATTGCGACAATATTGCAATTACATGCAAAATGATTGAAACGTTTGATTATTCATGATCGAGTTTGCAAACAACAACGCGATATTTGCAACAACAAAATTATCATCATTTTTCATCAATAAAAATTTTCATTTTCGTATGAATTTTTCATCAAATTTTATTTCGTATGTTACAACGAGAAAACGATTTTTGATCGTCAAAACAAAAAATATCATCGACACGATGCAAAATATTTTCAATTACGTACGAAATCATGCAAAAATGATTCAAAAACGCATTTATTATTCAAATCAACAAACATCGAAAAATCGTGAAATACGTCGAAAAAATTTCGTTTTTTTAAATCGACGAAACATCAAAACGATCAAATCATTTGACAAACTTGATGACAAAAATTAAACTCGTACAAAATACTAAAACGTAAAAACAACTTTTATCGATTCGAATTGTCAAAAATCATGCGAATTTACGATGTGTTTCATTGTTGACTTTTTCGCAAAAATTCTCGTGATTTTTTCGAAAATCAAATCAATGAATTTTTCGATTTCGTCATAATCAACGAGAATTTCGAATGAGAAATGAACGATATTTTGAAATTTCGATATCATTACAATCGTTTTCAATATCGTGTCAATTGATCAAACTGATTTCATGATCGAACGTGATATTATGTCGACAACGAAAAATTCGATAATGTTCGCGATGTGATGAACGATTTTCATCGTAATCATTTCACGACAACAAATTCAAAATCGTTCAAAACGTTAATTTCAATATTTCAAATCGTCGTCAACGAATCAAATTTTTCAACGAATCGTCGTCGTTTTCGAAAAAAAATCGTCATGTTGACATTAATCGAAATTATTTTCGATTAACATTTGACGTCACGAATTCAATTTTCATTCATTTGTTTTTGACATCACGATTTTTATACAACAATTCAATTTTTATTGCTATTTCGATGTTATTTACAATCAGAATTTATTTCGCATAAAGAACTGAATCGTGTCAAAAACATTTTCAAAAGTTGTTGTCAAATCTTATCGAACTTTGAAATGACAATAAAATACTGAGAAATGAAAAATGATGATCGTGAAATTTCTGAATTTTGCGATCATACAACTTGATCAAACAAAATTTTCAAATCTCGAAACAACAACGAATCGTCGAAACGACGCTCGCGAAAAGAAAAAAATAATGTTACGAACATGTCTGACAGATAAATCTGACAAATAGATAATTGATATGATAAATGATTAAACAGATATGTCTGAATCGAATTATGCTTTAATTTTCTGACGAGATTAACGTGATTTGAAACTTGACGTTCGCACACTGTTTACAATTTCATCATTCTATATCTATTTGTTTCTGCAGACTTATTGTTTTCGTCTAGCTAGTCAATAATACGTCTATTCAAGCACGATTCAAATGATATGCAGTTGCTTTTTATCTGCATCTTATCTACTCAATCGTACGAATTCGATCGATTTCGACTGAAAATATGAACTTGTTGAGTTTATCGTTGATCGAATTGTAAAATGATTGAGACTGATTTTTTCGAAATCATTCGAACTTCGATAATCGAATTGCTTGACGAGATGCGAGTCGCACTTCCGAAAATTCTGAATTTTTATTTCTTACAAATCTGTACAACATAATGAATTTTTGAACAATAATATCAAAACGTCAATGACACAATAAATAACGAACGATCTTGAAACGAATCGTTGACGACAATGAATTTTTCATGATTTCGAAATTCGACGAAAAACAAACATCAAAAAAATGATAAACGAAATATACAAACTTTTATCACGTCAAATGATGTAACAAAAAACTGTGTGAAGCAATGAACCAGAAAAATTGAAAATTTCAGAAGATGCATCGAAATCTGATGCGAAGTGCGAAAAAGTAAATTTTTTTCGCCAAGAGATTCCAGTGCGTTCTGCACATCCCTAATGCAGACCATCTCGAAAATCTTTAGCGGTTCCACCCACAGGAATGATCTTGTCTTCGTAATTTGTCCCTGAGCCCATTACCCCACCAAACATTCTGCGAATTTCAGTCGAGTACTTCCTACAGGTCTTGTCGTGGTCGTGGACTGGGAATTGGGTCAATTGGTTACTACATATTCATCACGGTTGTCATACTTTTGTTTCTTGAAAGATTCATCGCTAGGGTTGTGCTATCGAATCTTATGAAAATAATGAAACTGTGGGCTACATGATTTGAAATAACACTTACATATTGCTAGTGATGAACTCAGTTCCTACCATTAACGTTCTACAAGTCGAGGATTCGAAGTCGTGGGTACCGTTCATTTTCGCGCCATCTTTTCCTCTTTTTCTTCGCTTCCCTTCTTTCTTTGTTTCTTTCTAGGCATTGAGACGTGATGGAGCTACTGTTCCGGGCTGGGATCCACATATTGGGGTTGACAATCTAAAAACCACTGCCATTTCAGCAGCCATACCTTCCCTCTCAGCGTCGGTGCTCTACGCCCTCAATAATCAACCAGCGAGGCCGATTCTGGAGAGCGGCGTACGCATCTGTGAGTTCGGGAGAAACAGAGCCGTGGGATACCCCTTCTCGAGCCGCATCAAATAATCTGCTTGCATTGGAGATGGCGAATTCGCTGGTATTGGAGAAACAATGCATTTCAGCGCTCTTCCAACCTGACTCTGGCGTTTGAGGTCTGATGGTGCGGAGTCGAAGTCGTGGTGTTGGTGACTACCTGCGTCACGAGGGCTAAGAATCGAAAGGGTTGAAAAGTACACAATCACATCAGATGATCACGAGGTTTTTGAGCACAATTTCAATGAACCTGTTCATTGTTCTGGGAGGGGGACTGAACAGACGATATCTTTTCTCAGATTTCGCAGATCTCTTGTTGTCACAATGGCTTATTGCACTCCAACTAACAAAAGCCCAAACGGCACAACATGCACGGGGCTCATATTGTTATTCGTCTCCATAACCATCAAGTACAAACATCTCCGGTCCACTCAGACCTACTACCCCAAAATTCATCCAAAGCAAACGGTACACGTGCTTCAACAAGGTAATCTTACCCTTCCCTCTTCATCCCCCTATGGAAGTCAAAACCACAACCACAACAGTCTCAGCAGCTAGGCTTACTCGGACGACTACAGGACTGTATTTCGAGTGCCTGGCGACACGTAGACGGACCACTAACTTCACCACGTCCCTAGACCGCACACTGGGTCCACCCTGCAGATACTCCTGGACGTCTGCTCCGACGCCGTACACCACGCAATCGAACATCATGGCCAGTTTGCCGCGGTGCTATAGAGTCCGCAGCGAAAGTGGAGCCCGCAGGAGCTCGCATGGGACATGGCTGGTATCGATTTTGGCATACTGATTCCCGACCGCGCCGAACAGCATATGATGACGTGGGCTCATGATCGGGATACCATCTACGGCTTGCAGGAGTATTCAATTGATAGAAGGGAGCATACGAGGGTTTATTCCTCGTATCTGGACTGGGAATAAACGCAGTTAGCGAGCGTGGGCGGGACTTGATCTGCTGGGGAGAATACAGCCTTCAGCTATCGACTATCAGTGAGGGCTGATCTGGTGAGCGAATCGCTGTACTTCGGCGCGCTGGAGTCACATCTTCCCGCAAGGAAATTGCACTGCTACCAAGAGGATCCAGGAAATATCCATTTGGGGCAGTCGCGACGCGTAGTCTCTTCTATCTGTTATGCTTGTTGATCCTAATTATAGCTGGTATCGGCACTTCACAGTTGGGTACAGAACTTCCTCTTTTGGATAGTAGCCTTGGGCCTAGCAATGTTCTTCGTATGGTTAGCTCACTCCTAACGTCGGCCACGGAAGGGCTCTGAGGGTCATGGCTTTGTTCCGAGGATTGGCGGCTCGAACCTTAGCCCAATCCTTGGCCAATCGGTGACGAGGAGCTAAAAGAGGAGTATCGGTTTTCTTCATCTAAATTAAGAGAGGATGGGGCGGATGAGACCTGTAGGCTGGAATGATACCAAAGCAGTTCAGAGAGCATGCATCTGACAATAGACTGATAGAAATGTGATTATTTAGAGTATGGAGAATCCGACCATGCAAGATCTTAAAGGGAGCTGTGACTTGAATACGAAGAGTGCAGTTTTGCGCCACGGACGTGTTTATTATCAAGATGCGAACATGAAAATTAGGGAGTCGGGGTCTTTACCCCTTCGGGCTCTGATGGGAAGCACTTCGTACTGTGCCAATATCAATCCAAAAACAACAACAGCACGGCAGAAGGTACAAGTTTTGACGCAAGAAGTCAATCCGTATAGGTGTCTTGGAGGACAGTTCAGCCATCAAATGGTATTGATATTCCTCTAGGTCCTTCTTGGTCTCCAGCCACGTAAAGATCCGGCGCCTAACCTAAGTAGGCAGGTCCTCAACGCTTGTGAGGGTCCTTGGATGGAGCGATATTTGGTTTGAAGGGTCTGGTGGTAGGATCGAGGACCGGAGTAACGTTGCAAGCCCTCTATCCTCTGTCAACCGACGTCTAGAAGGTGAATTAGTCGTCGTTAGAAGCTGGCAGTAGCTACTCAGTACTCAGTTAGCCGACAATCGGAGCTAAAGCATAATTAGCTTTTGCATAAGCGCGATGAAATGCCGTTTGCTGCTTCCCATAGGTCTGATTTGGCAGGCATGAAAAGTGTCAGAACGACCTATCATCTTGCATGGATGCCATGGCGATCAAGGACCTTCGCACTCTAAATTCTGCGGGCCTCTCGGCCGGCCTCCCATTTGTTGACAGAGCGCGTTCAACGCCCAAGCACGCAGCACTTACTGCTCACATGAACGTTAGAAACCCGAGGGAGAGGTTCAGTAGTTGATGCGCCAATGCAGTAATTCCCAACGTCATCCCAAAACTTGGGATATGAAAAGAATTCTTGACAAGAAACCCACAGGGTATTTCACCGTCTTGGCATGGTAAACAATGCTAGACACCGCCGTTTCTCTCATTGGTCATGCCTTTTGTTTACTTTCTGAGAGGATTGCACGAATATGGCACGGAATCTGCTAGCCTATGTCTTTGCCCGCGTCTACAATGATATCTTTTTCTTTTGCTTCTCTCCAGCCCCTGCTTGCAGGGACCTCGTTTAGGTTGACTGCTGACAACATGGACCAGATGGTTGGTCTCCACTACATGGTCCCGCTCCTCCCATGGGCAAGAATGAGTGGTTGGGGGAAATGTTATGACCAAAGATCGACCATGAGGTTCAGGCATCTGGGTTTGACGTTGCGGTAAGACCTGTCGATTTTGATCCATACCCCAATGTACACGAGCCTAGACGCCCTCTTCATTCGCTCATGATAACCAAGTCTGAAACTCCTGTGACCCAGTTTTTACTGCTGTTTCCCACAGCCTCGTCGGATAGACGGCTTTTCTCCGCACGAACCGAGATCTAATAGGTCGGAAAAAGGAGGCAGGTGGCGAGAAATCATTACCATCATTCCCGGGCTGAACCTGGCCACGGAAATGCGCTGAAAAACGCTTGGCTCCCCTGCTCACGAGCACACTAATTTGATGTCATCGTACGACACAAAGCCATGATCGACAGTGTGGGTGGGGCTCTTCAGAGCAAAGGAGGTTCCAGGTTGCCTGATGGACGATCCGGATATGTTCCCGACTGCCTATCCAATTCGGTGCGTAGGAAGTTCCCAACAGATGTGCTAGTGCGATGCAAAACCATTCGCTCAAGGAGCATCTGCACCGTTAGTGTCAAAGAACGGGGCATTGGATCAGCCATCTAGTAAGCTACTTTGAAATCCTGCGGTTCGGGAGGTTGATAGCTTGACAGCTTCGCCACTGGAGCTTACTTCAGACGTCGGATTCCGTAATGTCATGACTCAGTCACTTGAGCAACTGCATATGCACCTCTCTGCTCCTCAGCTCCAATTGAAGCGCCCAAATCTGTACGGGTGTCGACAGGGAGCATGATACCAACCGATAGTGGATCAGGCCAGCTTAGTGCCACGAGGAGCGGAGGACGGCTAATGTGCAGTCGATCAGAAGATGAGAAGCTGAGACAATACAGGGATATTTGTGAACTCATAGAGGCTTTCTGTGATACGCATTCGAGCCAATAGCAAAGAAAAATATCAATAAAGTGATAGCTGCAACAACGATGAGTGGACAAAAGAGATCGCTACTTGCCTTCACGCCGTTTCCTCTCATGCGTGTGCTGAGAGCATCGAGGTGGGGATCCGCTGGTTGCACATGCATGGCCAGTGTTTTCAGCTGAAGAGATATGGTTCGCGTTCGAAGATCGAGCGATGCGGTGAAGTTGGTTGGAGGCGACACCATGATCGAGATTGCATGAGAGACGCGAGAAGAAGAATGCTCACCGGTACCCGTCCTCGGAAGGAAAGACTGTTGTCGTGTGAGAGAAAAGAGGGCCAAAGAGCGAGATCACCACGGCAGCCCTTGAAACTTAAATACTGCCCTCTCGCTCCATCAATCCCAATTTTTCCTCCAAGCGCTCGATCTCAGAATAGTAGCCTCTCACAACTCTTGAACAGCTTCGCAACTCAATCAGCTCTTGCTCACTCTCGCTCAGCCCGGGTTCAGGAGGTGAGTAGTCGTGGGTCTGATACATTTGTACTGCAGCTCACCGCAGCGAAGCGCTTCTTGCAACAGATACCAGTCGGCGTCTGTTGATCACGGAGTTCAGATAAAAGCACAAGACCACTAGGTAAGCATTGAAGCGCCCGAGTACTGGAGGCTCAGCTCACGTTCTGACCATCAGACAACACAACAATGTGTTTCTTCGACCAACATCGATTCGCCTGCGGTGATTGGAAATGGGGTCACTTTAGACAACATTGCAATCGAGAGTACCGCACAGGTGAAACGTGCGGCATGAAACTTATCATGGTCACGGTTCCGGTCCACCAGAAATGCAAGCTTTGCGACAAGCTCGATACGAAACAGCGGCGCCGTAGCGCCGAGATGGATCGAATCAGTCGCTGGCAAAGGGAAGGTGGAACATTCCGGGCCTCAATTGAACGGTCTTATGACATGGTAAAGGCATTAGACAAGGAGATATATGACCTACGTCACGAGCGTCAGAGGAGGCTTCAGGCGATCTGATTTAGGCTGGTCTCTATGTTGAAGGGGTTTCTATGAAGGGGTATTGTGAAAGGTTGGGGGTTTGAAGTTCTTCTGTCATTAGCTGGTGCCTTCGGGTTAGTGAGAATTAGTGCGATAAATCGACACCGATGCTGTTATAAGTCGAATTTTTGATCGGTTCCCCGCGTGTTTCTGATGAATATTGACCTGTTATTTGCTGATGCTTTGACGCTGTGCATGAGACAGCTTCGTAGCCGCCGATCCAGCGTCGGAGACTTATGCTTTTATCCTCAGCCGGATCCTTAATGGGTGAATTGTTGACAAGGAACGACTATAGCGAAAATCATCAGTAAAGCTGCTATAAGAGCCAACGACACCTGAAGACTTCTGAGGCAAAGTCTGAGCAGCTTCAAGCCTAATGTAATAATAAAAAAGCCAAGGTAGCTTGACAGCTTTGCGGGGCTGGAATAGAACTAGCGGACTTGGCGGTCGAAGCGAGCATGTTTTAATCCAGCTCCAAGCGCGGACCTCGGGAGTTTGCGAACCGGGAATTCCCGAGGGCTTCCACCAATTAGAGGGAAAAGCCGTATAATAGACCAAGTACTTGTGTAAAGGAGAGGAAGCTGTCTTTCCTGAAGAGCAAGAAGATCTCTAGAAGCGATTCTCCTGGACTAGACGAGTTACTTATTCGAGTACGAACATCTACCTAGGTTTATAAAGAGGTAGATCTACCTTAGTTGCGTCAATACGTAAATACCTCACCTTGCACCTGGAAAAGGCAATGATCGGTATCTGATAGCACAGAATTCTTCTACACATGGGCTATACTCGGGATTGATCAACTCAAGCTTGAACATCGGTCAAAGCCCATGACCAAGGAGCAAGACCGGCTGTTATTTCCTTTTGATAGACGTACTTCTAGGACCCCTGACGCCAAGCTATGATGCTTTTCTAAGGAGCAAATCTACTTTGACTACCCTGTGTCAGCTTCTTCCTCCTTGGCTAAACCATGTTCTTTGAGCAAAGCATTGATCTCGTCTGCGCCCCACAGATGGTGGTATACTTTGCCGCCTTTGGTCTTCCCAACTGTGGCGAATTCGACTGCAAGTGGATGTCAGCAAAATATGCGATCAAGCTTGGCTTGGGATTACTACTCTTCTCGCTGCTCAGCTTGGTTGAATCCATCGTCTTACTCAGGACCTTCATGGCCAGGCCGCATGCCTCCTTGAGGTCACACTCCTCCTTATAATCTTGCTTCAATAAACTCTGAGCGCTCGCATTATTCGCTCCCACGCTCGTTGCCTTCCACCCACCGTAATTGCCACTGGGATTACTCTGGTACAGCTGAAACTGACGTTGCGGGTCATAACCAGCATATATAAAGGACACACCAAATGGCCGGAGACCACCATGCTGCGTGTAGCCCTGTTTCAGATCGCATAATCTCCTTACGAGCTGCTCACATGGGATGTCTTCGTTGTAGGTTAGGAGGTATCTCTGGGCAGCTTGTCGAGCGTAGTTGATCAGAATGTTTGCATCCGCTGTCATACCGGCAACGGCGCATATCATATTGCTGGCCAATATTAGTGATTTATTGCTGTGGGCAAAGTGGTCATACTCATTGAGGATGTATAGCTTTTCTGCAGACGTGTCTTGCTCTAGAAGCTTGCTTGTGACTTTCCGCTCGGCGGCTAGCACGATGCCATCGTTGGCTAATATCCCAATAGCTGTACCTGCATGTGAGATAGCTTCTAGAGCATATTCTACTTGATACAAGCGTCCTTCTGGTGAGAAGATGGTCGTCTACCATACAGCGCATTAGCCCAGCTTGAACTCAATGGCACTATAGTTTCCATACCCTTGAGTCATATCTTCTGGACATGTTGATCGTGACCCGATTACAAAAGGGGCTCAGGAGATGTCAAGGATAATGTTTGACGTGCAAATCTGGGATTTCGCAAGGTACGTAGATAGGTGATGCAAATGAATCAGAGCTTCAAATTCAAGGCTTCCTCACGCGCGTCAAGCTCCAGCGGGTGCCAAGCCTCGACCTTTCTACTTCACCTGACCAACAACAGCAATGCAAAGCTCTTAGCTTCACAAACAGTTGCCTTCAGAGAGCTCATTCGGGATTTGGAGATGTTGAAATCTACCTACAAGCCCGCCGTAGCGCCACCGCTGCTTCCTGCCGGTTGGACTGAGCACAGAGCTCCCACAGGCAAGTCTCGCGAAATAACATCTAGACCGCGGTGGGTTTACTGACTTACATAGTAACAATGCTGATGACTTTGGCTCTTAGGTCATCCGTATTATTACAATGCTGCAACTCAACAGTCCACATACACACGTCCTGTAGAAGCGCCACCATCATCAATTGCCCAGATCCCGGCTGCAGCACCGCTGGGGTATACTCAGCGACCTGAACATGCTGATCATCAGAACCAACCCTACCCTTATCAGACTGGCAGCGCTACCAGCGGGCGTGGAGTGCTTAATACTAGACACGATGGACGCCAGCGTGCTGAGCCAGTAGATCGGCCAAAGACAAAGCATCCGATCCCTGGTTGTTCGCCATGGCTGCTCGTGAAGACGAAGCTCGGAAGACGATTTGTCTATAACCCCGAGAAGGGTGAAAGCTTCTGGAAATTTCCTCTGGAAGTCATGAAGGGAGTGGTCGAATATGACAGGCTTGAGCGGGAGAAAAAGGCAAAACTCGAGAGAGGTGAACCGGTTCAAGAGGCAGATGATCATGTTGCGACAGCAGCCGAGAAAATCAGGGCGGAAGCTGCAAGGCCTGAAAGTTCAGCTCCGTCAGCAGCCCCGCCAACTCCTTGCAATAGGGACGAAGAAAGTGATGAATATGAGGAAGTTGAGGTTACCGACGACGAGGAAGAGGGTAACCTTTCCAAGCGTCAAAAAACAGATGAGGACCATGATGATCAGCCTGTAGCACCAGTGGAGTTCAACGAAGATGATATAGCATATCAGTTGGCTGCTATGGGTCAGGACTATGGTCTTGACCCAGGAGAGTATGGGGAATACGAAGGCGCAGAATTGGAGGAGGGCGCCGAAGGTTTAGCTCTGACCGAAGAGGACTCTAGTGCTTTGTTCAAGGACATGCTTAATGATTATAACATCAGCCCCTACACGACATGGGAACAATTAATCGAGGCTGGTCACATTGTCGAAGATGATCGATATACTGTTCTGCCAAACATGAAGGCTCGAAAAGAAGTTTGGGGCGACTGGAGTCGACAAAAGATACAACAGCTTAGGGAACTGCGGGAGAGGGAAGTCAAGAAAGACCCGAGGATACCGTACCTTGCCTTCTTGCAAAAATTCGCAACACCGAAGCTTTACTGGCCTGAATTCCGACGAAAGTTCAAGAAAGAGCCTGAGATGCGTGATACCAAACTTCCAGATAAAGACAAGGAGAAGCTGTACCGTGAACACATCAACCGTTCGTCATATTTGCTCACGCTTTATTCGGATTACAGGCTGATTAAGTTACAGGTTTGAAGCTTTCTGAGAGCACTTTGAAGTCCGATCTAGCTGCATTGATCAAATTCCTGCCGGTGCATATCTTCAACCGTTCGACGAGTCTAGATACTCTTCCACCAGCCATGCTTACAGACATAAGGTACATTTCATTAAAGCCATCTACACGGGACCCTATCATCGAGGCCCATATTTCGAGATTACCGCCGCCTCCTACAGATGTCGATTTATCTCCTGAGGAGTATGAGATTCAATTGAAGCAGAGACAAGACCGTGAGAGACGAGAGAAAGCGTTGGCCGAACGTCAAGCGCGCGTCGAAGAAGAGAAGCGAAGGCAGAGAGGAGCACTCCAGCACTCTAAAGGCATACTCCGTGAGGGCGAGGAGGAGCTTGAGAGAGCAAAGAAGATTGGCAAGGAAGGTCTGCTAGGGTACATGGAAACCCACAGCCCCTTCAGTTCGCCTGGCCGAGACGTGTCATGATTCCCTCATTTGCAAAAGTAACCAACTTAGTGATGCTCAGAGATTCGAGACTCACATTTGAAGCTTCTTCAATGTTTCGCCAACGGACAAAGCGCCAGCCGAGCTTGAGCCATTTCTCAATCGTCTGATCATGGATAACATGCAGTACCCGCCTATAATGCCGTGTTAGCCTCGGAGTCTTTCTTTTCACCTTTGATAATAACTGTTCCCTATCGTGCCCTCCTGTGCGCTGTTCAGATCAAGAGTGCGTGTACTTCGTGGAATTTACTGTGGACCAAAACCAACCATCAACTCCCCTCGAACGAGGCATGTACGCCCCTCGTCAGCCCACAGACATCCGCAGTCCTTGTCCTGCCATCAACAGCCTTGCAAACCGTGGTTATATCCATCGCGACGGCCGTAATGTACTCGCTGGGGATCTCCGCTCTACTCTCAACGAATTCGGCACTGGCAGCCTCCTGGCATCTTCGCTGACATATCCCATCTTCAATGAGATCCCAGGCCCAAGAGCAACAGCTCCAAGTTGGCTCACGATACTGCGCAACCGTTTTGCGTATGCGTTCCGATCTTTTGCCATGCGCAACCCAGGCCAGGTGGACGCAGAGGGTGTTGCATGCTTGAATTTGGATCAGCTGGCAAGGCCAGATTGTGTTGAACACGACATTGTCTCGGCTTGACCATGCACAAGGCGACAATATCAATCTCAATTCGCAGTCGCAATTAATAGATGATATTCTTTCCAGCTCGACGGATGGGTCCAGCTTAACGCTCTAATTCCCATTCCAGGGCGCAATTTTACTCGTATCAAACCATGCATTAACAATGGGACAAAAGTCGTTCTCATCTCCGATCACTAAAGCAATTTGAAGTCTCAGATATAATGTCATAGAAAGAACGACCACAGTTACAAGAGTGCGCTGACCACGAAATAGCTCAAGCTTCCAATGCGATCTCTCCATGGGCTTGATGCTCGTCCCCCATTGCTGACGTCTGCTTCAAAAGGCATTGATCCTGCTCTGAAACAACGGATGCCGTTAACCCAGAGGTCCAATCTTCAGCGTCAAAAGAGCCGGCATCAAGAGCGGCCTCATAGTATCTGCGGAATCTGATCCCATCAGAGGCGCTATTGGCTCTATCATATATCTCTCGCATGCGATATCTTTCACTACAGAGATGCCATGTCGTATAACCCTCGACAAACGCTTCCATCATCTGCGCTACCACCGGATTCTCTTGCGAAGCAAAAACAGTTTGTAGTTGCTCGACGGCGGATACAGTGCGATCTATGAGTCGATCAAAAGCTTGCGAGAAAGTGATTCCTTCTGCTCGGCACTCATTCGTGATGACGTTGATCTGGTCTCTTTCCAATCCGGATTCCTTGTAAAATGAAAACACATCATTTACAAAATGGATTACCGGCTCGAGCTGAGCAATGACGGTGGTGATGTGCTCAAAGTTTTGCTCTTCGTCAAAATTCTCTGCTGGAAAGAGACTTCCGCCACAAATTCCGCCCAAGCCATTGAGTCTACGTAGGAACAGAGGATAATACCCTGATCCAGGGAACCCGCCAAAGTCATGCGTCTCAATCCAGCATCCTTGGAAGTAATCTAGAGTGCTTCGAAGTATAGCCAAGCTGCAGAAGCTGCCGTAATGGGGGAGAAAACGCGACGAGAGATGGTCGTTCATGAGTCGCCAAAAGGTTCCTTTCTGTGGCTGACCGTGAAGTAAGTCCTGCGCAAAGGTTTCCATGTCCGCGCGAGGGTCTTCACCAGAATCATCCAGTAGGATGATATAGACCCAGTAGATGCTAAGATCAATCATCACCTGATTCGGAAGCGTAACCCAGCAGAGCACAACAAGATGCACACTCGCCCGCATCGCCACAGCCAATTTCTTTGGATGAACCCTTAGAGCAGTGGTCTGGGGAACTTGTGCGAAATAATCGGCTGTCTTGGAATAAACATGTCGCAGTGTGGCAAGACGATCAGCTCTCGGAAACTTATTGCCGCAGTACTCGACGGTATCTAAGTATCTGGTCAAAGCAGGAAGATACTGGTCAAAGGAGAAACGATCGGTTGAAGCGTCCATGGTGTTGGGGAATATTCTCAGTTTTAGGTTATCAACCTGCTGGAACTCTCAAAGCAACATGCAATAAATGCGCCCTCTTATACGTATCTCTGCGCAAGAGCCAAAGGGTGAAAAGAAGCTGGTCTTTTGGTGGCTCTGACGCGATTGAGAATCCGAGTTTCTTCTGGTTGTCGTATTTCTGATGCATGATGCATGAGACGGACGATCACGATTTGCTATTCGTCAGTGAGTAACCGAAGATAAGCCGCCACAAGGTAACTAAGGAGCCATTCAAGAAATGCGATTTCCAAAGTCGGTGTTCGTAAATCCTCTGTCGGGTTTCGGGATATTCACACGAGGCACAGCAGCATGCAAGGTCGATCAAGACGTTCACCAGGCTTGAAAGTAGCATAGGGCGCACAACTTCCTCTTAATCTCTCACACCCTTTCTGTCATCGTCTTAAGTCTCGTCGAGTCGTCGTATCGATGCGCATCTCGTCATCATTCGATTTTACTTTCAGGCTGCTTGGCCGACTATCATGTCTATGGTTTGTATCTTCACACACCATCGAAGTTTCCCCGCTCCAAGATCGCCGGTGCTGGAAGATGATAGAATTTTGATGACCCATCATTAACGATGACTTCCTGTTATGGAAAACTGATACGATGCATCGTGTTACGGTTAAACCTCCGCATAGGGCTGGAGTCAGGATAGCTTGACAAGAATGGACTAGCGCCTTGGCAGCCTGGCCCATATCTCGCACTCTGCCTCCTAGATAGTAACAATTCGACAACTTTATTAGCCACAACATACTTATTAGCCTTTTTGTGCCTTTACACATCGACTGTTAGACAGAAATCCGATTGAACGATGCATACTTGACTCATTCTCGTAATTCAATTTGCGAACAAGAAATTGAGTCGAGGCTAGTCTCAAAGAACCAATTGTTTGAATTTATCAACCCCAATGGATCACAAATGTTGGGCCCATTCATTCTGTAGCAACATTGATGCTGATGAAAGTCGCAAATAAATAAAAGTCCTAATGTCGTTGCTACATTTGCGAACAAACCCCCACCCTAACACTACCACGATATCACAGCGCTTTTGATGGAGGTCCGGCTGATATCCATGCAGATCCCGAGTCTTCTCGTGTCTTCTCTGTCAGCCGCTCCTCTGACACCACTACTTTGCGTGCACCATCACTTTTGACGTACAATAGACGAGGACAAAGACTTTACAGCACACAACGGCAATCTCCCCCCAAACTGCCAAACCCCCACCCTAACACTACTTTGCTTCAACCACTACTTTACGTGCACCACCACTTTTGACCTACCATATATCAGGATAAAGACTATACAGCACACACCAGCAACCTCCCAGACAAACAAACCCCCACCCTAAAGCAAGTCTTGCGACAGTGAATCACGATCAAGAAGTTAGATACGCTGTTTGGGCACCTTACGGAATTGTCCGAAAAAGCCACACTGAGAAGGATCGTTGTAGATCTTAACGCGGCGTTTGCGGAATTGATCGGTGATACCATCACCCATTGCTTCTGCAGAGAGAACTTCGATCACCTCGGAAACGAAGAATTCAGCTTCGATGTCCGACGCCCTTATGCACTGGTACGGCACCCTTTCTACAGGTATTGGCCCGGGTGAGCCGAGGCCCAAGGCTGATCGCAGAACACGCTCCGGGTAAGTATTCTAAAGGCATACTCCGTGAGGGCGAGCAGGAGCTTGAGAGGGCAAAGAAGGTTGGCAAAAAGGAAGGTCTGCTAGGGTACATGGAAACCCATAGCCCCTTCAGTTCGCCTGGCCATGACGTGTCATGATATCCGTAGATTAGCGGATCCTCTTCGAGTTTAATTAAAATCATGTTGACTACAAGGAGTCGAGTGTCCACCAATTGTATCTCCACTGCAGAGGATAAATGCCATAGTTACATACGCTGGCTGAGGATATCAACTGCAGCTCCATACGCCCGCTGAGAAAAAGGATAGCAATACCAGATAACCCCGACCGGCTGAAATTTACCTCGACCAAAGATCAAATTCATCAACATCTTCGTCTTCTTCATCATCTTCATGTTCGTCATCACCCTCACCGCCACCGTCACTATCTTCATTTTTCATACGCTGCGATGCTGCGTTTAAGAGTCTCAGCTGTTCCCTCTTTTCTCTTAGCCGCTTCACCCTATCGTCGAATCCTGCCATTTCGTCCAATTCCTCCTCCATTTGCCTTGCTGCGTCTTCTCTCTCACCTTCAAGCTCAATTTCACGGATGGACTTTTTCTGCAGATTGGCCTCCTCGCGCGATTGAGCGGCTAGCTCAGCTGCGGACATGGGCGCGGCGCTGATGGTTGCCTCCGCGGTAAGGGCTGAGGGCTCAGGTGGCGGAGTCGCAACGTCGCGCTCGAAGGCAGCCCATTCGTCTTCGTCAACTGTAGCAGGCTCGGCGGTGGTTGGAGGCGTAGGAGTCTGATCTTGACCATTTGAAGCTGGTCTGTTCGAGGAAGCTGGTAAATTATCGGATAGCCGTCGCGGCTGGACTTTGGTTAACTCTTGGGGTTCCGAGTCCGATGATTGATCTTGATAGAGTGCTTCTTCGTCGAAGAAACCGGGCGGTACGCCATTTGCAGGTTTGGGCTTCTTCCTCGTGTCACCGTTCGAGTCGTCCGCTTTGCGCTTCTTGCTGCCATTTGTGCTTTCCGGGAGCTGCTCGTCTAAGACTTCTGTAGGAGGCGGGGCGCCGGGCGGTCTACCTAATGCATTGTCTCGTATTCTTTGTAGACGCATCGCATGCTGATTGCTGTCGAGATGTTTATTCCAAAGCGCCTCTGATTTGAGCTGGATGTGACATACGAGGCAGACCAATGTACCTGTCGTCGAGTATGTGAGGTGCGGATGATTGAGACGCCTCGCAACACGCTCATTGCGCAGCATAGAACGCACGTCGGCCATGCTCGCTGTTGTTATTGTTGATGAGCAATTTGATTGTCCCGATGTGTTTGAAACGGTAGTTGCAGTATCTGTATCCCCTCCGCATCCAATTAGTGAAATTTAGCGTGTTTTCACGCGATCCTTCCTCCCCACTTCAACCACCATTACTCCACCAAATTTACGTGTATATGTGTATAATTCAGTGAAGGAGTTCGATAGTATATAAACATTCAATAACTGAAATATGATTACATTCGAAGTTCGTTTGAAATCACTAAATCACTTTCAAGTGTTTCGAAACGTTTTCAAATTTCTCTATTGATCAAAGCATTCGTATGATTATCTTTTCGAATCATGATAATTTTTGAAGCATTCATGTGACACGCATAAATTTATTTTACATGTCATACAATAATCAAACGTTTTACGATTCGAACGATGTTGTATGTTGACATTTTTGAAAATGAATGATTGACGTTTTCGAGATTTGATGTGAAAATTGATCGAACAATCACTTCACACACAATAGATCGATTTGACACACTTTGACGATTGATATATGATATTTGAATTTCGTAAAAGTTTATCAATCAATTTTTGAGTAAATATACGTCGATTTCGATGATCAGAATTCGTCTGTGATTGATGATGATTTTAAACGATGTATGATTAATATTGATCGCATTCATTATGTATTCGATCATTCGTTTCGTTCATTTGAATTGTTCGAATCGTGATATCGTCAATTCATTTCGAAATTGATTTGCACGATTCACATGATTCATATGAAAATTGTATTGCATTGCAATAATGAGCTGTTTGACGACGATTTTATTGAAATCGTCTCGAAGAGAAACATCGATCGTGAATCGAATTTTTCGTGATGTTTGTTCGTTTGTTTGTGAAATATATGCAGTAATAACAAATGAGATCACGTGATCACGTTCGAGATTTTTTCAAACGAAACAATTGATCAATTCGTTCACAATTCGATGTATTCATTGTTTTAAATTCAACTGTGACTTGTTTGCTGTAAGACTCAAAAGATGTGGCATCAGAAATGTATAACAAAAACGATTGTATGACTAAACTAATAATTGTTGAACTAATTGCTTTGCAAATTTCCAATTATATAAACAATTAATCTGTTGAATTGTACGAACTCGCAAATCTTCGCGCATGAATATTCATGCGATATTCGAAATGTGAATTCTGCTAGTTGCAAATCGAAATTGCTCGTTTCGCGATGTAATCGATCTGATGTTTCGAATCTGTTTGACGAAATTCGATTCGCACTGTTTGCAGACTTGAATCCTGAATGTCTTACACGCGTTTTTTTTTTAGCATCGAAGTTTCTTGAAATGACTTTCTTTCATATGTTTTGCAACAGAGATTCTGAGTTTGTGTGTGTATGTTTCATTCATAAAATTTGAAAAATCGTTGTAATCGCGATTTTCGCATTCAGAAATTTTTACGTTTGAAAAATCACTTTGATCGTGATTTTCGCATCGAATATTCTATCATTCATTTCGATTTTTAATCAGTCTGCGATAAAAATCTGAAAATCATTTTCGTGAATGACTCAAAAAAAGCATGATTTAATGATTCGACTGTCTGTTGCTTTCAAAATCGAGAGTTTGACTTCGTACAATTCACAATTTTCGTCTGATGACTGACAGTTAACTGATGACAGTGAAATCTGAATCTGAATCAATATTTTCTTTTCTATTTTTCTGCTTTCTATATCGAAATCGATGAATTGACGAAAATGATTTGAATGCGAAAAACATCGTATGATTTTTATTGATGAAATAATCGCGATCGCATTGAGTGTTAGATTTCGATTTTTTGCACTTCATTTCACATTCACAATATTCAACGCTCAATTAGATCGAGCAGCAATCTTTAAAAATGATTTTGACACGATTCAGACTTTTAAATGCGTCGTAAGTTCTAGACAGTAAGCAGCACAAAGCGATGACATGAGATCGTGATATTGAATTTCAATCAGTTGCTTTATCAAAAGAAATGCGTTTACAGAACGCTGAACGCGTCATGATATTTGATGCAAATTGCTTTCGAATCGATTGTATCGTCAGAAAAACTGTCTTGTCGTGCTATTGATTTTCAGATACGTTCTCGCTGTACGACTTGTTCGAGACTGTTTTACTTTTTGTCAATGTCGATGTCTTGTAGCTGATGCAAGAATTTTAGCGAAGCTTTCTTTTCTTTTTAGCTTAAACTTCTCAGAAAGCAAGACGATTTTTGAATACAATTATGTGATGAATTCATTGTTTGAGTATTTTGAATGAAAACTCTTTGCGTTATATGTTTTGTTCGCATACGTTTGATTGTTTCGAGTCTTGAACTATGCACTTTTAGCAGCATCGCGAGTTTTTTTTGCGCATTGACTTGCAGAATGAATTTATTTTTGAAAAATTTCGACAGAATCTTGAGCGATGTTACTTTCATCGATGTTTCATGTTTAGCAGGTCGATTTTATCATGAACAGTCAATTGTTTGTCAATTGTGCGTTGCATGATCAGAAAAATCATGAAATTGTATTGTGTGCGAGATTTTCTGCGATCATTTGCACATTTCATGCTTTACTTTTCGATAGTTTGTTATGAGATTCACGTAAAGTTAGCTCATATCAGTGCTCGTTGAATTGAAACGATAGCTTATCGTGTGACTTTGAATGAAATGTTTGTTTGCATATTTTCGATTCATGTTCGCATGTTTAGATTCTGTCAAAATGTTTGCAACGATTTATATTTTGCAATTTGTGATTTTACGCACATGTTAAAATATGACGAGATGTCATTGACGCATGTTTCGTCGTTTGACTTCTTCTGTACGCTTTAACATGTTCAGATTTTAACGAAACGTTTGCACGATTTATATGTCTCGCAGTTTTCGATCGTTGTTCGCGCAAAAATATGATAAAATGCTGAGTTTTGTTCACGCATGTTTCGTGATTTGACTTTTTTCGTATGTTTCAATTTGAACGAGATATTTTGTCAATTGATTTATGTTTCGATTTCAATTTGCGCATTACACATGAAAGTATACAGAAATCATGACGAAATGTTTGCACTGATTTATATGTTTCGCAATTTGTGATTTCATAATATTTTTTGATTTTTGTTTACATGCTCGAATATCGTCAAGATGTTTGCAAAAACATTATATTTTGCAATTTTTGATTTTTGTTCGCATGTTTGAATCATGTTCGATGTTTGATCGATCATTTTGTTTGTTTGTTTCATTTGATCGACATAAGTTTTGAAATGTTTTTTATCAAAATGTTCGATCAGATGCGTTCACATCGAAGATTCGATCAGAAATTGTCTGTATGAACGATTTTTTTTTTATGACTTTATTCGATTTACAATATTTTCGTATTGATTTCAAGATGTCTTCATCGAAATGTTCGATCAAAAATTGTTTCGCACGAATGACTTTTTCTTTTTAAGACTTGATGGCACGTAAAGCAATTGCATGTTGAATTTTCAATTTCGTTTACATTTTTTGTCAATGCGAGTGTGATCATATCAAAAATAATTAATTTTTGTTTCATTTAGAAACGCGCACGAAGTTTGCGACAATGAGCAGATCAAATCATTTATGTATGAGTTTGAAAGTCGTCGTCAATGCTTAACAATGAACGGATTCAAACATCGAAAATCGTCGTCATTGTTTATTTTACTTTCAGATTCTTGATATCTTCTGCTCAGTCACTCATTGATCAGACTCGAAAATTCGCGCATTATCAGTATTACTTTACTCATCGACGATCACGTCTGATGCGACAATCGAAAACAGCAAAAAAATCATTCGAAGAATTGTTCTCTTCGCTTTTTTTAACGAGATCATTCGAAGAATTAGTTTTCGTTGTCAAAAGTTTCTCGAAAAGTCTATAATTTTTTTTTTGAAAATCATTCGAAAAATACATAATTTTTTGATTTGATCTTTGCATCGCTGTTTGAGTCGCATCGAAATGACTTGAAGAATCACTGTAATCGTGATTTTCTCATTTAGCAGACTCGTATTGATCGAGATGTTTGCAAAGACCGTCGCAAAACGTCAAACTGACGATTGTTTCGAAATTTTTTTTCAATGATTTTTTCATCGAGTCGCCTGTCATGCTTGCTGAGATTTCGATGATCTTTATGATCAGAAATTCTTTGTGAACTTGTCGCATTGATGACATATTCTTTGCGAAAAGTAAGACTTATTGTTTTGTTTTGAGCGTCGATTTTCACGTGAACGATTTAATCGACTCGAATTGCTGTAAAATAATTGCTAAAATATTTCATGAAAGACGTTTCGTCGACGTTGAAAAATTCGAAAATTCGAATTGAAAAGTCGTTTTGACAATTGCTTTCTTTTTTCATGTGAAGTTTTGCTTGTTCTTTAGCATGAAATTAAAAATCAAATTTATTGAAGTTTCTTGTGTTGATATTTGTAGTCTTGTACAATCTCAAGAAATCGAAAGTATCAGATACATTTCTCGATGCTAATCATAGTTGTACAGCGATTCATTCTTTTTTATTTCGAAAAAACGACGAGCTTTTTTTGCTTTCGCGTCTGCACATTCTGAGAAAAAACAGCGAGAACGATTTGTGCTATGATTCGTGAAATGTATGATTTTTGTCCGAATACATTATAACGTATAAATTCAAACGTTTCGTCGAAAATCTATTTGCAGACGAATCAACGTGACAAAAAATGAATGTATTCAACAATTTGCTTCATCGACGTCAACGACGTCTGACGTTTGTACTTTGTTTTATGCGAAATTTGTCGCATGTCGCATGTCTCAATCATATGAAAATTTGTAGTTGCGAAATTCGTTGCTCATGCGCAATCATAAAATCTGTACAAATAATGAAGCTTCGCAGAGCGATATATTTCGTTTTGACGTCGCTTGTGTTTGTCATTTGTTTTACGCGAAGTTTGTTGTACGCTGCACGTAAATGCTAAATCTGTACAAATTGCGACGTCGTCGTCGGGCAATCAGACGATAAAATTGACGCTTTCGTCGAGCGATTTCTGATCAAATGATAGATTGATGTCTTGTACGATGTTTTTTTGTTCGACTTCAAGTTCGATCGAGCGTTTCTCAGATAACTGCGCAAATAGATTTTCAAGACTATTAATCATTTTTCGATAAAAAGTAGATAGAATTAGAGTGTGATTTTTTGCTCAGCTGCAAATCTTGTTGCATGCTTTCGTGATTCGTTGTGAATTCGTCAGACATATCGCATGCTTTTTCAGATTTGTTGCATTTTCATTGAGCGAATTGTATGTTTGTCAAATTCATAATTCGTCAAATTCGCAACTTTCTTGATGTTTCTGCATATGTTTTCGATTTTCGACAAAAATAAGCTGTTTGACATCGTTGCTCGATATGCGTCTCGTTCGAAATCGTGTTTTCGTCATGAAGTACTCGTACGAATACAATGAAGATTTTATTCTGACTATAAATAATAGAATCGACTGATTTTTTCGATTCGATGTGTTCGAAACAGTTTATCATGAAGAGATTTGCATCGAGAAGTGTCAAGATCGAATTTGATCGATATATTCATTCTGATTTTGATGCATCTAAAGCAGTTTCACGAAATCGATTGATTCAAATCAACTTTCAGAAGTTTTCGTTAAAAAAGCGTTCGCGATCGTTTTCGTTCAAGAATGATATTCGTACGAAGCAGACGTCGAAAATCTGAATTGACGATTGTTTAAAATTGCAATCTCGTGACTAAAAATTTGAAATGAAATTGTTTTTGAATTCAGCGAAAACATTACTTTGAATTGATTTTTTTATTGCAATCAGTCATGCAGAACTTTTTGCGACAACGCTTGATGATTATGTCAGCAGTGCTCGTCGCAAAAGAACTGTCGTTGCTATTGAATATTGCTTGATTATTGAGGTTTTCGTTATGCGAACTTGATTGAAAATGATCGAAACACTCATTTGTTTTATCGTTTGCAAGATCAATTTTTGCAAAATCAACATTTTTTGATGAAACAATATGAGACTTTTCAGGATCAGCTCTTGCAAAATCAACATTTTACAGAATCAACATCTTCGCTGTCGAAATGTCGATGATACAGTGTATTTTGATTGACTCTTTGTTAGTCATATCGAATGTGAATTTTTTATCGTCATTTTGATTTTGAATGACATTGTATTCATGCGATCTCGCAATCGTCGATGAAACTTTCTGTTCAGATCAGCATTCGATTTGCTCTTGTGAATGCATTGATGTTTTAGCTAAAATGTATTGTTTCGAGTTCTTGTCGTGATCACGATCTGATTTAGTTTTCAAGACGTTCTTGATATTCTGACGTTTGATGCTCGAAGTTGCGAGTGAATCGGCTGAAATCGTTGCTTCTCGCGTTGTTCTTCGTGATTTGAAAGATCGAAAATTCATTTTGAATGAATATTTCGACAAGTTGCGCAGACTTTTCCAATCGTTTTGACGTTTTTGATTTGTCGATATTGTTATGAATAATCGAGATTTGAAGTGACTGACGCTTATCGCTGAAAATGTCAATGAAATCGAATGATTGAGACTGCTTGCTGTAATTGTAAACTTTTCATTGTATTGAATAGCATGCTTCTGAAATTTTGCGTTGAGATTTTTAGTTTTTCGAGCTCATGTTTGCTTTCTAGATTGAACGATACGTGATAATAGAACAGTACAATAAGTCATGATTGCGATACTTAATTGTATGATGTAAATTTTTCATTCTCGATCTGATTCTGATCGTTTCTCGTCCGAATTCTCGTAGAATCGATTTCTCGTTCAAATCGAATTCTGAAAGAAAGATAAGCGCGTTCGATCAACGAGAATACTCAACTGCTTGACTGCTAGCTATACACGAGTGATGCTAATTTGATGATTATTGTAATTATTAGAATGTAAGACTCAAAAGATGTGACATCAAAAATGTATAGCAGAGACGATTGTATGATTAAACTAATAATTGCTGAATTAATTGCTTTGCAGACTTTCAATTATATAAACAATTAATTTGTTGAATTGTACGAATTCGCAGACTTTCGCGCATGAATATTCATGCGATATCCGAAATGTGAGTTTTGCTAATTGCAAATCGAAATTGCTCGTCTCGCGATGTAATCGGTCTGATGTTTCGAATTTGCTTGGCGAGATTCGGCTCGCATTGTCTGCAAATCTGAACTCTGAATGTCTTTACATTTGCAACAGTTATTTTTTTCAATTTCAGTGATATATTAGATGCGTTGTCTCGTACAATGTCACAAATATCGACATTGAAAATCAAAAAAATTCTGACGAAATGAAAATTCGTGAAAAAATTGTCGATAAAACAAACGAAATGCTGATGACGTAAATTGCGTGTAATTCGTTCGCAAAAAATATATATTATTTTTTTCGTAAATGCAAAATTAATCGTCGTAACAATGATTTCGATAATGTTTTTTTTGCGTTTTCGAGTCGTTTTTGAAAATATATCGATCGTGATATCGTTTTTATGATATTCGAAATCATCGCGAGATTTTCACATCATGAAATCGTGTAAAATGTTTTTATTATCGATCAAAACGTATAAAACGAAATTCTTTTTCGTTGATTTGTGTGACAAACGAAATTTGTTACTCATACGATCGTGAAATTCGATTGCGAATTCGTCAATTGCAAAATGATTTTCAAAACGAATAAACAAATATAATTGAGATCTGAAAACGTTCAAAACGTTTTCGATTTTTCAAAATCATGATGCATTATTGTATGATTTTTGTTGATTAAATTCAACGTTCAAATGATTTTCAATGATCTGATATCGACCGCGATTGAATGATGATTTGTGAAAATTTTCCTGAAATCAAAATGATTGAATTGTTGCGTTTTTTGCAAAATGTTGAGTCATGAAAATGCGTATAACAATTCATTGACGTAATTTCATCATAGTGAGTGCATTTCAATTGATTTTTTTGATATAAATCGTCTGATTGATGTGATGTAACAATAAATCGAATATCGATTGCAAAAAAAACAAAAACAACTGAACGAGCTTTCAAGACGTCATACAAGCGTGATCCAATTGAAATGATCGATAAATAAATGTAATAAAAAATGTATAATCAAATTCAAACGTTTGAACGACTTTTTCTGCTTCAATACAGTGAAACGTCGTTTTTTCGATTTCGAAATGAGAGCGTTTGCATCGATGCGTGTTTTTTCTTTTTTTGCACGATGACTAACTCAGATGTTGACTCAGCAAATGACATGTTGTTTATATGATGTAATAGATTCGATTTAAACGATTCAAACGACGTCGCAATGATCAGAATAGACGTAATATTGATGGAGTAATGATGATTGCAGGTGGGAGGGGAAGATCACGAAATAATCACGCGAAATTTCACTAATTGGATGCGGAGGGGATGCGGGGCATGCTTACTAATGCAACCTTCAACCAATCAGTGCGTGATTCCCAACCACGCTAAATGAGCTCCGATTCTCCTCACTTCATTGCTTTTCCGTTGCGACAACCCTCCCTCCTTACCATCACGCCTCAAGTACCACAGCAAAAAGCTCCAGCAGATCACACCAAAGTCTTCGCTTAGCCCAAGATTAACGTGAACACTCTACGCCTCAAGCCTGTTTCGATACTGTTAGACGTGAAGTCTTTCCACGAGGGTTACTGGGAAGGAGGTCTTCTGGTGTCTGGTAGCCGGGCAGGATCAGGGCCTTCATTATCTGAGATCGTGTCGTGGTTTGCAGATACGCGGCTTCAGGTTCCAAAAAGCGCGAAGGACATTATTTTGTACTTCTGTAGCTAGACCTGCTTTGGGCCTCGAGTACTACGTCGTGGAGTAGAGAATATCAAGTCATATACCGCTATCAAACCGTATGCGTAGATCATTGAGCTTCATTGAAAAATGGCAGGTGAGTGTACATCATTCGCGTTCCGCTACGCGGGGTCGAAGCAGCTCCAACGATACTGTTTACGACATTGCTAACGTGGTTGTTGACAGATGAGATAAGAAGATCAGGTCGTGCCACGAAAGGTCAGCACACCAAGAACCTTGACGCTCCTGAGACTCCAGTATCGGCGACCAAGCGCGGCGCGAAAGGGAAAGGTGCAAAAGCAAAACAACCCGTCAACGAACCCTCACCTCCTCCTGACGAAGACGAAGCCGATGCCATTATACGCTGTATCTGCGGCTACGTCGAAGAAGATGAGGATGACGATCGTGTTATGGTTGTCTGTGACAACTGCGACGCCTGGCAACACAATGAGTGCATGGAAATATCAGAGATTCCGGAAGAATTGCCAGATCAGTATTTCTGCGAGCTTTGCAAGCCAGAGGACCACAAGGAGCTTCTAGCTAAGGTCGCCCGTGGCGAACGACCTTGGGAGGAACGTGCCCAGCAGAGAGAGCGTGAGGAAGCAGAGAGGAGGGGTCGAAAACGCAGAGGCAAGAAAGGTAAAAGGGGACGGCCTAGTGAAGCCAAGAAGGATGAACCTAAGAGCAATGGCGCTGTTACTGCGGCACCACCCAGGAATGAAGTGCCCCCCCAGACTCCGAAGGCAGAAGTAGTCGGACAGAAGCGCAAATTGCCAGAGGAGACGGTGAGCGCGTCAAAGGAAGTTGCGCCACCTGTAAGTATTCACGAAACCCCTTCGGTGGTAGCAAGCAACTAATCTTACACAGGAACCACAGGCCAAAGTACGAAAAGTGTCGAGTCCGATTGATGTCAAAGCTCCTCGGGTTCCCCCTTCTCCACGGCGTAAGGATTCTATAGTTCCGCCAACACCAAAACGTACATCGACTTCAGGAGTATCGTTGCAGACTGAACTTGTGGAAAATATTGATGATCTACAGAGCGAGGATAGGAAGCGTATTGCTACGGCCTTAGTAAAGTTATTCGTAGATTCTACCAAGCAAGCCCAAAACCAGGGCAGCTTCAAGCTTCAGCCCGGTCAAACCGCTGAAGAACTTGGTAACAAAATCGGCCTTTCTGTTGAGTACGCTGTATACCTCAATTTCTGGGGTAACCTGCCGAAGCCAAGCACCAAGTATGGAGAACAGTTCCGGTCCATCAGCCATAACGTAAAGAACAATGTGGAACTTAGAGACCGCCTTCTTAATGGCGTGCTATCGCCGAACGAGCTCTCAAAGATGACATCTCAGGATATGGCAAGCAAAGAGCTGCAAGAGAAAACGGCCGAAATCAAAAACAATGCAGAGAAACAACATATCATCCAGCAAGAAGAAGGGCCAAGGATCAGAAGAACACACAAGGGGGAAGAATTGGTTGGAGACGATGTGCAGATGACTTTGGGATCAGATTCAGTGTTTGCGCCAGCTCCAGTAAGGAGAAGAGAATCTCTGGTCGACCCCAACGTCCCGAAATTAGACAGTCCGCAAGACAAAAGCCCGGTTAGTCCAGTGTCTGTTGAGCTGCCCGAAACTGTCAGAGAGCAGAATCTCCCCGCCCCTGCTGGCGAGCCTTTGACCGTTGACACCAATGCTCGACCTCCTGCTAGCCTTGAGAAACAACCATCTTCAGCTTTCAATATCCAGAATGTCTGGTCAAGTGTGAGCGGACCCACGGCAGACGGTCAATACCAACAAGTACCGCCTCAACAAGATGAGCAGCAGAAGCCCATCCAGACCGATCCTGAGATCGATCATCTTCTCAAAGATGAAGAGCCGGAAGACGAGGAGCCATATTCGCCTATCGACTACGCTGCGGACCCGGATGCGCCAGTGTGGCGAGGTAAAATGGCGATGGCGAACGTTGCAGGGTTTAACGGAACTGGCAAATTTGTCGCTGGATTTAATTTGAGTCCGAAGTTCTCGTGGCCTGAAATTGTGCCCAGCAACCTCCTTATCGATGGCCGTATCGACATTGACCGCGCTAGCGAGTATATTTGCGGCCTCCGCTACAGCAACACCACAGATGTCACCGTCCTGGCAATTTCACCAGCTGATGACGAGGGAGCTCGGAGCGAATTCGATAAACTTTTCTGGTACTTCACTGATCGAAAGCGCTATGGCGTCGTCGGGACCCAAGGTAATGCAGCCGTCAAAGATACCTATCTTGTGCCTCTGGAGGCTGGTGCCACCAAAAAGCCAGATTTCATCGAACTTCTCGAGCAATGCACGATCGAAGATCCAGTACCCGAACGAATGCTGTTGCTCACCATGGTCGTTCGCTCCAACCCCGACGCTCCCTCTGCACAGGCGACACCACACGTCGACGGCATGGGCGCTGCGGCAAGCCCCGGAACACCGGCACAACCAGCACATCACCCTGGTGGCTTCCCACTAAATCAAACCCCAATGGCCCCCCAACCATCTCCAGTGCCGGGCCACCCTTATGGGACATCCCAGAATCAAGTTTCTCCCTACAACAACGGCGGGAGTCCGCCTCAGCAGCAGCAAGGATTCATGCCACCTCCACAACAGCAGCAGCAGCAGCAGCAACCACAACATGCGCAACCTCCCCGCCCCACGCTGGGCCAGTCGGCATGGATGCTGCGCGCCAAGCACTCGGCGAGCTGGCGCTGAGCAACTCGGTGCAAGAGCTCATCAAGCAAGCGCCCAATACAAGGATACACGAATTCTCGATTTTAAGAGAGACGCTCGAAAGCATACCAGCGACACGTAATGATTTCAAGATGCTGACGGATATACTGCAAGTTAAGCAGCAGCAGGCTGAACCGGGTGGGTGGTAGTCGTGCAAGCGGGATTGAAGGGTCGACGGAAGGGAAAAGGGCGGCTTTTGTGTTGTCTGTTTGTGGGGTTGGGTAGCTTTCGTAGCGGCCATGCTAACGGTTTGGTGGCACGTTTGTGGGGATGGCTGACTGAACACTCAATTTCTTTGCCACTGGTTCAATTATTGCGTTTGAGACTCCCAGTCACGATCAGGGCGTTACAAATACAGTAAAGTTGTCTTGGACTCGCAGTTCCAGTCATTTTGGCGTCGCGGGCGCAAAGGCGTTGCGGAATGGGAGTCTAAGTACTGTAATTAGACAGTTGAATGGAAAATTAATTCGATTTCGAATCTTACATGTTCATGAATCAGGAGACGGCTGAAAATAAGGTACATGTCTACACAGTTCGGTCACTGGACCTTCTTCTCTCCCCCTCCCCACAACCTATCCTTGATGACCATAATCCTGCCTCTGATCCTCGATCTAATCTTACTTAAGTCATACCCTTCCACCTCATCGGCACCAACAAATCGCCTAACCAAAAGATTGAACACCATTCCAAAAGCTAACGCCATCACCGTACTCGTCAATATGATCACGTTGTACGGCATACTGAAATCTGGCGTTGGTAACGGGAGGAGTAGGCTTGTTGTCCGCAAGAAAACCGCCTCTGACTGATCGTCTAGCCCAGTGCTGGGTGATGGAAGAATTCGAATCACTGCTGGAGCTACATCAAAGCCTCGATTAGCATCCGGCGGGTATTCTGTGTACCTCAGGATAGCTTTCTCGAAGTCGTAGGTTAAGACAACTGTTGACGCGGGAGGGACGGAAACCAGACATTCGAGCTGAGTCCCGCGTCGGCGGTCAAGGGCGGGTCGGTAGTAAATTGACTTGATAATGTTAGGATCAGGTAGAGCGCTAGTGGATATCCGGGATGTGAGGGTGTGGAGGTATGGCTTCATGAACCACGGTAGGGTTTCGAAATAGATGAGTTCTACTACATCCGTATTGGAGGGATTGGTAAGTAGAGTCTGCACACCACCACGCTCCTGGCCATGACCTGTGAAGGAGCGTGAGGCGTATAGAGGTGGTTCAGGATGGGCTTTCAATTCGATGGATTGCTGGGGAAGGCTGATCTCAAAAAGATTAGTCTCATGTAAGGTGAAACACCTTGACTGTCCGGAAGCTTTTTTCATCTCAATTGCGTCTCCAGCGGTCCAAACCTCACGCTGATGAGGTACATTAAGGCACACTGACTCGGTAGGCTTCCCAGCGAAATCGACAGCAAGACAAGAACCCTTGATTGGACGTCCGAAAACCTCACTCAACGACCAAGGTTGGCCTGAAGATACATCAAGAGGGTAGCAAGCGTCGAATTCCGCGTATGGCTTTGTCTTATCACAGACTAGATCTTCATGAGGCACTGGGCGTGGTATCGGGTTGTCTAAAGATTTCAGCAATAACATCGCGTGCTTTTATTGAGATCTTGCTACCAACCTCGAGGCCTCTTCGAACGCTCAATATCAAGCACCATGTCAACCGTCTGCTCCATCTCGACATAGCACTCGGCTCCCTCGCCAGGACAGACAGGTTTTACGTCGATTGACATTGTTTGCCATGATGCATCAAAAAGCTTGTGGCCATCCAGCAGACTTGAGATCCCGGCTTTACCCTTGCACGGAAGTAGTTTCAGGAAAGGGGTGAGATTCTCGGTGCATACGACTTCCCTGGGTAGCGTGCCATGTAATAGGTGTAGATCTGACCGCGATGATTTTGAGTGATCTCCAGCGGGCTCGAAGGTCATCACAGGTCTGGTTGTCCGTGTTGAATCGATGAAGTTGAGGGACGCGCAGAACAGACCAGAGAGGGCGTGATTGAGGGTTATCCATCGTGCGAATGCCCTACATTAAATTCAGAGCTGTAATCTCAACGGTGATTGGAAATCGCCTCACTCCTCATCTGTCTCTGCCTCGACCCAGGCCCAAAGCTCCACTCCTGTTCCCCCTTCTTTAGATCCTCTCCAAGGTCGTGCACCCCAGCTCTCGGCATCCCATCTTCCAGTACTGAACCTTAAGTGGAGTTCCTTTGTGTTAGAATGCTGTAGAATTTGTCCCAGAGAACGTGGGATGAATCGGAAATGTTGCTGTTCGAAAGATTGTAAAGAAGCATTGCTACGAAAATTGAAGGAGGCGAGCAAGAGAGCTGGAGTCAACGGCTCAAGCACAAGGTTCTCTCGGTAGTCTGAGTCTGCAAGAACACGTAGATAAAAAAGAAGGAGAGGAAGGAGGAGAGTGTATACTGATCTCATGCTGGCATTTCGATCAATGACCTAGAATGTTGACGTTGCCCTAAAGCGACTTGCTGCAGCTGAAAGACGCTAGTAATACACGTGCATAAGGCTGCAGCGGCCCGTTAATTTAAGCTTTCAGGAACAAGCCTAGCCGTTAGCCGAATAGGCTTTCGGCAGATCTTTCTCACCTCCAAGAATTTGGTCGCTCTGCAGCTTTTGTTGTTTGAACATCGTCAAACTTGAGACGTCAACATGGCAGCAGAACAGAGGAAGCTGCTAGGTAGGCTCAACATGAGTCCACGGCTTTCTTCCAGCGAACTAATACCTCTTAGAGCAGCTCATGGGCGCTGGAGCTTCCTCCAGACACGCCCAACTCTCCCTCTCAGACCCAAAAGTCTGCCGCTCGTTCCTCGTTGGAACATGTCCACACGACCTTTTTACGAACACAAAACAAGATTTGGGGCCTTGCCCGAAGGTGCACAGCGAGCCCCTGAAGTCCGAATATGAGGCATCACCAGAAAAGGGTAAACTCGGATTCGAGTACGACTATATGCGAGATATGCAGAAGTACATCGACGAATGTAATCGACGGATCGATGCTGCGCAAAGGCGATTAGAGAAGACGCCGGACGAGATACGGCAGACGAATGATCTGGTAAGTAATTTCCTGGCGTTGTCCCTTTCAAATTTAGGAAGGGCATGCGCTGACAAGTATTCGCGGGACAGCTGAAACAAATCTCCGACCTCTCACGCTCGATAAACACAGGTCTACTCGAAATCTCAATCCTCGGCGAATCTGGATCCGTCTCTACCGCGGTCACCGAATTCCACAAAATCCGCACGGCGAAAGCCGCTAAGGAGGAAAAGGAAAGAGAGCTAAAATCACTTTCTGACACATCTGGACCTTCAGGCCACCAAAAGCTTCAAGTCTGCGACGTCTGTGGGGCGTACTTATCGAGGCTTGACAATGATAGAAGATTGGCGGATCACTTCTACGGCAAGATGCATCTAGGATATGCACAAATGAGGAAAACGTACGAGAGTCTACAGAAGGATATGAAGGGCCGGCCTCCACCTATAAAGGCCGTGAATGAGGATGAAAGAAGGGACGATGGTGAGGGAGGCTGGGGTGGAAGAGGTGGGTATGGTGGTGGGAGAGGAGGGGGCTTCAGGGGAGGGGGAGGTGGAGGATTCAGAGGTGGGTTTAGGGGTAGAGGCGGCAGATGGTGATACGAGTCACTTGGGGATCCCACGGCGTTACTACGGCTTGAGCCTGGTTTAGGGCATTCAAAGCAAGGCGTCTCGGTTCTCCAATGATTCATATTTGCGACGATTCCTAATCAATGCAATATCCAGGATTCAAGCCTCCAAATACGTCTCAATACCCCAACTCCACGCTTTAAAGCAAACAGGATAGTTTTCCATAGCGCCGTGATCACAAATTGCAAATATCCAGTCCAGATCTTTACATGCCACGTATGATAGGACCTTCCCACTAAGGATTCTGTGAGGCCTGCACTGTCTCTACTTGGTCTGCCCAACTCTGCTTTTCCCCTGTTGGAGAAGCGAGAGGTTCCGTCGGGGGTTGGCTGCTCGGTAGGGATGGGAAGTCTTCGTTGCGCCGAATATTTGGAGGGTCATCGTTGCCCTTCTCGAACCCTCCTCGACCCCTCCCGCCCCTTCCACCACGCCCTCTCCTACCGCGTTCTCCATCGCTACCTCTGCCACGACCTCGGCTTTGACCGTATTCGCGAGATACTGTCTCGCCATTTTCGTAGTCTTTATGAACGCCACCTCTGCCCTGCGAAATCACACCTCCGTGGGCTCCCCTCCGGAACTGACTTCCTCGCTCTGATCTTGTATCCTGTTCCTCCTTCCCCTCATCCCATTCCCTCCCTCCCTTCACAGCAAGCTTCCTGAGACGATTCTTTTCCCGCTCTTGATCCATTGCTCTTCTAGCCGCTCCTTCCTCGCGTCTCTTCTGACTAGCTTGCGCTTCTCGTTTCTGAAAACTTGCTTCATCGGCTTCCGCCAATCTATGCGCCTCTTCACGCTTTGCATTGTTAAGTTTAGCCGCTGCTAACTTTTCGCTGAGCTCGTCCTCGGTAAGCTTGGGTTTGTTAATGCCGCCAGTTGCAGAACGATCGCCTCGCACTGCAGGAATCGGTTTTGGGGTTTGCTCTGGCGCAACAGGAGCATCCGGACTGTCGGCAGGTGCAGGGTCCAGAGCAGCTGGCCGTGACGGCTGCTTTGGAGGATACTGCCTTTGAGGAGCCTTGGAACGTGGGCCTCGTGGAGGTTGGATTGGCGATTGTATGGGTTCAGTTATTGGCGTGAAATCATCGTCGAATAGATCGTCCGGTTGACGGGTTTGGGCAAATTCGTCCATCGTTAGCGGAGATGTCGATCCAACTCCAAGTCTTATAACAGTAGCGTAGTACCGCGTAGATAAGGAACGACGAGATCAACGAGGCCAGTCGTTTTATCGGCTTTGCGCCTGACCAAGAGAGAGCAGAAAGAGTCTCCGATGATCGATTTTCGATGATTGAATGAATATTACGGACGTCTATGCAACTTTAGGCGTATACATTAGAGGTAAGCTTGACAGTCATTGGCCAAAACCCTGTATGTACATTTTCGTGCAGTTCGAGATCACGATCTACAGTACGAGTACATCTCAGAAGCTTTCTTGGGGATTTCTCTCATTGGAGGGCAGGGACTAGGGAGTATGGAGACGTACCTTGTTAGACCCACTTCTGTGCATTAGTGACGGGTAGAAGCGAGAGATCTATCTCTCGCAAGATTGCAGGGATGAGCTAATTTTCACATGAGCTTGGGTATCCGGCTACCGGTAGTACATTTATTTTCCCCTTTATACTGTACTCATCTCCCTACACTGCAAGTCTTCGTCCTCTTCACATGGTACGATGCTGCTTCTTTCTTGCTCTTGGTCCCGAGTCTGTTGAATGACATATATCAAGGCTATCGACATGACTTTAGGCCAGTCTACTACGCGGCATGGACAGAAATTGCAAATGATACTCAAAATCATTGTGTGGACATCTGTCTGTGTCGTTTTCATGAGACTCTATGGCAGATTCCAGGTATCAAGGCTTTGACGCTCTTAGAGGTATCCTACTATTGGGAGTCTCTCTTAGCCAGTTATATAGCATATCGTAAACAGTCGAAGGTCGACTTTTCGATAATCAATTAGGGCAACAACTCATCCCCAGGTCGCTACTACACATCATGGAGGACGCATGCCTGATCTCATGGCCATACTGTCAGCGATGGCGATTGAGCTTCGTAAAGATGGTGCTAGCTATCGAGACGAAGAGCCTGAACCCTCAATCGATGATGGGTTTTCCCCAGATATGTCCTTTCTTTTGCTTTCATCTCTGTACAGCCCATGCTCCTCGATGTACGCGACTTGACATAAGTTTAGCATATATCTCCGCAATGCCAGGGAGAGGAGAGACACATACCGACGTTCTTCGGTACTAGGTAGTTGACGGAGAGCCCTCGCTAAAAGTCATCAGTCCCAGGTCACAACGCTAATAATGTTTCCTTACCTTCAGCGATAACCTGTGTAGCAGGTTAGTAAGCTTTGCACCGGCTTCTAAGATGCTGGCATTCCTTACCTTACGCGTGTCGAACTAATTTCATTTGGAATTAGCTGAGGAACAAGGTATATCTTCTCTTTCCATTGCGACAAAGCCGCTAGTGCATCTGATTCGTCTGTCCCTGGCCTTTCAATGACAAATACTCCCCGAGACAGGATTCTGTCAAGGTCAACTTTGCTCCACACTGCATAAAGTTAGTGGATTCAGTTACAGCGCAACGGAGTGTTCAAGCAGACCACCCGGTGTTTTCATGGTATCAAGCAAATCGCTCCCCGCAAGCAGACATGCCCGTATCTGCGGTTTAGCACCGTCCCTCTCACTATCTGCGGAGCCGTTGAGCTCATTTTCGAAGCTAGCCCGAATCAATCTCCACATCGGGTGAGCAATGCATACAAATACTTACTGGTCAAGCACATCAGCTGTAGGGGTATATTTGGATCTGGGCGTGAAATCAGCGCTCCATTACAAGAAACGCAACCCAGATGGCTTCGAGCTCACTGCAAAGCTTCCCACGGGTCTACTTGGACGTTGGAACCCTCCACGGCTAATTGGCACATCTCAATTCTTGCCGGAGCTGGAGCTAACCCTTGTTTCTTGTAAGAATCGGAGACCTAATCGCTAGAATTAGTCTGTATCGACTAGCAACCACCACGCAAATACTGACGGGCGATAGATACATGCCAATGACATCTGTTTAATCATCAGCTCGATGATGGGCTGTGTGGAGATAAGGCACACCGTAGTCAGTCAGAGCAAATCTGACATGGTCGAGAGCAATCTCAAACATACGCAGATGGAGAAAGGTAACCTGCCAAGGATGAGTTTAGATACAGCGACGTATATGCTGGGACTGTAGTTACTGGTGAGAAAGAGCCACAGGCAACGAGAACGATCGGTTGCTTGCCAGTGTCCGTGGAGCGTTTTATCTTGCTTTCGGAAAACTTGTAGTTTTTCAGCTCTCCCACGGGCTCCTGCCCGTGGGGTTTGATGTCCATAGATTGATCTAGGTATGGGGTACGTGACGAGTACAGTCTTCTTCCGATAGGAGCAGCTTCAATGTGACTCGAACAGTAAAAACGAGCTATCAATGAGTATTTGTTTGATGGGCGAAAGAATCTCACTGCTGCCTGATGGATGATTGATCTACTGCAGCAGGGTGATGCTGAAGCCAGAATGCTCAAAGGAGCACCAGAAATACGATGCTGCTATATGTTCGAGTATAATACACCTTAAAAGGTAGCTCCGTAACAATATCAGGTTGTCAATCCAAAAGCCTAATACAGTCCTAAGCTGACAGTGCTCGCTTTAAGGAGTGATAAATCTCGGGGCTCCCGGGATCATTAACGCGGGAGTTCTAAGCCGGGCTTAAGCGAGCGCTTTCCAGAAGCAAGCCCGAAACGCCCCCGGAAGTATAGTGACGCTTAGCCTAGAAGGTAAAGGAACGAGGAAGTGGGAGCTCAATCACAAACCCAAACTGCTGGATGGTCAACATGGAGTGACCGGAGAGTGTTTATGCAGTGAAACCCTAATAAGCTTTTGGAACCACGAGGCAAAGATTTGATCATGAATGATTGCTTTGTTGAAGTGATGTTTTCGTGACTGTGTAGCTGTACCTAGGTATGTACATATGCTTGACCCGCCTAGACTGGTGTCACTCAAGTTAGGTTGACAGCCGTGTCAAAGCCGACTCTCGCACCACTCTCTTCCACCTCTCATCACCAACTCCCCACATGATTCACCGGCCTGCCATTTGACGATGAATTTGTGAGCTGCATAAAGGCACGATTATCTTTAGCGAGATTACTTACATCATTCTTCGCTCTATTTGACCCTTTCTCTTACTGGTAACTTTCGGCATACCCTTTGTATGGCGGCTCTCGCATGGCACCTTCTCCGCTCGAATCCTCGTTAACCACCTCACCCCCACTATCCAATCTGTCTTCAAGGTAGCTTCCCCCTTCTTCTTTTTGCCTACTGCCTGTTTTTCTGAACCTCAAGGATCCAGCAACGTCCTTGAGGCTGTACCAATCAACTACTTTGACCGATTTGATGGTCCTTCACCACTAAGAAGGATCTCGGTAATCAAGCTCTAAAGAACCCATTCTCATGTCTTCCAGAGTGACTCGTTCCTCAGCGAGGCTTGCAGCTGCAGCAAGTAGTTCGACGGGTGCAGCCTCCAACACCGCCCCCGCCGAAGATCAATCTCCTCCAGTGAGGAACCGAAAACGCAAGGCTTCGACTTCCGCCGTGCCTGGCTCAGAACAGACATTCAACGCCACTCCGGCTTCATCTTCTACACGTACGAAGAGACAGAAAGTAACGGTTGCCGAAGCTGCTACAACCAGCCCGCCAGCTTCACGTCGTCGGGCATCTCGGTCGTCCGCTGTTATGGCAAAGCAAGGGTATGGTCCCAGATCACTGTGTCATTATTGCAATCTAAATGTTTGTTCCAGGTCCTCATCGGAAACGCCGGGAGAGAAGTCAAATTCCTCTCAACCAGCCCCAGAAGCATCCAAGCGAAAGTCTAGCCGAAACAAGAAGAGCACTACTGGTACTTCCCCAGCCAACGAAGTAGTCTCGTTCTCAGCTGATATATGTGCAGACTCAGGACCATCAACATCTGCTCCGGGGGCGACGAAACGCTCAAAGAAGTCTCCTCCCGTCAAGGCCAATGATACCACAGCAGCGGATAGAGGCGAGGCTCTCCCCGATCGTGCACACGCACCTAATAACGATCCGGCGGGAGATGAGGATAGCGAATTAGACGAACAAGGCAACAGGAGGGCTTATGAAGACGACGAAGATGATCACGACGATCCATTTCGTGCGGGTTTTCTAGGAGCAGGCGGTCCCCCAGGCCATATATCCAATACGCTCAGAGCCTTGACTGGCATGGTATCCGGGGTCTCACATAGATTTCGTGACCTTCTCGAGAAGCTGCGCCAGAATGATGATCATGATGCTCAGATGTATGCACTAACAGAGCTCTCGGAGATCCTACTGATATCTACCGAGGACAATCTTTCAGGCCATTTTTCTCCTGATCAGTTCATCAAAGAGCTAGTAAGCCTGTTGAAGGGTGACACGGGTACTGGCGCCCCAGAAATGATGCTCCTAGCATGTCGTGGCATTGCCAATATGATGGAAGCATTACCTCCGTCGACCGCCAACGTCGTATATGGCGGGGCCGTTACGGAGCTGGTTAAGAAACTCAGGACTCCTGAATACATTGATCTTGCAGAACAAGCATTGAGTGTAGGTACATTGACATCACACGTATTCTTGGAAGCCGCTAACCTTCGTAGACTCTAGAGAAGATCTCGTTCGAGTTCCCCTCCTCAATCGTTCGAGAAGAAGGCCTTGACGCATGCCTCGAATACCTAGACTTCTTTCCTACAAGTACGCAGAGGACGGCAACTATTACCGCGGCTAATTGCTGCCGTAACATACCTCAAGACTCTTTCGCCAGTATCAAAAAGCTCATGCCTATACTAGACCATGTGCTTGAAAACAGCGATTCGAAGGTCGTAGAACAAGGCTCTCTGTGTGTTTCCCGGATAATAGAGTCCTTCAAACACTCCCAAGACAAGCTTGAGCAACTTGTCAAGCCTCAATTGCTTCGGGCGATTCGAAGACTACTTCTTCCCGGTACTACCAACCTGATTAGTCCGAACATCCATACACAGTTCCTAAGGGTTCTTTCGATAACCGCTCGTGCGAGTCCAAAACTCTCGAAAGAGCTATTGACGATGGACATTGTCGATACTTTGTTCCAGATCTTGACAGGGGTGTCACCGCCCGATGGCCTTGATAATATTCCAGTCAAGATCGACAGCGTTGTAGTCATGCAAGCACTCATACACAAACCTCGGGAACAGATTTATGAGACTCTCAACGTTATCTGCGAGCTGCTCCCACGTATTGACAACAAAGGCTTGTCCATGCAGGATGACTTGTTCGAAACGGCTTTTGGGGGTGATGATCTGAATTCTACGCCTCAGCCCAGCTCGGCGGTCTCACCCAAAAATGAGAGATTGGATCTTCTGAAGGGTTGTAGGGCGAAACTTCGACGCTTCGCAATGGTCCTCTTCCCAACATTGACTGATGCCTACTCAAGTACAGTGAACCTGAGCGTGCGCCAGAAGGTTTTGACAGCTCAGTTGAAGATGCTCTCGAACTTTGACACGTCAATATTAGAAGACGCACTGCGAACGGTACCTTACGCTTCGTTTTTGGCTGCAATCTTGTCTCAGCAAGATCATCCCACTCTAGTCGCCTACGCTCTTCAGGCCGTAGAGTTTCTGCTCGTCCGCTTGGAGGCAGTCTACCGCAATCAATTTTACCGAGAAGGAGTGATGGCTGAGATCACCAAATTAGCAGCTCAGCCCTTGAAATCAGGGGATCCTCAAGCAAAGGCCCCAGAGTCGCTTGTGGAAGTGGAACCAGTAGCGACAACAGTTGCGGAGAAAGCTGTCAGGCCAAAGTCGCCAGCAAAGCAAATTGATGAGGAAGGGTCGTCTGACAGTGAAGCCGAGCACATCGACGATGACGAAGGTGAAGACGAGGATGAAGAACACGAGATCCACGAAGATCTTTCCTCGTCGGATAGCGATTCTTCCTCGGATGATCCGGCATATGCCGCACCAAACTTCACGGCAAACCTACAAGATTGTATCGCCCTCCGCTCTAAGAAATTTCTGGAAGTCCACGAATCCGGTAAAGGGAAAGAACTGCGTGACAAAGCTTCTGCAACTCTCACAGAGCTTCGGGTTTTAGCTAGGGATCTTGAAACCTGTTATCTTCGTCGAGGCTCTGGAGATGGAAGCAAGCTTTTCACGCGCCTGTCGAAGTACTTTCTCCGTGGCGAGCTCGAAAGCATAACAAGTGCAGAGTTACTGAGCTCAGAGATTGGCCGTGTCCTTCTCGAAATTTTCAGTAATAACGAAAGTATGTTGATCCCTGTTCTTCTAATGAAGCTTTACTAATTTTGGATGTCCTTTAGGTACAATGAAAGCGAAAGCTAGAACATCGTTCTTACAAGTCTTCATGACCTTGCCCGTTCGAGGGAAGTCAAGGAAATCTTCTCCCATGACGGCACCTGCTACCCCATTCAGTGTCCTGGTCCATAAGTTGCAGGATGTACTGAGTCGCGAAGAACATTTCGAAGTAGTTACCATTCACCATAATTCTCTCGACAGCAATCGTAGCAGTGTCACGTCAATGATCTCAAAGCAGATACGCTTAAAGCTCGTTGCTGATGATGATTCGGGTATACCGAAGCCATACCGGAATATGATGATATCGGTCCATGCCATAGCGACTTTCAAGGCCTTAGACGACTATCTCCGACCCCGGATTAGCTTGGCAGACCGACCAAAAGCTGCCAGGCACCGAGAGCGCGACAGTGTGTCTAATGCTATGGCGGCATTGACAGCTGCTGGTGTTCCTCGGTTATCAGACCGAGCAGAGGGCGGGTCCGGCAATGCCGCTGCCTCTACGACCCCTACTTCTACTACTCCAGGAAGCCGTGTAACACGTAAGACTTCGAAGACAAAGCCTACTCCTCCTGCAACCGAGGCTAAAGATCGATCGACAGCCCCACGACGTTCCAGTCGCAAACACCAACAAGCACCAAGGACCCCTGTGGAAACTCCTGCTCCAGCACGGGAAGCCACGCAAAGCCCTCTTGAATGTGCAGATGAGAGACAGCTCACAGATGAGGATGATATGGACGATACTAGTGCCTTGGATGCAATCGTTGACGATCTGGAGGACGGTATGGACGATGAGCAAATCCCTGATCCTACAGCAGTGAACATGGAGGTCGCTTCCACTGGCAAGGTCACAGCTCGTAAAGACGATGGCACAAGCATTGCGACCCCGTCTCAAGCCGCAACGGCCACCACGCCGAATATACCTTCTTCTCGCGCACGTGAATTACTAGCTGCAGGTCTCAATCCCGCAATGGCAGGCCGAGCTATGTCCTATGCGGCAGCTATTCAAGCAATACCGCAGGATTGGCACATCGAATTCAGCATCAATGATCAGCCCATTACTAATGAGACGACAATTTTTCGAGCCGTGCACAGGAGCGGTATGTTGCAATCGGTCGATCCGTCTGGACGAAATGTTTGGTCCGGCGTTCATACAGTCAAATTTCGACGTGTCCAAGGCCCACCGCCACCCGAAACATCCTCAATCACATCACTTTCTGAGACAGCATCTGTGCCTGGAAGTGCTAATATGCCAGCTTCGCTACACGAACACCCTACCACGTCAACAACTCTGCGCCTCCTCAGCATTCTTCACGAACTGAATGCCAACATTGAAGATGTGCTAGATGACAGCAAAGAAGCACTGAAGGTCACCGCCGAACCCATAGCTCACTTTGTCAATACGAAATTGACTGCCAAGTTGAACCGGCAGTTGGAGGAGCCTTTGATCGTAGCAAGTAATTGCCTTCCAAGCTGGAGCGAGGATCTTCCCCGATTCTACCCATTCCTATTCCCTTTCGAAACAAGACATCTGTTCCTTCAATCCACCTCATTCGGATATGCACGGTCAATGAGTCGTTGGCAGAATGCCCAGTCAACCGACGATGCCCGGAGGGAGCGCCATCGCGATGAGCGTCCCTTCATTGGTAGACTTCAGCGACAGAAAGTACGGATTTCCCGCAGCAGGATCGTGGAATCTGCCGTCAAAGTCATGGAGCTCTATGGCGCATCGCCAAGCATGCTTGAAGTTGAGTACTTTGATGAAGTTGGCACTGGTCTTGGACCTACCCTTGAATTCTATTCTACAGTGTCAAAGGAGTTCTCGAAACGTGACCTCAAGTTGTGGCGGGACGGAGACTCTACCAATAACAGCAAATATTCCTTTGGTAAGCTTGGACTGTTTCCGGCTCCAATGAGTGCAGCCCAGGCAGAATCCGAGGCTGGTATGAGGATTCTTCACTATTTCAAGATGCTGGGAAAATTCATTGCAAGATCAATGTTGGATTCCCGAATCATTGAGGTATCGCTCAATCCTACCTTCTTCCGTGTTGGTAACCAACCTAGTACT
This sequence comes from Physcia stellaris, assembly GCA_018902385.1. Classification (NCBI taxonomy): domain Eukaryota; kingdom Fungi; phylum Ascomycota; class Lecanoromycetes; order Caliciales; family Physciaceae; genus Physcia; species Physcia stellaris. The sequence continues at coordinate 341,268 of JABSSW010000015.1, read as the reverse complement.
GTGCCGCTATCGCTGGGTGCCGTCAAGACAGTGGATGAGTCGCTCGCTTCATCGTTGAAGCTGGTCAAGCAATTCGCAGTCGAAAAGAAACTCATCGAAGAGAATTCACGCATACCATCTGCAGAGAAGGAAAGCGCCATTGAAGCCATCGAGGTGAAAGGTGTCCGCGCTGAAGACCTTACGCTCGACTTTACTCTACCGGGATACCCTGAAATTGAACTCATCCCTCAGGGTAGCCAGGTGCCGGTCAACATCTGGAACGTAGCCGATTATCTCGATAAAGTGCTTGACATGACGCTGGGAAGTGGAGTACAGCGACAAGTGGACGCTTTCCGATTGGGCTTCTCACAAGTTTTCCCGTATGGAGCTTTGAGAGCGTTCACGCCTCAGGAATTGGTCATGCTGTTTGGTCGGGTAGAAGAGGATTGGAGTCTGGCGAGTAAGTTGCCCCTATGCGGACAGGTAGTACTTAACTCTACTAACTCGCTTACAGCTCTACTCGACTCTATCAAAGCAGATCATGGATACAACATGGATAGCAAGAGTGTTCGGAACTTGTTGCAAGTCATGAGCGAGCTGTCACCGTCACAGAGGCGAGACTTCCTTCAATTCGTCACGGGAAGCCCCAAATTACCAATCGGCGGTAAGGACACGATTTTCTCTTCGAAGGCTGTTCTTCACTAACATGGTATGACAGGATTCAAAAGCCTCACCCCCATGTTCACAGTCGTCTGCAAGCCCAGCGAGCCACCTTACACTTGCGATGACTTCTTGATCTCGGTCATGACATGTGCAAACTATGTCAAACTTCCTGACTACAGCGATATCAACGTCCTACGCGCTCGACTAATGACGGCAATCCAGGAAGGGCAGGGAGCGTTCCATCTGTCATAAGGCAACAGCGAATCGCCGTTCCACCCACACCTTCTTGCCTCGGCTACCCTTTCACCAGAATGAGATACCCCTGCCAGCTATTCGTGGAGTTGTTATGCGTATGTCAGGAGACATGATACCCAACGAGATGGAGCACAACGGCCTTGCTCATCTTTTAGATTTTCCATCCCACTCCATCAGATTGTGGTGCATCGTGGCCTATTAGAAGGCACTTTATTTATTGGTCGACCGGAGCAATACATCGGAGCAAAAGCTAGATCAGAATAGGGCGATGGAATTGCTTTCGAGTTAGAGCTTGATCATATCTTTCTGGAGATGACTTCTCCATGCTACTCCTTTAATGTAGACAAACAAAAACCACTCGCTCAAGCTTGTTAAACGATGCATGCTAGCCAGTGAAGGCCGATGTTAGGGTTTGACGAGAATCCTCAGTTGCTGAGCCCTTTCCTCACTTTATATCAAATAGTTCTGGTGGCCTCATTATTATATTGAGATTGATCTGATTGGTGAATAGCCACAGCTACAACCCTAACCTCATCACGTACAAATATCAGCATCAAAAAGCGGTATAACGCCGAATTGATATCCTAGTCTCAACCACCAGCGCCCCCAATCCCTCAGCTCTCTTCGGACTTTATTGTACATTTTCACAACATCCCTGTCCAGCCGTCACGATGTCAGATACGAAGGAGCTCACCTACAGCGACGTCTCAGAACACAGCTCGAAGAAGGTGAGTTAACTTGGCGAAGATTGTAGCCGTGGCCTCACCCGCTCACCATTGCTTTGATTAGGATCTGTTTCTCGTGGTGCACGACAAAGTCTACAATGCCACCTCATTCGTGGATGAGCATCCGTACGTTTTTCCCCGCCCCGAGCTGCATGCCCCATGAATCGAAACTCCTCATTTCACCAAGTGAATCTCGGGATCAAAAGATTTCGGACAGCCATCAAGGCTCTGTGGAAAAAGGATGTTCAAAGTGCCTTCACTGATTGAGATTCGCAGAGGCGGCGAAGAAGTCCTGATGGATGTGGGCGGACAGGATGCAACGGAAGCGTTCGAGGACGTGGGACACAGCGATGAGGCTCGGGAGATATTGGACGGGTTGCTGGTGGGAAATCTGAAGCGCGCTGTACGTTCCCCCTTACCCTTCCCTCATACTCAGAAGCTCCACACCATCTCGCACGTCTACTATCTCCAGCACCCCAAACCCTCCTTCCTGGCATCCCCCGTCAATTTGCATACGCTCCACCTTCCTCCCTTCTCACTCATTACCCATGTGTCCAAGAGCTAACGTACCCACCAGCCCGGCGACCCAGCGCCCAAAACCGAACCCGCCAAACCCTCAACCAGCACCACCACACCCGACAGCACCGGCCTCGGCGTCGGTCTCTACGCCCTCGTCCTCCTCGGCGGCGCCCTCGCCTTCGGCGCGTACAAATACCTGCAGATGCAGAGCTCGGACAAGAAATGAGGGTTCTTCACTTCATTACCAGCCAGACCAGAAGAGAAAGGTGAATAGGACAAGTTGGGGGAGAGGGGAGAGGGAGACACAGATAGATTTCCAATGAGTTTCAAATTAGAAGATGGTTATTTTTTTCATGGACATTTGGTGTTGGCAAGGCGCTTTTGCTGTTCATATTTTCGGGGAAAATCTGTCTGTCCGTTATGGCGATTGCTTTGTGGATAGTGTGTGTGGCTCTGGTGCTTAGCTGATTCAACACGAGATTTAGAGCGCAGTGCTTTGATTATCTGGTTTCCATTATTGTATCTGCGAAATCCTCGAGAAGATTTGACGGTGTATGATGTTTGAAGCACGACCAGTGCGTCGGGATTTTCAATATTGCTTGCAAGCTCATATGATTACTAAAATGCAGTCACTGCTAGCATATGTTCATTTTACAAACAGGAAATCCAATAGCATTTGGTCTATGTGACGCCTTGTCCAATTGGAACAGGCGATGCCCCCTGCCACTGCCTTCAAAAGCACGCTATGACCCTATCCCCGTGACGACTTCCCATACAGTGCCGTTTGTTCAGCGCCAGAACCATCCATCTACCTATAGAAATCATCCGGCCCACCGCCTGCCCCCGCAGCATAGCCTGGCTGTTGCTGCTGCTGCGATTGTGGTGCTGTATATGGTTGATAAACACCACTCGGTGGGCCTGTATTGAGCACCGGATACGGATTTTGCGGATTGGGGCTCGGGGCTGAGGGTGGAGGATGTGACGGTGCTTGTTGCTTCGATGGCGCTTGTCCATATGGCTGGGATTGTGGGGGTCGGCCGCCGTAAGGGGGGTTATTGATTTGAAACGGAGCTTGCTGCCCTTGGCTTGGCTCTTCGGTAGGTGAATATACCGAAGGCGAGTAATTGTCGTTCGAGTTCTGGTGTTGCTGCATGTGTGGCGGATATGATTGAGGGGGTACGTCTGTAGGGCTTGTATAGGAGCTGAGTTCCTGCGGGTGATCGTAAGCAGCGGATTGGGGCCGTGGCTGGCTGTAGGGTTCCGAGGAAGATTGAGGTTGCTGATTGGGTGGGAGACTGGTACGCGGATAGGGGGTTTGCTGGGTTTGTTGTGAAGGCTGTTGGGGTGCGTAGGTGAAGGGCTGTGGCCCGGTTTGGGGAGGGTTTTGAGGCTGAGGTGTTCGAGATTCTGACGAAATTAGCGCTGAACAGGAGCAGCCAGACATCCAATGTTCACCTTGTGGTCCTGGTGTGTAATATCTGCCCGGACCCTGCTGTGGAGGTGGACCACCCTGCGGCGGGTACCCACCAGCGCTGTAGCCATATGGCTGCTGTGGTTGGCGGCCATAAGGCATCGCTGGCTGCGACATAGATGCTTCCAGTAAAGATTCGTAGTCACGACGGGCCTTGATGAACTTTTCGTTCAGTTGGGTGAAATCATCTTTGACTCAGTGTTAGCGGCGTATGAGGAAGCATGCAACACCACTACCTGCCTTTCTTTTGTGAGTACTTCCCAATGAGCTCGATAAGTTTGGGTCGAATGGCTAGCGTTGAGTGATAGAGAGTCGTAATCTCTTCATTGTCTCGAACATTCAACTCAGAGCTGCTGGTGCTCAGTAACGCCAGAAGTTTTTCGACGTTCTTAATCTCCGCGAAAACTTCTGCCTCCATTCGTGCGTCCTGGTGCAGTTCGTCTTGGGTGGGGTCGGCCAGCTTCTCAACATAATTCAGAGGGAAAATCCCGGTTTGACCTCTCAACGAACCTTTCCACCAATCTTTGTACACGGATTCAAGGACAGCTATGATATCCCCTTTTCGAAACTGTAGCTCTCCAGCTTCGGAAGGCTGGAAGTCGAAGAGCGCTCGTACACGTGATACCGTAGCTGCCGTTGTACCCGACGGTACTGGCTGAGAGGGCGCAGCTTGCTGGGATGAGGTAGCGGCGCCTGCAGAACCGGACTGGCTGGACTTTTTAGATGTTGATGGGGGCGCGGGTTTTTCCTTTATTGAAAGAGCAAGAGCCATTTGTAATTCTTCCTCCTCTTTCTGTCGGTCAACATCGGTGATCTGGCGTTTTGTAGGCTTCGATGGCGGATGTAGATTAGGATCTGTTGGCAGTCAGCAAGGAAGCCAGCGGAACTTCAAGGATTATAATACTTTGGCTCTTCAATTTCATGTACGCTTGCTCCATGATCCCAAGGTCTGGGTCCCTTGAGAACATTTCGGTCCACTCCCCCATGCGCTCTAGTATCTTGGCTTTCACTTGCTGATGTGTATTCTGGCAGATATCAATAGCTGTCCAGGCTTCTGCTTAATCCTTGCTCACTCACTCGATCATTTGCTAAACGCAGTATGGCGTCTGTAAAGCTCCTCGAGGACAATTCCCTGTGTATTTTAGGCCCGCAGTTTTGTGATAGAGCATTCGCCAACTAAGAATGATATTAACATTCAGAATGACTAGTATCGCAAAGGACCATACCTCAAGGGTATATAGCTGCACGTTGGCGTTTCGGTGGGCAAGGCGCTTGATCATCGCCGCAACTGCATCTTTAGGTCTAGAGGTACGCAACAGCACCGCAGTCAGCAACTAGACAGCAATTCCATCAGATCTGCGTACCCTGTGTCCTCTGCGCCAACTCGATCACAGACGTCCTGACGAATTTAGCCGCAGGCTTCAGTAGCTGCACCGACGCAGAAATACCAAGATGTACTCCCAGTTCTCTGATGTAAGATTTTCGTCCGTCGCCTTGGCTGTTGCGAGTCAGTGTTTTTGCTGAAGTGCACAAGGGTACCAGAAATCAGCTTACCGACAGCATCATCGAAAGCGTTCTGCTGAGCGCGGAACATGATAGAATGGCTTCACCGGGATTTTGGTCGCTGCTGGAAGGTTCGGGTTTAATAAGTGTAGGTCTTCAATGGTTCAGAGCTTGTAGACAGCGGGGAGTTAGTGATAGCCAAATGAAGAGGCAAGGTGGGCGTTGCGAGATTTAACAGTAAGGTAGTGAGGGTAGCTACTAGTAGCTATGAAGCCTTAGGTAGGTATGATGTCGCTAGTGTAGCTTGTGCGTCACCGAAGAGGCGTCAAGCAAACATGAAGCTAGTACGAGTAAAGCGAACGAGGGTGCGTAACCCATGCAGTGCGTGGCTGTAACGACTCAAATTTAGGATCACTAACGAATTACTGCATGCGAACCAATGGTGTTAACTGCTTTTGTATTTTGATTTATCATGGCTGTCTGAGTGCTTCGCACCGAGACACTCTGTATACGCCTAAATGACGGAGACCTCGCTTTGCCCCGAGTCTCTCGAAAACTCGCACGCCATAGGAACCAAGTCCGACTTCGCGGGGATTGAACGGACATTGCCAAAGCAGATCATCATGATGTGGTATACGGCCGCTATGGGACGTCGAAATATGACTTGAAGCCTGGGGCTACACTCCTCCAGGAGACAGTGCGTTGAGCTTGAGACTGCCGGGTTCGCGGTGAACGCTGGAGGTTTCGATACCCGAACAGCATGGGTTGAAGCCCAATCGGATCAATAAGTTGTCGCTAGTATTGCTTTCGGGGGAGTGATTACAGTGTAGGATGACCATAGCCTTTACTGGAATTGAGACTTCAGCGCAGCACGTCAAGACACCATAAGTACCGTCCAGGTTCTGTACAATTCGGACAATTACTCAAGCCCCTTTCTGTGCTCGTTCCTGGGCACGACTGTTCCGTGCTGATTTCACCAAAGGTGCTAAGTTGATTAGTGGCTCTGCCATTTGCATAAATTCGTGCTTGGAGCTAATCAGCCTGGTGTTCTCAAAAAGCAAAAAGGAACATATTGGACTAACCTTGAGCAGATCATGCGCGGAAGCTCGTTTCTCAGGATCGACCTTCAAAGCAAAATTCAAGAAGTCCTTGAAAGTTAGTGATAGATCATGTTCGTCCTTGATCTTCGGAGTCCCATTCGTGGCAATAAGGTACAGCGCTCGCAGTGGCGATTCTGTGAGATACGGCGGTTCACCTTCAATCATCTCTATTGCCATGATACCAAGACTCCAGATGTCAACTTTCCGGCCATATTCCTTGCGAGTAACCACCTCAGGTGCCATCCAGTAGGGTGTCCCGACCATAGTCGTCCGCTTGTTCTGGGACTCGTTGATTTGTGCACAGAACCCGAAATCGGCTGGACCAGATTAGATCACTTGAATATGGTAGCTTTTCGCATACTTACTCAGCTTGATATTCCCATCCAACGCAAGTAATATGTTGTCGGATTTGATATCACGATGAATGACACCCTTCGAATGTAGATGTTGCAGGCCATTCAGAGTCTAAAGGGATGTCAGGGGATCCCTTGAAATAGCACCATGATGTCTTGAAAGTAGGAAAAGACATACCTCTCGGCATACGGCCGCGATCTGGCCTTCACTCATCATATTGAATGTAACCACATCAGTCAAGCTTCCGCCTTCCATGTATTCCATAATAACCCAGAGATCACCCTGTCTGAGGAAGCTATCCATGAAATTGACGATGTTCTTATGCTTACTGTCCTTCATGACAAGAATCTCATTGATAATGAGCTCCTTCTTTGGCTGCTGCTCGAGATTCATTTGCTTAATAGCTACGCATCGGTTAGTCCCAACTTCATTGGCAGTATAGACACCACCCGATGCTCCCTGGCCAATTTTGTTGAGATTTTTGTACTTTCTCATCGGGTCACCAGTGCTGCATATTGCATTGAGCCTCGTAACAATGTCGATCCCTGCCGACTTCGGTTTAGGTGGCCGTCTGGGAGGCGGCCCGGTTCGGGGTTGTTGATTGGGATGGGGGACATTTTGAGGGTCTGGAGATTGAGTAAATTGCTGTGGTGGTGATACTGGCGAGGCCTGCTGAGAAGGTGCCTGTCTCTGGCTCCGACTTCGATCTAGCTGCTTACTGGTTATCGCCTGTTGAGCTGCGACCATCGCCGACTCTTGCTGCTGTTGATACTGTATAGGATTACCCACCGCACCGGTAGTACTTCGAGAAGGCTGCCGAGTAAGCCCATTGGCTTGCTGCTTGGAGAGGCTGCGATGAAGCCCCTCTTCCCTCGAAGCTTCATCGGCAGCATTTGACTGAGAGCGGTTCCTGATTGGTATTTCTTGGCTCGGCCTGCCAGGGCTGACGGGCAGCTCTCGAGGAAGGTTTGGTGGTTGAGGGGCAACTCGAGCAGGGACGAGGTTAGCGGGCGGCGATGAGCCTGGAGGTCGGGGAGCAGGACGACCAGGTATCAGAACGGGCTGACCGGAAGGAGGCCCATTTAGTGTAGCACTGACACCCGGTATACTTCGAGGAATTGGAGGTGGAGCTCTTGGGTTTTCGAAGCTACCTTCATGGTGGGTCTTTGGAAATCTTGGGCTTACGGGTGGGCTGGCCATCGTTGACGCATTAGATTGACTGGTAGGAGTCGAACTAGTTGGCATAAGCAGACTAAGCCCTGATGGAGACGGTTCGTCGGCTCTTGCGCCATCGAATTTGTGCCATACTTCATCGTCCGCGCTCCCCTCTTTCATGCCATTATACAGTGTCATAATGTTGACCATGGTCTCGGGATTCCTTTGTTGCTCGTCCTCGGACACACCAGCATTCTGTAGCATTCGTTGCCAGTCCTTTGGTAGACCCTACGTTGTTAAAAAGAGTAGGGACCGAGATAGCGCGCAACTTACAGTGAACTGTCCGGTCTCATTGTCGAAGCCGACGTGGGTGACGTGCACTGGATTCTCCGGTGCAGATATCTTGACGCTTCGAGGCGATCCCAGTACGGTACTGACAAAGCTGGAGAACCCACTCTTCTTCTTCCATGGTGCCGAGGTCCTTCCCTCATCTGAAAATCTCTTTGACGACGAACTGGTTTCAGAGCGGGTAGGAGTGATGTCTCTTGATCGGTCGTCGACAGAAAAGCTCGCCGACTGTCGCAACGTGGGGCTCATCATCCGAGGGTCCGGGCTTGTATGCGATAGCGGTGGGGCGCCAGGACGCCGCAAAGAATTTTGGTAGCCCGAGGCCTTGGTGGAGTCGAGAGTGCCCAAACCGCCAGTTGCGTCTACAGGAGGGTGGGTGAACTCATCCGAGCGCTTGCCGTTCAGGGACTGATTGCCAGAGTAGCTGTAGCGGGTGTTGTAAGGCTCCTGGAGGGCTTTGGGGCTGAATTTGGAGGTCGCCAAGCTCGGTGAGCGGTCGAGGGAAGAGCTTGAGGAGGTGTGAGAGGACTGGGTGCGCTGGTGGTCGTAATGCTCGCGACTGCTGGGGTTGCTGCTGGAGGGTGAATGTGGGGTTGAGGGATGTCTTAGTTGGGTCGCGACGTTGGCACTCATCCTCGCATTGAACGATGCATTTGGGGGTGGAGGTTTGGTGAGACGTCGCGGTCTGGGTGGTTCGTCGTCCATGGATGGTAAGGTACTGTACGAGTACTTTAGTCGAGCTGGCGCTAAAGGGTTTCGTTTCAAGTTGGTTTGCTTTGGGCCAGCCCTTTGCCCTTTGCCCTTTGCCCTTTGACTTTCACCTTTCTGCTGCGGACCGAGGATTCCGCCAATTCCAACAATAATCAATCGATAAGGGAATCTCTACCTCCAGAGAAGTTCCTTGCAAAAACTGGATTGCGATTTCACTTATGTGCCAGTCGCTGAACGGTACCTAATCAGATGTCTGAATACTACTGCAATCGCCTACACTAAAAAACGTTGCCAACTTGCCCATCTCCACGCTCGGCCCTTTCTCCTCGCGTGGCCTCGACAGGGATAACACCTCAGATCACTTCCTTTTCCCACTCAAATCCTGACAGATCACCAGCCTGAAAATAGATTAAACACTTCGGTAAGGCACACAAGTAAGGCTTCGAGAATGTCATGTATCGCAACCTAAGCCGTCCCTTGGAGGACCAGTGTACATCACGGGTTTCACCCAGAGCAACACAAAGTCTTGTCGACCTACTTTCTGCGTCTTTTAGATGCATTGTGCAGATTTGCTGCTGCTTGGACCCTTTCTACCCGCGGAAATCGACGATTCGCTGTCCAGGTGTGTCGCCTATAATCTGCCCCCAGCTCGTGTCAAAGGAGGATATGCTATCCAGAGTTGGATGGCGAACATGGGACGCTTAAGCAGGACAAAATCTAGTGAATGGAAGACTGGCGTTAAATACCTTTCATTTACCTAGAATTCTTGAGATTTTGGTACGAGCAAAACCGGCTTTTCGGATTGCATTCGCACACGGTGGTAAAGACAAGTTCCGTAGAGGCAGATGCAAGAAGGTACGAGAAGCGTGTCTTATACTATAGTCTCCATATGTCTGGATACAATGACAATGGTGCTAGACCAGCTCGATTTCATGAGTTCGTACCCCCATCATGTTGAGCCAGGCGGTTGCTGAATGCCAGCCCTTCTTATGCCCCCCGCAGCCCCCCTTCCGGAGTCCCCCTTCCAAGTTCCAACGAGAACGAAAATTAGCGGCGCACTATCCGTACTGCTTCGAATTTCTGACACCCCCATATAGAGCTGAAAGACTTGCGGCACTCGATTCACAGGTTTCTCGTTTTGATGACCGGAGCATCCCGTCATTCTTCGCTCCATGGAATAAATACGGTGTGTCTTCGCTGACTGAATATTTGATATGTTGAAGCACTAGTGAAGCACGCCTCGGCTCGGCCAAGATGCTTAGCATCCCGCTATAATTCTTAGCGAGCCGTCAATAATTTATTCGAGAACGTATTTATTTGGTTCAACATCCTTGAGCTCACCTTTTTCTTCTCTTAAATACCCAGCTATCCGCCCTCCTAGGTTTAATATTATCGGAATCAACGCTCGGAGCTCCCTCTGCAGTTGCCCGCAATAGTCCTGACTGGCCGAGTCACTAACCATCTCTCCTCTCTGTGTGAACAGCCCAAGCTGGGTTTTACCTCTCCTTCCAAATTTGCTAGGACGCCTACAATGATGCCCTGAAAGATCCACGATATTGTTATCCTTGTTGACTATCATTAGAAAGCTTTCTATTGATTTATGCTCCCCTCACCCGGTAGTTTCGCTGCAGTTCGTCGAAATCCACACTCAGACCCTTGACAGTGTCAAATACGACACTCCGAGGTCGATAGATTTGCATTTCCGAATATCCAATCAGAGAACATGTCCACAGAAGACTCCATGAATAGCGGGGACTCGGCAGGCTCAGGGGGTCTGACCCCTGCACAGAAGCTTCAACAAAAACACAATGCAGACGCAGCCCATCGTGCTACTATCGAAGATGTCATTGATGAGGAGGATATTCAACATCCACCGCCTTCCATGCAAGCTGTACCGGAATCTCGAGAGACGAATTCACTGGAGTCAAATGCAGAACCAATATCAGAGAAGGCAGCTGGGAAACAGAAGGCTAGGGAAGAACCTTCAGCTGCTCCTACCTATGGAAAATCAAGTACACAGCCTACATTGGATACCAAATCAGAAGAACTTTTTCCTGCTCTGGGAGCTGGTCTCGGGTCAAAAGCCACAGTCGCTGCGGCGCCTGCGTGGGGTGCAAAGAAACCGTCTTCTGTCGGCACTGCTGGCTTAAACGGCATCAATGGACGAGGGCCTTTAACCCCAAGTACTGCCTCATCTCGAGCTTCCACACCGGCATCGGGAATCTTAACCGATACCTCCACGAATACTTCACTCAAGCCTACTCGAGCAACACCGCATCACACATCTTTCCCGGGTAAACATACTGACAGATTTGAGTTTGCTCCAGGGCAACTTGTACCAAGAGACCAACTAAAGAAGCCGATTAAAGACGTCTTGCAGGGTATCAATAAGAAATCCAAAGCTACAGTTTCAATGAAACCTGGACCCGGTGGTACATTCGTTTTCGAGGGGGTCGGACCACTAGACGATACTCGACAAGCCTTGAAAGATGTTGCCAAGGAGATTGGTGTGAAGGTAAGCACTGTAGACATTATCTTGTGGTTGATGCTAACAATATTTTAGTCAAAGAAAAGTATTCCGCTACCAGTGAGCGTTCGTCCACATATTATAGGCAAGCAAGGCACAGTGATCAAGGGAATTGGGGACCGAACAGGAGCCCGAATCAATATACCAAAACTTGATGAAAATTCAGCTCCACAAGGTGATGACGAAGATGATATGACTGTCGAGATGACCATCGAAGGCGACCCTCTGGCTTTGGCATTGGCGCAGCGAGAGATTGACAGTATCATTAACGAGCGTACTTCGACGGTCAACCTTCGACTGAGGGATATACCTGCGGAGTACTACCCATTCATTGCTGGACCGCGCAATTCCCGAGTTACGCATCTCGAAAACAATCATCAAGTCAAAGTTCAGATCCCACAATTCGAGACTTGGTCAAATCAACCCCTTCCTCAAGCACCTGCTGCAGGTATGCCAGCAATGTTCAAGCCGCATCCACACAATCACATCAGAATATCCGGCGAGAGACTAGCAGCCCAGGCAGCGCGAGCTGAAATTGAACGCCAGGTAGAAGACGAACTCCGCCGGCAGATCACACTCTCCGAGATCGGTATTGATCGTAATCGACATCAATTTGTGCTCTCAGATGGACCAGAATCCCTGCAGAGCCTGTTGGAAGAAACCGGCTGTGCTGTAATTTTGCCCCCTGCCTCTGCTGACACCGAAATGCTGGCCGTGATCGGTCCGCAGGACAAAATCGACCAAGGTGTCGAAAGGATAATGGATCTGGCCACCAGCATGCATATGCATAGTGTTGATGTTGCAAAACAGCATGCAAACGCCCCAGCCGGTTCGCAGGCACACGCTCGAGCGATTGTGCAGTACCTGAGCGAGCGGCAAGCTCTCGAGCAACTTGAGAAGCAGTATGATGCTCGCATCGTTTTACCCAGAAGCAATGATGATCCTCTAGAAGTGTATTCAAGAGAGGGCAAGAACGCTCTGCGAGCAAGATCAGACATCATGAACCTTATCAACGCTCATCCTCCGTCACGCATCCGGCACGTTGATGTTGACCCTTTCTATCATCAGCATGTCCAGCAGCAAAGCGCCCAACGACTACGAGATGATTTCGGAGTTCATCTGCTTTTACCGGAGCAGCCGGAGGACTCGCCACAAGTCATTCTTGTTTACGAGGACATTTCACCTTCGGGACCGACCGCATATCAAGTACCAAGGCAGCGACCGTCCCCCGCCGAGGTTGCAAGTTTCGAAAAGGGCCTGCAGCAAGCTCAGGAGCATATTCTGGGCCTGCTCCAAGGTCAGCAGCGCATTGAGACTAGAAGTCTGGAGGTGCCCTCAAAGTAAGTACTCCGCAGGAGAAGAGCTACAGTTTGCCTTACTGACCACGTGAAGATATCAAGAAAAGATAAAGAGATTTATCAACCGGGAGCAGCAGAATACCCCAGCATCTATACCAGTTCAGCTAACCTTTAATTCGGCTGGTACGCCTAGCTCTATTGCCAGGCTTCGTGGGTCGGAGGGTATTCTTGATGAATTGGCCGAAAAATTGCATCCTTCGTAGAGACCGAGAAGCAAGATGAAGCGGAGCGTGGCCATATCACAACATTTGACTTTCCCCAAAAGTTTGCAAACTACCTTATAGGTCGCAAGGGTGAAAGCATCAACAAGTATCGTGAAGAATTTGATGTCGATATCAGAATCAACGATGGGACAGTGGAGATTAAAGGCCCGAAAGCAAAAGGAGAGGCAGCAAAGTCGCGGATCCTTGCCCTAGCTAAAAAGCTAGAGGATGAGGTCACGCACACTCTAACGGTTTCCCCACAATACCACCGGGAGTTGATAGGTGCTAGAGGAAGCTATGTGAACAGACTCCAAGACCGGTACAATGTTCGCATACAGTTCCCCAGATCCGGACCCAATGCTGCCGATGATCGCTCAAATGATGCCTCAAGCGATGCTGGTACGAGGAACACCAGGTCCAGCCAAGCCCCAGACGTCGTCCTGATTCGAGGGCCTAGACAAGGCGCTGATAAAGCGAGGGAGGAGCTCTTAGACCTCGTGCAGCATCTCAAGGACCACTCCTTCAGCGCTTCTGTGTCAGTCTCTCGAGCTCAAATACCGCGTCTCATTGGTCAAGGCGGGCGAGAGATGGATAAGATCCGCATGGAGACCGGAGCCAAAATTGATGTGCCAGGAAATCATGAACAAGGAGACTCCTCGGGCCGGGTCAAGGTATTTGTTAGTGGTACCAAGAAGCAGGTCGAAGATTCCAAGAGGCTGTTGGAGCAAAGGGTCAAGTCTTTTGACGAGAGCGTTAGCAGGACTATTGATGTTGACAAGAAGTACCACAAGTCTCTCATCGGCACTGGAGGTTAGTCCATTGTTGCGCTGACTGTAAGCCGCTGACTGACACGTGCATCAGGTACCAACATCCGTAAGATTGTTCTTGCGGCAGGCGGGCCAGAGGATACGCAAGGTCGAACTCGTTTGGTTCAATTTCCAAGACCAGAATCGGATTCAAGCACAATCGCGTTCGAGGGTAACCAGGCCGTCGTCGAAAAGATCATTGCTTCCATCCAAGCCTTCGTAGCAGAACGAGAGAATCAGGTCGTCGAGATGGTTGAGGTAGCTCCTGAAAAACATCGGGTGCTGATCGGTCGAGGTGGCGAGACCCGGCGAGCTCTAGAATCCCAGTTCCAAGTCAGCATCGACATTCCAAGAACTACGCAGCAAGGGCCTGCTCGGTCTCAAATAAAGCTGACTGGACAAGCGGAGGATGTTGCTAAGGCCATGTCGCATATTCAACATCTCACCAAGGATCAACAAGGTGAGGTGATACAGGTCCCTCGTCGATTGCACAACCAAGTATCAGACAATGGACGATTTTTCCGGCGATTGAATAATGATTACAAAGTCAAGGTCGATCATAATGGTCAGCAACCGCCGAGCAAGCGAGCAGGGACACCCAAGCCACCAGCCAACGGTACTCCACTGCCTTTGATTACAGACGATCCTGGCTCGTCGGATCGCCACACATGGGAAATTGTCGACATGGGCGAGGACGAGGCCGGAGAAGGCGAAATACCTTGGGTACTGCGTGGATCTCCGGACAACGTAGAGAAAGCACGCGTGGCATTGCACAAGGCATTAGAACGGGCACAAAACCAGAGTCGAGAAGGTAGTTCGACTGGATACCTCGTCTTGCCGGATCCTAGCACCTACCGATTCATCATCGGGTCCAAGGGGGCCCAAATAGACGCTATTCGCAGGCAGACGGGGTGCAAGATTGATGTCCCCAAGGACCAAACCAAGGGCAAAGCCATCGAGATTTCTGGAAGTAGAGAGGGAGTAGAGCAGGCTAGGGATATTATCCTGGATGTTGTCGAGAACGGCGGAAACGGAAATAGAAGAGAATACTGAACGTCAGTCGCCTCTTGGTAGAGGCGCGAGGCTGTTCCATGCTTCTTGATTGACCGAGCTTTTTGGCGGCATGGGATAGCATTTGGCATGAAAAGTGTACGGCGGCTAACTACCTTAGCCAGTCAATGTAGTATTGTGGCGACATGTAAGAGGACACTGCATGCTTTGCTTGGCTGTAAGAATGGAAGATCGGTTTAAGAGGTTCATATTCAACGATGTATTACTTCAAATGGCTTTGTCTCTATCCTATCTCCCTACCTAGTATCTATTGACACAAAGGGACTGATACGAACACTATACGGCGAGGAGATCAAGCACTTCTATTTGAGAGAAGAGGCGCGAGCTGCCATGAGTAAAACTCACCTTAAGGTAGGGCTGCGTCAGTGCGGTAAGCACGTGATTGGTCTGAGCTTAGGGTACGAGTAAGGCTGCCGAGGCGAATAGGTATGCGGGGATGTGGGGTGCGGAGAAAATCATAGTATGGGAGCTACATGGCCAGTCCATGGTTGATACCTAGTAACTCGGTCGTAGTGGATTATCATCTGATCTTTGCATAATATACAGAAGGAATGCGAGTAGACGTCCCCAATACAGATCTGGGACCATCTCGGTACAAGTAGGTAGGATGTCTCTAAACGTCAGGGTTGCCAAGAATGCAGCCACCAAATCTGCAAACCTCCTGAAAGCTATCCAATACACACATCCCTCCACCTGTCCGTGTCACGCCACCGCTACAAGCAACCATGCTTCATCGGCGCTTTTTGGCCAGACAAGAAGGTCGCTCGCCACGCCCGTTGATGCCTCAAGGAGAAGAGAATATGCGTTCGAGATGGCAGCATCCAGTATTCGGTTCGGGCCCGGTTGTACAAAAGAAGTGGGCATGGACTTCAAGAATATTGGTGCAAAGCGGGTCTGCGTCGTGACCGATGGCACTGTATCAAAGCTGGATGCTATGAGCCAAGTCATAGAGGGTTTGAGTAGGGAAGGAGTAGAATTCACAGTCTACTCCAAAACCAGGGTGGAGCCCAAAGACAGCTCGTGAGTAGTCGAGGGCCTGCCCATAGAAGTCGTGACACAAATAACAATTGAACATTAGAATCAAAGAGGCCATCGAATTTTCAAAAGCCTACGGTCCGGATGCCTTTCTTGCAGTCGGAGGTGGCAGCGTATTTTCCCTGCTCATTCACCTGAGCCTGGAAAGCACTGACTTCCCCAGGTCATTGATACCGCCAAGCTCATGAACCTGTACACATGCTTCCCCGAAGCAGACTTCCTCGACTTCGTCAACGCGCCTCTCGGCCGTGGTCTCCCCATCACCAAAGCGCTCCATCCCCTGATCGCCGTCCCAACCACCGCCGGCACCGGCAGCGAGACCACAGGAACCGCAATCTTCGACCTAGTAGCCAAGAAAGCAAAGACCGGCATCGCTCACCGCGCCCTCAAGCCGACCCTCGGGATATGCGATCCGCTAAATACGCGCACAATGCCCAGCGCCGTGCACGCCTCCTCCGGCCTCGACGTCCTCTGCCACAGTCTCGAATCCTGGACCGCGATACCGTACAACACCCGCACGCCCCGGCCCACGAACCCGATCAATCGCCCAGCATACCAGGGCGCAAACCCCATCTCCGACATCTTCTCCCTGCAGGCGCTGCGCCAAACGATCAAATACCTCCCCCGCGCAGTCAAAGACCCCGACGACCACGAAGCCCAGTCGGAGATGCTCCTCGCGGCCACGTTGGCAGGCGTCGGGTTCGGCAATGCGGGCGTGCATCTCTGCCATGGCATGAGCTATCCAATCTCCGGGCAGAACCCGGGCTACAAACACCCCGGCTACGCGGTCGACTCGCCCATTATCCCGCACGGTGTGTCCGTGGCTGTCACCGCTCCCTCGGTGTTTAAATTCACCGGGGCATCTAATCCCGAGCGGCACCTGGCGGCTGCGGAGGCCTTTGGTGTGGACACGAGTACAGTGAAGAGGGAGAGTGCGGGGGAGGTGCTTGGGGAGGCGGTTGCGGACTTCTTGGTCAAGATGGGCGATCAGCCGAGGGGATTGAGGGCGTTGGGGTTCAAGGCGGAGGATGTGGAGGGGTTGGTGGAGGGGACTTTGCCGCAGAAGAGGGTGCTGATGCTGGCGCCTGGGTTGGCGGAAGAGGTCGATGAGGAGAGGGAGCAGTTGCGGGGGCTGTTTGAGGGGGCGATGAGTTATTAGGATGGGATGCTTGCGAGGGTGGTTGATTGAGGATCGACGGAAGATGCGTTGCGAGTGGTTGGATTTAGCTGCCTGTCGATTGTGATATATGTATGTGCCCGACTGTATAGTTGACGTGTTATATGTTTCAAAGCATTCGCGATGACCGCATTCATGAGCAACGCCCTTTTCGGACTAAAAAAAAGTACATATTCAGTTCTGAGTTCCCTTGATGAAAAAGCAGTCGAGTACCATGTCATCTCGTGCCAATGGCAAGGCGTTATACCGTAAATTCAGCCAAAAGAAAATCCCCCTTGTCCAATTCAAATCCTGATAGGTTCTGAGCTCGGCAAGTCCCGAAAACATTGAATAGTCTACCGCAGTGCTGAGAAGTCTATGAAGCTTACCAACTTTCGAGGGTGTATGTGTACATATCTTGCTTTACCTAAGAAGAATCCCGAAATCGTCATACGGTCAGATCATCGAACAATCGAGCCGCCAAACCATTCAGTCACCAACCCGCAGCAGAACTCACCAATCTGTAGAATCTGATGGAACCGTGAAAAGGTACAGTAGCGAAGTCGTGAAAGCCGTTGTTGAAACCGTGTGTTTTTCACGAGATCAAGAGATGAGAAAGATCGCGAAACGGCGGGATCGTGAGATCCTGTATATGTTGTGTCGTCAAAATGGGGCAGGATGAAGTCGTAAAGGCATGGAGTCGAGAGAGATCTTGGGAACTGTTTGATGAGGGTCTAGAGGCAGGGAAGCTGAAATGGGTACTGGCGAGAGCATATATGTGTCCTATCGCTGTAATTTCTGACAATCATACTAGGGTATAGACACGACAAACCATGAAGGCGCCTCCCGTCTAATGTAGGGTTCAAACGTCTATGGGGCTCGGAAATGTATTGGTAAGGAATTGCATCCTAACTCGATAAGGCCGGTATATACAGATCCCATCCTCGGAAACCACTCTTGGTGCAGAGAACATAGGATCGCTGGGTCTTCCCCTTCACGATGGCAGAACGGTACTCAAGAAGCTTCGTGTATCTCAAAGCCTTCCGGGCCGATTTTCTTGATCGGTATATTCTTAGACATATGGTTCCGGTATGCCGGCGTTGGTCGAGGGCCTAGGGTATGATGAACCAAGTCTTCGATGGCGCTGGCCCACTTGACTAATGTGCACTCGCTCCAGGCGGTGTGTTGTATCGAGAGGCTGACAGGAAATCCCGCGGAGTCTAGGCCGATGGGTACGCAAATGATTGGATATCCTAGGAGCATTAGGCATATGATAGTACTCGTTGTAATGAGGGTGTGGAATACCAGCTTGTGCGGCAATTTGCTGACCCGCCCCTTTGCGATCACAGAGTAGCAAGGCGTCAAGCTCAACCGACTGGCCTTCTTCTGTAATAGCTGTCAAAGCGGCGTCGATACCGTTTTCGCGGCACTGAGATTGTATGTGCTTCAAAGCTTGTTGATATGTTTCGTCTTCGATCCCACGAGATTCTGCCACTAATCGAAGGTTGTCCTGATGAAGTAAGCAAGTGGTGGTAGCCTACATTGGTGTAGATCTACTTGTCCTGATGGGAAAGCCGGTATGTCACCAGCTTCTGCACCTTCAGTGCCGGTATTACGATCGTTGAAGTCTACAATATCTTCCACTGTCTTCATTGAAGTATCCGAGAGCTGCGCTAAATAATCGTTTATACCATTGTAAGCATCGACCTTTACGACCGTGAACTCGGACTGCGATGGGTCCCCACGGTTCCTACCAATATTAGCGGTCATGTTGAAAGAATCACTGACGATGCTTACCAGTCCCAACTACCATCCAGGCTTATACGATCTTCCGCACATGGAAAGTCGGTGCGGATCACTTGTGCACCTGCTTCTTCAATGGCTTTCAGAATCCTTTCAGCGACGAGCTTTAGATCTGGAGCTACTGAGTCCCAGCAACGCTTCCATGGCAGCCCAAATTTTGCACCTTTCAACGCGCTCCGAGAGGTGATATGTTTCGAATAGTCTTCCTCATAACCGAATGGACGTGAAAGTGTCATGTTGTCTTCAACGTCCTTGCCGGCTATCGCAGTAAGTCCATGTACTGCATCCGCTACTGTCCGACCAAAACACCCGACAGTGTCTAGATTCTTGCTTATTGGAATCACCCCAGTCCTAGAAGTTAAACCAACTGTAGGCTTGATGCCAACTACGCCGTTGATACTAGCAGGGCCAATTATCGATGTGTCTGTCTCAGTCCCAAATGCCAGCGGAACGATATTCGCAGACACACCTACAGCGGAGCCAGAGCTTGAGCCAACTAATTACGTTAACGCCATCAGCTAGCTAGCATTCTGCATCGAATGAGCTCACATGGGCTGTAAGAGAGGTCATAAGGATTCCGGACCTGACCTCCACGAGGCGAGTAACCAGTTGAATAGCTAGTAGATCTTACGGATGATAGCTCGCTCATATTGCTATGTCCTAGGATAATGGCACCCGAGTTCCTTAGAAGACTGATGATGTGAGCATCTTGAGATGTTTTGATACCAAGCAAAGCCCATGAGCCGGCGGTAGTCTGCATCTTGTCTTTTGTGCTCATATTCTGCAGCAGTCAGTTTTGAGGTTCCCAGAGTCTGCTGACAAAAGCGCACATCTTTGACCAAGACGGGGATACCGTGCAGGCTGCCTCGAACACTCCTGCAGATTAAGCTCCTGTCAGCGATTCCATTTTCCAGGATTAGCAAAATAATCATCAAGACAAGCCTCCTGTGGAGGCAGACTTTCCCATGACCGATCAACATGGTGCGTCACTTGTGGCGGACGTTAAAACTTCAGATGGCCTTCGAATCCCAATAATAATTATTCAGGGACCAACAGCTCTCCCCTGTGTTTGGAACGAATTACAGGAAGAGTGATTTACTGTGATGTTTGGTTTCTTCTTTCTTATCTGTGGGAAGTGCTCTGTCAACATACTCACAGTATTCCGGAGTACTCAGAAGAAAGTCATAGTAAGTGATAGGGTAGTAGTATAAATAAACCGTGGCTGGAAGAGACCCACCTATTGACGCATTAGGAGTCAGCATGTTCGTACTCAGGTCAGCCTTGAAGTGCTCAATATAGCTGTTACACTGCCGTGTAAGGACCTACCCTTGTTTCCGTCCATTATCGAGGCTCTCAGCAATTGCCACGGCATCGGGATTGATTTCTATTATGGCTTCCAGATATGGATTTACCTGCATTGAGTTTAATCCAGACTGCTGCGGGAGTTCAGAGCCTTGGTCTTACGAACCACCCGGATGCGTTCAAGGCAGAAATTCACATAATCGACTGAAGTTATCTGGCCGTCAGCGAAGTAGGATTGCAATTGCTCAATAGTAATCTCATAGAGATCGAAATCCTTTAAATTGCCCAAATGGAAGCAAGGCGGGCCATGCTGCTGTGAGTGGGAGCGGCTTTGCTTCATACTTTCCATGATTGCAATCATGGGAAAGCGTTGAATCGCGAACTTGCAAATGAGTACCTTAACAACTGTGAGCATGTGAAAGCTTTCCCCAGGGCTGCTCGATGGTACTTACCAAGATTATTGCTGGTAACAGCCCTCGCTTATATCGATTGCAATTGCATTAGAAGTCGCTTTCCGATTGTTGCTCTGATTGATCCTTTGCTTAGCATGGTCATCTGGAAATTTGCCAATGAAGAAAACTATAGCATTTAATGGCTAAATCGGAGCCACTTCGGGAAAGGTAGTAGGAGATCTATGACTTTTTCCTTTGGTTGCAACACAGTATAATGCCTTCATCTGAAGCCTGTAAAGGTTCATGGAACAGAAAGCGTGAATGAAACAAAAAGCGCAGCACTCTCGGACGGATTGGTAACCTGCTATCGTAGAACCCGACCTCACAGTACGAGGTACCCATTCCGACTCCAACGATCTACAGATCGAACTTCGCTCTTTACCTTTACTTCGCGAAGTCGAACGCTCACACCACAGATGCGCCGAATGTGTTTGGTGCGTTCTAACTGAATCTCAACCATGTCGAAGTGCACACTGACTGACTGAGAGTACGAAACAATACTCGTATCTAGCTAGCTGCCCTATCAGACCTCGAGATGAATCCACCTCATACAAAGCAGACTACCTACCAATTGAGAGAGCGGTCCTCTAGTGGAGCATTCGCGACGACTGTCCAAGTGAACCCTCGAACCATACCATTCGAGCGACTCGCATGGAACTCCTTTCCAATGGATGGCAGTGTTGACGCAATGGAATGAAAGCAAGAGATTTTCGCGGTCAGAGGGATTTTTGAGAGAGCCCCACACAAGAGCGAACAGATCTTGTCGACTCTCACGTGTCAACAGGTCTCTATGCGAACCAAACAGCGCCTTTGCTGTCATCTACTTCGTGCCACGCTGTGTGGCATAAGAAAATATTGGAGGAGACGCAATGCTGCAAAGTGAAGCCAATTGGTGAGCGTCATGACCTACTGCAAGATGGTGTAAACAAGCAATTACTCTTCTTTCCGGTGTCGGCCTAGATGTGAAGATTTATCGTCAAAATATAGGGTAATCAGCTGCAAATTTCAGAGTCAGGTATATTTCTATTGACCATGAGGCTTGTTGAACGCATGGAGATCTCCGAAGTCCGAAGAACCTCTGTACGGAGTACATACAGGTACCTCCGTCAAAAATTTCCTATCATGTAGGGTGGGTGGGGTGGGGTTCATGCAGGGTCCATTCGGATGCTGCACCGCCACTGCCGCTCCACAGCTCGCCGAGCATGTGATCGCTCTTACCCAATATCATGAATAATGTATTCACTGACCCAGTGACCTTCTGATGACGTGCCTGCAACGTGAAACCTCTCATATATAAGTCGCTGCCTCTCGCCTGTCTTCTTCCCTTTTACATCCAACCTGACCACTTCCAAAAAACTTCAAAAACCCAACTTCATTCAACTCACTCAAACAAACCAAGTACTATCTTCTACACCAACTTACGCAATGGATACCGTCAAGTCAGTTCTCATTTCTCCTACCCATAATAACCACCATCGTCGCTAATCATATCTTTTAGGAGCACCATCAACAGTGCGTCCGAGACCATCCAAGGCAAAGGTGCTGAGGCCAGCAAGGAGGCAAACAAGGGTAAGCCAGCTACCACTCACCATCTCCCAAAGAGTGTGGTCTAACATTGCCTTGCAGAGACCGCAAAGAGCGACAACGCATCGCTCGGAACGCGTGCTGAGGCTGCCAAGGACGCCGCCAGCGACAAGGTTGACGAGACTTCCCACTCGGTATGCCCGCTGCCATCTGGATTATTGCTACGAGGTCGCTAACATTCATCCTTCAGGCTAAGTCTTGAGTGTTGAACTCTTAAGGGATGGAGCGGCTGTGATGCTTTTACCTTTCGGTTCTCTGATGGTATTACTAGCAACCCACTTTGTAGGACAGGCCTGGGGGCATCATGAATAGCTTGAATAGCTGAAAAAACTGGGATACATTCTTTCCCATACCATTCTGTGCATCTCTGATTCGTAGTGACTTCTACCTGATGGTGTTCGCTGATTGACCTGCCTTCATCTTGCAAGCCTTGTGAGACTGTCAACAATCGAATCCTTTATGTGGCGTGTGAATTTGTGTGACCGCGGGGTATGGTGGGGTCGATTGTCGAAGGGTCCAAGCACGTGGTGAAAGTGGGGTGGTGGGATGATGGCAGGGCCGAGGCCCGGCGGCGTTTTCCGCGCCAGTCCCTGAATTATTTCTTCCTCGGCTGCACCCTGGCGTCCATTTGCCGGGCTTGATGTCATGAACATCCCCACAACGACGCTACTCTACAAGTCAGTATCATCGTTGAGGAAAGATACTTACCTTCACAATGACACCTTCAGTCCCAAGTAGTTTCGGAATCTCAGCCCATAATACAAAATGGCAGCGTCAGCAGCAGGAAAACGTATCGTCTTCACGGGCGGTTCCGGAAAGGGTTCGTGCACGATTTCTCCTTCGTCTCCTGTCCCTTTCGTAAAAAGATTCTCATCGAGTTTCTCGCATTGTCGACAAGCATCTCTAAGTCCTCCATCGTTAACAATAATCTTCAACAGCCGGCAAACACTGCATCCCCTACCTCCTCAACGCAGGCCACCAAGTCCTCAACGTCGACCTTGCTCCCCTCCCCCACCCTACGGTTCACACCCTAAAAGCAGACCTCACCGACTCGGGCCAAACCTTCAACGCCCTCAGCTCGCACTTCCACCTCTCCCACTACGAGAACCCGCGACGGCCCGATGGCTCCGGCGTGCAGACCCCGGACGCAGTCATCCACTTCGCAGCCTACGCGCGCAACATGCTGGTCCCGGACTCGGAGTGCTTCAGAGGCAATGTACTGAGTACGTACAATGTTATTGAAGCAGCCTGCAAGCTCGGGATCAAGAAGATTGTCATTGCGAGCAGTGAGACGACGTATGGGGTATGCTTCGCACAGGGGGACTGCGATTACCATTCTTTCCCGCTGGAGGAGGATACGTATGATAATGATCCGGAGGATACCTACGCCACGAGTAAACTGTGCGGAGAGCGCTGTGCAAGGAGTTTCGCGAGAAGGTTTCCGGGCACGGATATCTATGCGTTGAGGATCGGGAATGTAATTGAGCCGCATGAGTATGAGCGGGATTTTCCAGAGTATGTCA
Source organism: Physcia stellaris (assembly GCA_018902385.1). Taxonomy (NCBI): domain Eukaryota; kingdom Fungi; phylum Ascomycota; class Lecanoromycetes; order Caliciales; family Physciaceae; genus Physcia; species Physcia stellaris. The sequence continues at coordinate 317,665 of JABSSW010000015.1, read as the reverse complement.
ATAAGCCGGAGACGAGGAAGAGGAATGCCTGGAGTTACATCGACGCCAGGGATTTGGGGCAGATTTGCGATTTGTGTGTGAAGAAGGATGGGCTCGGATTTCAGGTCTTTAATGCGACGAATGATACGATTACCACAAAGGTTCCGACGAAGGAGTACTTGAAGAGTATCTGTCCGAACACGCCTATCACGAGAGAGATGGGAGAATGGGAGGCACCGTTGACGAATAAGAAGATTAAAGATGTTTTAGGTTTTAAGGAAGAGCATAACTGGAGGAAGTACGTCAAGGTTTGAGGTGCAAGTCTTGTTCCCAATTTCATGCGTGCTAGATTTAAGAATTAGCACATCCTCTCTATTTCTGTTTAAGATGCAAGATCGCCGTAACATACGCAAAGGCAAAAGCAACTCCAGCCACTTGAGATCTCGTAAACCGTTATTCTATATCCCCCCTCTTTTACCGTTCAAAAACTCTGGACCTCAAAGCCAGGCCAGATGCTGAGGCTGCTCAGCGAGCAATGCAGTGCTAGTGAAGGATATACGTGGAGTGCCAGAAAGCTCATCAAGCGGCTTTGCTCACGGTTTTGGATACCTTGAGGAGATCAGTACACCTCACAAAGCATCCATGCCGCATCTCCGTCTCCCCATTAGAAAGTCGTGCAACTGGTTTTGCTCGGCCATGCACGGTCGTCTTCGCATATGTGCTTATGTCTGTCTCCGAATCTACGGTTTGTACAGCTTGGCTTTACCCAACCATCCACGACCGTCTTTCTTGATATGTTCCAAACCCTCGTGCATGAAAGTCTTTGCCAGGACATCACCTTCCGAGCCATGCCGGACCAGGAAAACGTCATGTTTCGGCCTCTCATCGAGCTCCAGGTCTTCATCGAGGTCCAGCTTATCAAGCACGTCCTTCCCATCATCATCGACGTCAACGGTGAACCAGGCACAGCAGCCTCCCTCGCAGGTCCGCTGCGCACCCCCCATCACAGGTGCAGTCTGAGGCCCACAATCCCTCTCGTAGCCCTTGAGATCGGAGTAGTGAGGGACCTTGTAGAGCTGCCCGTTGGGATGCAGGAAGACGACGCTCATGCCGATGCCTTTCCGAGCGAGGCGGACGAATTGGGGTGATTCCCTGGGATTCGAAGGTACGTGGAGGACGAGGAGGCCGGATGGCATCTTGCACCAGGGATTCAGATCCGCTAATCGGGATTTGAGTTTGTTGAATTTGGTTGTGATAGCCGAGGGGAGGGGAGATTGATGGGGGACTTTGCTGTGGTTTGTGGTTCTGTTTCTTTTGTTTCTAGTGATACTTGGGGGCTGATAGGGAGGGTTTGACTGAGGGTGGTTGACACTTTGGCAACGGCGGAGATTTTGGTGATGGATTAGAGCCATGTAGAAGAAGGCCGTACCTTCCATGGCTGATAGAGAGTTGTGTGATGTGTGTGATGTGATTGCCTAGCACAACGACACAGAATCTTTCGTCATGTTACTTTGGAAATCGAGAACAACGATCAGCATCCGAGGATAGCCAGCTTACAAAGAAATGTGATGAGCATTTCGTAGGTAACAGAGACCTAGTTGGAGCTGGTCAATGCCAGAATCGTTGATTGAAGCGTTGATAACTGGATCAAAGACGGCAGGCGCGACTCGTTGCTTGCTGAACAATGGACGCTCGTGATACAAATGGCCCACCTCTGTTCAACGTACGCTGTTACACAGATACCTACCTACCTTGAGGACCCCTACAGAGTCTCACCAAGAAAATCTGGCTACTTCAGGTAGTGATTATCAGAGACATGGTAGTCTCTCTTTAAGTAAATGAATGGGACAAAAGTATTGCACAGGGGGCAAAAACATCATGAAAATTGACTAAGTCACCTATGTGTATCGCACGTCCTGGTTCGAATTTTTTAGGATAGAATACCCCGACAGACCTGCGATTTACCCGACTTGGGACGGAATCAGGAGATAGTGCCTTTTCCATATCGTATTCATATGCTTTGCGCCAAGGACGAGTACGCGTTTTGGTATATCAGTGACGATGTCTTCAAGGCAGAATCGCACCACTTCAGACCATGGAATAAGTATATTCCAGGTCTTGGGTTAGCACGGACAGTTTCACGTCTCGTGGTGATGTTTTGTCTGTTGAACCGGTCGGATTTTGTCATTTCGAGGCTCTCAACTATGCATGCAATCCTTTTGGCCCATTCTCTTACTAATAGATTGTATCCTTTGGAATTCCTACAAGACGCCGCTACTAACGTGCATTGTCACGATCTCGTAAACACGGCTGACATTTCTACTTCAACAGAAGCCCTTTTAGCACAGCACGACCGTAGACAACAAGCGTAAGATTCACAGCTGTTACAAGAGCAGGCTTCCGGAAACCCTTGTATACTGCGCAAGAGCCTTTACTCGTGACTGTGATACAGATAGGGCAAAAGCTCCTTCGCTGTCTCTCTTCATGTCATAAATTCGGCTTTTTGGGGATGTCAGTCTCGGATGAGCGTTTCAAGAACACCACATCAAGAATATTCTCTTTGTTGCAAAATGCGTTTGGGATCTTACGCCCTCTCGAGTTGGGGATCGCTTAATCGCTGGGCTACGACAACACCTTACTCGTAGGAGACAGCTTGGCCTCAGGTTCATAAGGTTCTTGAAAGCTCCATTGCAATTCGGTCAGAATGCCGGGGTTTCGGAGCCAGTTATGGGAAAACAATGCTTTCCATCGCTTCAGTGTATGATAGAATTCCAGGAAGTCCTCTCTACCAGAATCATGTGTCATGAACAGGAACCAAGGTTTACGGGCGTCCTCAGAGGTCTGCATATCTGGCGGATCGGTTACTTCTCTCGATCTTTGCAAGCGAATAGCGTTTGTTGCTGGCCAATGATCGCCCTCAAGCACAGCGCCGCCGCCAGAGTACATGTCTATTTCGAAGCGTCGCAGCGAAACGACATGTCTAACCTCAAGTTGGGCCTCATCATCATGGAATAGTAGAAATCCATGCCTATAGGAACTTAGCAGCTATGCTCATAACAAAGTAGGTTGCAGAAATTTACCGGAAGACGATGAAATACGTGTTCGGTGCTCTGTTCCTATGACTGCGTTTAGGTATTTTCAGAGTCGGATCCTCAGCTGCGAGAGCTGTCTCTCTTGCATGGCGGAAAACCACCTTGTACATGCTTGGAAACACTACAGAGACTCTATCTCCAAACACTAGCCGAGACTTCGGACGATCTCTCCTATCAAACCATTCCCGTGAGATCTCGAAGGTGCTTGCATGAAAGATGCCATCGATATCACCTTCGCCCGAAGGTGAACTATCTAAAAGATCCAAGGTCTTTGTGGGCGTATGATCAACATCAAACGGAGAGGTTGCGCTCATGAATCGTGCAATTATCGAAGATGCTCGGGCAACCCCTTCATGGTCTTCTATATCAGACCGAAACGGCACAGCATCAAACTCTTCACTCAAGGTTCCATCACGCCTCATATTCACGATGGAATCCAGCGTTGACCTAGCCGTTTGAGATGTACGAGAAGTTCTAAAGGATTTGAGAGTCATGGTGTCATCATCCTCGTCTGGCTCGGTGTACAAAAAACTGTCATCCGTGTCTTGAAGTCGAAGAATGCAGGCTTCTCCTTCAGCCCTGAGCGCAATGAAGCTATCCGCCACTGAGACTCGATCGAGCTGCATATCTCTAACAGATTATCAGTCTTTGAACCAACTTGAAGAATAGATTATCGATACGTACGGTGGTGGAACTCTGTTCGAAAGCATCATCATCATCATTAAAAGTATGTTGATTTTCATACTATTGACGCGGTCACGTTGAGCTTGCAGCTCAGCAGCTTGGAAAGCCCATTTTGTCTTACCACGCAAAGACACTCCTTGGTCAGTGCTAGCACTATGACCGCGATAGAGATTTTTGCGGTAGAGGTCCAGCTCTGAGAACAGAGTGGTCGTTTCTTCAACGATTTGAATCGTTAAAAGACTGGCCTCGGTATCCATTGATCTACTTTGCTGATCCAGAAAGTGCCTTAATTGGTCAAGGATTCTCGACAGGAAGTTCAACTCACGACCAAAAGCTGCGATTTGTTGCTCTGCTCCTCTATACTTGCTCGATATTTCAACTATGGACTTTGAGAGAGCAGCAGCTGTAGCGATTAGCCCAACGATGGCAGATGCCTCGCCTACCCCCGCCATCCTGACGAGCCGGATTATTGACCTTTATCTAGAGCTCGCGATCGACTGCTACTGCGATACGCAACAGGCGACGAACGAATTGATCCATAAGCAGGAAAATTACTTAGCAAATAATTGTGTCCAATGAGAAGATTTGCAATTTGGACAATTCGCTGCGGCGCTGGCCAAACTCCCATGTTCAAGTCGCTTGATTGCAAGCAGGAAACCTAGGATCATCACATTTGGATTAACCATCGATTCATAAATCATCGATTTGCAGTAGAACTCGTGAATGTAACTTGATGGATATCATGAGGGTATAAATGTGCTCTCATGTCTCTTAGAGTCCCTCCTACTCCACGACCACTTGGGAGCTGAACGTCAGATGTTTCCTCTGACACTCGCGCTATCCTAAAGGGACTAGCAGCTCTGTGTTCCGATCACAAGTGTGTGGGCGACGAGAACAAGAAAACGGTATCCGTACATACTCGTAATTGGTCAATAAGCGACATATCACGTGACTAACCTCAAATGCTTGGCAGTAGGCCTACGAGAAATCCGCTTGTAGCACATCCACAGATTTTCAATCATATGCACCCCCAGAACCACGATACCAGAACCAGATTGCACTCCTTATTAGTGCCCTGTTATACCGTCTCTGCATTCTGCTAAGATCCCTATTTTCTACAAGGAGCACTGGTCCAATCTCGCGAACTTCTACCGAATACTCATAGATTGCATACAGATTATCTCCGCGTTACTGCGTTGAGCAATGAACATCGCGAACGCCATGTTCTATGGATCCTCCCTATCCATTCCTTCCGACGAAGCTCTCGAGACAGGATATAACCTAACGACCCATCGGTAGCGCCGGCGCATACTGATTGAATAGGTTGACTAAATGGGCAATCGCGGCTGGTTCCAAATTACCTTCATGGATGATTGCAAGATCGTACTTCCTGCTCAAGGGGTATGTGATATGCGCCGTCGATTTCCGATCGAAGAAGCGAATACCCTGATGGATGTACTCTGTCGTCAATGAGCCATGCATGGAAAGTTCTTTGAAGCCTGGTGAACGATCTCTATGATCTCGAACAGAGATGTACTCCTCCTCACGCTTGTTCTCCAACCCACGGCCATTGTGGGTAAATAAAGGTAAGGCGATGTAGTGCCGAGCATAACACGCTACAACGATCATCTTTCGGTTCTTTGAGTAAATATTTCTAGTATTACCGCTTCCATCTTTAGGGGTACAGTCGTTCGTCACCCCTGTAGTCATTACCGTGTTGCCGGTAGTCATGATTGAATTTGCGGCCTTAAAGTCTTCTTCGTGTAGAGCAGCTCTTATGATTAGTCCTGGCTTGAAGAAGTCTCTCCGATATAATCTTGGGATATTTGGGTTACCGACAGTCAAATTCGGACTGGGTGCGTACCTATCATTGTCCTTGTAGACTGACACGAATTGGGTATTCTGTGGACCCCCACGATATTGACTGGCTCTACTGACTGCTGCAGCGCTTGGCCCACGCAGTTGAGAACCCAGCGTCTGCTGTTCAGTAGTAGATTTGCCATTGAGATTTGGTATACGCCAATTGACGTCCATACGCCTTGGAATACTCACGAAGCCGGCTTGACTAGCAAGTACAGAAGCTCCGTCTTTGACTCCTAGTTTGGATGACTTAAGCGAAGCGAAATTTACCGGTTTCTTAGCACGTTGGACGGTTGAGAAGCCTTCCTCTTTAACCGGGGCCAAACGCGTCTGAGCATTGCCATATGGATTGCTCAGACTGAGAGATTCGAGACTATTGCCTGTCCTCGAAATGTCAAGATTTAGCTGGGACTCGGACGTTAGGGTGGTTGAACTTTGAAGGGTGTGTTGGTGATGCATCTTTCGCTGCTGTTGGCTAAAGTGTTTCTTTCGTTAAGGTAGTCAATGGCTGACAACTTCGAAATCTGAAGGACTGTTTAGTCCCGAAAGTCAGGAATCGTTGATCCCTAAATAAGAAGCCAGCAAACATGGGGCTAGCGACCAGTCAATGGCATTGTATTGTGATCACTTCCTGGCATCAATGACATTGTCTCGCGCCATCTTCATGATACAGTAACAGAGAGGAGGTGGAGCAAGCCTGTCTTTGTTCCGAATTGTGTTGGAGTGATGTATCATTGTCTGCAAATTTAGACATCACTGCCCGTTTGACAAAGGACATATTTGGATCCATCAGATTATTTAATGGGCTGCACTTACAGAACAGGAATTACTTAAAAATTACTTAGAAATCAACAGACTCCGGGACACGCCTACACTTAAAAGAAAAAGCTTCCTCTGCCTTTCGTAGCTACGACATGATTCACCCACAAGAGATTCGACAGTACCTGGAGCAGGCTCTCAGGAAGATCCATACCCCTCTACGACTAGGTCGCTTGACGAGGCCTGATGCTGAACATCAAGCGTCAGTTAATACGGGGCCAATGTACTCCTTTCTGCACTGGTTTACGGGCCCAGCCCGCCACGGGAAATGGGATGCGGGATCGGAAGCACGGCGTCTCGAAGAAAGGATGGTCCAGAGAGACGCGCAGGATTTCAGTAGCGATAAGTCTACATCCAGCCAAGAAGCTGGCGGTAGAGACACTTCTCAGGATCATGACGCTGGTGGAGGATCCCAGCTTGATCGTCCACATTCCAGGTCTAGCCACGACAGGCAGAATTGTGAGTCCGAGTCATCTTTGCAAGGGCGGCAGGTCTCAGAAGTTGACACGGGTGTCGCGGCATCTCAATTCTCCTTCCCAGAAGAAAATCGAATTGTGATTTTCCAAGATCTGATATCTGTCCTTCTGACAGAAGAGACGCTGAAGCATATAAGCGCGACGATTGTTGCAAGCAATTCCCTGAATCAGCAGCAACGTAGATATGATCAGGTCAGGAAGGAAGCTAGCATTGGAGAAACCTTCCTGAGAAACGCGGAGGCTCACATCAACAATGTCGAAACTCCAGAAGACTACAGAGAATCACAGAAAGAGAGTCTACAACAACGACTACCCCAAGTAATGGAGAATATACGACGGGCTAACGAAATGGAGAGAGAACTTGGTATCCAGAAATGCAATCTTGAGTACTCACGTGGACGGCTTGATCGCGTCTTCCAACAAGTACTGACTGAAGTTGGCATGATGGACGGGCCGGAAAACGAGGCCTTTGTAGAGCAGCGACAAGCGGGTACGGATGACGAACCTACGATCCTAAAGCAGCAGATAGTACCCAGTTCTGGAGATGCTATCCGCCGGCACCAGTCGAGTGCAGAGAGCGGCCTTTTGCTTCCAGAGCCGCAAAGCAACCAAGAAGGTTTGGTAGGCACAACAGCCCTGCTCGACAGCACAATGGGAAGTGTTGGTGAAGACTCCACAGTATATGCAGACGAGGATGTTGCTCTTAAGGCTCGGGCGCGGCTCAACCTTGCCACAGAAAAAGTTGAACAGGCTCAGGCGGCGTTCCAACAACGGCATATCGATCATCTGAACGACATCCAGGACTACGAGGATGTGTGTTCTAGAACTGATATCGACGTCTATCATGTCCAGAGAGGAGCAGAGCTGACGCGAGCGTATAGAGAGGCCGAAGGAGAATGGGAGAAAGCTCGTGAACAAGCAAAAGCTTTAGGTCTCCTAGCCAATCATGCTGCTCAAGAATTTGATTTTGTTGACGAGGACGACGATGGTTATCGCGAAAGCCAAGACCCGGCCCACAACATCGACAGCGCAAACCGATATTCTATCGAGTCATGGATTGCGGAAGTTGTTGGAGGCTTAGAAGAAGCAGGGCCGCCTGATTCTCAAGACCCAGAATGGTGTGCTGAATCTGTCAACATTTCGGATGCTGGGAGCGCAGTCAATACCTGTACAGCGTGGAGGAAGGCGATAGATTGTTGGCATGCCCAGCAAGCAAAGCTGAGATCGCAATTTGAGAACTTGCCAGATACAGCAGGGTATTAAAGAATTTAGTCCGCAAACTGTTGTCCTCTACTTTCGATAAAGTAATCACGAAAAGTAATCACGAAGAGGTAGAGAACACATGATCTTGTGCGTATAAACATGATTGTTTCAGAGGATCAAGCTATTAGGAAAACCTCTGAGACAACCTACCCAATTTAGCGGTATTTCCCTAGATCACCACCACTGTACTTAAATGGACTATGGAGGTGTTTCATAAGAGTCAATCATTTCGTTCATTTGGTGAGCGTAGCTACCGTCGTAGGGAGCGTGAGCAATGTAACCACGGTACGTACCCCAAACCACTCATTTCTGCAGACTTCTGATGTAATGAAGCAAGCTGCATGCTAGGATTTCCCAAATAACAGGCTTCTGAAGGTAGTGAGTATATATGTCTCCCATTGTGTCACCCAATTGATGAGGAGGAATCCTGTGGAGTCATCCAATTCAAGAAGATTTCGTAACCATCCCTATGAATATCACTCGAGGCACGCTGTAAAATCCACTCTGAAGGCATCGTCACCTTGCAGGTGAAGATAAAGACTTGAAACAATGGATTGTAAAACAACGTCTTCACAAGGTCTTTCACGGCGTTCTTACCAACCTCTTTGTTCTTGGGGAGTAGACCGCCTTGTTAAAGCGCAGCTTTGTTCAAGTACTACTTATCTTTATTCAAAACACCTTGTCCTTCTCTTACTTTCCTTCGGTGTCACTGCTCACTCGTTACAAACTGTCTTAAAAAGTCTGCTGGACAGAAACCATCTACCACCACCATCATCATGCTCACGGCTTATCGCGCTGCCCTACCGGGCACTGTTCTACTGTCTAGTATCGTAGCATTCAGCCTTGCGATATGCTGCCTACTCGCTGGGACAAACCCCAGCACACTCCCCAACATGCAGCTCTACATCCTCAATACCTCCAAAATCGGACCCAGTCTCTCACGGCAGATGGGTCTCCCAGCCCCTGACCCAAACTTCAACTTCAAATCCATATTCTCTCGCGACGTTGATGCCAAGCTGGACGATGCCAAAGCCTCAGTGTCCATTCAGAGTCGTGACATTGGGAACGCCATCCAAAATCCGAAAGGCGCCCTAGACAGCGCGGGAGCTGCCGTCTCCTCCACCGTCAGTAACGGTAAAGGCGCCGTCCAGTCCGCTGCCGCCGCTGCCGGTAAACTCGGCGACAAACTCGGAGACAAAGCCAAGAACGCCACGGGAGAGATCGTCAGCACATTCATCAACGAAACCATTTCCACGCTCGGAATCCAAGACTTCTACATAGCCCATCTGCTCACCTATTGCTCGGGACGCTACACGAGCGGGAAATCCAAGCAGGACATAACTTACTGCTCCAACGGCAAGCCGAACCGTCTCCACAACGGCACAGCAGGTGCCAACTCCACGAAACATGCAGATGGCCCCTTCGATTTCGTCGAGAAGCTCCATCTCCCGGATCCCATATCCTGGGCCCTGAAAGCCATCACCCTTCTCTCGAAAGTCATCGCCGTGATCTATATCATCGCGCTCATCACCCTCGCCGTCTCCGTCGTGGCATCCGGACTCAGCATCCCTGGCTCCATCACCTCCGTCACTGGCGGCTCCTCGAAGCTTCGCTATGCGAGCTTGGTTGGCAGCGTTACGGCGTTCCTATGTCTCCTGCTGGGGAGCCTGCTGGTGAAATTCATGTCGAATAAGGTTGTAAATTTCTTTGCCGCGCATGAGGGATTGGGGGTACAAGCGGCCAAGGGACAGAACTTCATGGGTGTCAGTATTGCTGCGGTAGTCTTTACGGGGATCGCGGTAATGGTGGCGTTGGCGGATGTGATTGTTGGGAGAGCTGTCGGGAAGGTGGCTAGGGTTGGAGAGAAAATGCTGCCGACGGGGATTGGCAGAACGATGGGTGGGAGGCAGTGGTTTGGACGGGGCAAGGGGAAGAAAGCTAAGAAAGAGGAGTGGGAGATGGATGAGGAGGAGGCAGGGTTGCGTTGATGAGGTGTGGTGAGGCGTGGTAGTTTTTGGACTTTGGATAGGAGCCTGCTGGTCAGGGGTACTTGGACTGTAAAAGTAGTTTTCAAGGCCAGGTCTGAAGACATTGGAATAGCTGGGATGTTGACGATCAGGCAGCAGCGAGTCAACGTCAAGATCCTCAGAGGCCATCACACCGCGCAATTATTTGCAAAGCGGCTCTGTGGCCTGGCGACGCGCACCGATCGATAGTTTATGAGTGTACCAGTATCAATAATGAAAATCTAGACCTGGAGGCTGAATGTGCCAGAGATGATGGTGGTGAACGTGGAGCTTGCCTTCTCCATCTTCCAATGGGAGTATTTTAGCAATTCGAAGCATTCCTGGAAAGGATTGACAATGATACAAGTAAGTATATCTGCTGACGTATCTCGGCTGGTAGTTTGCGAACGTCCTGCTGTGGTTCATGAAAGCTCTGATTGGAGCTTGTTGATGACTTTGCTAGCAATAGTGAACAAAATGCCAGGATACATGAACGTTGTGTGTTGTCCGATGGCGCATGTACCTCGACGATAGTCCTAGAGAGTTGATTGATTGATTATTTATTTCATCAAGCTCTCGAAACCGACCTTAAAGGTTCGTTATACGGCTAAAAAAACAACCGAGCCAATCACCTTCTTGGCTCTATACAAACTACTCGTAGAACTAAGAGCAGGCCACTTCAAGCACCTTTACCCCTATGACCTCCCCTCACTCCCTTTCTGTACGAAAGTTTCCAATCAAATGCACTCCCTAGGCATCCTTTATTACTCGATCCTAAAGAGTTTACACCCCGATCTTGTGCCATGATAAGCCTAACCCGATCAGGACTGTGGCGTGGGCCTCCGTACTCCGTACACCAGAAACAAAACCATCACTCGTGAATTCGTGAGTGCATGGCGGTCGCTCCGGTCCAGCAAGATGTGCTTCAATACACTGTAGAAGTCTCCGGTCCAAAATCACCCTCAACTCGTCCTTTGGAGCTGCCTTTACCCGGGGCAATGCAAAGCTGTCCCGTTCGCATATTGTGTAATCACACGATATGCCCGAGTTCTTCCGATCACGGCCCAGCCTGACCCAAACCCCTGACTGGGATATCTTGGCATGTCAGTGTAATGTAACTCGGGGAAGCAGATAGCAGCTAGCAGAAGACTTCGCTGGTCGGTCTAGAACTCGATCAGATCATGCAATGGAACGCCCATCTCAGCTCGAGAGCCTTAAAAGCATCGCTCGACGCCCACGACCATTTTTCCAAGCATCGAACACTTTCTCATCGAGCTCTATACCGTTACCGAGCGCCAAAGGAATAATTGCAAAGCAAAATGCGCTCCTTTCTCATACCCTTCTGCCTTCTAAGCTTCGCCATCGCGACCCTCGCTATGCCAGTTGACGACCTAGCTTCCGCTATCAAGGAGCGTAGATTCAAAGACTGTGGAATTACCCCCCCAAATAAATGCCCAGGCGGGGCGTACCGTGATGTAAGATTCCTGGTACCACAAGATACTTCTTGTTCCTTGCCCTTTGAGATGCCATTTATCGCTGCCATCGGTTGCGGCTTCCCTCTCAATCCTTCCACTTCTTCCCATGCATAGCTTATTGCTTACTTTTGGATAGTGCTGCGGGAATTGTGCGGCGACCAAGGGGGAATGCCCTGTCTAGCTACTGCAATTTTGTATGGGATGGCTTGACTATTGTGACGTCTTTGAGCTGATCAGACCCCACAGTGCCATGAAGATTCTTACAATTGCCAAGGACGTCAAGAGAGAATAGCTCTTGTCGGACTCTGAGATGAGCTCCCATCTGCTTTGAGACTATTGTATCTCATTAGTTGCCACATTGGTATAGCGCGTATCAAGTAGGAGAGGCGGCTAGGGAGCGTGGGTATCAAGCTGTGGATGTTTATTGTTACCACTCCAAGGAGATCAATCTTATATTCTGTCTCACACCGTCCATTCTCCATCTTTGATTTTCTTGCTGTGTTTCATTGTTTACTTCTGGAAGTATATGGTAATTCAGTAAGCCAAGCTGAATTCGATTTCACGCGGTAAGATTCCGACTTCCTATCGCCATAGATTAGTGTCCGTTGTCCATATATTGGTCCATGAACGCACCATGATTTGAGTAATTACCGTTATTGATCGACTCCAGAAAATTTCGCCGACGAATTGATTTAGCCAACGTTACGAAAACATAGAGATCGAATTTTCGAGCAAATTTTCTAACAGAGAGATGGTATTGCATACAATAAAAGATAATCTAGACATCATAGGATCGTTCTTGACAATCAACTATGGTACAAACATCCAAACGCAGACTAACAATGAAGAAGACATCCTAAACATCGCAAGATTGCTTCTGACAATAAAACATGGTACAAACATGCATAGGTAGACTAACAGTCAAAGAATATATCCCAGACATCATAGGATTACTGTTGACAATCAACCATGGTACAATCTGGCATACGTAGACTAACACGACAACACAGCCCAGCCGCGTGTCCATAAGAAGCTTCAAATTCTGTCCTTTTACCCAAAACGCAAGCTTTCCAATTCGATTATGCTTGCTAATCAGTCTCGCTCCACATCAACAGTGAAATACCTGTGCAGTGAGAGACAAGAGGCATCTACTTTCTCGATGACACTTCCTTTGGTGTGTACCAGTCGTAGAGCATGATCAAGTGTTTGATTGCATCGCGCTCGAGGTGTCCTTCATGGATAACTGGATAATCGTACTTCCTAGATAAAGGATAGGTAATGTGGGCCGTCGACATGCGATCAAACAGATCTACACCATCATGGAGAAACTCCGTCATGAGCATCCCATGCTCAGAGAGAGCCTGAAAATCTGCCCAACCATCTCGGTGGTCTCGGACGGAGATGTACTCTTCAGCATTCTTATGGGCTAGTCCTCGGCCGTTATGCGTGAAGAGGGGGATTGCAATATAATGCTTCTCGAAGGTTGCGACTACGATCATCTTCCGGGGTACCGAGAAGATGTTACCATGCTGGCTGGGGTAATGCATTTGCTTGTAGCTTTGGCGGTGGTCAATGTTGAATTCGCACCCATGGCTTCCTCTTCATGAAGTGCGGCTCTGATAATGATGCCGGGCCGATAGAATTCTCTCGGATATTTCTTCTTAGGGGTATGACGATTCCCAGCCCCGTTGACACGAGGAGTTGTTTGATCCACACCTTTGAAAACGGGGACCTGGAGCCTCGGCTCACGCCAGTTCGATGCAGTGTATGCGCTGGCTCTACTGGTAGCAGCAGCACTTGGTACTCCTGAACGTTTCTCTGGTTCAGTGAACGTAATTTTAGTTTTCCCTATAGCAGGCATGGCGCGTGGTTCATGAAGCTGATTGCTGTTTGAGCCAAGCTTGACGGATTTTATTCTCGTGGAGTCCCGTCCTGGCTTGGAGTAGTCAACGGTGGTAAATCCATCTTCAGGGATTGTCGAGATACTATTTTTGAGCTGCTTTGAGGAAGAGCCAAGGTTCAGTTTCTGAAGGCTATCGGTGGCTTTCGATAAGTCGCTGGTCGGAGAGAGTTTAGATGATCCTCTAGCTTTCTGATGGTCTGTATAGCGCTGCATTTCGACGTTCTCTGTTCTATATCTGGTTGGTTTGGGGTAGATGTTAATAACCTAATTCGTAGCCTGACTTACGTAGAGTAGAAGATCCGTTCGAAAGGCTGGAGATAACCTGATTTGTGACTCGACCTACTTTGCGTAGAGTAGAAGATCCATTTGAAAGGTTGGAGACAGAATCATACCTATAAGAGTCATCTGATTTGAACAGAGTCATTGTTATGCTCAATGTCATTGTCTGTCTAAAGCGGTTCTATCACTAAGTTTCGGACAATGACCACAGAAGTGATGTCTTTATGTTGAACGTGACCAGTAATCCAGTCTTTGTTCAGAAAACGTCAATCAGAAATTTAAAACAAAGAGTTTCTCCGAGTGCTAGCATCTGTATAAGTTTGTCATTCTTAAACGATCAAAGTTCAAAACAAACGTATTCCCAAACCTATCATATAGCCCAACTCACTCGGTTGTCGACGTTCTCTATCCAGAGAACCGCTACCTCGAATCCGGACGGCCATGGCAGCTAGCAAGATGCGAGCATGCTTGTATTCAATTTTCGAAAAACTAGGTGTACCCTGCCGACTACAGAATTCTGGCAGTACTGGAGCTCGGAAGGAAACTTCGACTGTTCCAAAGCCTTTTGATCTCCTGATAGGGTTATTCAGAAGAAGCCCGGACCTGCCAAGGCCTGATTCTCAAGCGCAATTGCGAATGCTTGAAGAGGGTGCAACAGAACACTGCAGACTAGCTGATGCACAAACACAGACTCCTCCTTGGGACACAATCTATTCCTCAAGTCGTGCGCCCAATACGTCACCTCTCGACCTACCCTATGTAACTCCTGAGGCTGGCGGAGAAGCAGGTTCGCCGTCTTCTGAAACTCTTGAAGATTCAAATGGCTCAGAAACCTCCCATGCTGGCGCTGATGGACAAGCAACCATACTCTACCCTAGCGAGGACAAAGTAGTTCTTGTGGACGACGTCGTGTCATTTCTCCTTACAAAGAAGACTATCGATCGTCTCCATCGCATTGTTGTTGCAAGTAAAGAATTCAAGAAGTGCCGAAGCAGCTTCAAGGACGCCGAAAGGAAAGCAAAGATGGGCCAAAGCTTTCTTGACCACTCACTGCACCAAATCAATAATCCAAAAGTACCGGAGCATGTCAAAACCCAGGTCAGACAGAACTTGGAGAGGCGGAAGCCCAGTATCCTTGCCGACATCCAGCGGAAAGTGGAAATAGAGCGTGAGCTCGGTATCAAAACCATCAACTTGGAATTCTTACGAGAACAATCGGATGAGACATTCGAGCAGGTACTGACTGATGTGGGCATAATCGAGCAGCCTCAAAACGCGGCCAGCACTCTGGAGGTTCAATCGGATGATGATGTCCCGGAAGCAGTTGACGCAGATGAGGAGCTGCTCGCTGAGATAGACGAGGTTGAGGATCAAGAGCCACACATCACACGGGAGGGTTCCGAGACAGACAACAAAGAATATGATGCTATGGGGAGCCCTCCCGCCAACCAAAGTGAGGTTGATGAAGATGAAGATGAATCCGAGCTCCAAATCGCCCAACGAGAACATAATGAGGCTTTCCATAAGCTCAAACAAGCCACAGAAGAGTTTAACGAACGAGATGAAGCATACAGAATGGATGTGGAAAGACATGCTGACGGCAAAGAATTCTCAAGAGAACAAATCGACCTCTTCCACCTCCAGATAAGCATGGAGCTGACCAGAAATCTCAAGCAGGCGGAGGCAGACTTCGAAAGGACCCGCGCTCGTGCTCAGGATTTGGGAATTCTTGCGTGGTCAGCGGCATCCTCAGAGCATCAGACCATCTATGATGACGTTGACGATGGATATCTCGAAAGCGAAGACCCAGCAAACAACGCAAACATGGCCGAACATGCTCGCGCGGCCATCGACACCTGGATAGCCGAAGTCGACGGTATCGAAGAGCCCGCCATTTCTGAGAACCCAGCCATGGAATGGGAAGCCAAATCAGTCAACATGTCCGACTCAGTGAGTGTCTGCGATGAAAATCCAAGGCAACGGAGACGCATCGATCAATGGCGCAAACAGCAGGAATTGCTAAGGGCGATGGATTTTGGGATCGTAGAATAATAACGCGTAGTAGTACTTTCAGTCATTTCAATTTTGAATAAAGCGTTTGATCTCCATGTAATGCATCCCATGTTGTGAAGTTTGATCCGAAAATTCTAGTTGTGCAAGTAATTGTTTACGAAACATCAAGTTGTAATTTACGCTTAGCTCACATAGCTAGGTAAGCTCGCCAATCAGAAGGTAGCCCTTGATACTACAGTAATCAAGGTAGGGGGTTTGCAGGTACGAGATAATTAGGGATGTGCAACTAGTGGCTGCCTCAAGGTATGAAGAGGCACGCACGTTAACAATGTTATATGTGATTACTTCGAGGGAAGTCCTAAATCCTAACGAAACCGAACATGGACAATTCCGATTTGAGATACTCGTGACACTAAATGGACGCTGTACTATAAAGTATCAAAGATGAGATCAAGGCTGTATCAAATGAGCAACCCCACTCAGATCTTAGATACTTTCTCCTTTCGGAGCAAATTGGGTGAAGAGGTTTACCAGCAGTTTAGTTGACCTTCTCTCCAAATTTCCTTCGTTAGTGACCGGAAGATCGTATTTTCGGCTCAACGGGTAGGTGAAATGAGCGGTCGACTTGGGATGGAAAGGGTATGTCCCGCTGGTCAAATATTCTGTCTTCAAAACCCCATGCTCTGACAAGGGCTCGAACTTATCATTTGATCGATAGTCCAGGAATGATATGTATTCAGCGGGATTCTTGCCTACAAGGCCGCGTCCGTTGTGTGTAAATAACGGTATAGCAAGGTAGTGACTGGTATAGCAAGCAACAACAATCATGTGGCGAACTTTGGTGTGAATCTTTCCAAACCTACTGTCAGTTGTGTTTTTGTCATCCAGCATTGTGACCGTGGAATTGTTTGAAGCGCCCCGGAAATCTTGCTCGTGAACCACAGCGCGAACGATGAGTCCTACAATAATCAGATTAGCACCAGACATTCCAAGTACTTCCGACGGGGAACGGGCGGATGACTACCTGGCTTATACACTGATCTAGGAAGCCTTTGACCATGTTCGCCGCTTGTTTCGTTCCCAGCATATGATCGCTGTGATCTATTGGTAGAATATAGATTTCTTTCAGGCAACGCGTAGTATGGGCGATACCGGTCTGCTTGTGTCTTGGTACCGCGAGAGGTATATACACTTGCACTATTTTCATTGATTGTGGGCTGAAGAATATTACTTTGACGAGAACTGTTCTGGTAAGACGGGTTCTGCGAAGGGCCCGAGGGCGTCAACCGACTACTGTATGAGGGCCTACTTGACTGATCTGCTGCTGCTGCTGCTGACGGAGTTTGCGAAGGCCCTGAGGGCGCCAACCGACTGCTGTATGAGGGCCTACTTGACTGAGCTGCTGCTACTACTGACGGGCCACGTGCTCCAGATGCCGTGTAAGTAGCTGCGATAGAGCCCGGGCCTCGAGCAGCGGCCTTCCCTAGGGCCGCTGTAGCTGAACTCTGCATATCTTTGCTCCGCAATGCCATGCTCGGTTAAAAGGACTCCCGTTGATCTGACACCGATCTTCCTGCTGCTAAAGAAGTGATGTGTCTCTACTCTTCGCAGCTTCACCTGGAATCGTGAGATACCTTGATCTCTGACGATGTGGGAAAGGAACTGTATGTATGCTTTAATGTTGAGATTTATATGTGGAGTTTAGTGATACTTGCAAAATTGGGCGTACAGACCATATGATATGGCGAAGAAGTATTGAGAAACCATGGGTAATTGACAGGCGTATAGATGATATAGGGTAACCAGGAATTCATTGTCTGGAAAAGCGACAAGGCCGCGAGTAGATCATGCAGCGCCGGAAACAGAAAAAGAGCGATGTTCTGGCACGAGATTCTGATGAACGATTGTTGATGAGCCTTTGTCGTTGTGTAGGTAGTGTGGCATTGAGGTCCAAACAAAGCGAAAAGGGCCGCTTTTGTCTTTATTGCCCATCATATCATAACATCCTTAGACTTTGTTCTCGCACATCCATCAGCCGGAGCATTGACCGAGCCATAATTCTTGCCATCCACGAGAATCTGTAGTATCATACCTCTTCATGGAAAAGAACCTCATGGAGTATTTGAATAGGCGTTTCGGAGGCTTCACGGCGCACTTTGGTGGCACAAAACGTAAAAGGTTGGCATCCCTCCCCGAGTCGTTGGTCCATACTGATTGGCAAAGCGCACCTCCGGCTCCAGCAGAAGGCCCCAGATTTCGACCAAACCAACGACGAGTTTTGGAAAGACCAGAGACATCACACAGCTCACCGTACCACTCGAATGTGGTCTCACAAACCCTTCGTCATTTATGCAATGACGCAGCAACGCAAACATCATCACACTACCAGCGCTCTCTGCCCTCAACACAGGGCACAGACACAGCTAAAGAGTCCCCAGCTCGATCACCAGCTTCTGTCCATTCCCCGCAACATCTCTATCCAAGCTCAGTGAATGCCCCAGATGCGATCGTTGAAGTCACGCCAAACTCTAGAGAACGATCCACTCTCAACTTGACCGATCATTTATTGAAGGAAATGTGTCAATTTGTTGAAGCGAACAGGGAACTCGAGGCCCTCGAACTTTATCACGTCGATATCAAAAGACAGGTCGGGTTTGGCGAGATTTTTATAGACCATCATAAAGGCTTGCTTGAAGACGAGACGGACGAGAAGGAAAGAGCCGAGCTCATCCGAATGCTCGAGGAGAGGGAATCTTCAATGTTACGAGACAACGAGCGGAAAGAGACTTCGGAGAAAAAGATTGAAGAAATGAAAGAGATCCTTCACTGGTGTCAAGCAGACCTTCGCCGTGCTCTCGAGCCATCGCTGATTGAAGCCGGCCTTTTGGAGTCACGCACACCGGAGGATTATGCGATGGGATGGGAGAACTCTCGAAACACCGAAGATGCGGATGGGGATGCTCATGACTCCGCCGGCGCAGGACCTGTTGAGGAAGAGATCATCAGCGAGGAAGAGCTTGAAAGGCGTGTTGCTCAAGAAGAGCTTGACAATGCTGCAGAGCATCTCAACGCGCTCAGAGACGAATATGAAAACCAAGCAGCCCGAGAAAGAGACGCGATCTGGGGCTACAAACGCGAGTTTGCAGCAGGAGAGGTCACATTTCCCATAGAAGAGATGTATCAATACCTTCTGCAGCAATCTATGGCTTTAATCAGAGCGTTGATCGAAGCTGAGGAGCAATGCGACAAGGCCGCGGCTCGTGCTAGGGCACTCGGGATCTTAGGAAACGCATTCGACCAGGAGTCTCACTTCGTAGACTATTCAGACGATGGCCAGAGCGAAAGCTACCAAGGCTCTGAGGACGGTGACGCGGCACATCGTGCCTTCATCGAATCCTGGCAATCAGATGTACCTGAATCACCAGGAGAAGTTGAGACGCCAGAGGTCGACGACTGGGATGCGAAAACCATCGAAATTGGAGATAGCTTGAGCGATGTGGATTACACAAGAAACCGGAGGCGGATAGATCGCTGGCAATTCATTTGTGAGTCATGTGGACAAAACGGAGACTGTGGCGCGCTGGGGAAAGAGATGATTGAGAATGGTCAATAATGATAACTCATTTGAGCGTGCGTCGTACCATGCGTTACCTTTTATGAAATACATACTTTATAGTCCAAATAGGGATTCGCGAATGCTTCCCTAACTGAGTTCATGTTGACTGTTCAAGTTTGTGGTATCATCTGAGAATGGAAGAGAGTGAACGCAACCGGCGATTGCAAATAGTTACCCTATGATACGATACGAAGCCTTCAAATTAGCTCCGTAATCAAAGTACCCCGGATCGTTCAGAAGCAAATGGGAATCCCAAACCTGAGAATCCAGAAGCCACAACCTTTCAAGCCCAATACCACCTCTCGCCATGTCACATCCCAGAAAGTACCACTCATAGTCTCTAGAACATCGCACTCATCTACCATCCCCTAAACCCCTTTAATCATCCTACCCTCATCATGTCCGACGCCTACGAAAGAGAACAGTATACCCCCCTCTCCACCTCCACCCTCATCTCCTCTAACAAACCCTCCACAGACAAAACAACTCCCGCCTCTCCGAACTCTCCTCCAAAGTCTCCGCCCTGCGCGGCGTAACAGTCGACATCTACGACAACGCCCGCAGCCAAGATGTCATCGACAACAGCGTACGTCTCCCCTCTCACTCACGCTCCCCTACATCAAAATCCCGCAGCTAACCCCGCTTAGAGCGAACTCTTCTCCTCCATGTCCACATCCATCAAAGGCAGCGCCGGGCGCTTGGGCCGCATGGCGCAGCAAGGGAATAAAGTCGCCATCCTCAAGCTAGCGGGGATCTTGGTGGTGACGGTTATAGTGCTATATTGGGTGCTGGGATGGCTGTTTGGACGAGGGAAGGTGGCGCCGTGAGAAAAGGAGGGATTGATATCTTGCAGCGAAAGGAGGCTCAGGTGCCGAGAGAAGGGTCGATTGGGGAGAGGAGTGATACTGGATGGGTGGATCGACTCGGGGAAGGACGTTAGGGGGAGGAATCGACTACTTAAGGAGAGGCGTGAGCGAAGTCATGGGTGTGTGGCGATGTATCTTGATCGGACCAAGGCGGGCGCTGACCGGGTGCGATCTTGTTTGATGTTTTTGTCACTTTAGCGAAGCATTGGGTATTAGGTGCCTGGGCGTTCGGATATCTGGCGAGTGGCAAGGAAAGCAAGTATTCATGGAAACAGCATGTCCAAGCACCCAAGCGAAGCAAAAGCAACCCATCAAGCGAACCATGATATTTCTAGACCACTTCTAAAGCTCCAAAGCTAGAACGCATAAGCTGGCGAGCTATGTAACATACATCCATCTAATCATCCATTCCGCATCCGTGCATTCTTATATGCATACCGTAGAGACGTATTAATCATCCCCACACATTAGAGAAGAGATCATCACTTCCACCGAACCCTCCTCCATTTGGCTTGGTCGTGCTAGACTGCTGCGGAGGCGGAGGCTTTGCAACAGGTGGAGAGACTGGAGCAGCGCTACTCCAACCTCCAAAATCTTCATCTGCCGTGATCTTTGGAGCAGCTTGCGAGCCGAAACCCCCATTCGAGGTGGAGCTTCCTCCCCAGGCGGAATCGTTTGAAGGCAGAGATACTGCCGGCGGCTTAGCGGTTGGCGCTTTTGCAGGAGCTGGAGCGGGATCTGGAGTCGCCCACGCGTCATTGGAGCCCCATGCATCGGTGTCGGCAAAGCCGGAGAATGAGCTGTTAACGTTTGACGGGGCAATTGGGGCCGGCTTGGGCTGTGGAGGAGCGGGAGCGGAAAGATTGAATGCCGAGCTTAGATTAATTGAAGGAGCAGAAGCTTTTTGAGCAGCAGGCGTAGCTTTGGGCGCACTCTGCTCGGAAAGACCAAACAAGTCGTTGGAGGCATTGGATGCTGCGGGCATTGCTGTCGTTCTCGGCGGACTAGATGCAAAGCTGAAGTCACCGAAATCGTCATTCGGCACGCTCAAGGGTTTTGAGGTTTGGGGAGCCATGAATGAAGTTTTGGGTGCAGCTGCGGGCTTGGGTGCTGGTTTAGGTGTAGTGTCGAAGAAGCCTCCTCCGCTTAACGGAGGCGAGGTCAGCTGAGGAGGCGCTACCGAGGATCGCTGGGGAACTGGGTTGCTGAAGCCGGCAAACGGATCTGCCTTAGGCTTCTGTTGGTTTTGAAGTGCTGGAGGTGAGGTCGGAGAAGAGAAGTCTAAGCCACTAAATGCATCGCTGAGTCCACCGAAACTGGATTGCTGGTTCTGAGGAGACTGCATCGGTGGAGATTGCATGCCCCCAAAAGAGGTTTGACGTTCGTGCTGTGGCTGATTCTGTGGTTGCGGTCGAGGTGCGGAAGCGTACAGGGAGAGAATTGACTGCTTCAAATCAGGGCGCGATGCGGAGCTTACTGGATTGGCAGATGCACTAGAAGGTCGATTGGTAGGTGCTGCTTGAGGTCCACCAAAAAGTCAAGACCCAAAAGTGAGTCTGCAGGTTTGGATTGTGCCTTCTGGGGTGCAGAAACCTTGGGCGGAGGAGCTCGAGTGCCTGGTATGTCAGTCGTACTAGGGCGGACTGGAGGTGATATTGTCTCCCCAAATATGTCCATTGTAGGCGCTGGCCTTGCAATTGGGATCGAGGGTTGAGTTGAAGACGAAGAAGCTCTCTGAGATGATGAGCGATCCAGCTGAGCTTTCTCCTTGACGATATTGAGGGGCTAGAAAAGGTTGTCAGCTTCGACAGAAGAAAGCCAGTAGCAGTAGCAGCATTACCACATCATCGTCCCCTTCAGTATCCAGAGTAGCTGGATCAGGCATTGCACCCTCCATCACCCACCGTTTCGACTCATACTTAGTTCTTATGAAGTTCTCGATTTTGCTAGGCATGTTCAGCAGCTGCGAATTGGACATTCCGTGTAGACGTACGCTTCTGAAGGCACATGGCCAGCTGCAAGTTTGGCCTCCCAGTATCTGCTTTTCGTTAGAGCATGTTCCGTATATTGTTGCTGAATTGGACTGACTTGTTTGCTCTTGCGTTACCCCATTTCAGGACACTCTGTAGCTGCTCGTCTGTCCATGCGTCTAGGTCCACCGACTTGACCCTACTTATGTGTGTTCCCATTCCACGATGTATACCAGAACATCTTCAATCGTTACTATGGAGAAAACACGAGGCTATGTGGACCGAATAGCATACCTAATGCATACGAAGACACCTAAGTTCCAGCTCGCCCATCTTGGATCTGCACGTCTGGTCAGCTCTCACTGGCCATCTGCTGTCTCGAGCGAATACAGTTGGACATACGCTTGTTTCTCTTGCAGTCGGCGCAGCTCTTGTTGCCTTCCAACTTGAGTAATGTCTTGATGGTCTGTTGATTTTGAGCAGCTCTGTCGGCCGCTGGATTGGGAGCTCTTCGTGACATGATTGTTTGGCCGCCAATGTAAACAGCAGTGATTTTTTTCCTGATAATGTTTCCTTGTAAAATCGAGGTCGATGTAATAGCAGACTGTAAGTGTATTTGATAACGGTTGGACTAAACGCTTGACAAGGCTGAATACTTTTTAAGCGAACATCAAAGGCGCTCTCTCATTGGTTCATTTATCAATTTCAGGCATCACCGAATTCAATCCAATGTGATCTGTTGAAGGAACTCTTAGTTGAGAACCCAAAATCACTAGAAGACTAGCAGGTTCTCGTTCCTACATAATACAGCGACTTTTAACAACTTTACTAGTCTCCAAACCTGTGAATCATGAGCTGCCCCATCATTTTACCCCGTCACTTCCGCCCCTCCCTTCATCCTCCTTGAATGTCAGACTTATGCTATTGACGCAGTGCCTCTCATCCGTCGGCGTTGGATACCCCTCTCCCTTGAAAACATGTCCCAGATGGCCGCCACAATTACTGCATACAATCTCCGTCCTCGCCATGCCAAAGGTGCTATCGGTGTGTCTGGTGACAGCGCCTGGGATCGAGTCGAAGTATGCAGGCCAGCCGCAGCCTGATTTGAATTTGTGGGTCGCCTTGTAAAGAGGGGTGTTACAGCCGGCGCAAGTATAGACGCCGGTGCTGGGCATGTGTTTATCGTAGACGCCAGTGTAGGGAGCTTCGGTACCCTTTTCGCGTAGAATGCGGAATTGCTCTGTATAGTCGAGTTAGATAACCCTCTGCTAAAGCTAGAACAGATATCTTACCCTTATTCAGAACGGCTTGCCACTCATTGTCGTTTTTCTGGAGTGGGTACGACATGTTCTTGGAAGAGCTGGAACTGCTGAAAAGAGATCCGATGAAGGGCAAGGTGGGCATAGACTTAATGATTGATCCCCGGGTAAAGGGTGCAAGGGCTTTTTGGGATGCTGAAACTGGGCGGACCGTGGTATTTGTGAATGTGTAGAAAGTTCGTATTATTGTAGGGAAAGACGGAAACCGCATGAGTTCCTTTGATGCCGTGACAGGGTGAGTCGGTCGCAATCAGGAAAGAAGAATTATGGAATCTGTTGGCTGAATATGGATGCGATTTGGAATCTTCGACACTGACGCCACTTTTTATAGCGATGATGACATCCCGCATGAACGGTCGCTTCTAGAATGCCATTCAGGGTGGCTGTGCAAGTTTTGCCGAGCCTGCGAACGACTTCCTCATCAGCCGTGATAACTCAACAATCACAGTCATGAGATCTCATACCTTACTCTTCGAAGGCGCCTGAATCGATAAACTTGATCGACCGCAAACTACCAAGAGGATTTCGTGGAATTTTCCAATGTGCCTCGGTCAGGCTCTCAAGCCTGCTGCTATTTTTTGGGTCATGTACATGAAACGATAAAAAACATCGGACGACGCCAGTCAGGTTTTCCTATTATGATATGCCCTGCCTTTGGGCTGGCCTTGGAACGCCAGGAGACCTTGCTTGAAAAGCCTCATGTGTAGTACAAGCATTAACATTGTCCGCACGGTAAGCCATGCCATATGCCGGGCACGGAGGTATTGATCGACAAAGAGGCACCATGATAATACCTTCCATCGCCATATTTTTGTATAGATCAGAAACTTGCTCACTTTCCGTCGTTCACCACATGTCATCGTCGGCTGTCCTTCCTGGTTCATCGAATTGTGATTGCTGATATTGATATGCCGAGATCTGAGGAGGATTGTTTCGGTGGTGAAGCACACCACTATCCGCTCCACGACGGCTACCCTCCACCAATGTACTATGCTGACTCGCTCTCGATTGCGGCCGATGTCTGCTATCATGCTCGTCATGATCTCGATCGAATAGTGTGTCTTCTGACATGGTATCCGGGTCTCGCTGTTGTGTCTGGGGCTGAGCTGGTGCTCGTAGCGGGCCATTCTTCGCAGCGGCTGCCTCTTCTTGCTGCTGCTGCCTCTGCTGTTGCTGTACGCTTTTAGCTAGAATATCACTGTATCGGGATTATATTACTTACCTCCTGATACCTCTGGTATTGGTGGAACTCCTCTGGCTGATCGGCTTTCTTTTGCTGTGCTTGCTGTTGTTTCTGTGCTGATATGCCTATCTGGGGATGCATCTGCTGAACTTTCGCCAAGTAGGAATACATGAAATTACTAAGTAGAACCTGGGAATGCAGTGCTCGACGTGGATTAGCGAGCTTGATGTGTGCCATGCGGTAAATCGCTCGCTCTTCAAGAATTGGAAAACGTGTCCACATGTAGTCGACGTCTGGCTTCAGTATCCGCGGTGGAGGCTCTGGGGATAAGCCACGCGATGGGTGTTTCTTGCCTGCCGCTTCTTTCTCGGCCTTCTTCTTGCCTCCAAATATGGATGAGAATAGGCCGGTGTCTTTCTCCTTCTTACCTTCGTGACCTGCGGCTTTTCGAGTGCTCTCCTTTTTGCGTTCCTCTTCCAGTCTTAGGTCACCACGATCAAGAACCAGACTTTCGCGGCCTCGGTTGCCCTCCATTGCAGTCTGAAGTAAGTCTAGCCTAGTATTGTCGTGTCCTTTCTCTGGAGGTTTGGTGATTTTCGCCTTAGGCCTCTTGGCTTCTTCTTCACGTCTCTTCTCTTTCTCCTTTTCTTCACTACTAGGCAAAAGCGAACCCCAACTCCAACTGGATTTTCGAGAGCCATCGACGCTCTCCTTTTCTTTTCGGTCTTTGGCTTTCTTACTCTCGGCTTTCTTATCCTCTGTCAAAGTAGGGATAAACGATAAGCTATCCGTTCTAGTGCTGTTGCCGGGCAAAGGCGATGGGTGCGCTGCCATATCTCTCAAAGTCTGATTACTCTTCTCATTCTGCGCCTGTCGCCCCTGAGGAGGCCATTTCTGCCCTCGAGCGCCAGACGGTCCCAATGGCAGTGGGCCTTGCGGCGGTTTTGAAGGTGGCGGCTCGTGCGAAGAGACCCGCTCGGGTAGATAACTCTGTTTTGGCGTGGGTCTCGATTCCTCTGGTTGTGGAGGCGTCTCAACAATCTGTGGGACCCCTTGAGCAAAGACTTGGGGCGAAATACTTGAGCGACCATTCGATGCGATTTGGGAAACGAAATGCTTGGGCGGAAGAGTTGAAGTAGATTGGCCTTCTCTTGATTGCGGTCGATTTTGAAGCTTCGAGGGTTCTTCTTGAGGAGCGGCAGCTGGCGATTGTGTCTGCATGGGCCGTCGGTTTCCCCTGCCAGGCCTGGAGAAGTTCTCGACGACTCGAGGAGCACTAGGCATCGGTTCGGTCTGGACCCTGGTAAGGTTCAACCCTTCGCCTATAGATGTAGAAGGTGACGAAACAGGGGAGTCTTCCGCATCGGTCTCGGCAGCTCTGGCTGCACGCTTTGAAAATGGAACACGGTCACCTTTCTTGAGACTGCCCCTCCGGTATGTTGTGCGTGTCGACCTTCGGAGTGAGTTGCCTGATGGTGCAGTCGGTAGGATTGGGATATCCTCGCCGGGTAGAACTTCAGCGCCAGTCACCTGCTGTCCCGTGTCGAGACTCAGTCGCTGCATGAGGACTTCGGAGTCGTTAACAAGAACTTCCAGATCAGAAAGATTTGATATCCCGTTATTTAATGTCTCTGCGCCTGACAGCGATTTTTTCCTCTCGAGAACTTCTGCCCCATCCCGATATCCTTCAGCACCTCTACCACCGGAATTGTCAATCTGTCGTGACAGCATAGACTTTTTTCTCTTCAAGCCGCCACCCGATGCCTCACGCTGCAAACCGTCGGGCGAGAGTGAGAAATCGACTGATCTCCTCTTGATGGATTCGACTTTATTATTTAGGAATGTTTGAAACTCAGTGGGCGCCAGCTCCGGATGAAGTCGTGCAGGGACCCAAAACATCCTGGCCTTTTCGTCTTCATCAGAGGAACCTGTGGGCGCTGCGCTCGGAATGCCAAAACTTGAGCTGA
Organism: Physcia stellaris; assembly: GCA_018902385.1. Taxonomy (NCBI): domain Eukaryota; kingdom Fungi; phylum Ascomycota; class Lecanoromycetes; order Caliciales; family Physciaceae; genus Physcia; species Physcia stellaris. Next base: position 290,895 of record JABSSW010000015.1, on the reverse strand, counting down.
AGGATGGCAAGTCTGGATCTCCCGCTGCATTGTGGTCCATAGACATCCTCCGTATTGCTTGCAAATTACTGAGCTCTTGAGCCACTGCTGCCGGGCTTGATTCGTAGTCGATGTTATTTAGTGGGAAAGCCGAGTTTGCAGTGTCAGAATTGGACCGTTCGCGCAGTGGGCCCTTTGGCGAGAGCTGCCCAGTCTCTGGCTCGAAAGAGTACGTCCTACTAGCCACTACAGGCCGCACCCCATTTGTCTGCTGTGCCATCTTTCCTTTGGTTGGCGTCTGATTTGGAGGCGATCTGAAGTGCTCGGTACCAGATTTTGAACCTTTGGCTTGCGATGCGGAAGGCGGAGTAGGAGTGACGAAGCTCAATGGTCGTAGATCGTGTGTTCCATAGTTATGGTCTTCGTACATGTCCCGAATCGCTTCTGTGACGTGATGGCTATCATCGCTTATTGACAATTGAGGAGTGTGTCCCCGCTTGGCCGCATAACGTCCACCAAGATCTGGAGCTCTTGAAGAAGTCTAGAAAGCCGTATCACGTTAATAATTGACTCTCAGGTAGATGATCCAATTATGAGGCAGAGCGATGCGGATTTGATGACGGAGGGCTGCCGCAGAGCCTTTCTAGCTTTTCTAGATCGCGCTTCTTTTTGAGCTCTTGTGGTAGGTTTCCTTGATCTTTGGGATATAAAGCCGGAGAGGTGAAGTGAAGCTTACCTGCATGGGGATTGCTCAATGAATGTCTGGTAACGACCGCGTAGGATAAATTTGAAACAACCGCGGCAATGACTCCGCATGGCATGGGTAAATCTCAAGAGTCTGTAGCTAACAACATCATAACGATACTCCGTCTACAGTATCACTAGGACATCAGTATCTCCAGTCCCGTCTTGGGCAAGAGCTGCACTTTCGGCGCTAAAAGCAAAGCCAGGGGGTAGCAGGGGGCCGCAGCATACAGTACGGCCGAGGCGGCCAAATTCACTTTTCCAGATCTCAGACCCCAATGATCGCCCTCCAACAAAGATCATAACCATCGCATGTTAAATCATACAATCCGTGACAACGCATCATTTACAAAAACTTCTCATCGCGCTAGCTACATGCTGCAGGAGCACATTTGAAAATTTCGACAAATTCTAGGCAGACCGCACCGCTTCCCTTTCGAAAGAAAGCAGTAAATCTCAGACCGTCTAATACTGGCCTGGTGCTCCGCTCACACCGGAACTTCCAGGACTTCTCATTGTCCCTGCGCTGAGCGCACCCCCCGATCCTGGTGTTGCCGATGCGCTCTGTGGACCTTGACCCGCCGGCAACCCCTGGGTCTGCACAGGGTCGGTCTTCTTCTCCGGCGGATACTGCTGTCCTGACACATTCCTGCTCTCCACGGGACTGGTGGGCGATGGAAGATCGTTGGTGACATTGTGGGCGCCAGCTGCCTCACTGATGGCTGCCCACCATTTTTCCGCGTCTGCCGGCGAGTGTGCCTTGAAAGACAGCTCGTGGCTCATCGACATGGCACTTCCGACCTTGCCTTTCGAGACATCCTTTCCCTTGACATTGAACTTCTCGCCACTGACCCCTCCGATAGTGCAGTCTGGAAGATATAGAGATAGCTCGGGGCTGGGATCCTTCCGGAAATCGTCATCATCCTTGAATTCATGAAAATACTTGCTGGGTGTGACTGCATAGAAGCCCGTATTATATCCTTTGAGACCTCCAAGGGCGCGGGATTTGCGTTCCAGGGTTCCGGATATCAATGGCTTGGTAGATGCATGGTTTTGATTTGGGAAAGAGATGTTCGACGCTGTTCGTTTTGGGGCCGAGGGGTCTATGAGGTAATCGCTATTGCGCTTGATGAACCCTCTGAATTCGAAATCCGGTGGAATCTTCTGTGCTGTCGATACCATGTCGGCATACATTCCCCGCTGCCGTTCAAACTGACCACCAATATACTGAAGAAACGCTGTCATCGCCTGTTGAATGGTTTGAATCACGTGCGCCTCAAACTGTTGGAAGGAGTTTTGCACAGCGATAAGGTCTTCCCGATTATTGTTTTCTTCGAGAACTTGTTTCCCAAGGCGGTGGTTAACACCTCGTTGAAGGATGTAGGGATCATTCGCCGCATCAACCTTTCCTCCCGAAGAAGCAAACGTGGCGGTATGCTGACCGAGAAGCTCGATGTGCTTCTGAGTTACGTTTCTAGCCTTGTCGACGCTCTTAGAGCCTTTGACAGCACCACCGGATAACTCTTTGGATTTGTTCTTGATCTCAGTGTGGAGCCGTTCAAGGATTGGAAGCACAGAGCCTCTGATATTCTTCTCGGTCTCGAGGTGAGAGTTGGCGATACCCTGGGTATTAGACCTAATGTTCTCGAAAAGGCCAGCGATTCCTCCCAAGCTCTGATCGAAATGCTGCCCTTCTTTCAACGGGTGCGACACGGTCTTAACGATGTTAGCATACAGACTTGGAGCTGAGATACCCGCAATAAAGACGACGAGGACCTACCTTAAGTATCTTTTCATATTCCTTTGCATGTGTCTTCTGCATTTTTTCTGTTGTCGAAATATAGTCCTCCAAGTAGCCGACAGCATGTTTGTATGCCTGAAGGCGCTCTAGTAAGATCTTCGAAGTCTGGGATCCATTTAGTAATTATGGCGAGACAGCGTTCAAAACACAAAGCAAGCCCAGAGGAGTCGTACATCGCTGGGGTCAGTGTCTGGAACGGCATCATCGGACATTCCCGTGCCACGATGCGGTAGACTTGACTGAGCAGCCATTGCTACGGACAAATTGGGAATAATTGAATAGAGGAGCGTTTGATATAGTGCCTGAAAGAGCTTTTGTCTTGAGTATCTCGAATGTAAAGTGTGTTGGCAAGCAGTTGCAGCGATCATGGACATTCTTGCCCAGTGACCCACGATTGACGTCAGACTGCATGATCTAGATCTGCGTTTTGTTGCCAAGCACTGATCCACATCTTCGGAAAGCTTCAAGCACACAAAAATGAGCTACACGACTTCAGTCGTTCCAAAGCATATGGAAAGCAATTAAAGCAACATGTTAACACTCGGTCTTTTCTGCAATACTCCCATACTGATGTTGGAAAACAAGTAACAGAGGCCAAGAAGAATACCCGTTTTCCCCTGAACAGACCTATGTAATCATACAAAGTCTTCCAATAATCCTGAAGTACTCGTGAGCTGCCCTCTACAAGCTACACAGAATCTTCGGAGACAAAGGCTCAAGATCTTTAGCGTTGGTAGGACTTCGAGTAAATCTTAGAAGCCTCTGTGATAGTACTAATGAGAGCAATATCAAGGCGCTGTCTCCTCGCTACCTGACAACGCCCTTTCTCTACCACCTCGTCTTACCAACACGCTGGTTGGCCCACTTGGCCGTTGCGCTGGCGGCGACGGCTCCGAAGTTGTCACGACATTCTGGTATGTTGGTAAAGTAGTGTCTATAGGGACCTCCGAGCGCGATTGAAGAGCTGTCGAGTATGATGGTACACGAGCGAGATCCTCATCGCTAAATTCGGAGTGAGATGATTGTCTTGGTGTTTGCGTGCTAGCTGGCACACTATGTCCGTCTTCTGACGTCCGTCGGGACTGAAGGAAGAAACGCACTTGACGTCTTGGAGGTCCCTGACTGTTCACTGTTGCTTGATTACCGTTTCCTTCTTCATCATTCAGCTCATCTGGACGGGTTTGCAACGCCTTAGCTGCGCCGCTGCTGGATGCATGTGTGTGCATTGATGTTAGGTTATCGTTCGATGTACTACGACTTCCTGGGCCGTGCGGCGTGGTCGACCCGCTTGCCTGCGCAGTCGGAGTGTCATACCCGGTGTGATCGATATCACTGTATAATTGATCAAGCCAATGATCGCCATAATCTGGAGGTGTAAGAGCATTCATAGCCTCTGCCGACAGAGCCCGGTAGTTAGGGCTTGTCACGTTGTTATTACTGTCCACGGGAAGTTGTGGAGAAATATATAGGTGAAGACGTAGACGACCCTCCATCTGCGATGTGTGAGAAAAAGGCCGCTCTATGATGAGGCACTAACCTGGTGGAGACGGTTTTCAGGACACCGGACTTGCACGTTGTATTTAAGGTAATGCTCGATTCTGAAGCCTGAATGGCCAACACTTTGCATGCATTCTCTCAGATTTCGAGGTATCGAAATGTTGCTGGAGAAAGCGTATTCTTGTTGCAAGGCCCCGTCATTGGAGGTTTGCTGGCTCTCCAGATTTGCAGCAAATGCTGTTGGCGGTTCAAGAGTCAGCAATTACCACACGTAGGCAGGCTTTCAAGCAAAGAAGGGTTAAGATATGACCATCTCGTGTCAATAGAGAACAGCGACCTACGATACTCGTTTTCTGCTATCCCAATAGTCCGCACCCAGTGGTGCTGAGGCTTTGATCCATCCTTTTCCACCAACGTTAATTGCTGTGCTTCCCTGAGACGAATCACGACCTTCTCAACCTTATAGCCTTTCACCAGATGCGAAATGACGGATCTAATCTCGATACATGCGCCGTAGGCGAATGCTGTACTTGGCACACTGATGGTATAGCGAACCTTGCCCGCCCAATCGTCCTGCACCGACTGCTCAATTAACATCTCAAGCGTAGAATCGAGGTCCGGCGGACCCAATGTTCTGACAATACGAATGTTTTTCCTTGTGATCTCGTCTTTTTGTATTAAACCCCTGACGATTCTGGCTTTTAGGCGGTAAATTATCCAATTATCATCAAGGCCTTCAATACTTTCGGGCTTGAGATTGATAAGCAATTAGCTCTTTTCATTTGCGATTGTCGTTGATCCTGGCGGGAAACGAAACACGTACAGTGTTACCGGGCAGAGCTAATTCAAAAGGTTTTGAATAGTTGCCAGCCTCCAGAATCTCTCCACTCCCACCTAACTTCCACTCCCATACTCTGCGAGCAATCCGTTTAGTCTCGCCATGGTACATGGCGTGGGTTCTAAGATCAATGAACCTGAGATAAGTTAGGGCAACGCCAGGTCAAACCACACCAACCATGACGTTAGCGTACTTCATTTTCTTATCCCCAGTAAAACGAAGACGTAACCCTTGGAAATTATGAAGGGGCTCTGATAGACATAAAACCAGTGTACCTTTTAACACCACATCGGAGGCGTCGTTACGGGCTCCTCGAAGAAATATAGGATTCTCTTCAAGTCTAGCAAAACGCCCGAGTCAGCTTCACTACATCCTTCTCGCGAAACGTACACAGTAGTCTCTTCTGTAAAAGGGCCGCAGACTTCAAGACAGAGCGTCTTCTAGGGCTGAAAACATCATTCGCGAAATCAGATGCCAACTGAGTCAGGCGACAATTCCAAATGAACACCAAGAGTATGGATCTAATCACCTGATTTCAAATAGCTTTATAGAGCTTGCACCTTGAGTTAGTCGTCCAAGTATGCTACTCCCAAGCGTTGCTTGAGCCATGTCCCGAATCCAAGCACGTTCACCAGCAAGTGGTGTTAATACAAACTGCTCAGTCGGAGACTGCAAGAGCCGTACGAAGCTGGTTGGAAAAGCCGAGAGATTTAGTTTGTAAGATGTCCGATAAGAAGGAAACAGATAGTGTGACAGGTTGTGACTGAAGGCGAAGGACTGATTTAGTGTGGATAAAGGAGCTCTGATTCGCAGGACGGAGCCACGAACAACGACTCCACGGGCAAGAATAGCACGGTCAAGCCAAGATGCGATTGATGCGCCGTAAAATGTCTACTTAGCTTCGAGCAGCGTCATGGCTGATTCCCGTTGAAGGCGCACAACGAAGTGTCAGGTTGGTGGTTGGCCACTTCCGTTTGTAGAATGTTTGCAGAGAGCTCTTCAACCATGCAAAGAAAGCGCGATAGTCTGCAGCACTTCTCAATCGGCAAGCTGATAGCTTTCGATTACGCGTATGTAACCTTGCGGTTGATCGTACAACAGTCGCCTTAGTAGAAAGAAGCAGTCGATCCGTTCGATCATCAAGATGGATCCACGATCAGGCTTCACATTCAAGTCACGATGTGGACTGTTGAGTGCGAAATTCCAACAAGTGTGCTGCTCTGGTATACTTGCTGTTTTTTCGCAACAATGGAACACCGCGGTCACTCCATCTAACCACATACAGATTCAGCTGCTTCATTCTCTCAGTCCTCGTTACTGTTCATCTTGCAGATAAGTTGATTTGACTGCTGTTTACTCCTTCTTGAGGGCGATCCCACGTTCGAATATGTCCCGCCGCGCATGCTGTTATTACGGAGTCTTCATCGAAGCCAACCCAGCTCAGTGGGTCATCGTCAACTATTTTGGACATCACAGGCGGCAACTCAGCAGTTCTAGTTCGAGACTCCACCGCATGTTCCAGAAGATCATCCTCGTCCTCGCTGCTTGATGGCAACGTCGAATTCGAGCGGAATCGCATCGTTGCCTGGCTTTCTGCACGATTGCGGGTGGGTGCATAGGAAACAATGCTGCCTCTTTGTCGTGCGGTCACTGAAACGGCCTTGGGGCGATGCAGCATACCAACACTGAAATCCCACAATAAGAGTCTCCTATCTTCTCCGACGCTGCCAAACCGGTAATTCCGCTCGTCGCATCTCCATGGATCAAAAGCGACGCATGTCACCCACGAATGATGGCCTGGACAACGAGCCACGATGCGCCGTTCCGTCAACGACCAGATTGAGACCAAGTCATCTTGACCTCCTGTTAGAATGTATTTGCCGTCAGGCGACCAACACACGCAAGTAAATCCGCCGTAGTAACTAGGATAGAGATCTGTCAACCTGCCAAGAGTGAGCGACTGCTGCTTGCAGGAAGTTTGAAATATGATCTCCTTACTGCTCCTTCAGATAATTGATAATTCGTAACGAACCGTCTTCCGAGACCACAGCGAGATGACGACAGTCAGGTGAGAAGGCCAGCTCGTTGATACGATCCGTTGATAATTTCCATGCGGAAACTGGATTCGTCTTCTGGTTCTTAGAGTTAACGGACTTGTTTATATGTAGAGGTACATGTTCGGCATCAACACCATCGCTCTCGGTAGTCAACAGATCCATCTCTTCGGGGATGAACGCAGCATCTTCTCTCTCCTTGTCATATACGATCAAGGTGCCGTCCATGTGAGCTGCGAGAAAGAGATGTTCGCTACCTGGTAGCCAGCGAATATCCGTGACAGGTGCAGGGTTGATGATGCCCTGAGACATTGTTAGTGTCTCATTACCACACCAGAACCATTTCATGACATGCATTTTTATTTATCCGAAAATACTTTTGCGTATACGCTTCGAACCACATGACATCTCCGGTAGATGTGCCCATGACTACATCTAAATGGCCCACGCCTCTTGTGGCCTGATTCGTGTCATGGCATAGAACATGGGCCTTCGCAAACAGAATTTTCACAAGAAAATCCGCCTAGAGTAACGATAAGCACCACAAGCTTTCACACCCACGACAGGCATATACCTTAGAATTTGGGGGAGACGACATATCCAGCCAATTGAACGCTCTGTTGACGTTAGCAAATGCAAAAAGGCCCTCGGAGCTATGCTCCTGAATCCGTTTATTCAGGTTCTCGTTCGTCATAACCCTAGAGATGTATGTTGAGCTACTCTTGAGCAGACTAGATTTTGGCTTCCTGCGCTTTGCGCCTTCTTTACCGGCCAACGTCGTCAAGAGCATGTTGTCGCCTCCAAAGGCAGGAGGCTTGCCCGACAATGTAGATGCCAAGCCATGCGAGCTCGCACCATTGCGAAGCACATCGCGCGATTCCCCGGATTCCGTATCACTTTCCTTGACATCGTGACTCTCATTGCTTGACCTCACACTCCCATTACCAGCATTGTAGACATGTGGCGAAGTCTTTCGGGGGGTAACAGTACACAGTGAAAGCTTAACTCCAGAAGTTACTGAAGTGAGGGTAGATGCCAACGGGTTCGGGTTGGCGCTACTGTTTTCGTGGGGATATGGATGAGGAGTGGCAAGGTGGATGCTATCGCGAAGGATATAGATTCCTATCGCACCACTAATGAGCTATGGTGCTAGTTCGGTCATGTGGGATATGGATACCTTCGCCAACAGCCAATTGGAATTCCGGACCGGTGGGGTGGCTTATGGTGTTGCTGGACTCGATGAGAGGAGCGGCCATGCCTCCTTGACCTGAGGGCACGTAGGCATTGTTGGGCTGGGTGGGATAGCGCGGAGGGGTGGGAAGGATGCTGGAGAAGTTAGCTTTGGCGTTTCCGATTGGACAAAGTTCGGCACTCGCAACATGGGCAAATATGCAGATGCAGGTGCACTTCTTCTATCGAAATGTTTTGAACCAAATATCGGCAATGATGAGGACGCAGAATATTGACATACAGTGATCTATTACCATCGGAATGTTTCAGCCTATCTCATCAGTCAACAGCATTTCTCTGTGAATTCAGCTAGGGGTTATCTCCGGGGACGTGATCCCCGTTAGTTTGCTTAGATTCAGGGTTCTCCGGGTTCCTCGTGGCTTCGCTGCCAGGCTGCGGGCCGTTAACTCTAAATAATTTGTGGGGATTGACATGCCCTGAAGCTGATACGTAATTAGAAGCGACTCTCAAGTACCAACTTCCTTGTATTTGGCACAGATGACCCAGGCAGTATCCTCGATGCCACTGGTCAATACCAAGGAGGCTATCGCGTTAAGTAGCTAGCTCTCGTCGAGTCTATGACTTCCGGTATAATCCAGAGATATCATATCCAAGCAGCTTTTGATGCTCGACTGACCTTACTTAGTCCGCATTTGCGTTTGCGGCGACGAGGGCACTGGCAAGTCCAGCTTGATAACGTACTTCAACCTCCCATATTGCACGCTCACAAGTCACCAGATGTAATCCTAATAAGCTAACAGGTCGCTCGTCAAAGATGTCTTTGTCACAACCAGACTACAACCCGTCCTCCCTCTCATCACGATACCCCCGAGTCTCGGAACGTCAAACAATGTAACTACGACGATAGTGGACACATCTGCTCTACCTCGTGAGCGAACGGAGCTTAACAAAGAGATCAGAAAATGCAGCGCTATACTGCTCGTATACTCTGACCATTACAGCTATGAACGGGTAGCTCTGTTTTGGATGCCCCATTTCAGGTCACTGGGCGTCAATGTTCCAGTCGTACTCTGCGCCAACAAATCAGACCTTACTGCGGGTACCCAAATAGAGCAAGTAGTAGAAGATGAGATGCTCCCAGTCATGGCAGAATTCAAAGAGATAGATTCGTGCATACGGACAAGCGCGCGAGAGCATCACAATGTCAATGAAGTATTCTTTCTATGCCAGAAAGCAGTCACGGATCCCATCGCACCGCTCTTTGACTCTAAAGAGTCAACTTTGAAGCCTGCTTGTGTCTCAGCCCTTCGACGTGTCTTCTACCTTTGCGACCGGGACCAAGATGGATATCTTAATGACAAGGAAATTCACGACTTCCAGACCAAATGCTTCGGCAAACCGTTAGGAGATGGGGATTTGCAGAGTATCAAGGAAGCGATTCTCAAATACAACCCCGATGCAGTGACTGATCAAGGGATAACGCAAGACGGCTTTATTACACTCAACAAGATCTTCGCTGAAAAAGGTCGTCATGAGACGGTATGGCTAATCCTCCGGACATTCCAATACACCAACAGCCTCAGTCTCCAACCATCTTTCCTACATCCCAAATTCGATGTGTTACCCAATACCTCCGCCGAGCTCTCCCCGGCTGGCTACCGGTTCTTCGTTGATCTCTTCCTTCTCCACGACAAAGACTCTGACGGGGGCCTCAACACCTCCGAACTCTCAGCCCTCTTCGCACCAACTCCTGGCCTTCCCCCCTCATGGCTAGACTCTTCTTTCCCTTCGTCCACCGTCTCGAACGAAGCTGGCTACATAACCCTCCAAGGTTGGCTCGCCCAATGGAGCATGACAACCTTCTTCTCACCCTCCACCACTCTTGCCTATCTAGCCTACCTCGGCTTCGAACCCCCAGCCAGCAACCCACGCGCGACGACCACGTCAGCCTTAAAACTCACCAAACCACGCAAACGCCGGAAACGCGCCACCGTCGAGCGCAACGTCCTCCTAGCCTATATCCTCGGCCACCCCGGCTCGGGCAAATCCTCCCTCCTCGACGCCTTCCTCGCCCGCCCCTTCTCCTCAACCTACCACCCAACCATCAAACCCCGAACAGCAGTCAACAGCGTCGAGCTCCCGGGCGGCAAGCAATGCACGCTCATCCTCGAAGAGCTCGGCGAGCTGGAGCCCGCGATCCTCGAAAACGAAGCCAAGCTCTCCACGGCCGACATCATAGTCTACACCTACGACTCCTCGGACCCGGACTCCTTCTCGCACATCACCGCTCTCCGCACCACCTACCCCCACCTCGACGATCTGCCCGCGCTGTATGTCGCGCTCAAGGCGGATAACGATAAGACTACCCAGCGCAGCGAGGTCCAGCCCGAGGAATACACGGCTGCGCTGGGCATGAGCAAGCCGCTGCATGTCAGTGTCACCTGGGGCAGTGTGGGCGAGCTGTTTGTGCAGATTGCTGAGGCGGCTATGTGGCCTGCTGGGGCGTATCCGAGGGGGAAGGAGGGCGAGGAGGTCGATCGGACGGGGTTGTGGATTGCGCTCGGCGTGGTGGTTTGTGCGGGGGCGGCGTTTGTGGGCATTTGGAGACGGATGAGGGGGTGAAGCGTAATACTTTGGCGGGGTGTAGAGTTGGTGTGTAAGATACGGTGTGGGATGTGTTTGAGGTAAAGAGGTTTGGTATCCTTGCTGTGGTGCCTTGGGTTGGGGATGTTGAAGACGTCGGTCCGGTGTAAGGAGGTGATTACCCGATGTGGCACGAGATATTATAATCAGAGCTTCGTTCATACCATACTCAAACATTCCGTTCCCATGGCGCGTAATTGGTGTGCTTCTAGTAGAGTATAGTAATGGCAAGTCATTGGAGTGGATAGATCTATTCGTGGACTTCATTGACAGAAACCGGAGAAAGGCCCATCAGATCACACTGAGCAAGGAGCAAAGCGCCGTCAAGTCAGAGTGTTAAGGTTTTAGAGTAGGAAACGATAATTTGATCTGAGACCTCGAGGCGGGCAAATAGAGCATCCGGATCAGAGATCGAAACAGCAACCAGAGTTCCCTAACGCGAGCACGTGAATCGGAGTGGATGTCATTCAAGGGTGGTTTGACTTATGATACAACAGCTACGTCAGACGGAGAAAGAAACAAAGCAGCGTCCCCGAACCTGGGTATCTTCGCATCCCACAACGCCTTGCTCGAACAAATCACAAGACCGCCTCCCCATTCCCATAGCTAACGGACTCGTTTTGCCAAGGAATGGTTGGATCAATAGAACTCATCCGGCATCTTGAAGTCGGCTAGCTCGGCCGCGATGGAATCCGCCATTGCCTCGACTTTCATCATCAGGATGTCTTTCTTCGAAATTGTCTTCCCATTTCCCTCCTCGTCTTCAGCAGCTTTTCCCTTGCCTTTGCCGTGTCCGCTGTCTTCGCTCCGGGCGCTAACACGAGAGCCTGCTGAATTGCTACTGCTGACGCTCTTGGAGACTTCCCCACCTTCATGTGACTCGGAGGCTTCTCTGGCAGCTAGATTGACCTCGTCGAATACATGCAGCGACTTCATCTGCTCCGAAGCCTCATCCTCCTTTGATTCGTTTATAGCGTCCAGCGAGAGCATCCCCGCCACGAGCAGGCGCTCTTTGATATCGTGCACCGCAACCAGCATACCATTGACTTCTGCAAACATGCATCTGAGTCCCCCCCAAGATTTCCCTTCAGAGCCGTAAGGGGAGATTTTCACATTCGTCAGCCAGGATGTTGACTCGGGGTAGTCTTGCATGCCGTGAAGGCAGCGTTCATGGTTTTCGCGCCACGCACGACCCGTGAGAGCAGCGACGGTGCGGCCTTGGTCGATGGTTGTACCTTCGCTATAACTCAGTAAGGTACCGTTGGTGGTGAAGACGCTGTTTGATGTCAACTTGAGGCCAACAGATCAGTCCAGAATAGTGGTGCTTACATCCAACTAGTCACGTTTTCGTGGACATTTTCGGTCAGGAGAGTGTAGAGATTCTTGGGGTGGATCATTCTGAATAAAGTTTTCAAACTCCCACGAAGAGGGGGTTGCTCGATTATGAATTCCCTACCGTTGATCCCAACGCGCCCACGATTGTTGATCGCGTCCTGAATGAGGTCGAAGGCCGGGTCTTCGAACTCAGGACTAGTGATATCCTTGAGATCAGCATTCTACCTCTACTAGAAACCAGACAGTCATATATCGGATCATACACAAATGAAAGAATTACATTCTTAGAACTTCCTCGCCCAACCCAAAGCGCGAGAATTTGATAAACAAAGGTAGAACATTACTTACTGGACACACCAGGTCGGCTTGCTAACGTCGTCAGTGCAGAGGTTACAGTATTTGTAAACAGTCTCGCCTGGGCGCCGCTGGTCAAGCTTTGGGTCTACTTCCACGTTTTTACTAATTGGCTGACCGTATCCTCGTGTGCGTTGATAGTCGAGAAGGCTTTTGACAGCGGGAGTAAATTCTGTTCCACAAGCTACACTAGGCTTTGGAGTTGGGTCACTGACGCGAACTGCGTAGCCGCTGCTTGGAGATCGTTTCGGAGGGAGAAGATCCGACCTATCTCTGCCGCGGTTGAGAAAGGTGTTCACCTCAGCGTCTCGTAGACGGCCTTCGATAGAGCCAAAGGTTGAAGGTGCGGAAGGCTTAGAATGGGTTTCCTTGAAAGAAGCGGCATTGAACTTGGTAGTCGAGGCTGCGCTGGCCTTGGGATGTTGATTACCCTTTTCAAGCTGGGAACGCAATAAGGCCTGCGAGGTGTTATTTCCGGTGGTCCTATTCCACCCCTCCCGGGTATATCTGGAAGGCATGTTTAGTGGTGAATTGCGACTCAGGGATAGAGCAGAGGCTACTGGAGTTGGTGTGAGACAACTCACTTATGATATTATCCCCTTTTAAGGCCTTCTTGTCATCGTACTAGCGAGGGGAATAGGGCAATAATTTAACCGGAATTTGCCAGATCAACACTTTGTCCAATGGAGCGAGGGATATTTCTAGAGAAAATGAAGGGAAGCCAATCAGGAGAGAAGAAAAAGAGCATCAACACTGGTATGTGGCATCCAAGCTTATCTCAATTACAAGCACCTATCATGGCTTAGGAACTACAAAATGGGCATACAAAAGATGACTTCATCATCAGAAATGCAGAGGTCATCTGGGAAATGTTCCAGGAAATGTTCCAATGTTCTTAGCAAATATGGCAAAGATGTACAGTAGACATCGAGAAGGAGGTTGAGAAAAGACTTTGATGAATGCCAAGGAAATGTTGAGATTGACCAATCACAACCCCTGTCAAATGTGTCCTCTTTTTTCGAGGTCCTCAATAATTTCTCCATCCCATCTCATCCTAGAACCACCGTCTTCCTCCCTACATGATTTTCTCGAATATTAACCTCATGCTACAGTAGAAGTAGACCTTCGAGGTCTTGAGCAACCGCAGTCACTTTGGGTATCAGGATGTCAGTCCCGACTCTCATTTCTATGAATGATACATCTTTATCATTCATGCGACAGTCGCAGTACGCCTGAAGTCTGCTACTGTCAGGTTCCAGCAGTGCTTCCGATGTCTTCGCAGTCTCCCCTTGTTTGCGCGGTAATTCCCGTGGGGTACATGGTTAGGAAAGGCTTCCCGTATGCGGGGTTACGCCTTTGCAGTCCGGAATTTGCGTCATTGATTCCATCCCCGTAGGTCACTCAGGTTGGACGACATCTACTAGACATCTCATTGCAAATGCGACTTCTTCCTGTCAATTATTCCACTCTCAAGCTCGTCCCATCCACTTATACTTTGACAAAACTTCCGAGTGAGCCTTGACCATTTACTTTTCTTCTCTCAATATCGCCTATTAACATACCCAGGGGTGTGCAATTTTGCAACTATGGCTACCGACACATCCAAGTACAAATTCAACCGTGAGCACAATGAAGACATAGTCGAGACACTGCTAATGCCCAACAAGACTCCATGCTGCGGGTAAAAGACCCGAAGGAATCTGGTAAATGAGTACATGCAGCACCATCAACATAATCTGATTTCACATGCAGTCAAATTCTACGAATTCCTCGGCATGAAACAGATACGAAAGCTGGAGTTCCCGGAGAACAAGTTCGATCTCTACTTTCTTGCGTACGATGACGCGAACAGCGCCTCAACTGGAAATCATTGGTCGGACCGTGAAGGCGTGGTGGAACTGACGCACAATTACGGAACTGAAAACGACTCCAGCTTCAAAGTCGCAAACGGGAATTCTGAACCTGGCAAGGGTTTTGGGCACCTATGCGTGAGCGTCGATAATATCCAGGCGGCATGCCAAAGACTTGAGGATGCAGGCTACAAGTTCCAGAAGAAATTGACCGATGGACGTATGAGGAGTATCGCTTTCGCACTTGATCCTGATAGTTACTGGGTGGAGATCATTGGTCAGAAATCGGTGGATCAGACTGAAGGAATCAAGGAGACAGATACGGGTACTTACCGAATGGTAAGCTTGAGGAGTTCGGAACTGAGATACATGCGCTAATTTCTGCTTTCAGAATCATACCATGATCAGAGTCAAAGACCACGAGGCTTCACTGAGGTTTTATCAGGACGTTATGGGTGAGACGGTATATCAGGGCCCTTGACTTGCTGGTTGTTGATCCACGTCTTAGGAATGACATTAATGCGCACTTCGGAGAATGAATCTGCAGGCTTCAACCTGTACTTTTTGGGCTATGGATCCGTACCATCGGATGCCAAAACCGCACATAAAGAGGGTCTTCTTGAGTTGACTTGGAACTACGGGACCGAAAAAGACGCCAATTTCAAGTATCACAATGGCAACGATGAGCCCCAAGGATTTGGACACATTGCGGTTTCTGTAGATGACTTGGACCGAGCGTGTGAGAGGTTTGAGAGTAAAGGCGTGAACTGGAAGAAGAGGTTGACAGATGGACGTATGAAGAATGTAGCATTCGTTCTAGATCCGGACGGTTACTGGATTGAGGTGATGCCTTTACGCTTTGTTTAATCCTGATCATAAGCTAACAGCGTTTCAGGTAATACAAAATGAGAAACTAAAACCAACTAGTAATTGGTGAGGCAAGTATTAAGTGTGCAAGAAAAGTTGATTAGTGCTCACAAGACACAAAATAATTAACAATATGACGGTATCGTCGATTATTAGTGCGGATCTCATCCCTACTTAAATGCTCACATGATCACACTCATTCATCGAAAGGAGAACGAACAAATGGTAGCCCGAATTGGGAAATAGGTTGAGTCTAAGACTTCGTCATATCAGTTGATGTTCTGAATTCTAGAGACGAGCAAACTTGATCTAACCAACGATCCATATCTCTTAACGGCACTCGGTTTAATCTAGGGCGGATGAGCATCAATCGCATGGACTATCAGCGACTCATGTACAGTGGTAAGTCCAGCGAAAATCAAAGAGCATCAAAGTCCACGCTCGACATCCCAGTGCCTCCACATAGCTTCCAGCTCCTGATGGAGTCCAACGGCATCTTCAAAGTCAGGGTAAGCACCTTTCTCCTCAGCAGCAAATGCCTCATACAGCCCGGCAATGTCCCTCGCCGGTAACTTCCACGGAGTCTCTTTATCCTCCCAGTCTACCTTTTCCACCTCTCCGCTTTCATAATTCTCAAGGAGCATCTGGGAGCCCAGATCGAATGCCTGAAACACTGGGCCAACGCTCTCGACTCTGATCTCACCAGTCTCACCCTGGATAGACCAGACAAAGCCGGGGGTATCCTTGAACGGCGGTCCACGGCGGAGGATGATCGAAACTGGCGCGTTATTCCAGTGTGAGAGTCTCCCGGTGTAAACAATATGGTCAGGGGTGTCAGAAGTCACAGTCCCCGTGACCTCGCCCGAAGGGGAGAGGAGATCGACTTCCGGCCTTGTCAACGAGAGAGTGCTACTCGTATTTTCAAAGGGGCCAAGCGCGCCGTGGATCGAATCGAGCACTACACCATCACCGTCTGAGCACATCCCACCTCTATCCAACAACATCGCATTCAGGAAGACTCACCATGTCCCATAATAATCGTAAAAAGTTCCCGCCAACGCGCCTCTCCAAGAAATATCGCAATCCCTCATTAATCGACTTCCGGGCATTGGTGCCTCCGCTAGCGACAACGGAGCTGTTGAGCACCTTCCCGATCCGATTCTCCTGCAAAAGGGTCTTGACTTTGACATAGATAGGGGAAACGCGCCCTTCGAGCGCGACCATGCTCTTCACCCCTTTCTCCTTCGCCAGCGCCGCCATTTCCGCTGCGTCGTGGACGTTGGACGCTAGAGGCCACTCCACGAAGACGTTTTTGCCGGCTTGGATGCTGGGCTTGGTCGTTTTGTAGTGGTTGTCTACGCGGACGGAGCAGACTACTAGATCAATCTACACGTCATACATCAATCACCACCCTTCCCCAAACCTCACTTATACAGCACAGGGTGGACAGTTGCCGACCTCGGGATCATCAGCCAAATCCTGGGGATCGCCGTATGTTTTCGTCGAAGGGGGCAGTTTGTACGCCTTCACGGCATTTTGGGCCGCTTCTACGCTGGTGTTGCAGAGGGCTTCGATTGAGTATTTGTTGGAGGTGGTTAGGTAGGGGAGGTGGGCGTTGCTGGCCCAGGATGCGGTTGCGTTGGTGGAGAGACCGATTAGACCGACTCGGATGGGGGCCATTTTGTTGTTTGTTTTAATGATCGATATCAAGTTTTGGTTTAGGGGGCTGGAGAGGCATCGCGGAGTTTGTCGAGAGGTTGGAGTTGGTAGATAGATATATTACGGTTTGCTGATGGTATTACAAATCATGGGTTCCATACATTACAAATGCGTGCGGCTGGCGCTCACATTGGCGCTCACATAGTTTGGAAGCCAATCACTTCGGGTCATAAACAGAGTACTATGTATTAGTAACATATGGTAGTAGTGGTGAGCATACATTAGCTATCATCGGACGGGAGCAACTTGTCCGATCCGAGGATTTCAGGTCACGTGTTCACGAGAGCGCTTCGTGATTGCACATCTTCCGGCGAGATAGCCTTTCCAGTTCAGATTTCAGAACGAGAAGCTGAGCGTAAGGCCAGGTTGAGGTCATAGTCTCCTTCGCCTCATTCCTATGAGTATGTCATGGTCTGGTAGCAAGTGGTGCTAACTTTTTTTGAATATATCGAGAGATCCACGATTACCCGACTTAGGACGAAGGCAGGAAGGTGATGCTTCTTTCATGTCGTCTTCATATCATCTTCATATGCCTTGTGCCAAACACGGGTACGCGTCTTGTCATATCGGATGTATTGGTGGCGATGCTTGGGGGAAGGAATAGCACCACACCAGACCATGGGATACAACGAGTACATAATTTTTGGGCTGTAGACAAACCACCAAGCTTGCCACTATGCCAACCGAACCCTTCGCCTATCCATGCCACACAACGGCTTTGGCCAGGATGCCGTTGACACTGCCCATATCAATCGTGTGCGGCTGGAAAGTTGATCCGTCGATGGCATGGCGTGATGCTGGGGGTTTTCCGACTGTCAAGGTAGGGTGTGCCCACCGATGTTGACCGCAATGTCGACAAGGCTATCAAACAGTTCGCAGCCGGTATTCAGAGCCTGGAACTAAGGCCCCGATTTGAAGTTTCATTGTAAATCGAAGAGCGTCTTGTTGATTGGTAATCACCAATGTCGGGAATCAGTCAAGTGATTTCAGGATCGCGCAGTATACGGTACCCGTCTTTGTCGTAGTGACTGGGGACGAGGCTGGTGGACAGTTATCCCATCTTGCGAGATTATCTCTGTCGATGCTGCAAGATTGGTCAAGCAGTGGCTCGTAGAGGCGGCTTCGTAGGATAGTGAGTCAGTGGGCTCCACGTGCCTCGAGAATTAGAACTGATTATGGTTCACTTTCCGCGGAAACGCTGCTCTAGCTATGAGAATTGGCTTAGATCAGTCCGTGAGCTTGTATTTTTGATCTTGAGATTCAGTAGCTTGTAGAAGTAGTCGAATATCAACGATGTTCTTATCAGTCAACCCTATCGATGCTGTCTCTGCACCTTCATCAAGTTCCCCACCGCATCATATCGTTGACCGACGGAAGCCGCGTTGTGAGATCACGCTTTCTTAGGGTGGGAAACGACTGTCAAGGCACTTCCATGGAATGAGCCCCGTTGCCTTGCTAAAATGGATGGCTGGAGTTGAAACTTTGCATAGTGCGCATTCTCGCGCCCATCTGATCAAGCATAGCGGCATCCATGATTATGCGGCTGTATTCGGGGTTGGTCATCCTCCCAGTAAATGTGAGACTCGTCTTCGGGGAGAACCTGAGCCTAAATAGAGATTTCAGCTAGCAACGATAAGACCTGCATGTGTAGTCAGCTTGCTGTATGAGGCATTGGAAGCGTCAGGACTTTCCTTCTCAATATATCGTACGCCTACAAGGGTACCGTCGTCTTCTTCGAACTGCGATGCATCACCAAAGCTCAGATTGCCCTGGTCCAGGCATGTTAGGCAAGACAGCACAACCTCCGAGTACTTCTGCCCGAACGTATTTGGCAATTTCTTTTGTGTCAGAGCTACCAACCGTTGCTTGATGGCGTTTGCCTTTCCAAAAGAAGGTCTCTTCGGATCAATAAGGGCTGAGATGTCAAGTTCAGGTGCAGGAACAGGCCGCTCCTTCCGCCCATCTGGCCAAGTAACGAAGGTAAGGTTCATGCCGAGCTCTAGAAGAACAACGCCAAGCGAGTAGACGTCGTGCTGCATGATGAAATCCTCCTGTGGACGAATGCCCTGCCGATGAGGATGACGGTAAAGATTTTTCTCCCAGAGATCGTCGCCGTAGCGATGTGTGCTTGTGGTGTCCAGTCGAAACTTCTCAAAGCCAACGAGATAAGGTGTCCCAAGCCCACTATTACCATTGCGGAAGAGTATCACGTTCTCAGGTCGTATGCTCTTGTGGACGAAATGGAAGGCGTGTAGGTAAAGGACTGCACGGGCTAGGTTCAAGGCTACGTCGATTCGCTCGTTCAGCGAGATCTCCGAGGGATTCTCTTCGAGAAAGTCTCTTAGGCTCTGTAGAGCGATCACTTCCCCTGGTGGGTTGAGTAATAGGCCGTAAGCTGAAGGGTTTTCGCCGGGGTTTTGGTACTTGACGACGCCATGACAGGATAGTAAGCCAAATCGCGATGGATCAGCATTTGTGAGAATTCTCGCAAGGTCCTGGACATCTTTCATGATGACGCCAGGCTCGATTGCTGGATCACATTTGGCAGTATCGATGATGACGTCCCTTCCAGATGTTTTGATGAAGGCTAGCCTGGGTCGTGAGGTTGTGATGTCGTCGCTTACTTCGAATATCGCGTCCTCGTCCATGAACTCGAAACTGGGAACCTTTGTGCCTCCTTCAGTCGACAATTTACTTTTGAGGTTCTTGAGAATTGTTAGAGACCCACTTTTGTCTCTATTGCTCTCCAACGAACCGAGCTGTGTCTCAATGGAAGGATTCTTGAGGCGTAATATCAACCACCATGATGGGTCAAAGCGGTCACGCCAGCCTTCGAGGTCTCTCACGGTCTTTGTTAGGGAGTCTTTGAGAAAAACCACAAATTTGACTCTCTTGAAACCGATCTTCCCATTATCTCGCATGGGACCGCCATGCTCGTCTACAATGGTGACTCTGTCTAGTTCAAAGATGGCTCGAGCCAGCTTCGTGTGCAGCACCTCTAAAAGCTTGCCCTGATGCGTGCGCAAACGGTCCCCCAACGAATCCTCAATCACGTCCAGAAATTCAAGCTGAGTCTCCAATCTCAGCCAACAATTTTCGACACGCAAGACCAATTCAAAAATCTCAGAGTCCGCATTCTTGTAATCTTGATATTTTTCGACCAGCCGTTTGCCGTAGCTACATTGACAATATTTTCAGTACGAGAGCCGAGATGAAATTGAAGGTGGCAAGAAAAAGGACTTCGAATCAGTTATCTCCTGGACTTACGTGATACAAAGATCTACAACGCCGACAACGGACAAGGTAAGACTAGCAGGGTCCATGATGTCTACCTAGTCTTTGGAAATTGGATGTCAGCTTGACAAGGATGGTGTTTTTTTTTTTTTTTTTTTTGGGAAGTCGGGGGAGTTGTGGTTCTGGAGAAATTCCAGGCTGGCCCCATCAATTAAACAGGAAGTAGGTGGCTTACTCTGCCGGAAACTCCTCATATAGATATTGCGACAAGCGGCGTGCCTGAAGAACTAATCTGGTCTGTACTCTAGGTCAAGCGATGGACCAGGACATTCGGATCAGCACACAACATATGATAACAAAGGTTTGAAAAAGACAGAAATGGCCCATCAAACGCAAACAATTGCCTGTTTTTTTCCAGTGAGGAAGCAGCCATAGCCCATAGGTGTCTCTTTTCTATGGTGCTTCTCTGTAGTAAAGAAGAGCATGAGAAGTCTTGAAGTCTTGTGACGTTGCGTTCTCCCCACTGTACAAACAACACGATTGCTGCCCCAGCATCAATTTATCTGGAGACGAGGCACTTTGTGCAGGATTGTGGGCGCCATCGCTGGCAAAGCTGCTTGGGGGCCGAAGTAGATATGATATCTACTCCGACTCTCCAATCTCGGGTACTCGTATTCACCCGGAAGTGGGTCAGACCCAGTAATGGGTCACGGGTTAGGGTTATCGGCAAAACTAGATATCCGCCAGGGTTAGGTTTTGACTTTTAAGCAGATAACCCTAACCCGTGACCCACTACTGGGTCTGACCCACTTCCGGGTGAATACGAGTATCATTTCCCCATCTGGGAACAAGCGACGAGACCTTGTTTTTCACTGTACCCCGGCCAACGTCTACTTCAACGCTGCAAATGCGTCACGCCCGGGTTCGCTGTCGCGATATCGTTCACTACCCCTTAGGATTTCACAGCCCATCACTGACACATGAGTCCTCGCCTCGACGGTTGATCAGACAACGGAGGTCGAGGTTCGTTTCAGCCTTGCCCCTCCTGATGAAAGTCTATGTCCGGTTTTTCCGAGCTTCTGGATTTCTTTCGGATAGAGGCACAATGCTGTGAGAGTCATGTGATCCACACAACCACTGTCAAGGATCGTACACGAAACGATGCCCGGAGTGTCAGGATACAGCGGCGATGGGACAATGTTACTCGCATCGGCCACGGAGCCTTTGGCGAGGTATGGCTTCAGAAGTCAGAAGGCGATGAGAGAGCGGTCAAAAAGCTCTCCAAGTATGGAATGGAGCACTCGGGCATTGATTACAGAAGGGAGCTAGAGGCACTGACCAAATTCAACAACCCCCGGGTATGAACGCCCTGCTGTGACTTGATGGCATGCCCGGCAACATTTCCCTGTACTTATATTGTGGCAGATACCACAGGATGTAATAGTCAAGTTCTTCTCGTGGTTTGAGTCTGATGATGCGGTCTACCTGTCCATGGAATATCTTCCTTTAGGAGACCTTAGCAAGTATATTCCCACGAGCGACATCTCGGAACAGAACGCAAAGCACATCGCAAGTGATATACTTGAAGCTTTACAGTTCATCCACGATGAAGGGTTCACTCATAGGGATATCAAGCCCCAGGTTAGTAATCTCAACCCTCCCTTCTTGAGAGGGATCTCTTTGGTCATTCATTATTTCGAGGCTGAAAGTTGTAAGATGTTCTGGTGTTAATTCCTTCTTATGGTCAGAATGTTTTCGTTATGCGCACATCCCCCAGTGGTGGGTCAAGCTCGGCGATTTTGGCATTACCAAGCGTATCGATAGCGAACATACTGCACTTCGAACTCGCGTCGGAACTGCTCGCTACCTTGCACCTGAAGTCGAGGATGACGATCTGCAAGACCGTGCTTACACAAAGGCAGTGGATATATGGTCGCTCGGATGCGTCTTATATCATGCACTAGCTCAAGAACCACCATTTCCGACCATGTCTTCCAAAAAGAAGCCTTTCCCAAAGTCTCCAATCGAGTCTCGAGTTAGTCGGTGTGGTGTTGAGTTCATACGCCTTCTGCTAGCAAAAGACCCAATCGATCGTCCGACTGCCATGCTTGCTCGAGAACATGCATGGTTTATAGAATCCAGTGAGAGCGTAGTACGGCATTCGTTCGTTGAGGTGATGCCCGTCACGTTCCCGGACACTCCACAGACATCTCTAAACACCATGAGCGTGAGAGCCACTGGTAATGCTCAACGAGAAACGCCGCAACAGCCAGTACACCCTCCAGAGAATGCTTTCAAGGCTCAAGAAACCAAGATGTTGAGGCCTATGAAGACAACCGATCACGTAACATCCAAGCTACTCATTCCACAGCCTGTGCCCATAACAGAGCAGCCGGCCGCATCCGAGGAGGCTAGTAGTCCAGAATTCTACACGCCCATTGAAGGGATTATTCAATGTGAAGCCAAAGAAGCCGCCTTAGCAGTAAGCCGAAAAGAAGACGGCGAGGAGGCAAGCAAACCCGAAAAGCATCAGTACAGTTCGTTTCAAGACACTCCCCAAGATATTGCTGGTGTACCAAGACGCCCATCCTTTCAGATTGAAAAGAAGGAACTCTTAAGGCTCGCACTCGTAATACGAAGTACCACCACGTCGATCGCCAATAGTCTGAAATTGAAAGAAGGACAATACATTGTGGTGACGGAGATGAATTCTCATGAATGGTGGAAAGGTAGGACCAAACTCCAATCGACTGGAGGCTTTCCAAGCGATCACGTACAACTCATTGAAGGAGATGTATCTGAAAATAAAGTGGAAGAACTTTTAGCTCTACCATCTGCAACACTGGCCCCGTTGGCTCTCGTGCAGGCAACTCGTACTATCAATTTAGTCAGCTTTATGGGACTTGAAAAAGGCGAATTGATTCAGGTTCTGGGTATAGTTCAAAATAATGAGAACATCTGGCAGGGTGCTACGGGAGACCGAATCGGAATGTTCCACGTCGATTGGGTTGAAAGAATTGGAGGAGAAGTGAAAGGTCCAGCTCCGTTGAAGCAGGTCATAGCTTCGTACGACTATACTCCCGGAGCACCAAACAATATCGGTCAACTTGAATATCGTGCAGGTGACCTGATCGAAGTTCAAGGTATTCTGAATGGACCTTGGTGGCAAGGCGCCATCTGGAGAAGTGGGGCCACTGGTTATTTTCACTCAGAGATCGCCAAACAACGCGAGAATCATGGAAACCAATCTCTTGATGACCTCGAGGCGCGCCAGAAAAGCCACACGCGGCACAATGGCCTATGTTCGGGATTCAAGCAGCGACTTCGCGATTATCATGGCTTTGACGAACCGAAAGCTGCAGCGAGCATGTCTACAGCCACTCAGATACAGGATTTGAGTGTTTCGAGTGACGCAGCAAGCCCTCCCATACACGAACAACCGGAGAGCCTTGCACTTACAGCGAAGGTGTCCCAAGACCGACCCGAAGATCCGGGCAGGGCGATGATAGTACTTAGCCCATACGATTACCCGGAAGCGTCGACTCCTTCTTTGTGGTTCCCGACCCAAACTAGAGTTGGATCTGTTTATGGTTTTATCATTGGTCGCTATATTGAGAAACGGTCAGAAACTAATCCGGATTCAATCCGGTTCATGAGTAAGGTCATAAGCCGTGAACATTGTCTAATTACCTACGACAAGGGTGAACGTCAATGGTATATAAGAGATCTCAAGTCTTCTGGCGGTACTTGGGTCAACTCCAAGTTGCTCAGCGCACCAAAAGTCCGTTCTAGGTGCTTCCCCTTAAATAACGGAGATGTCGTACAACTTGGTAGTCATTACGACGGAGGGGAGAAGGAGATTTTCAAGCGTGTGACCATGAAAGTGAGATGCTATTGGGAACCAACATCTTAGTTGGACCGGCCATACTGTGGACGTCGACGGTCTACATTTGGAATGCCAACTTTGACCGTTCCGTCAACTCACAGCGAGCTGCTGCAGGGTCGTTAAGATTCTGCGGGCATACCTCTATGGTTGTACGACACTTCCAAGCGGACAAAGTAGGCGGACTCTTTCATCAAAGTACTCCATCGCTGCAAGGCGTTAGCGACATCTTTTGCTTCGCTCTTCTGCTGACTTGGCTAATCTGGCGCCCTCTATTCCCCGAACCAATATTCTTTGAGATGGTCTGGCTTAAGGTTTTGTCTGATCACATGGAACCTTCCGTACTTCGCTTTACTCATTGGAAAAATATAGACAGAAGACTCTCCAAGACGCTTCGGATACCCACTGAAAATATTGTGGATAGGCCTACGAAGAAAGAAGACGAAGACCGAGCCAGTAATAAATGGAGAGCGTCGCGATCTTCCTGATCACTACCAAGCCATTCAATTGGCATTTGCTTCGCACTCAACTATGACATGCCCACTGGCTGGACCAGCGCGGTCGAGAAGGTTAACGATCTCCACAAAGAAGGGCTCAGATCTTCGAAGAACTTCGTTCTGGCACCAGTCATTGCAACTGACAAATCCGTCTGCCTTGGCGGAAATAGAGGTGGTAGTCAAGACCAGAGGGAGTTTAGACCATGGGGCCGAGGAAAACGCCTCACATAGTCATTGTTACACCACATTTTACCATATGGCAACGGCACTTGTGTAAGAGGGACCGGTCGTGAGGTATCTGGTTACGAGGAATCCATGGCGGGAAAGGTTCTCCACTATCCCTGAAGCAGAATACACGAAGCAGAATGCTACCCTTCGGTACCCATGATGGTCAATTGCGGAATCAGGATATTATAAATCTCCACAGAATTGGTGTAATGGTTCTCATGATGGGAGAGTAGGACATCCAAAGTAGCCTTTTCCCTTGGTTCTCGTTCCAATAATCTACCAACTTCAAACTCGAGATAGCGTGATCCTGGACGTATGTTGACCATAGTGACTATTTTTACAGAAGTCAGTACGGGGGTGACTTCAGCCACAATAGTACATGGTGTCCAGCAAAAGAGCCAGACTCGTAGATTTCGAAAGTGGCACTAGAAGCTGATCAGTTTTGATAGAGCCCTAACCCAATGGCCAGTCTCGTTACCCTAACCCTGAATATTCATGAAACGGGGAATGGCCCCATTCCCAAACAGACCCCCCTTCATCTTAGAGGAGCCAGCACATCGAAATCTCAATATCCTCTGTCAACCACGCCTATTTTCTTTACCAAGCACTCCTCATGATTCTATCCCCGAGAGGACCAGGAATCAGAGAAGTAACAAAACACATCAGCATCTCTATTCAACGCGTCGAGGAGACGCGTTGTCAGCTTCATGGTCAAATCCCATAGCCAGTATTCGGCTTGAACGGAGTATAGAATAGATACTGTCCACGACCAGGCTTACTCACTAACGCCAGTCGCTCGGTACAATTGCCTCATTCAATGGCTCACAGTCCGTTCTTCGGGCCTGAGAGCAAGCTCTCAGCTTCGCCTCCGTGTACCAGGGACCCATCACCCTCTCCGTCAACCTCTCCCACACCTCCACTTTCCACATGCTCTGACTTTGGTCGTTCCTTCTCTACTAATTCATCCGACGTATCCAGCTTCTCTCGGCCATCCACAACATCTCGCTCCTCATCTGCCTCGGCAGCTTTAAGACAACGGGGCTATGTACGCCCGCAAGGTGTGTCCTTTGCAGCTTCGGCCGGCAACAGAGACAGCGTCCTCAGCCTTGGTAGCATTGCACACTTGCAATACTATTTCGCCCGTACTGGGCTTCTTGATGGCAAGGGTGGCCAGCTTGCCCGAGACCAAGGGAAGAAGAGAGCGGTCACAGAAGGGTCTTTTCACAGAATGCCCAAGAAGTATATCATGGCGGAGGAAGATGGTCTAGGAGATGAAGACTCAGTTGTGGATGAAGACTCGAATTTAGACCCGGACGACAATATGATGCTGCCGCCGACTGTAAGCACTTACAGCCACAGGGTGCAATACATTCCACCACCACCAGACTCGGAAACACTGAGAGAAGACCTCAAGAAGTCCTTGAAGGAGGCTGGTAAGGCTATAGAGGACGTGGAGATTTCCAGGAGTAAGGAATTGGGTGGTACAATTAATGACCATGAGAAGCAACACGACGTAGGCAACAAACCTGAGGAAGCGGAGACTTCATCTGGGTGGCACGAAATACAAGGCTTGCATGTCCTCGATGTTGTGACGTTGGCGATACGTGCAGCCAAAGTCTACTATACAACACATGAGCATCCGCAACGACTGTATAATATCAAAAGCGAACGTCAAATACGCGAAGAGCTCTTGAGTGTCATGGATGTTTTGAAGCGAATGGCAAGCCGTAATTTTGCCGGCGGAATGAAGGAAGATGAATTGAGCGTCATCCGTACATGGGTTAGAGGTATCGATCGCTTTATCGAAGAGGAGCAAGCTTTGGAAGTAAAGGAGGCAGACGACCGTGGAAAATGGCAATGGCTGGATGGATCCTGGAGTGGACAAGAGCGAAAGCGAGAACGACTTTTTATGTGCTCATTCCTCCCCGACGCCGATCTACCAGATTGGACACCATTGAGCGAGACTGAGACCCTCCCGACGCCCTTTCTGCAGGCCCTACGTAATGGTCTGACTCTCGTTTATCTACACAACGCGGTCCTCAAGAAGTCCAAAAGGCAGTTCGGGGACATTAAAAGCTTCCATACTGACACCGCCAAGCCATACCGCAGTGCTGAGAATCTTCGATACTGGATCAAAGCAGCAGAGATCCGATGGGAGACTAAGCTCAGCATCAATGTGACCGGCGTTGTTCATGGCAAAGTCGAAGCTTGGCCTGACTTCGAAGCGGCGATCTTGCAATGGTGCCAAGTGGTGCGCGAAGAAATTACGATGGAGTGGAAGGAGGGTTCACGCCGGATCTCCTCATCGATGCCGGATCCTCAGGATTCACTGACAGCGCACCAAGCAGCATCGAATGACTAATGACGGTTACGGTTGCAATGCACCCAATGGTTCGAATCTGCTTGATCATTTTTGTTACAATTATACCCCTTACAGCGAGCTTATGAGCTACCCGATACCTGGGGTGCTATATTCGGATCGGTGTGTTAGGTTATTGAAGGATATGGGCCAAATTGTATCTCTCGGGAGATGATTTCAAATGTACTTGTTACAGGATGCCATCTACTGGTCGAGTATGGTGATGGAATAAGACTGTGCCAGAATAAGAATATGGCTGTCGTGACTCGTGACCAATGTTGTTGCAAATAATCCAGGTACTTACATGTAGTTGAATGGTGACGAGCGTCTGATTCGGGGTAGGCGTAAGGTACGTGCTTGGCCGAGGATGGCCGTGCTTTAGTGTAGGGGCTGCCTTCACGAAACATCAATGTCAACACCACTCCTACGCGATCGTCTTGGCCGAATTTCAACCCTATTTCACTATCCTCGTCTTTCCCCTACTTTATCTTTGGTGATTATCACAATTTACCCTTGGCCTGAGAGTGAGAGCTCATTTTCTCGCATATATGAGATTGCCATCACAACGCGTGAGACCGCCGCGTCCAACATCCGCCGCTGCTGCTGCGCCATACCATTTCTGCTGCTGAAAAATTGACCTGTTGAACCCATTATCTAGGCGACTAACAGTACCGAAGAAAAGAATTAAAAGTCTGCAAAAGCGCCCAATTGGGGACTGGTGCCACGTCACGCAAGACCCCGTTACAACCTCCTAGCATAAAAATATGCCTACCAAATTATTCTCAGGCTCAGCCCATGCATAAATTGTCAAAGTCCTCACGGCGGTATCTTTGATACTACTGTACAGCGAGAAGATTACGATGTCAGAAGTACGGTCAAATAGGCTCGTTAAACCTAGCAAAGTCGACTCCTACTCGGTGGAAATACCTACCCTCCCTGGGACTTCGTCCAGCGAAGATGAGGGTCCTATGCCTCCCCCAAAAGATACTGTGAGCAGGTCGCTGACATCCCCAGTCGACGCTGAAATCTATTTCAATTCTCTGAGGTCATCCCGGACGAACTCTGTCTATTCCTTATCCCGAATATCTTTCTCCAGTCAACTTTCCAGGCTGACGGCACTTCATCTGCCAGAGCCAAAGTCTCTTTCTACAAGTATCTCAGCACTGCCGACTGCGCCAGCTGCAGCCAAAACGCTGGTTATCGCCGCCGAGCAGATAAGGAAATGGCTTCAAAAAGCGTCAGAGGTGTTGACTGGCTTGGATGCAGAAGACGATGTCGAATGGGCTGCTGCTGGAGGTCGTGAGGGACTAGGAGAAGTCGATGCTGCTATCAGCAGGTTTGAAGGATTGATAGCGCCCTACGTCACGGCTATCGAGAATTTGCAAGAGCGCGCAGATATCGCAAAAGTCCCTGCAATGGAGCAGAATCTCCTAGTAGGGCAGGTCGAGCAGATTCTAAAAGAATGGGAAGATGTGCGACAACTTCTGAAAGGGGTCAAAGGCCAAGTCGAATTGGCGATGGAGTGGGAGGAGCTCTGGAATCATGTTCTGGGTGACATTGGCCTTGAGATGCAAAATTTGGGGAAGCTCATCTTCGAAATGGAAGAATCAAGGCACAAGGCAATGTTTGCAGCCCCTCAGGCCGATGCTACTACAAGTATCGACGTGCAAGAGCTCGAAACAATTGTCGAAGAGGCCCCCACGATCAACGGCAATGCAGCAAATCATCGATTCAGCCTACCTCATGCCTTTTCGGCTATGTCTCCTACCTCACCTGCTTTCACCACTCCGCAGGAGGACTCGAGCTTGCTAGCTCTCTTCGCAAGGATGCAACCTCTGCGAGCATCGCTAGATTTTCTACCAATGACCCTATCGAGCTTCCGTACGAGAGCCGTCGCTAGCCTCCCTTCGGCCTGTCAGGAACTCGACAATCGTAGAAAAGATCTGGAGAAAAAATGGAAGGTTCTCGAGAAGGACGCCGAAGGTCTTCGAACAGAATTAGGCGAAGACCGCTGGGTGCTCGTGTTTCGAAATGCTGGCAGGCAAGCCCAAAAGCTGTGCGAATCTGTCGAGCGTAGCATGAGCAAGCTGCAACAGTCCATCGACACTGGCGCTCAGCATAACAATCCTCCTGCACTTGCCAAAAAAATTGAAAACTACGAAGCCAAGAAGGTTCACTATGGACCAGCTATTGAGAGAGTGCTGGCTATTATCGAAAAGGGCGTCAAAGACCGGCTGACCGTTCACGGCGAGATCTTACGGCTACAGCAGGACACGCGGGCTCGATGGAAGAGTATCGAAGCGGAAATGAAAGACATGGATTTGGCTCTAGATGATCTTTCTATGAGCAAGAGTCAGCAATTGAGGGACTCGATTTCAACAATTGTATCTGTCGATAGATCCACCGCAGGTAGTGTCGCTGATACTCCAGGAAGTTCGCCAGCCTCATCACCAGTCTTGGATCCGTCTGGAAGCAACAAAGGGGATCCCCTTGTTAGCATGAATGGTTTGAGCCGACGCAGCAGCGTTGTATCAAACAGCGTGTCCCGTCCAAACGGCTCTCGACGCTATGCTAGCATGCCTCACGGTACCTCAAGTCCCAATCAACCCCCACGCAAAACACCAGTCTCAAGATCCATGTCCTCGGGCCCTCGTAATCCCTCACCCTCACCATACGCTTATCAACCTACTACACATACCTCAGGTGTCCGACAAATACGCCCAAACCTAGCCCAGAGCGACAACAGACCCAGATGGAACTCATCTCCCAGAGTTGATCACCTCGAATACAGTCCTATTCCACGACCTTCACCACTCTCCGCTCCACCTCCAAATCGCAGGTCTCCTATGACGTTCCGTTCCCCAAGCGCCCCGGGTCCGGTGCCCCAGCACCTCCCGCTTCGCAGCCCACTTGGTCGCTCCACTACCTCCTCTCCAGCACCGCCTGCATTACCTACCTACATTCCACCTGCACGTCACTCCTCTGGTTCTCAAACCTCCCTTGGCATGCGTCAAACATCTTATTCTTCCCCACTGCAGCCCGTCAACGCAAGCCCAAGATCGACATCCAAATCTCAAACTCAGTCCCCTAATCTACCATCAGCATCCTCTATGAGACGACAAAGCATGCAATTCCCATCAGAAGCCGTGGCCGAGGAAAGTAGCCCCTCTGTCCGACCACGGCCTCCAAGACCCGTGACTGCAATGGCCGGTCGAAGGAACAGTATGCTTCCGTTGCCGAAAAGCGTCATCGAGAGCGGCAGAGAAAGTTCGCTAGGCTCAAGGATCCTGTCCAGCGGGCGTGAAAGCTCCCTAGGTGCGAGCAAAGTTAACGGAGGGGTCAGAGTGTCCAGTGGTAGGGAAAGCTCGCTGGGCGGCGAGAGGAGATGGCGATGAACTGTATAGTTTTGTATGTATGCAGATACGGCGACGAGACAGACACTGTTGCCGTGAAAGCGAAGCGAAGCGATGGTGTCCTGGCGTCTGATGCAGTTCTTCCTAGGATATTGCATGGGAGATGGTTGAAGGACGTAGGAGTTTAGCATGCTTATGGTGTGAATTGGGAAGACTTAGTTAGATAGTGGAGTCAATGTATCTGGTATCTCCAACAATAGATTGTCAATATTGCGATAGTAGTACAATATCGAGACCGAAAAAGTGCTCCTGCAGCATCGCATCTAACGCCACCGCATGCAAGTGTATACCTTTCTTTCTTTCGAGTGGAAGACGCACCGACCACATGCCCTTCAGAAAAACGCCTAGCTATGCCTTGGATGCAGCAGACCGAAACGCCCGTCTCCTATCTCTCACGAAAAAGCAGCTTTCGACTTCATCATATCCTCTCAGCCTTCTTCTCGTTCATCCTCCTCGCCATCTTCTTGCCCACCTCATAGCTACTGATCATGATCGCACAAGCCGGCGCAACCTTCAGACATCTCGCCGCCCAGCCTCGAAACAGGCCCGCCGCACCCTCTTCCTGCCAAATCGAATACAAGAACCTCGGCATCGAGCGCTCTTCCGGCCTCAGCGCCGTTTTCTCCAATTTAGATGCTGTAGTCTCCGAGCCTCGAGCGCCTTTAGAGGAGTGCTCCGAGACCTGCTGCCTCGTCTTCCCCACGTCAAACGGCGTGGTGACAATACTAGCCACACCCCCCGAAACCGCCCCAGCGAGAAAACTATCCACGAAAGTCGCAGTATGGTTGTCCCCGCTCCTACCCTTCGATCTCGACCGTGCCAACGCATGGGGCGGGTCCCGCAAGTCCGCCAGCCTGTTCCGCATGGCTTCGTATCCCCACCAGTAGATCCCGCTGAACGGAACGTCCCGCCACATCGTCAAGGTCAGCCCCGCCAGAGCGAAGTATACCCCTGCGCCTGCACCATCTTCCGTAGACCCACGAATGTCTCCGTGAAGACGCTGGTTCCGCCCGACGTAGCGGCCTGCATCCGCGTCCTGAACATCTCGATCGGACTCACCGCGATCGCGGCCGAGACACGCGCGATGGAGCCTGCGATCAGGGGCGCGTAGGCGTCCGGTACGTGTTTGTGGATCGGGCTGCGACGGTCGGAGCGCAGGTGGTCGTAGCCGGTGAAGTAGATCACGTTCGCTGGGATGGCCATCACGAGGGTGGGAGAGAGTCCGCGCCAGAGCGAGGTAAGTCCTTCGTTGCGGGCGATTTTGCGGAGGCCGTCGAGCGTGGAGGTGATGTTTTTGCGCCGGGTCTCCTCGATTGCGCAGTCTGCTGCTGCTGAGAGCGATGATGGGGGAGATGGAGAGGAGTTGGGAGGACTGATAGTGCTGAGTGCGGAGGGCGCGGTGGCCATGCAGTATGGGGAAGCATTGTTGACCCAGAAGACTTCGCGGCAGCAGGCTGTTACGCCGAGATTGGGAGGGAGGTTGGTGAAGGATGTGGGGAGGGTATAGGGTCGGGCGAGGGTGGTATTAGGTTGGGATTGTAGGCGCACACGGACCACGTCGAGGGGGGTTACTGGTGAATTGGGTTAGTTATTGATTGATTGAATGTCGTTTTCAAGAGTGCCATACCGAGGAGGGATGTCAGGAGGCTGCCGGAGACGGCCGAGAGCATCTTCTGACCAGCAGATATATCCATAGTGGAGTCGAGCGTCCTGGGCCGGTTCAGGGTCGTCGATGTATTGGTATTTTGAGAAGAGTCAAGCTCTTGCTGAACGTTTGCCTGATTTCCATACTCTGCGGCAGGAGAGGCAGTTTCGTCTAATCGCGATGGCCCTGTCACAGAGCCAGACATCCAATTCTGTACGCTATCAGATCATACAGTTAAGGCTGTCGGAAAGTTTCGGTTGAATTTTGAGGACGAATGGCTCCTATCTACAAGTAGAAGGAAACTCTTGGATGATGTAATTTAGAGATGCACTATGATTGCTAGCGTAATTTATTTTCCAAGCCGGATTTAATGGCTTTTATGTCCGTAAGAATTCACTCGGATACAAATTAGAGTAGGCCACGCGTTGAGCCCATTTCAGAAGAACGATGTTCCACAGGCACCTGATGGACACAGCAGAGCCTTCTTATTCGTGCCATTTCATCGCATCTGCAGATGCAAAAATGAGCGACTGCTGCTCCATTCGACGATGTACCACGCGGCCGAAGTAGCTTAAGCCCCAGTGAGAGTGCATAGCCGTCTCAACAGACTGGTGGCTGGAGTCGCTTCAAGGACAAAGCCAACATGAATTTTATAGAGAAATAGCAACCACCAAATAATGATCCCAGTTCACCGAAGTCATAATTGTTCTGATTGGTTCCATCGTACCATTAAGCTATCGATGCTGCTAAAATGGGAATTAAGGTGACGGAACGGGAGGCATGCAAAGCTAGCGGGATCATCATGCGCCACCATGACGAGTCCAACGCTTGCGTTACAGCCTTATCCCTCAAGAACTGCCCCTCAAGAGCTTTCATTTATAAGCTCGAGACTTCTTCTACTTGGACTCGCATTGGTGGAATGTTTGCTCTTCGTGTACAACATTCTCTCCAGTGATTCCTCCGTTCAAGAAACCTCCAAAGACCAAAAACCATGCTCGACGAAAATCTACCTAGTAAGAGAACCCCCACAGGACAAGAAGTAGCCTCGAACTAACTAGAATTTCTTTAGCATTCTATCTCAGAGCATCCAGCGATGGAGTGAAGCACAACGCATCCGTGCTCCTTTCGCATCATGGCTCTGATGCCGCTCCCGCTTACTCCATCCGTCACCCTGACCCTTCCCTCCCGGGGTCTAGAAACCGCTATGCGGTAGCCTTGTACGACAGCTACAACCCTGATGTACTTTTCGGAGAAGTCCTACTCATACCCAAATGGACGCAGCCGACGCCTACGAAAGAAGAGATACGCCTGAACAACGGGGTCCCTCCTCCGCCACAGCCACTTTTACCCACCGAATTCGTCATACAACTCTACAACCCAGATCAGCAAGTTATGGTTCGATCAAAGCCAGGCTCGTGGAACGCTTCAGCTTCCTGGGAGTTTGAAATGCCGCAGCAGAGCTTCCGACAGCCATCGATTTCATCAATCGATCGTACCCAGAGCGATCCCACAGCCTCGGAGACTACACCCAAAATAACTTTTCGGTGGAAAAAAGAGGGGAAACTGTCAAAGGACCATGTGTGCTCGATAGCGGGGAAGTCGACCAACCCTGACGGTAGCAAAAGGAAGCATCGAGAGCCAGATATTACCATAGCTCTATTCAAGCGATTGAGCGAAATCACCCTCTACGAATCGAATCTCTACCGAGCAGAAATGGAAGATCCGAAGGGCTTGGAAGTGGTATTGCTGCTCGGTGGCATAGTAATCCGAGAAGTCTACAACGGCCATTTGCACGAAGTCTTCAACATCCCCGAAACCCCAATCACAGTCCCCACTCTCTCCGAGCCCACCCCATCCAAGAGACCGTCCGCTCAACCCACCTCACAATCCCTACCAGGACCCCCACTCCCCTCCAGACACCACCCCACCTCACCCACTTCATCACCCAAACAACCCAGCAAACCCACCTCCCCAACCCAACCCAGCCGCCCCCCACCCACCGATCCCCGCACCCAATGGGAACTCGACGCCGAAACCGCGCGCCTGCAGAAACAGCTCTCCCACGAAGAACGCCGCCGCCGCCGCGCCGAAGAAGCCGAAACCAAACGCCTAAAAAAGATGCTCGAGGCCGAAGAGCGCGACGCCGCGCGCCAGAAGGCGGAAGCCGATCGCAGGAAGCAGGCGGACATCGATCGGGAGACGGAGCGGCTGAAGCGGGAATTCGATGAGGAGTTGAGAAGGGCGGAGCAGCAGGGGTTGTTTGTGCGGCCGCCGGTGCAGAGACCGCATAGTGCGCAGCCGATGATGAGCGGGGCGAGACCATACCGCGAGAGTGGGCAGGGGCCGTATCTGCAGCCGCTCGGTGAGGGGGTGCAGTCGAGTTTGTTTGTTGGGGGACCGCAGGCGGGTGCAGGTCCTGGGAAGAAGGTTAAGGGGAAGAAGAGCTTTTGGGGGATGAGTCGGGGGAGTGAGTCGGACGGCAGGCTTGTGAAGAAGTCGAGCTCTGTGTTCTGAGGACTTCACCCAATTTGTTTTGGGCTATGACATCCATATTGGATATTGAAGATTCATTTCTTCTCTATACTTCATATTTTAAGCGGAATTTGTACAGCATAGCGTGGCATGGTTACCCAGCTTTTGAATGAGATTGCCGAGAATTTGCAAAGATTCAACCACCCCATGGCATAAGAATCGATGAAGCTTGACATTAGCGTGTTTCCAAGCGAGACATTGGAAAGGGAAGATACAACAATTTTAATAGTACATGGGTATAAAGCGCCCTTTCCCTCAAATGCTAGCTAGCCCGTGACATCCACGCTCAATGTAACCCGTGACATCCACGCTCAATGTAATGCATTACAATGCAAGCACGTTATCAAACGGTCCCGAAGCCCTGACTATTCTCAATCGCCAAGCACAGCCTCTCCTCCAACTTCCCCTTGCTCGAATACGCCGGCAACAGCAGACGCCCGAAGCAGGTCGTACTGCTCGGCAGCCGCGCATCATCATCTCCGTTCCTCTGAATCAAGAAGTCGATGCTGCTGATGCCGTCAAAAGGCACACGATCGCTCGCGGTGACGAATTCGAGCAGCTTTCGGATCTGCTCTGGGGAGAACGAGCGAACGATCTGCCAGAAATCTCCGATCAGCGGATCCTCGGCCGTGAAGCCATCGTAGGTGGTGGCCTTTTCCAAGGCGTCGACGTCGATCTCTTGGCTGCCTTCGACGAGGAGTTTGAGTGAGGGTGGATCGAATAGTGATACCGCCTTCCGGTCCAGGCAGGTGTAGAACCCCTTCTCGAAGGCTTTGTACCATGGAGCGATAGATTTGTGGGTGAGCCATCGAATGTAGTCTTCGACAAACTGATGCCGGTTCTTGTTGGTAACCATAGACGTCTCTATCTCGTCAGGTTGTGCACTCGAGGACCAGACTGTATGTTTCGGATGTTCCGCGTGTCCTCTGAAATCTTGCTCCATGTTGAATGAACGGGTACCCGTGGGAGTGTCTGCGCTAAAGACGTAGCTTCGCACGAAGACGTCTTCCACGTCGCCCTCATTCCATACCAAGAGATGCGATAAGCCCTTTGTCAGTTCTGGCCAGCCATCCTCGATATGCTCAAGTTTGGTAACAGGTTCTCGAAGAAGATTCCTGTAAAGAGCCAGAGGGAAGGTGAACGGTAGTGTTAGCCCGTTGTACACTGCTAGCGACGTTAGAAGGCCTAGCAGCTCGAATTTGTACAGCGGTTCAAGAGAGCCAGGCTGAAACCACGACATTCGAGTCCGAGTATCAGTGGTGAAAAGACCATAATCTGCTTTCAGAGCCTCCCCTATAGCTATGCGGAAGAATTCTTGTTGTACACCTCCGTGGTCTTCACCTTCTTCACCTTCCTGTGCCCCAATTCGGACTCTCAGAGGTTTGATCATTTCTCTTCTTTCGCGCCTCCATAATTGGTTCATAGCATCGGTCAACAGATTCGATCGACTGACTTCTAGGACAAAGAAACTCCTCAAGTTCTTGTTCAGCTGCTCAGGATTTCTAATCACACCAGGTCCAGACTGCCTAGCCGTGAAGGTCATCTCCGTAAGGACACGACTGAGAAGTGAAGAGCTTTCATAAGCTTGAAGCATGGCAGCATGGTTGGCAGCACGGAAGTAAGAGAGTAGATAAGTCGGAGGAAACAGGAATGGATACGAAAACAGATGAACCGACTCATTATCGGCGGGTCTATCGACCCACTCCTTCGGCGTCTCCATGAAATCTAGGCGCTCAACGAAAAATGGGACATAGAAATCTCTAGCCCATAATCCAGCGAGCTCAGCCTGACGATCTGCACAAGTTATTAGTCAAGATGAAGGACGGCCAGACAGAACGCATACGTATTGCTTGTAGACAACCAACAGCACCAGCCACAAGTCCATTTTTTGGAACAAAAGGCTTACCATCCCACTCTTTAAGGATCACTGTCTTCAAAAATTCAATAATAGCTGAGTAAGCATGCACCTGAGCTCTTTCTGTCGAGATGCCTTCGCAGATTTGCTTAGGACTATAAGAATATGAATCGTTGATTCTGTACTCCATCCACGCATCAAAGATATTGTAGTCGACCTTAGAGATAGGGGCCTCATGCCGACGGCATCGACCGTAGTGTTTGTTGGCTTGGTGGCCTCTCATGCTGTAACTCATGACAAGCCTCGTCACTTGTCTCATGAGACTTAATGACGGCTCATCTTCTAGTGAGTCTACAACACTGGGTAGCTCTTTGTTGAAATAACCGAGTTGTGGGTCATGATTCTGTAGCATGCTACCCATTGAGCGGCAGCGCCGGATCTCATTCCACTCTTGTATGGAACAAACCGGCACTGATGCTACTAAAGCTGCCAAAGCAATGTTGACTATGTGAAGAATGTCTGCAACATCGAAGGAACCTTCTTTGCCCTTACGATTATAGCATCTAGGGCCCCCTAACTTCAAATTCAACTTATAGTCCGGATGGTAGTAGACGAAGCGAGACCGCTCTACTTCAAGCAGACACAAGCGGATGTTTGATAGTATATTTGTAGGGGTAGTGTCGACTTGCATGAGAAAGTGGAGGGCTTTAAAAATTTCCATGAAAGAACTGATCTTCATGACTGTCTGCGCATCTTGGAAGCGTCTATTCCCGACTCTGAAGACGGTCTGGCCGAAGGACCCATCGCACGCGTAATCCCGGCCTTCGAAAGAAGCCAGCAGGTTCTCGGCGCTTCTGAAAACGTGATTGATCGACCGCCTCAATAGGACCACTTTTTTGCCCAGAGTAGTCGATCCGGCTTGAAAAGCTGCTCCTCGAGAAGAGACCGTTGAATATCCAATCGAGCGCAGATATTTTTTCACGTCGTAGAATCCTGACGTAGTTTCTTCGTTCCTGATCGCAAGACACAATCTGTTTACACAGTCAATAGAGAGATGCGAGAGAGGTGGCTGGTTTTGTGTTTGTGACTTTGGCACTTTCGTGGTGGTCACACAGCTCTTGTTCGTTAAAGAGGTATTTGGCATTGAGCCAAGTCCATGGGTCGCAGAGGTAGGCAGAGAAGCACACGGGCAAGAAGAAGGTCCAGCTTCTTCCGTTAGGGTAGAGTGCAATGTCCTGAATGTTGTAGTATCGAACAACACTTGAGTGAACGACCTCAAGTCCTTCTTTTGTTGTTTGCCTGGTAGCCACCCCGGAGAAGTAGCGTCTGCTTTCAGGCTGTCCGGATTTTGGTGCGTATTCTGGTCGGATTCGACCGTTCTGTTTGCTTTTCGATGAGCCTTGTCAATTTGATTATTTACATTGTTGTTGCCCGATGCCGCAAAGCGGACAGCCTTCTGTTTCCTCTTAGTCTTCTTCTTAATATCAGAACCATCGTCAGCGGGGCGAGGCGAGACTGTCGGTTCTGGAGATGTTGTCCTAGACTTCAGACCCTCGTTTGGTTCACGTCCTGGGGCTGGGGCGTTGGGGCACAAGTCTCGTGCTGGATTTTCCTGACTAGCTAGAAATGCTGCCAGCGCTCGGGAACTGAGTTCGCTGTATGGGCGGAAAGGACCTTGAGAAATATGTCTTCGATAACTCTGACACGTTCGCGTTGTGCAAGCAGGGTTTGAGCAGCCGTAATTTATTTGAGAATAGAATCTATTTGTGACTTGAGTTCAGGGAAGATCCGGAGAGAATGTTAGTGGATTGATCGAGGTGGACTGACCTGCAATAGAGATCGGCAAAGAGACGACGTCTCTTGAGGTCTTGATGAGGACATGCCACAGCTATGTCTCCAGTATCACTTCTTCTGTTGCGCGTAGTGAGAGAAGCGCCTTGGATGGTGGCGGTAGACATTCGCAGACTGCCCGCTGGAGAGGTCTCTGGGTGAGATTGCTCATGTAGGTGGACGCCATCGCTATCAGACATCATAAGGACGGATAGCTCGCAAACCAAGGCTAAGAAGAACTAAGGGGGTAAATAATGCGATGCTACATCAAAAAATAAATGGATTATGTGTAGGAAAGCATACCGATTGTGGTATGTGACGTGAGGATACTGAGTCATGATTAAGAAGTGAAGATTGTTACATTTGAGGCCCAAGGCTCAAGCTGTGCAGCGACTGCCTTTAGTAAATATGCGAATCGATAGCTTCTACATCAGTATTGCTTCGGAACAGGGTACTTTCAGAATTTGCCTGGTTCGTACCTGAGAGTCTGGAGCGCCACACGCCAAGGCAGCTAATGTGGGGTCTCGCGTAGATCTGCAGGCGCCACTCTCGGGAAGGGTGAGCACTGAGGAATGTTCCGCCCTCGTGGATGCGTCATTTAATTCTGGCGGGGTCGATTATTCCAACTTTCTGATCCCCCCTGACCGAATGCCTTTCCACTGCTTTTGAACAGCTGAGACCATTATTCAACACTCTAGCTGTGCGCAGCGTCTGAAAACATTCACATACACACACCTGTACCACTAGCTTTAAGCATCGGCCACTTTTCCAGGATACTTCATTCAAGTCAATATGGCAAGTATCATGGCTAGTAGATCAACCCCCGCGGGACCCCAGGCTGTCGCCGTCTCAAACACAGTTCAATCTCATCCGTATACGTGCAATTCATGCCAGGTCGCCTTCAGAAGCAGTGAGCTACAACGGGGCCACATGCGTAGTGATTGGCAGTAAGTCCAACATCCAAAGGCTGCAAGGGGCATTTCTGATCTTGACTAGTCGGTACAATATAAAGAGAAGAGTTGCTTCTCTTCCACCGATTTCTTCCGAGGTGTTTGCTGAGAAAGTCATCACTGCTCAAGCTACAACAGCTGCCACGGCTGCAAAGGCGGCCTTCGAGCGAGCTTGCAACATTTGCCAGAAGACATACTACAGCGAGAATGCTTATCAGAACCACTTAGGCAGCCAGAAACACCAATCCAATGTAGCAGCGGCCCAAAACGGCTCAGGGCCAAGACAGATGGACGATGAGACAGGTTCCGTGATGAGCTCAACCTTTTCACTCGGGGAACCGGTCAATAGTGCTCCTTCTGATCCAATCGAATCTGTGGATCCAGAAGCCGAAGCTGAGTTTTCGAAAGTTGTCAATGGAATCAAAGAGGCTACAATAAACGAGGATGAACCTGTATCACGACGGCCAACAAGACCCCATCACTCTGCAGGCGAGCAGCGGTCTGAGCATCCTCTTTCGCCCATCGCTGGCAAGAAAACCGTGCCTTCCGCTACTGATACCGAAATGCCATCAAAAGATGAGCCCATTGTTCGATGTCTTTTTTGTAATTACGATTCCCCTTCTTTCAAGCTCAACGTACACCATATGAGCAAGTTTCACGGCATGTTCATACCAGAGCAGAACTACCTGGTCGATCTCGAGGGTCTCATCACATACCTGCATGAGAAGATCTCGGAAAATCACGAGTGCCTTGCATGTCATAAGCTCAAGAATTCAATGAGTGGCATCCAGACACATATGAGGGATAAGGGCCACTGCATGATAGCGTTTGGGACAGAGGAAGAGAAGGTCGAAATCGGTCAATTTTATGATTTTACGAGTACTTACTCGGATCAAGATGATGACGAAGAGATGGCAGATCATGAAGATGAGGTAGACGGTGGTGTCAAAGTCGGCTTGAAAGGATCGAAAACACCCAAGGTTGTGGTTGAAGACGAAAGTGGTGATCATGAAATGGACGATGTTGACGAGGGCCTGGAGGACTGGGAAACCGATGAAGAGGAAGACGAGGAAGACGAGGGATCTTCCAAAGAACCAAAGGACGATTCCGAACGACCCACCCTCCTAAGACGTTTCTCCCTTACAGACTACCACCCCAACCCACGTTCCCCAAGTCGAGCAGCATACAGCACCGATTTCGAGCTTCATCTACCAGGAGGGCGGACGGCAGGTCACCGCTCACTAGCTCGCTATTACCGCCAGAATCTGCATGCTTATCCGACGCCCTCTGAGCAGCGTGCAATAGAAGATGGTCGAGCTGGTTCAGGCTCTGACCAAGAAATGCCCGATCACAGAGGCAGGCAGATGGTTACGAGAGCGAACGGTGGGTTGGGGATGCTGGGGGTGACGGATGCAAAGAAACGGGAAGTGCAGGCGGTGGAAAAACGAGATACGAAGATGACGCAGCGGGCGCAGAAGCAGTATCAATGGAGCGTGGACAAGAAAGGGAATCAGCAGAAGCATTTCCGCGATCCGTTGCTGCAGTAGACATAGAATCAGCAGGACGCTGTTTTGTGGAATGCTGATCGTACTTTACTCCTCGATGAAAATATAGAAACTAAGGTTACATTTTACCAATCTAGTAGATCCCGTGCAATACTCATCTATACTGACAGATCTCATACCTCTAGTCCTAAGAGCCGTTCGCAGCGGCGAAGTAGGTATTGATCAGGGGACACTGAGACGAAGATAAGATACCGCAAGGAACAACATGGAGGTATCTCAGACCGATCCGAGTGAAGTTCACACTGCAGCATTTACAAAGCCCCATTGAGGTTTTTGCGATCTTTGACTGAAAATTGATTGAAGTTACCATTGATGATTTCACGCCATCGCTATGGATGCCTGCCGTCAAATGCCGCCAAATGCCGCACGATGAACGTTCTATAAACGTCTGTGAAAGTTGACCCATGATCCTAATCAGGACCATGTTGAGTTTTTTTAAAGAAAGAATCAACGAGATCCTGTCTCCCCCGGAGACAGGATCGCAAACATATCATAAGTCATAACCAACTGCCCATGAAAGGGCCGTCCGAAAAAACAAACCCGACTCCGCTTTTCATGCTAGGGATCCTAGTCCCGCCTTTCTTCGTCTTCGGCCTCCTCATCAATCATGACTATACCCTCATTACCACCCGCAGCCTCCGGGTTCTTCTCGCCCTCGAGCTCTCTCCCCAACTCCGCTGCATCACGCTTCCCCCTGTCAACATCTACGAGCATCATCAGAGGCAGAGGAATGAAG
Organism: Physcia stellaris; assembly: GCA_018902385.1. Classification (NCBI taxonomy): domain Eukaryota; kingdom Fungi; phylum Ascomycota; class Lecanoromycetes; order Caliciales; family Physciaceae; genus Physcia; species Physcia stellaris. Next base: position 249,296 of record JABSSW010000015.1, on the reverse strand, counting down.
ATCAGGATTGCCAGAAACACAAATGCGGGTCTGATTTCCCCATACCTCTGCGTGATAGCGCCGACAATCGCAGGACCGAAGATACTAGACCCCTTATCCGTAATGGCGTACAAAGCGTAGAAAGCCGCTTCAAACCCAGGTGGGATGAGTTCGCCAAACAGACTGCGGCAGTAAGACGACAGACCTCCGAGGACGACGCCATAGACCGCCCCTAGGGGATACATCTCCCATGGCTGCTGCAGCCCAAAGACTCCAAGTTGCTTGATGGCAGGCACGAACCCTAGAAGTCCATAGAGTGGGATCACCTCAAACAAACAAATACAAGCAATGATTGTCTGCGTAGGCTTAGCCCTGAAGTACCGCGAAAGGTGCGACCAGCTAAACGCGCCGCAGACACCACAGATGGTCACGATAACGTTGATGCCCGCGAGCGCGGCAGGACCCATTTGGAGCTGAGTTTTGGCGAAGAGGACGGCGGTCCCGCTGACCGTTGCGATGGAGTCGCTGAGAAGAAACCAGGCGCAGAGAAAAAAGATCATGTCGCGGAGGTGGCGCGCTCGGAGCGCGGTTTTGCCCAGAGAGCGCCAGGCGTAGCTGATATATTTGGGCCAGGTCCGGCGCTGTTTTCCCGAGCTTGTGAAAGGCATCCTATGATCATTCGGTTAGCACTGGGCTCAGACGTTAATACGAACAGCCGCGTTGAAACAGGTTAGCTGAGTATTCGTCCAGGAATGGCACAATTCGGAAATATTCGGTATGGAAACCAAGGGTTTGGAAAAGATACGTACGGCGGACCTGGCCTAGGACGAAGCCATAGAGCAGCGGGTATAGTGAACAGCAACCACCACAAGCCTACAAAAAGTAGTACGAGACGAAGACCCAAGGTAGTTGATTTGCTCAGATATCTGGTGAGGAGAAGAATGCCGATGGCCAGACTTTGCACAACAACGGCTGCAAGGTAACCAATTCCGATACCATAGGAAGATATCTGAGTGGAAAGAAGCAGCTCAGGTGAGATGTGGCCAGGCTCCTTTGACGTGCGAGCCAAGTTGGATTGTGCCTGTGGAAGAAGAGCAACAGTCGAAGATTCAAGGTGGTGTTCTTCAGTCTCCTCTGCACTTTCGGATTGCGAATGGCCATTGTCATAGCTAGACTCATCATTGTACTCTCGGGCAGCATCCTGGATTGAAGGATGGTGACGAACGAGAAGTGGCAGAAATGAGTTTAGGAGAACAAAGGAAGCACCAAAGCATGTATTTGATACGATGGCCAGGACTGCGCCTAGTATGTAGATGCTCGGAACTACAACAACGAATAGCATTGTGGCAATCGCACCAGTGAAAGCGAAAGATAGCAGCAACATCTTCCGGTATTTCCCGTGGTCGGCAGCGCCTGACATGGAGACAATCTATTGACGACCCCAATGTCAGCGATTCCAATAGTGTCGGGAAAGCAGTGAACTGTATAGGATGATCTTCACGGAAGGATCTCAGAATGCATTCCATGTTTACCATTGACACCTAAGTCAGGGGTTGAGAGATTTGGGGAATCCTACCAGTAGTGCTTGAATCAGGACGCTGAGCGAGAAAGTATATAGCGCGAAGCTAGCGGTATTCAGCTCTGTCCCTAGAAAATTGAAGACGCATTGGTTCGCATTGTCGTGTGACGACCGAGATCGTAAATCATCCGTGGATCCTGGTGGTTTGAACCGCGCAAAGGTTGGCTGGCAGGGGCGCGTTCTGTCCGGAAGGAGGACACCTCTTTCTCTCGCGATCTGTTCCAATATGATAGGGATGAAAGATCCTATGATGCTTGATGAGCACACCGGTACTTTATTCTGGCACAGCGGTGGGTTTTGGCGTACCAACACCACAGACCACATACACCTCCGCGGCGAAACCATAGCTATACCATCCAGACAGCTCTTTCTTGCTTGTCAGGCGCGTATCTTCTCCATAGTATTGAGCTTTGCCTGTATACCCCTCCGGCTCCAGACCGGGCTGCATGCTCCGCCGACTAGAGTTGGCGAGAAGCGAATCTTCGTCGTCGGCTTCAAATGATGGGGTTGTCGACAGGATAGACTTGGTATTCGAGGCTCGTCTATGGTAGGTGGGCCTCTCCGGGTGGAGTGGTTCATTTCGAGGGACCTCAACAGATACAGTCAGACCCAATGATAATCATGAGGCAATGATGCGTTGCCAGCAGCTGAACTGTGAAGTTTAAACAAACCATTTTGACGCGCTAAGCGGGCCGTTGTCCGTTGGCTTCCTCTGGCCGAACTTCCCGTTGCCGATGGCTACACGAGGTGCCCACTCGCCTGCAATGAATCGCCATCTTCGTCATCCATCGCGATGTCGTGCATGACCTTCACCTCTCAGGGAGCTTCGAATGACCGCAGGAAGCATCTGAACGGAGGACGAGAACGTTGGAGGGGTTGGTGTAGCTTATGGATAAGTAGAGGCACATGGCGCCTTTAGCTTGGCGGCAGATGCAACTACAGGCCATGTGATTCTACAACCAATACACCGTACCACCATATTGCCGTCCGGCAGAAGACTGTTCCTCGATTGCGCCTCCGCGATTGGCATCAACGAGGCGTATGTTTGTCCGTTTCTCTCAAGCTTAAAGCTACCAACCTGGTACTCTTTGCCAAGAATCAACTCCCGCCTGCTGTTAGATAGGAGTATTTGATCCACGTGAAATATTCGGACTGCTTCACAAGGAGTGACCCGAGGCGACGAGGTCGAACTCTACCGGTGCACAACCAATAGACCAAATTGGGGCAGCTGGTCTGGATTCTTGTAACCACGACATGATTGAACAGGCTGTAGATCCGAGAGGCTTTCAGGAACAGCTTTAATGGGGGTGCCGTGGCCCAAGCTTCGTATCTGATAAAGTCTGAAACATTTGATTGAAGCGCTGCATTCTTGATTCTTTGTTTTGTGAAACTGGAAACAGCAATAGTGCAGCGCGATCCGATTGCTGCGAATAAACCCCGGTCTGATTCGGGCTTAGCGTGATTGAGGTGGCCTAGCCTCTTGAATGGAGAGGCGTCTCAGTGACAGTGCCCTTCTAATACTCCCAGTCCAGCTTCTGTCGCTCTTCACACCGCAATACTTCGTGACTGCGCCAACATCCGTTGATCGTCACCACGACACACACGGCGCATCACCTCCCATTTTGACCCCAGGATACCCGGGCGCAACGTCCCTGTGCATTCCTCTTTCGACCGCTCACTTCGGCCTGACTTTCAAAACATCAACCGTCCAAATCTGTTTGTACTACGTGTGCAAACGGTCTGTCGTTAAAACGTCAATGTTGCCCGCCCAAGCCGATCCTAGGGGCATCACTCGAATGATTGTCAGCTGGGCAAGATAGAGTCGATACAGCGCGTGGAGCGGGGGACGGAGGGGTTGGTGGAGGGGGTGGATGACAGTGCTAATGCCGCAGAAGAAGGCAGAGCCGGCACAGGACAGCAAGTTATGCCGGGTGTACTGAAGGATTCGCAAGACGAACCCAGGCTTCTGAAGCCCGTTAAGAGACGTCTAGTGGATGATATGGCGGAACAGCCGGCGAAAAAGGTTAAGAGAGAGGGTCTTCCGAACGGAACACAAGCTGTAAATGGGGATTACGGCCTTCCCAATGGCATTAATACCAATGGAACGAGGTCCGTACAAAAAGAGAGCCCGGATGCGTCTGTCGCAGGCCTGGAAAGCCTCATTGGCGGCGAGCTTCCCCCAGAACTCGAACATGTAACAACCAACTGGGCCTCGGTCTCAAGTCTCATTACAAGGTTGACGCAAGAAACATTCAATCAACTTGTCGACACTGTGAACGATCTCTCCGAGATAGAAGTTACCGCGAATGAGGGGCCCTCACCCTACGACCATAATTACATACCAGTGAACAGCAGCAAGAGTGCCATCTCCGCCAGTCAAGCTAACGTTGAGAAAAAGCAGAAGATGCTGAATTTCGCCCAGGACCGAAGAACGCAGTTTATTAAGGTGCTGGTACTCTCACAATGGTGCCGGCGAGCGGGAGAAATGGAGAAAGTTGTCGATATAGGATACTGGCTGAAGCTGACGGGAAAGGCGCCTGTCGCGAGTTGTGTGGCGTGGATGAGAGAAATGACAAAGCAGCTGAATCCGACCAAGGTGCCAAACCCAGATTTGAAGACGGCTTTAGAAGCCCTCTCTCTGGGCAAGGCATCGTGGCTCACGGATGTAAGGCTTTTCAATCTTTCTTAGACCGCAAATGCTAACGGCAACAGCTCAACTATCTGCCTCTAGAGAAGATACCGCCTCAAGACTTGCTTAAGACCTTACGAAAAATCAACACGTTGCTTTCCATACGGCTAAACATGCATGAGACTATTCCAACGCCATTCCGGGATTTTACGATAGCTTCTGGCCGAGCGACATTCCGAGTCAAAGATGAGTTCGAAGTCGATCTTGCAATAGCTGACGAAGATCCAAAATCACAATTATATTTCCTCGACCTGCGATTCCTCTTCTCACCCGTCAAGCCAGAGCTTCCGTTAGGAAGACTGCGAGACGACCTTGAGAGTAAGCTTAATGATATTCTCAAAGCGGACGGACTCACTGGTTGTTACAAATTTCTGCACGATTTCGTACTAACCCATAAACTGAGTATTCTGAGGAATCAAGCGTATGAGATGATCAGAAGCCATTGGTCCGATCAAATCAAAGTTGAAGCAGTTCATAGATCTTTAGTCGTGCAGTATTGGTTGCAGCGGCCTGGCAGCAAAAGCTGGATTGAGATCGGGATCAAGCGAGGAAAAGCCAAGTCAGCAAATGCATCTGATGCTGGTCAGGGTAACCCAGAGATAGCGCTACGATGGTTCCGTGCAGGTAAGGAAATTAAAGACACAAGTGTTGAACTGGGTCTGGACAATCTATCTCTGGCTGGGATCCTAAGGCGGATCATTGCTCTCCATACGACGCACATCTTGAAAGAAACTGCAGCCAAATTACGCGAGGGATCCCTCTATTCCGAGCGTCTTCTGAAACTCAAACAGTCATTCTCAGCCACAGAGCCTACAAACATCTCGCTCTTAGTCCAGCTGACGAAGTCCAACGCAATAAAGGTCATGCAGGAGCCTATAACAGGTCAATTCGCAATTTTCCCTGTGACTCAGCTCAATACCGGCGCAGAGCGAGAACTCAACAGTCTCCCATCTCCCTTTGTAGAGGCTTCTGCACGCTTAGCAACCCTCAGATGTATCGCTGCACGAGAAGAATTCAACGTCTGCGCTCGGGGCGCTTCCTGGGAGACTGTACACTCTTTGAATGTGGACAGTGAGACCATGCAACGATTCTTCCCTCGAAACACCCTTCGAATTTCATTCTTTCGAAGAAAGCTCTGGAAGCCGAATTGGCTCTTGGCAATGACAACAAGTATTATGGGCGACGCTGTCTGGGTAGTGGAAACTAGCGGACGAATGCTTGCGACCGAATTAACAAGTAACAGCATTGGCACCGGTCCCACCATTAAGTCGGCCTTCAACGTCTCCGCTACGGAATCAAGAGCTCTTCTAATCGAACCCTCCTTTATAAATCTAAGGCGGATTGAACGGACCGTAGTTGGCATGATCGCCCAGCATCTTGATACCTTGCAACTGTCACAACAAGGTGTCCCCTACAGACTGCAGTCGCAATCCCCTTCTTCGGGGCCGAGATCTACCTCAATCTACATGAAGTATTCCACCGAAAATTCGACCCAGAATGTTAAGAATCCGTCTCCAATGGCTCTTAATTGGCACAACAACATCATTTTGCTTCGATTTGCAGGTCTTGACACTGCCGCGTCTTCAGGTAACCATCTAGTAAGGGCCCGTATGAAGAAGGCCATCCCAAACATCAAAGCCCTTACTTCGAAGCTTTCTGCCTCCATTACATTTCGCCCTTCGACAGCAGAATTTGCCTTCCGATTGACGACCCCTGTCGGTATATCGACAATTCCAAATCTCTTACATCGGCTCGCAACGATAGAACATCTGCTTGGATTTCTCACCATTATCAAGCGCCGCAAACTTCCCTGCACCGTCCATTCCCTCACTTGTGTTAGCTTCGACTATGCTACTAGTCCAACCATGACAGCGACTATCGACTTCCCATCCGATGAGCCTATGCGTATCACCTTCGACCCCTCCAGTCCGCATCTCCGCATCCAAGATGCATTCACAGAGATGCTCCGCTCACCTGCAGGCGGTTTGGTCGAAGTCCTAGCACATATAGACACCACCCTACCCCTTCTTCGCGCAATCACTAATATCGAAGGCTCATGGGTCGGTCCTCGTGATAGAGTGGATATCCTGCCGCGCTCCGCCGAATGCTTTGTCATTCGGTATCACGACCCCAACGGGAGAGTCGAAATCAGTTTGCATGACCGGAGGGGAGCTGTGATGTGGCTAGTCAAGGAGCGTGGCGTTCCCAAAGGAGAGACCAGGGATGAAGGCCTCGACAAGGGCTTAAAGGAGCTAGCAAAAGGGTCCGGAGAGTATTGGAAAGGCTTGAATGGGTGCATGGTGGCAACATCCAAAGGGGTGGAGATACTTCTACTCAAACTCGATGAGGTCTTCAAAGCCGCAAGAAAGGAAGAAAGCGCTACTGGCGATAACTTGAAAGGCTCCATCCCTCAAGGTCTAACGAATGGCAACACGCCTAAGATCGAAGACCACAAACCAGTACCCACGAACCCGCGAAAAAGAAAAGCGGAGAGCGCGGAGGATGACGTTGTGGTGCTGGACTGAGAGAGGAAACGACGTGTACGACTAGACATTTTGCTTACCCCATCTCGCAGTCGCATCTTTTATTTTGTCATCGGCTTTTCGGGAAGCTAGGGATAGGGAGGGGGCAAGGGGGGGCCCACGGCAGGTCAAGGCAGTTCTTAGGTGTTTATACGGACGATTATTATACCCGCAGTCAAAATATGGAAAAGGGCTGTTTGCTGAAGGTAGGCTTATGAGGCAATGCTTGTATCTTATTTACAGTATCTTTGGTTCGGCTACCTCAAACGAGGTTAGAGCTAATGAAAAATCTTTCAAAAAGGCGAGAAGGCCTTGAGCTAGAGTCAGATTGAACGATGCTGGAGTCTTTGAAGACGATGAGCATGCTCTAGTTCGACCGGTAGCTCTTTGCTGACCTGATCTCTTTTCTCAATTCCGTGCCCCGGGTGATGTCCAATCGCCGCCTTCCTTTCCTTTCTAAAAGTTATCCTATGGTCTGGTAGTTAGTGGTGCTAATTTTTTGTGGCACATCTTTCTTATCCTTCGAGAGACCTACGATTACCCGACTTGGGACGGAAAGTGAAGACGATGTCTTCTTCATCTTATATTCAATCACTTTGTGCCAAGGATGGGTACACGTCTTGTTGCATTAAGCATGTAGGAGTAAGTGGTGATGCATGAGAGGCAAACATAGTACCACACCAGAGCATGGCATAATTACCCCCTCCAACGCTCTCATGACAGACCTCTCGAAAGTCTCTCCACGCACACCTTTCCCAAACGAGCTTTCAACGCTCCGGAGATACATCCGACAGCTGAAACATATACGCAAATTGAGCCAAAGGTAAATACATACGACCATACCAATCAGCAACGCTCTGGAACCCGTCCGATCTCCCCCGAGAACCTGATTAGGGGCCAACTAGTAGTTGGGTGGGTGACCACCAGCGAATCCTGGCTGTTGTATGTTTTTGTTTTTGTTTTCGGCTTAGTTGGCAGTCAGCCGAAAAGGTAAGTATGGAGATTAAAACACCAGGTTTTCATCCCTCTGGGTATTAGCAACCCCCGTGTCCCTCCCAACATCTGGTTTTATGTCCGAGCTCTGAGGAGTTGACGGTCTCTGCGGGTCCGTGAGCTGCTTTATCTAACGGTGGTGGACGTTTGATTGTGATATGCAGGATATGCGGACTTTTATGCCAGCCCCTTGCGGGCGCTTTCTTGCATTTGATAATTGGAAGGCAGCATCAGCCAGTTGAGGGTTTGAAGCAGATGTAAATCGAAACTTGTGCTAACATGACAAATAATGGAATCTCGGTCTGATCAACGCAGAGCCAGAGTCTTGATTTCGCGAGCAGAAATAAGGAGTAAGCAACGATCAGCAACTGTAGGGGAGAACGATAAAACATCAGCCTTCAAGATATCTTCGTTTTCCAAAAGATGACTCGTTTCAAGAGAAGACTTGTGCCATCTAACCTCGTCGATTTTTTCTCCCAATCTGTATAGAGCGCCAGGATATCTTCCTGTCCCTACTTCGAGCCACCCTCTGATATCTCAAATACAAAGTTTAGATGTAGAACCCCGGAGCAGAACGCCTCCACAGTCTGCCCAGAAAAGAGCTTGCTGGTTCAGCTTTGGTGCTCAATGGCATCTCGCCGGTACTATTGCCCCGAGTCGAATCTCAGCGCCTCTCATCCCAGCTAAGTGACCGTAATATTCAAGGGAAGCTTCCCATAAATGTCATAGTCGAATTCATGGCTCCACCACACAAAATGGGCTTTGATCAACGCCGCAATCGTATCTCCACTCAGCGCCTCGCTTTCGTCCTTTTTTGCCGGGGTTTCCAAGTGCTGCACCCAAAACTGCGTATGGTCTAATTCCTCAAGGCTCTTTCTACTAATTGCCTCCACAATAGCAGACAATATTCGGCAAACATCTCCACTGCATTTGTCCTCGCCGAAAAGGGCAGATGCAGCCTGATTTGCCATGTGTCCCTTCACAAATGCCGACTCCCAGCCTTGCTGGATCAACGTGAACGCATGAGTTGCTACGGCCGAGTGGAGCATAGCCGCTAGTGGGGCACGGTATGCCTTCAGATAAGGCAGTGCATAAGCAACAAGAATGTCTTTCATGCCCCGGTGAATGCTCCAGGCGATTGGAGACCAGGGAATGTGCTGTTGGTATTCCCGAGTCAGCGGTTCCATTCTAAGTCAGTCGTGGAGTTGCGGAACACGTCTCCTGAGCGAAGCGCTCCCGGGACACGTCTTGCGACTTAGGAAAAGAATTAGGAAAGAAGAAGACAATGGCGAAAAACCTACGTCAAGACAATCTGCAATTGCCGCGCTTTCGGCCCGTGGCAGGTACATGGTTGAAAAAACTTCGTCGACGAGAGATGGAACACTCAGAACCCGATCATGCAGAGGAACGGTTGTTTCGTCGTCCCATCGCTCACGGAAAAAGAAGTCCACTTCGTGTGCTTCGCCTCCAAAGGTGTTCCACCAATCTGCCGCGGAGCGCTGGGCACCGAATCTCTTAGGGAGAAGCTTTAGAAGGCAAGGTCCCGGTTTCTTTCGGCCGGCGAAAGCTACTCTGATGCATTCTCCAGCATCATCTATTCCACGCTCGATAACGCCAAGAGCCATTTCCACGCATTTTCTGGGTCTCCTCGGGAAGTAAACGGGGAAGGCATCTCTTCCCCGCTGATAACTGTTGTGCGGTTCAAAGCGCAAAGTTGGACGTGCACCGAGTGGCCACTCCAAGCGGTAGGTCCCGTCTAAAAGTAGCGGTGAAATTAGCATAATTTGCTCCCACGTAAGTGGTAGAATCAAAGCAATCTCCGATAAGTGTGATGTCCCGAACCACCATGAAAGTGGGGACCAATGCTCTGAAACTTACTGTAACTTCCAAAGCCAAGACGTAAGCCAGCAGGACCGTCGAAGCAATAGATATGACGAGCCTGGCCTAGAAGGACAAAGATGATAAATGTGTTACGGGACATTGTGGTACATGCGGTGGATTCGTGGAAGATAAGGTCTTGAGTACGGAGACGAAGATGCCAAGGGAGTTCAACCGGGTCCGGCGTCTTCGAACTCAAGATGCGGAACGAGCTAGCTTTGGGCATCGGCTTTGGCATCAATGACTCTGTGTCGGTGGCACTAGCCTCGGAGCTACTGAGGTGTTGGGGCTGAATTGAACTGGGACTGGTGAAATGTTAGTATAGACATGCAATAAATAGGAAACATTGAGGGAATCTATCATCGATCGCAGCTTTACGCCGCTAAGATGCTCTAAAAGTGTAGAGAGATTAAGAAGCTACTGACTGGAAGACAGCTAAAAGAGCGGTCCATGACGCAGTGCCAACTTTGCATTTAGGCCTCCTGCTAAGCCAAAGTGTTTGGACGCCAAGACACATGTTGATGTCGGCCTCTATGACTGGGCCTTTGGGAGGCGGTTTAGCTAGGTTGTACCATAATTTTGACTGATGCGTCTCAGTCCCCCAGGCAGCTAGGTGGTCTTCGTCACGAGCGCCATTGAAAGGGTCAAGCTGATCCTTGATACCGGCTACCTGAGCGACGACCGATCCCAAGCCAACCGTCGTGACAAGAGCAGAAATCCATGATGCTGTAAGGTTAGCTGCATCCATGACTGGCGATAAATTTCACGCTTAAGCATTGAGCGATTGGTTACAAAACATTTCGACCTGCCCTGGGACTACAGAAGAGAAACGAGAAGAGCAGAATGTTGAAAGAATCGAGAAAGTGCATGAAGGTTTATACCAAGTCCTTCACCTTAGCCTTGTGGCTTCGCTGGCTCGCGATAGCCTTGCGACAAGTGCGGTACGAGAGCCTAATGACAAGTCAAGAACACCCCCTTATCCGATTAATCCTATAAGCATGTGCGGTAAGCCTCCCCACGCTGACATCGCTTCAATGGAAAAACAGATCTCAGTGGTCGCCTTGCCGGCATTCCATTCCTTTTGGCTGTGCCTCATGGAAGCCTAGGACCCTGGTTCAGCTGGAAAGGAACGTGATCAGCTCTTACGCATGGGCATACTAGAAACGCTGAAAGCGATTAGCGAAGAGATGTTTCCTATATTGCACTGCAGCTTGTCACGGTGCATTAGGATTCAGACGAAAAAGCATCAGTAAGGTACAGTTGTACCGGGGATGGGATAGTCGTTCCTTAGCGTTGCTTAGTCATCGCGGCTCTTGCAGTGCTTGTTTTTCCCAAACGCAGGGCACTCTGGGTCTCGCCAATCGCCATTGCTTACCCTCTCCCTGACATTGCAGTAAGATTTCTCCCTAAGTTCCTCGTCAAATAAATCGTAACTTGAAAATTATGAGTCGGGCTGGAAAATTGGCACCAGAAGTAAACCGGTGAGCAATTAGCTCACGTTGACCGCAGAATCTTTCTTTCATGAGATCTTTTGCTGATGCGATATGGATACTACAGAGCGCTGTTCGTCAAGAACTTAAGGTCAGCAATGTCCGGCCCTTCTCTCTTAGGGGCGCTCTTGCTGGTCAAGCAAGAGGAAGCCTCAACCAACCTGGTACATCGCTGACGGCCAGCACAGCTATAACGTCACACCGGAGGAACTCTTTGACTTGTTTGGCAAATTCGGGCCCGTACGGTGCGTGTGCCATAGATGCAACGACCGAATCGAAGTGGCCCTGCGAACAGCGTACTTCAAAAAGCAAGTGCTGACAAGAGTCTTGGATATAGTCAAATCCGCCAGGGTATAGCCGGCAACACTAAAGGAACTGCATTTGTGGTCTACGAGGATGTGATCGATGCGAAGCAGGCTTGCGACAAGTTGAACGGGTTCAATTTCCAGAATCGCTATCTAGTCGGTACGTCCAGGCCCTTCTCTTCGAGTTTGCATAAGGGACAATCCGGCGTCCCGGTGCATTGGTTTGCACGTTGCTAACATTGTCATTCACTCAGTTCTCTATCATCAGCCGGAGAAAATGGCGAAGTCGAAAGAAGATCTGGCCGAAAGACAGGAGAATCTAGAGAAGCTCAAACGTCAACATGGTATTGATTAGTACTGGTCATGGCCTTAAAGGGCGTTTAGGAGTCTCCCGAGGCAAGGCGTAAGGTTATGATGGTTCTTTCAGGGGCTGGGTCCGGGCGGTCAGCATGCTTCTTCCTTCGCATTTGTACATAGTTATCATAGTATTACCTCCAAGTGCTGGAGGATACTGACATGTGAGATGCTTGCAATTGGGAGATATAGCCATAAGAGAGGTTATTGAAGTCAAAGTATTATTTTCATGATTCCCTGCGATATCCTCTGGTAGGTTCATATCTTGAGATTCCCCGGTACAAGGTAGATGAGGCTCGCAAAATATCGAGCCCCGGCGAAATCCATCAGGACCCGCCTTCCGCCAAGCCTCCCGAGGCCCCACTCCGCCGCATTAGGCTCGATGGGCGCTAAGGCTCCATCATACGACGATAAACTCACAGTGCTCACACCATCTGGTTTACTCATACGGCAGAGATCTCCCATGTTAACTTCCTATCTATGTGCGGCGACGGCTGTCGTCGGCAAGCCTTCTGAAGCCTGACTTTCGATCGCCCCTCTACTTCAACCAGGGCCGACGACCTAACTCACGACATCGATCGTCAAGTCTTATTACTACATCACTCCTCAAGTGCCATAAGAGTCACAGCACTCACCCATAAATAGAAGGGGAAAATCTGCTTACCTTGTTATCCTATGAGACCTGTGACCGAAGCTTCTCCATCCTAATGTCACTACAGCATGTCAACTCCCAGGCGTCACCTTCACACTCTTTACCCACAGAGGTAGCCTTAGCAACCATGTTCCTACCTCCTACACCTCTTCAAATACACCCTACCGTTATTGTTCATCCCGCCATGTCGATCATGCTCTCATCCGCGAACGCTGTCGCCACTACTATCTCAAACTCCAGTGAATCCCACTCTCGGCCAGGCGCTGAGAATGGGGAATGTCGCCTACTTGGACCTTTCGCTCTGTTTATACAAGGTGCTCTGGGCGCCCTAGCTCTTTTATCGCTCGTATATAAAAGATGGCGAGAGCGGCCACAGCGACCCGTCAAGATCTGGGCGTTTGACGCTTCAAAGCAGGTTTTTGGGTCAGTGCTGCTGCATGTTGCAAACTTGTTCATGTCGATGCTCTCAAGTGGAGAGTTGACCCTGAAGGCGGGAGACTACCAAGCAAATCCGTGTTCTTTTTATCTATTAAACTTAGCCATCGATGTAAGTCCATGCTCGCATCCTCGTCTGCCTGACTTGAAGCCCACAGGATTATGCTAATCGTACTTGAACAGACAACTCTCGGCATACCCATCCTTATCGTTCTGCTCCGTGTCCTACACCATGCCTTTTCCCTCACCCCTCTGGCCAATCCCCCCGAATCAATCGAATCAGGTCACTACGGCCGCCCACCCCGCGCTTCGTGGTGGCTAAAGCAATCCTTCATCTACTTCCTCGGTCTTCTTGGCATGAAATGCTGTGTCTTCCTCATCTTTCAGCTCTGTCCTTGGATCATCAGAGTCGGTGATTGGGCTTTGAAATGGACAGAAGGGAATGAAATGGTCCAGGTGTTCTTCGTGATGCTGTTTTTCCCAGTTATCATGAATGCACTGCAGTATTACATCATTGATGGCTTTATCAAGGACCAGAAGCCGGCGGATCACGAGCCGATACCCAGTGACGATGAAGAGGAGGACGATGGCGAGCATCACAGCAGGCATAGGACCCCGAGAGCAGTAGGAGCAACAGGCGGAGACGGGGTGTATGACAGCGAAGATGAAGACACCACCAAGCATGGCGAGACGGTCAAAGCCGCGGAGGTTTCAGACAAGACCAAGCCCAAGAAGCTTGATGAGTACGATCCTGCTACGGACGGCGACAGAGGAAGCAGCTCTGGAAGCAGTACGAGAGGTCGTCGTGAAGCAACTACCCCGAAGGAGACCGTTGCAGACGGGAAGAAAATTTAAATGGACATTCCGATCACGATCTAGGGACTGGATAAGTGTTAATTTTGGCGTGACAATCCGCGAACAATGACGGTCTGGAGCGACATCAGCATGGCGTTGGTGGCTTGCATGTAGAAACTGTAGCAAGAAGTTGTGTAATCTTCTTCATTCTCTTCAAATATCCATCTACATTGAGATATTCCTTGTGCACACAGTGAGGTCCTTAGCCACGATCGGTATAAAGCTGGTCACCTGGGAATTCAGAAGCCTCAGGCAATCTCAAATCGAAGAGAAGGAGTGTGTCAACTCAGACAAAGTAATCGAATCGGCGTAGGTAGATTGGAATCTGAGAACCAGATCGCTAGCACAAGGCGGAAGCATATTTCCTCTTTGGGAAAAGGAATGCTTTCCGCATCGTGGCTTCCTCAACCTTACCATATCTCCAAAACCACCTTGGTTCAAATTGAAGACAACAGAGCTTCTCCCATGCAGAAGAATCAATAGCAGCAACTCGCCCTCCCCAATCCTCCCCCTCCCACCCAGCAACCCACAATGCCCCCAAACCTAACCCTCTTCTCCATCAACGCGATCCTCCTCCTCTCCACCGACGACCGCACCCGCATCCTCACAAAATACTACTCCGCGCCCCACCAACCCTCCCCCTCCGCCCCCAACGCGCCGGGCACAAACCCCTACCCGTCCCTCAAAGAGCAAAAAGCGTTCGAAAAGGGCCTGCTGGACAAGACGAACAAGCAGAGCAGCGACGTGATCCTGTACGATGGGCGGGTGGTCGTGTTCAAGATGGAGGGGGACGTGATGATGTATGTTGTCGGCGGCGGGGAGGAGAATGAGGTGCTGCTTTATAATGTGGTGCTGTGTTTGAGGGATGCGTTGGGGATTTTGTTGAAGTGGGTCCTGATCCGTCCTTTTCCTTTCCTTTCATGATTGGTTTTCCGATGTTTGCTAGCAGTTGCTGTTTCTTGTTTGGAGAGAACGACTGTTGTCTGAGATAAGGTAGTGCGTGATGCTGATATCTGCGTCTGCTGCAGGAATTCGACGGATAAACGCACGGTGATCGAGAATTACGATCTCGTCTCCCTGGCTATCGATGAGATTGTGGATGATGGCATTATACTCGAGACGGATGCTGTGGTGGTTGCTAGTAGGGTCAGCAAGCCGCCGGCGCAGGATATCGTCAATGTCAAGGAGATCGATCTGAGCGAACAGGGCCTCATGAACGCTTGGGATTTCGGGAAGCGGAAATTGGCGGAGCGGTTGAGGCAGATGTGATGTTGAATACTTATCGGCAAGCAATCAAAATATTGTCTGGAACGAGCAATTTTCCCGTCTGATGTTTCTAAAAACGAAGGCTTGGAAGCTTTCAGAAGAGCTTCCAGGAGCCTTATTCCATTGCTTTCGACAAGACCAAGGTCTCGACAAAACGCCTCTAATATGCTCTCATGGTATGCTATATGTACATTCGCTTGAAAATCCTTTTATACACTGGCGCTATAACCGCCCAAGCTTTTTATTCTATTTCGCGCTTTCCAGAATTTCCTGGCCTCGTCGATCCAGAAAACACTACTGGCAATGCCAGCTAAGAACACCAAATCCCATATTCCCAACCCTTCGGTCTGGAAGATGCGTTGTAAGAATGGCAAATATATGACGGCCATTTGTCCCAGGATACTGCCGCCGACTGCGAAATTGAACATGCGGTTTCCCACCACGTTCAATTCCCCTCGAAGCACGCTCTTGGCTTCACTTCGGCAAGTCAGGGCGTTGAACATATCGAAGAAGACGAAGCAAGTAAATGTCATAGTCGTGTCACGAGCGTTCACCGTGTTATCGATGGACATTTCCCGAGCATAGATGATGATTGTACCAAGCATAATGACTGTGGCGGAGGTGAGAACCCGTTGAATGAGAGCACGGGTAAGAACACGCGCGTTTTTCGAGCGTGGAGGACGTGTCATGACTGCTGGATCAACAGGCTCCACCCCAAGCGACTGGGCAGGAGGGCCATCCATCAGTATGTCTGATCATTAATTAGCTTGCTGTCCGACTGCAGTGAAAGCATCAGTAGTGCTGGAGAACTCACTAATCCATAAGATTTGCATTGCATTGAGAGGATTCTGGTAGCCAAGGAAAGTGCTAAGAAAGACCAATGAAAGAGCGGCAACGCTCGTACTCAATTGAAACGTGATGAAATTCTGGATGTTGTAAAAGATGCCTTTGCCCTCTTCGATGGCGCTTAGAATAGTCGAAAAGTCATCGTCTGTCAGTATCATATCTGCTGCCTCTTTGGCTACGTCTGTACCCAGCAGCCCCATCGAGATACCGATGTCAGCTCTTTTCAAGGCAGGTGCATCGTTCACTCCATCGCCAGTCATAGCGACAACATCGCCACGCAATTGCAGTGCTTGGATGATTTTCATCTTGTGGTCAGGGCTAGTTCGAGCGAAAATAGTCGTCCCCGACATTGCACTTGCGAGCTCTTCTGGTGACATCCGGTCCAACTCATCTCCTCGAAGAACAGGTCGATGACTCGCAGCGGTGCTGGCTCTCGGCGGATTCAGGGGCATTCCTAATTTCCGTGCAATGGCTAGCGCCGTTGTTTCAGCGTCTCCTGTAATCATGATCACCTTGACTCCGCCGGTCATAAGTCTTCGAATGGACTTATCAACCCCTTTCCTCGGCGGGTCATTCATACCCACAATGCCAGCGAAGACTAACCCTTGGTATGCATCTTCGTTTTGCTGTCGACTGCCAGCACGTTCCATCACTGCAGGCCGCGGCGTACTGCTCCGGCTTGGGACTTGAGATACCCGTCTAGGTGCATCTCTGTTCGATCCACTGGCAAATCCGAGGACCCGGAGACCATCCTCGGCCATATTTTCAGCGGCTGCTATTGCAGCTTGTCGTCGTGGCTCATCAAGAATAATCTCTCTTCCTTCTTTAGATAGATACGTGTCACAGCGCTTCAGGACCTGCTCCAAAGCGCCTTTAATATAGGCAACTTCGGGGCCACCACCCAGCTCAGTACCTTGATTACCGCCGATCACTACTCCCATCCATTTTCGCTCTGAGCTGAACGGGGTCTCTGCGCTTCGCATGCCGATCCTTTCTCTCACGTCATCTTCACCAAATGCATCCAAAAGGTCCAGCATTGCAACATCAGTCGGTTGACCCACCCACCTGCTTTTAGCACTAGCTGTATTTGGATCATGACCGAGCATAGATGACATGAGTGCAGCCGAAGATGCAGTCGCTGGAGAGTTAGCATGACTACCGGAAAGCCGAGCGTTGTTGGCAATGTTGCCGGTACGCAAAATGGTGCGTGTTGCTGAATCAGGTGTAGACGACGCCAAATCCCTATTGACCTCAATAGGTGCAGGAGCATCAAAATGCCACAGTTTGGTCACAGTCATGTGGTTTAGAGTTAGAGTACCTTCGCACATGTTAGTGATTAGAATAGATTTGGAGACAATCATTTACCTGTTTTGTCGCTGCACACAACATTCACCGATCCTAAAGTCTCCACACTCGGCAGCCTCCTGACGATGGCACCCTGCTTTGCCATGCGTAAAACACCCAAGGCTAGCGTTACTGTGACGATAATTGGAAGGCCTTCTGGTATTGCTGCAACAGCCAGCGACACTCCAATGGTGAACATTTCTAATAGCTTCCGTCCCTGCCATATGCCGACCAAGATGATTAAAGCGATGACACCAAATGACATGTAGGAGAGTTCTTGACCCAACTTATCCATTGACAGCTGTAATGGTGTACGAGGACTCTCAATTTCCTGCAGTGATGCAGAGATGGCGCCGAATTCGGTTTCTCCCCCAGTCCCAATAACAAGGCCTTGTCCATGACCTGAGCGTACTAAGGTCCCCATGAAAGCGATATTAGCTTGCTCATTTAATCGTATATCTGCGCCAACAGTTCCTGCTGCAGGAGAGGCATATGATGGTGATGGAGGGCGTCCACGAGTATAAGATGCAGTTGAAGCTGAAGGCCTATCCAGGACCTCTGCCTGCTTCAGAGCGGGTTCATTTTCGCCAGTGAGATTTGATTCATCGATTGAAAGGTCTGCTGCGCTCGTGATTCGAATATCTGCAGGAATGCGGTCGCCCGTGGAGAAGATAACAAGATCACCCAAGACCAGCGTTGACGCCTGTACGGTAAATGGCGCTCGTCCCGAAGCGGACACCGAGCTATCCAGCCGTGACTCCAATTCGATGCCCATACTTTCATCCTCTCGCTGGTTGGACCGATCCCGACGAGGTTTGTCGTTTGGCGCAGCCCTGATTAGGTGTGCATGATGTGGGACCAGTTTGCTGAGTGCCTCTATTGATTTTTCTGAGCGATATTCTTGCACGAAGCCCACGGTGACTACAATTGTCACTGCGATTGTGATGCTGATGGCATCATCCAGGTTTCCCATGAAATATGAAACGACTGCTGATGCGAGTAGCAGAAGTATAAGTGTCTCTTTGAATTGCTTGATGAACTTAAGCCAAAGCGAGTCCTGCTTCTCGTGTGGTAATTCGTTGGGGCCATTATCGAGCAATCGAGCCTCAGCGTCTGAAGGCGACAGGCCATGAGTGAGGATGTACGCAGGCGTTGGCTCGTCTCTTCAGGGTTGAGGATGGAAAACGAGGCAGTACTTGACTGGAGCAGGAACTGTGTTAGCCCTTTGCTAGTTTACCATACTTCGAATGACCTTACGGAGCCAGAGAATACCCGAGGTGTTGCTGGTCTCGGTGATGGTCGTCTCGTAGACGAACCGACACCGTTGGGCAGAGGAAGAGTGGATGACGTATCCGACCTCGACATTATGTCATGGCCAAGGTCTTTCAGAGACTCTTTGCCGACGCCAATTCCTCAACAGGCGACTCTGCCCATCGAGTGACCGAAAGGGCTCCGTCCTTAGGCCGTGATAGGAGCATCTAGGGTTTTAAGATGGGAGGCCTTGGGGTTTCGGTTGAAGAAAGAGCAGGTATAGATTCACGGATGATGGGCGACCGGACATTCATGCATTTAGATGCGACGTGAAGAATACTGGAATCATGCAGCATCGCCATCAGCCTCACAGACCTTTACAGCTCCCTGGCATGAACAGGGGTCTTCGGTTGCAGATCCGGAGAAGCGCTAGCTGTGGATCTAATGACTAAGCACCCAGCCTTCGTCGCAACAGATCCATTCCACAACCCTATCCATCAATTGTCATCGATTCTACATATCGCTCAACCTTGCTTTGATGTTTTCTTGAAGCTAGCAACCCCGATCGCTATCGCGTATCTCGGACATTGTCGCCTCGAGAATCTGCTTCAAGAGGCTCAACACTCGGCTTTCCAGTCCACACTTGTCACGCGCGCGCCCAAAATCAAAACATTGGACTTCCGCCCCGCTTTGCGCGCCTCCACCTTCTATTATTTTACAAATTCACAAAGGCTGGTTCGCGTCGGTATCGACGCTGAGTAACAGTCATGTTCTACTCGGAGACGCTTCTATCCAAGACAGGGCCTCTGGCCCGCGTCTGGCTCTCTGCCAACCTTGAGCGCAAGTTATCGAAGTCACACATCTTACAATCGAATATCGAGAGTAGCGTGAATGCTATTGTCGATCAAGGTACCGCGCCGATGGCCTTACGTCTCAGCGGGCAGCTTCTGTTAGGAGTCGTGAGAATTTACAGCCGTAAGGCAAGGTACCTCCTCGACGATTGTAACGAAGCCCTTCTCAAGATCAAAATGGTAAGAGTTGATGTTACTCTATAAAAGCTCATCTACTAATCTGACCAAGGCGTTCCGTCCCGGCAACGTTGACCTACCTGCAAATTTGGCGATGCCTAGCGCGACAGCCCTCACTGTCGCTGATAAAATCAGTGACCCGCTGATGCCCGAACTTGATCCCTCACTCCTCGACTTTAGACCCATGGATATTGATTTTGGAGGGAAAAAGGACGATCCCCTTAATTGGACCAGCCAGGAGCTTTCGGATCCAATTAGCATTGAACGTGGTCGAGGCCCTAGAGACGCGATGCCCGACATCTTTGACGAGGACGAAATGCACGTCGAGCTTGACCTTGATCTCGGTGACGACGAAGCTCCTGTTCCGGAGAGCCCAAACACAGAAGGCCCAAGCATTGAGATTGGGAGGAGAGAGCGTGCACCGAGACCTTTCGAGGAAGACGGAATCGGCGATGCCGACAAATTTCAGGATACTGATCTTGGCTTAGATTTTGGAGAGGACGATCCTATAAGGGCGCGTTCGGATAGTGCAGTCCCATCGCTAATTGCAGATAACGGTGACGAGGATCGAATGTTGCTAGACGAGGCTATGGATTTTCCAATGCCCGTAGAAGATCCAACCCTTCAGTTACAGGACGATGCTGGTCATACAGACGTACGACTGCAGCGTGAATCCCTATCGCCACTTTCTTCCGTTCGCTCTTCGGTGGTCCGGACCTTCGCCTTTGATGAAGAAGAGGAAGAGGAACCCACGGTCCAACAGGCTCAGAAGGTAAAGAGGAGAAAGATACTCCAAGCAGACGAGGAAACTACAATGTCTCACACGCAAATCAAAGCCCAGCAAGATGATAGATCCGCAATACTGAAACCAGCTTCATTCTTGCCACGAGATCCTCTACTTTTGAGTCTAATGAACATGCAACGTAACGGCGGCTTTGTATCCAACATATTAGGGGATGAGCAAGCAAAAGGCTGGGCTCCCGAGCTACGGGGTATGCTGTCATTAGAAACCGTCCGCAAATCCGGACAGCTTAAGCGCAAGCGTGACAGCGGCGTTGCAGATCTAGACGAGGACGACGTCGACACGGACAAAGACACTTTGCCTCAACTCGAGATCCCTCAGGACGACGATCAATATGCTGGAATAGACGAAGGCTACGCCCCCGAACCAGTTCGTCAACAATCAGGAAGCCCGAATATCCCTGGTGACGACGGTCTTGCGCCTCCAAATGATGATGAACCCAATCCTGCAGACCAATTGAACGAAGACGAGCCTTTATCACCAATACCTGATAATTTCGATGAAACTACGGCTCCCCTGCTCCACCCCCTAGAATCTGGCCCCATATCGCTTGGTACTCAACACGCGGTGCATCTCCTTCGAAATCGCTTTGGATCGGGCAACAATGAGTCTCAGTCGCAGTCTCCATCACAAATGAAGAAGGCTCAGACTCTGTTTCAGGAGATGCTGCCGGAAGCTACGACAACGAAAGCTGATGCAACGAAAATGTTCTTCGAGGTGTTAGTTCTGGCGACCAAAGATGCCGTGAAAGTTGAGCAAAGTCCGAAAGAGCTCGGCGGCCCTTTGAGGATAAGAGGGAAACGAGGGCTTTGGGGTGCATGGGCAGAGCGGGAAGCAGGCGGGGAAATCGATGTCCAGGATGGCGTTGCTGCTGCTTGATCGTTGACATTTCACGCTGAGCTAGGAGTATCGGCGCTCCAAGCATTGGGTTTTGCTACTTTCTCCCCGGTGCGGAGGCTTCTTGCTTTCATTGTCAAGGCGAACGCTACATTCTTCTATTCAATTGTATGAAAGTCTTTGGAGTGCGACTTTTGAAGATCAAGGGTGGTTCTCTCATGAACGGGGCTACTTAGGAGTCGAGGATAGGCATACGACAGGAGCCTGCACAGTTTGATTACTAGTATCAATAATCCATGATCAGGGACCCTACTTCCATTAAAGTCTTGTGAATAATTATTGATGATCGAGATTCCTAATAATTTCACTAATTTTATGAGGCACAAGAGGAATAATATCACGATTCTGATGTGCCTTGAGCCATTCTTTTTTTTTTCTGGAAAGTACTTTTGCCTTTTCTCACTTGAGGAGTATGAAAAGGAGAGCATAGGGTATCAAGGACAAGGCGGGTCCCTCGGTCTATCATGACTCTGGCATATCAGATCCTTCTGCTTCAACACCCTCGCCTGTTTAACCCTATCACGCTAGCACATGATAACGCGGAAAGTCGCGCCGATCCGTTTTTGGGGCCGATGTTCTAACTTGTCCATCTAATCATGTAGACTCGCCCGAGGCTATTACAATGACTGAACTTTCAAGACCAAACCACCATCATGCCAATCGGAATCGAGCGTCTCAACGCTCGCCACCAGCAGCCCAACTCGAGGATAACTTTCATCAAGCCTCTGCCCGGTCCAGATTCCAGATTTGCCCAGGACTTCCTTGAGCGAATCGCCGCAATATGTCACCCAATCATGAAGGCAAATCATCTATCTATCATGACCCTCGAAGAATACGAACCGAACCCTGAATTCGTGGGTCGCAACTTCAATGCTGGAGAGATCATACAACTCGTGTTGAAGGCTCCGTACAGTGGGCACTGGCTCAGCTTCCGGAGCGTGCAGATGGTCATGAGTGAGTATCATGCAAAAGGTCTTCATAGAGGAAGAAAAGGTTGGCTGATGAAGGAGACTCCCAGTGCATGAGTTGGCTCATATCATGCAGATGAATCATTCTGCTGCATTTTGGAAAGTCAGAAACCAATATGCCGACGAGTTGCGAGGCTTATGGTCAAAGGATTACACGGGCGACGGCTTTTGGGGAAGGGGCAAAACCCTTCTGAGCGAGCAATATGAGAACACTAGTCCCTCCGTACCAGAGGTCCTGCCTAGAAGTCTATGTGGTGGCACGTTCAGATCCCGAGGCCGAAAAAGGAAGAGAAAGGGTGGTGGACCCGATATGAAGACCCCGACTTACGCAGAACGGCAGCAAAAACGAATCGCTAAGAAGTTCGGTACCAACGGCGTCGCCCTGGGTGATGATGCGGAGACAAGAGTCAAGCTTGAACACGGGGTGAAAGTCAAGGCTAAGCCCAGAGTTGCAGGAAGCGCAAGAGGCCGAGAATTGAGGGCTCAAGCGGCTCTCGCAAGGTTTGGGCAACGGAAAGAGGAAGAAAAACCCGAGACCCAAGAAGGAGCAGATAAGGAAACCGAGTCCGAAACAGAGGATGAATACGAGGTTGTTGAGGGTAGTGAAGAAGCGCTTAACAACAATGGCTCACGGATCTTAGATGGCAAGGGTAACAGTATGATCAGAATTTGCGAGGATGAGGACCAAGATGACATTCACGTGAAACAAGAGATGCAAGAGCTGCAGGACCTCGAAGGCCTCGATTCGATTTCTCAAAGGAACCCTAAAGATACCAATCAGGAGATCTCTCATCCTCCCGAAAGAGCGGCCAAAGTGGGTCAGACTCGAAAACCCAATGGTGATACGGCTGTTGAAGAGCAAATCGCATCTTCAGCAAACGACCCTCCTGTCCCCAACAGTCAAATAGTCCCCTATGACGGACAACCACATCTAGATAGCATAGCGAAGGCACTTGCCTGTCCAATATGCTCAGCGGACAACGACCCGTCGGCTGCCACCTGTATGATATGTTCTCATGTCCTCAATACGAGTAAAGTACACGGCTACTGGCGCTGTCAGAGCTCGACCTGTTCGGGAACTCAATACCTCAACGCGGACGACAGTGTTCTATGTGGGATATGTGGAACTAGACGGCAGAGCAAGTGATGCTGGAAATTAGGTCTGTATGATGTGGCGTTTATCGAAAGGTGTATGTATGAGTACGGAGATACCCCTCACGCATTTGCTATGATATCGAGATACCCAATACATTACGGCGTTTGCGATGGTGTTTGCAGCCAAGAGACATCCATCATGCTCTGCTCTGCTTTTTCCTTCTATCAAAAACGGTCAAAATTGACAAAAAGCTCGATCAAAGCAGGTTCGGATTGGGGTCGAAAAACTGGAAAGCAGGCTGTACCCTCATGATATTATTAGTACCCCTGGACACTGGAATGTATCCCAAATGTATCGGCTCAAGGATCGACTTCGCTCGCAGCAGACTTCGCTCGCAGCAGTGACCGACCTCCCGACCTACTTTCACGCGGTGCACTCAATAATCCAGGAAACTCTTCAAAAGATTTGAAATAATCTCCTTAATTATTGATAATCGGTCTTTAAAAATCTATGAATATAGCTTCTTAAGATTCCTGTCCGGATCATTGATAGCGCAGATGATACGAGTACCTGGATGGTTTATTTGCATTCCTCGCTTGATTAACAGAGCGAGGATATCATGAAGAAATAACCCCAAGTTTAGATAGAAATTACCCACGACGCTTTTAGGTTCACATCACTGAATACAGAAGTTTGCCGAAACCAGATGTTGCCAAAGATGCCTGGCTCCAGAGTGTGGGTGCTTTGCCTCCCACAGCAGCCGAAAGCGGATATCTCAGCTTCATCCATAGACTCCTTTGTCTACTCCAATCATGACTGTCAGGCCTCCACTCCCACAATCCCTGTTGCTACGCGCTTCATCACCGCCAGAGTCACTTCAGAGAGTCACATCGCCATCTTCACTCCCCTCCAAACCCCAGACTCACCACCACCTCCTCATCAAAACCCTCCCGCTCCCCCATGATCCGGGCACCACCAATCACCCTGGATACCTCAACCTCCATCTCCTACTACCCCTCACGGCACCTCCTCCCGCACGAACTGCCTCCCTCCCTGCTAACAAGCACCCTAACCAACATCCCCAAATTCCACTTCCATTTCCCCTCTCTCAACATCAATATCCCCGAAATCCTCCACTGGCCGGACCCAAATCTCTACATCTTCCGCCTCTTCCCGCATCCGCGCTGCGCCTACATCGCTATCATGTCCACCCTCTTGATCTTGTTCTTGCTGTTTATCTTCCTCTGCTGTTTCAGGCTTAGGATTACCTTCCGGTGGAGCACCACGCCGAGCAGTCCGGCGAGCCCGAGTCGGTTGGAGAGTCAGAGTGGGGATGAAGTAGGGGTGGGATTCAGGGATCCGTTTGTGATGGAGGGGAAGAGGGAGGGAGCGGATGGGGGAAAGACGCTGCAGGATGTGTTGAGGGGGATTTATGCGAGGAGTGGGGAGATTTGGGAGGATGATGAGCGGGGGGAGATGATGTTGAAAGGGGGCAGTGAGCGGTTGGGGAAGGGGGTTGGGGTTTGGAGGGTTGAGTAGTTGGATGGGATTAGGCCAATCTAGGAGGGGTTTTGGTATGGTTGTAGAGCTGAAGGGGTTTGTGGTGCTGAATGCGTGTAACAAAGTGAAGAGAAGAGGCAAGAATGGTTCGTGAAATGCCCGCGTAAGGAGAGTCAATCAACCTGTCTTTGGGTTCGCAGTGACAAGCTGTGATTCCGCTTGCGATGCTTTCACACCTGATGATTTTACGATAGGAGCCCTGCCAGCTTCCATGAAGGTGACGCTGGACTTCGCTCCCGACTGGCCTTCGGAATTGTATTAGTAACAAGTAACCTAATGGGTCTGAACGCAACACACCCCGCTCGCACGTCGTTAAAAAGCCTGGTAATACGTATCTGTACATATATGGAGTCGTAACATTAGTAGACACAGCCTGGATGAAATAGCTATGACTAGCCTTAAACAGTTCTCCTGAAACTCGATTAGTCTTGTAAGGACAGATCGAAGCTGTAAACATACCAAGTCATTCCAGGTCTCTCAACCTTTGGATCAGACACCGCATTTCTGTCAGCAAAGGGATCATCTTCATCTTCCTCTTCCACGTCAGATTCGTCTTCATCGTCGCTTTCGTCGATCGCCCTGGCTTTTCCGTTCGATTTTGGGTGCTGGGTCGAGGGCTCACCGATAGTAAGCCCCGCAAAAGATTCTTGAGCGTGCTTTGTCGTTGCACCAGCATCAGTTTCATTCGGACCATCGCCATTCCAGTCATCTTCGCTATCGCTATCATCATCGACACTCTTATCTAGAACCTCATATGCCATCAAAGCGTTCACTAATTCGTCATTTGCATGAATCAGACTACCAAGCCATTGCTCGCTCTCCACGTATTGTATATATCTGAGAATCTGTCGTCGGAGGAGCTTGCAGTTCTCGAACCGCTTTAGAGCTTCTGGATCCTCACTAACACGTTTGTGCTCTCGGTTAATAAGCTTCAAGGCGTTCATGAGGTTTGTACTAGCAACCGAGGACGAAGCGATAGCCTGAAGGAGCTGTGGCTTCTCCTTCTCAAGATTGAAGGGCTTGGACTTGGACTTCCTCCTTTTCGACTTCTCAGGCTTACCAAGAGGTGTAAGGCTGGGACCTTGCGCGAAAGTTGCGTTTGTCGGAGACGCATACGAGCTTGAATGGGCAGATAGAGGTGGTGCTGCATCTTTGTAGTCGTTATTCCCAAATGGATCGGCTTGCACTTCCTGCTCGGTTTCTTGGACGACTCGCGAGTTTTCTTGGGTTGGTGGCCTTTTCCGTCGAGGTAGCTGCTTGTGTAATGCTACAATTCGCTCCATACCAGGCGTCGACTGATACGTTGCGGCCCATTGTCTAAATAGGATTGAACATTTCTTCTTGACTTCAGGATCCGAGAGCGAATCAGTCGCTGCTACACGAAGTCGTTCCAGTAACGGTTCGTCGGCAAACACTCGCTGAAAACGGGGACCGGCGTTTTCTATTAGTCCATCAAGGACGGTCAGAGCACGTAGCTGTTTATGAACGTTGCCATATTTCCTAAGCATGTCAGCATTCAGAATTTGTGAAATTCAAAGAACAACTTACAGTTTCTTGCGTATCGCTCGAGCAGCCTCGGTAGGACCTTCGATCTGCAATCTGATGACTTCGATCAAGTCCGGAATGCCGCTCATGTCATCAGCGTCATACTGATCACTGGTGAGCCGGTCAATCTGGACCGTGATAGCCGAGTATGGCTTTTTCTGGCGCAGTGTAAAAGGGTGCGTCAGCATGCTGAGGTATAAAAAGAGAAGATTTAGGGGAATATGATGTATTGATGGTTGGAGGAAAGACTTCTAAAGGTTTGAAGATGGCTCTCGATTTACAACTGCCTTAAGGATGCACAGCAGATTTGGAGTTTTCTTTTTCGAAGCAATCGCTCAAAGTTTTCTAGTCCAATCCATAATTCTCGGAGGGTTGATTTCTGTGTAAATTCACGATGAATCCGGATCATGTGGTAGATACTTGACATGTAGATGGTATCGTCAAATGAATTCGGAGATTCCAACTCACTGTGGTTGAGAACATGACGATAGTCACGGTCACGAAAGCTAATTTGAATCACCCCTTACTAGAAGGAGGATTCATGGTTAGTGAATTCAAAATTGCTGATAACCGATAACAGCAATGATGCTGGAAGAGATTCACAAACCAAGAAGTGTCGATATATGCGTAGTGGAGCATTACGGATAGGCGGTGAAGGATCAGGGCATCAGCAGACTATTCAAAGCTGTCTGTACAAGTACTTTTTAATTATGTCTAGTCATCAATGATATATTGCTATTTTCTGCCACTGCAAATCATATTCAGGTGCCGAGTCTCGATGTCTCAAGGTCCCCGCGTTAGGATAGCTGATCCCTGCCGTCCGCGTCATCGGATCGGAGAGTAGTAGGAATTAGGCAGGGCCGATCTGCCGAAAGAAGCTTATTTCAGCCTCATTCCTTCACTCTCACGAAACCCACGAATTTAACATCCGACAGTCCTTTTTCATGTTCGGGGCCCTATCAGCCATGGTCAGCACAGACAGGGCGAGCGGTGGCGGAAAATGGAGAAGCTTTTGAGGATAGTTCAGAGGTGGACATGGCTATAAACTGCAGGCCAGACATAAGGGAAGCACGTTCGTGGGGTTGGTATTTGGGCTAAATGAGGGCTGTATGGAGGCAGGAGCTATGGATCAACCACAGAAGCCGACTGAGCCTGCGGTGCGAGGTTTCACACCTATCAATCGACCAGTCACCGGTATCATTCATATGGACGACGTCGCTCCAGTCATCCATGGGCCAGCAGAAACCCTTGCTACTGCAAAGAAAGCCAGAAAAAAACCTGTAAATACTTCCGCCAAGTCGAAAAAGCGTATATCGAATACTGTGCTTCCCAACTCAGAAAACGGGAGACCAGCAAAAAGATCACGCACACGCAAGCCTAAATCTTCTACCTCTCGAGAGGGTCAGGACGATCCTGATATATCCAAGGCTCTTCCAAAGACTAAGCCTGGCGTACCCCATAATAATGAAACAGGCAAAATATTCGGTTCTAGCGACCTTTCTCTCCTATCTCCGACCAACATTAAAGACAGCTCATCAACTCTCCTAAACAGCAGCCGCCAGCGGGAGTCTGATCAAATCACGAAGCAGAGAAGCAGGTCTACTCCTAGCAGCTTAAGCCAATCATATCAGAATGCCTTTCCCGCTCAGAAGTCTGTCAAAGACGATCGGGGAAAACAGCATCAAATTATCACAAGCTCGATTACACTCAATGGCAGTTTCGAAAGCATGATGGATAGAATGGTAGATGATGATTTTTTCTTTAAAAGGCTAGATGGTAGGCCTAAACAGTCTGGCAATAGGGGTGAAGACTTCTTATCATCTGAGGGACAGACGACTCCGACCCCTTATCAAGCTACAGAATTCACGAGTGCAAGTGTTCTCCCCAAAATCAGTGAACACGATGAGGGGCTCCGTTGCAGAGACTCGTTTTTTGATGAGGCACTAGAGTCGCTTGCATTAGAGGAAGTAAACACGTCACAACCGTCTTCGAGCTTGACCGACCCAGCTGATACCGCAGTTGAGAAAGACACAACCATCGAGGACAGCAATTACACGCGAGAGTCGTCACCATGGAACTCTAAGGAAAATTATCTAGAGGCTCTTATCCCTCCATTGTCGGCTTCGGATGCAGAACCCGAGGATGACACCAGAGATGTGGATGAAGCCAGTGAGGTGGCTGTTGACGATAATGACGATTACCCTCTAAGTGACCAGGATGACTGTTTCGAGGTAGATAACTATGGAGAGAAAAAAGAAATTAATAACAAGATCGTTGTCCACGCAGAACCTGCTACCCTTGCAGAGGACCCATTCGCAGACGAGGACCTTGACGCAGAGCTTTTGACTATGAGCGCAGCGGCTCCATCGCACCACGAAGGCCAGTCGCCGCCTTTTACTCAGCGCACCCCACCGAAGCCAAAGCTTCATCGGATGCCACCTACGCCGTACAGTCGAGACAAACCTCCACAAAGATCAGGACCCCTAGTTCACATTCCTAATACGGCGCCAATAGCAACAAGGACACCACTATCACCTATATCGCCCAACACCTCACCTCGCCATATATCTCTTACTCCGGACGGAAAACCCCTCCCATTCATCCGCCCACAATTCCCAACACCCCTCCTCCCACGCTCGCCTATTCCCGGCCTATCACCCACCACATTCCTGCGAACCTGCTTTCGCATCGGAGAAGCCCTCAACGCGGCCTCCCTTGCCCTCCGCGGCTCATCAGACGCCATCATTGAACTCTACTGCCGTGTGAAACACAGCGGCCGCGAGGCCAACGGCTATAAGCAGTATTTCGAGTTCGCAGACCTCTTCAGCCCTGACAAGCCTCCTTCCCTCGATGGGGTGTACGCCATCTGGACAGGTGTCGATCTCTGGGATTATGATTCGAGGGCTTTCATAGAAGGAAAGGGACAAGGAAAAATGGCGAGGGTCATTGGGAGGATTAAGAGAGGGGACGGTGGGAAGGGGTGGGAGATGAACGTGTTGAATATCTGGGAGGCTGGATGGGATGATGTTGCCGTTGTGAAGGGTGTGATTTGTTCATGAAAAACGAAGTAAGAGTGAAGGTGGATGAGTCGATATTTTGCATGATTTGGCTGGGCTGTTGCATTTAGAGATACCCATTTTGCGATTTTGCTGGTTGGTTGGGATCTATGGTTGATTTAGAGGATTTAGCATTGCGAAGATACCCCCTTTTGCATTTGGCGCTGGAGATTGTGCTAGGTTGCATTGAATAGATAGACTCAGAGACTCTAAACTGGCTATGAGCTTTCCGCAGTAACAGTCAAACATTCTTCAGAAAGGGTCAACTGGAATCTCAATGGCCAAGGCTTGTTTCGGTATCAAGAGGAGTCAAATAGCTTTTCAACAATACTTCGAATATTGTGTTCTCTTGACTGGTCGCTTATCAACCCGCTAATTACCTCAGACGCGAATTGCCTCGAACCAAAGCAAAAATTGTTGTATGATCCAGTGGTGATACACGCACGACGAAGCAAATTACCGAACGCCCTGCTGCGGGCAAACTTGACAGAGCAAAGGCAAACGCTTGATCCAATCATGACAAGTTGAAAGCTAGCCCGGATCTCGATCGTCTATGCCTCTTCCTCTTTGTTAACACTCTCCACATTCTCGACGTTCTCGATGCCTTCGCCATTTTGTACGTGCTCCGGGTTGTGGTCTAAGTAATCCGCTTTTTTGTCTGTGAATACGCTGCAGGGATACGTAAGCCTTGAGGCACGTGTCACGGGGAAGGGGAAGCACTTACAGATGTTGTTCATAGAATCTGAGCATCTGGACAATATCATCGTTAGCACTGTGCATATTGATCCGAGAAGTGACTGTGAGTATGGAAACTTTAGGATACGAAGGTGACTTACTGCTTGAGGAGCGGCCGTATAGACTGTGGGGAGCTTAGCTTTAGAACGATAAAACCGCCCATCGGAATTCTTGTCGTTCCAGCAAAGATAAGCCCATCGTTCATTCGCGTCGTCCTGCTCGATAGTATCGACTTTCTGCAATACCTTGTCCCACTCGCCGGCCTTTGGTTTTGGAGGCTTCCAATCATCGTGTCCACTATCCACATAACCGCGAAATTCTGGCGTGTCTGGGTTTTCGTCTTCTTCTTGGGCGATGCTCTTGCGGCCCCGCTTTTGCTTCTTTGGTGCTGGAGACTCGGATTCTTGAAGATCCGCCTTTGATCGTTTCTTGGATAGACTGGCGCGTCCTTTACCGCCCTTTTTGCCTTTTGCTTCGGCGCCCTCGGGTCTGCCGCCGATTGTCTCCCAGTAAGCTTCGAGTAGGTCGCGCGAATTTCTACAGGCTGTCAGCTACTTCGTTTGAGATCAAAGCGCACGGACTTGGTTACTTACGTATAATTCTCTTCAGGCTCCCAGGTTTGGTCCCTTACGTTCTCATATCCGACCCACTTAGTCAGATAGCGTACAGTTGAGGAAATACCAGGTTCCTATTCTGATCAATTACGCTCAGACCGGGGAAAGGGAGAAAGGCGCATTACCTGATCAAAGTCGGCGCGATGACCCAAGATTGCCTCAGGCTCGTATCCTTCATCGTCACCTGATTCCTCTTCCTCTTCACCCTCAGGTTCTGCCTTCTGAGCTTCAGCCTCTTTCATGACTGTATCCTTGAGCTCGGTTTTCGCTTGTTTGGCGGAAGGTTCGGCTTTGGGGGTTATCTGCCCCTCCGCAACTGACTCGGCGTCACTCTCGGTCGGTATTGCAGCTGATCGACACGAGTTAGCGTTCTGAAAGTGGATGAGAATTGCGACACGCAGTGTGAGAGCTCACGAGGCATTGCGACAGGTGGGTGTAAAAGGTGTCGAACGTTCGTCTGGTAATAGATAGGCTCAAGGAAGCGTATGAAGTCAGTAAAAAAACCTGTTCCCAGCTCACATTCCAGACGTATACAGAAGATGTGAGAGAGTTGTGGAGCAATGGGTGAATGAAATGAAGGAAGTTTCGCGCAGGGCATGACAGAATTGAAGCCGTCGCGTGAAGAAGCCGCTAGGCTCGAAGAGGAACTCACTAAATTGCTGCACGTCTTCCAGAATTCTGATACCGAATTCGCGATGAGGCTTCCACAGTTTTTTCAGCCTCAATCCGCGACCCTGTTTTCAAAGAGTCAGTTAAGCTCCCATTATAGAGTCGGTTTAAAAACTGCAAGAGGCATATACACAACACTCGTTTCCTAGATCAAAATCTGCTGAACGACTTTGATGATTAGGTGATAAACCTCTTCAAGATGGCTATGCGTAAGTCAATGGCATAATCGAACAAGTCATGCTTTGCTTGTAATCCTAGAGATGCTCTTACTGATCTCTTATTTTTGCAGAACTCGACATGTCGCAAGGTGAATACTCCCAAAACTGGAAATTCCAATCAAGCTGTCTAAATCGCGAAACAAATAGCTGCTGTGATGAAGGATGAGCAAGGTCGACCCTTTATTGTTGTTCGAGAGTATGTTTGGTCAAGTACCAAGTGTCCAAACACAAATAATACCGAATTCGGACTGATGGGTCCACAGTCAGGGAAAAAAGAAGAGACAGCATGGAAACGATGCAGTTAAATCCCACATACTTGCTGCGAGAACGGTCGCCAACATAGTGAGGACATCGTTGGTAAGCAATTGTACGCCCAAGCCAAAGACCACAGATTATACAGTGCTGAATGCAGGTGGCATTAGGGACCACGGGGCCTTGACAAGATTCTTATTTCGCCCGATGGAGACATTACCGTGACGAATGATGGAGCTACCATATTGTCCCAAGTATGAACTCCAGTTCTCCAGGCCTAGAGCAACGCTAATTCTGCGGCATTAGATGGAAATCTCAAACCATGTCGCAAAGCTCCTCGTCGAACTTTCGAGATCTCAAGATGACGAGATTGGAGATGGTACTACGGGCGTGGTCGTTCTCGCAGGCGCCCTGCTAGAGCAAGCCGCGGATCTAATTGATAAGGGTATACATCCTGTAAGGATAGCGAATGGCTACGATGAAGCCTGCGAGGTGGCAGTTGCGGAGCTTGACCGAATAAGTGATAAAATCGACTTCAGCAGGAAACAAAAAGAGAACCTCTTTAAAGTTGCAAAGACAAGTCTCGGCAGCAAGATGTAGGTTTCCAGATCCACGTCCATTTTGGCAGGGGCTAAAGTGTGCGAAGTGTATCAAAAGCCCACGATCAATTTGCTCAAATCGCTGTCGATGCCGTTCTATCTGTCGCAGATCTAGATCGAAAGGACGTCGATTTCGAATTAATCAAGGTTGATGGTAAAGTCGGTGGCTCATTAGAGGATACTCTACTCGTCAAGGGTGTCATAGTCGACAAAGATTTCTCACATCCACAGATGCCAGACGAAGTACGAGACGCTAAGCTTGCAATATTAACGTGTGCATTCGAACCACCAAAACCCAAGACAAAGCACAAGCTCGACATTACTACCGTGGAAGAGTTTAAGAAGCTTCAAGTCTATGAGAAAACCAAATTCACAGAAATGATCCAGCAGATAAAAGATACAGGAGCGAACCTCGTTATATGCCAATGGGGATTTGATGATGAAGCAAACCATTTACTACTTCAGAATAAGCTGCCGGCTGTAAGATGGGTAGGAGGACCAGAGATCGAGCTGATCGCTATTGCTACGAATGGACGAATAGTGCCGAGATTCGAAGACCTAAGTGCACAGAAATTGGGTACGGCAGGCATCGTTCGAGAGATGAGCTTCGGTACGACAAGGGAGAAGATGCTCGTCATCGAAGAGTGTGCAAACACAAGAGCAGTCACAGTGTTTGTGAGGGGAAGTAACAAGATGATCATCGACGAAGCGAAGCGATCACTGCACGACGCTCTCTGCGTCGTACGAAACCTAGTCAAAGACAACCGGGTCGTCTACGGTGGAGGTGCCGCAGAGATCGCCTGTTCATTAGCTGTCGAAGAAGCTGCCGTCAAGAGCCCCGGTCTGGAGCAGTACGCCATGCGCGCTTTCGCCGATGCTCTAGACTCTGTCCCTATGGCCCTTGCTGAAAACTCAGGTCTGAGCCCCATTGAGACTTTAGCCTCAATAAAGTCACGGCAGGTCAAAGAGAAGAACTCAAGGTTAGGGGTCGACTGCATGCAGACCGGTAGTAATGGTACGACTTGAGATCCTAAAGCATACGAAACCAGGCTAACTGTGAGGATAGATATGCGTGAGCACTTCGTGATAGATCCGTTAATTGGCAAGCGACAACAGCTGCTATTAGCAACGCAGCTATGTCGAATGGTGCTCAAGGTATGCTTAAATCACCCAGAGATCAGACAAGTCCAGAGCTAACATGATCCGAACCAGGTAAATAATGTGATCATCGCCGGCAGCGACGAGAATGAGTTTTGAACGACATACCTATGTGCTACACAAAATTATCACGAGATATGCTTTGCATTCGAGCCAGATCTACAAAAAGCGCTGTTCTGGTGGCGGCCTGTAGACTACTGCATGTTTGAGGGTCATTGATACCATAGAATAGATACCATAGTTGTCGTAACGGACATAGCCAGTTCCTATATTTCAATGTTTACCCTATCCTATATGCTATCGTGAATCCTACCACGCCCGTCTTATATAGCAAAACCCTTACCATGCAAAACCGTCCGTCCCATCTTCGACCGTGCCAGCCTATCAATAACAGGAGTATCCACCCTACATCAAATGCCGTCGTCAGCGATAGGGTAGCCATCAATCAGCCGCTTTTAACGGAGACGGTGGACTTACATCACACATGACATTGCTCCCGGTCATAAAGCCGCTGGCATCGCTGGCAAGGAAGACCGCCAGTCCGTTCAGCTCGTCCGGTTCGCCGAGACGGCGCATGGGGGTCATGTTCCGCCACTGCCCAAAGAACTTTATCAGTACCCATTTCCCCTGAAAGGAATCAATAGTCTCCAGCAGAGATTCGTCCATTCCATGGCCGCCCCACCTCCCTTCCATCTATAGGCCCCCGCTTCATTAACTCGCCCAAAAGCCTTACTTACCACCCGAAGAAGTCAAGCCCAAAATAAGGACACAGGAAAAAAGCCAAAAAACAGAAAAGAAGAAAGAAGAGCAAACGCACATGCCCCTTAACCCCCTCCAAATCCGCCTCATTATTCAACTCCGTATCCATATACCCCGGACTAATAGTATTGCACCTAATGCCATACGGGGCCCACTCCGCAGCCAGGCTCTTGCACAGCTGGATCACGGCCGCCTTGGACGCGTTGTAGGCGCACTGTTCCTGCGGGTGGAGCACGCGGACGCCGGCGATGGAGCCGAGGAAGATTATGCTGCCGATGCTGGTGCGGGGTTTTGGGGTGGTGGAGGAGGAGGTAGTGGTGGTGGGGGATGTGGGGGATGTGGGAGTAGGAGGGTTGGAATTGGAGGAAGGGGAGGAGGAGGCGATCATGGCGCGGGCGCAGGCGCGGGAGACGAGGAAGGAGCCGGTGAGGTTTATGTCGAGGAGGGTGCGGAAGAGGGGGCCTGGGTAGGCTTGGGCGGGGAGGTTGGAGCTGTTGGGAGGTGGTGAGTTAGCTGTTTCTTTTGATTCTCCAGGGACTGCGGTATGCTTGGTTGGGGGGGGAAATAAAGGGAAGGAAGGTGAAAGCCTACTCCACGACTCCGGCGGAGTTGATGACTATGTTCGGGGTGCCGAGGTCGGAGGTTATCTTGGCGACGACGTCCGTGATGGCGTTCTCGTCGCGGACGTCCACTTTGTAGAATTGGACTGGGATACCGGTTGTAGCGTGCAGTTCTGCGGCTGCTTCATCTCCGAGGGTTTGCTTCACGTCGAGGAGTGCGATCGCTGAGACCCCCGCTTCTGCGAGGGCTTGGGACATGTTCCATCCTAATCCTCTGGCACCGCTGCTCTTGGAAGGTGGTATTAGTGGCTCCGAACTTTACAGCTTTGGTAGAGCAAAGGCTTTGATGAACATTTAAAATTACCGGCGATTGTGAAGAAGGAAAGAAGCGGTAGTGCCAGTGATCGTTTTGATAGACTGCTGAGGTGCATTACTGGAGGTGCGTATTGAAGTAATGACCAAACGCATGAATAAGAACACAGGAAGCTGATGTTTGCGTAGAGAAGGTAATGCGGTGACCTTATTTGAGGTCCACAACAGATACTTTGATATTAGAATATATGATTGGTCTGCAATAAAGAAGAATACGACAATCAATAGAACCGGATATAACAACTAGGAGAACATTGGGCCTGCCTTACCCAGTAATGACAGCGACTTTGCCATCAAGGGTGAACTTCCTCATAGTGTGGTTCAAGCTTGGTAGTATACCTCTATCGAATCTCTCAGCCTTCCGAGATAGGTGACTTGCAGTAGCGAGGACCTGTGAGGGCTGTGACTGATTCACATGAATGGTAGCTCGTTCGGAGCCGCCGTCGTACGTAGTAACGGGAACCTTCTCCTCAGCAATTCTTCTTAGACTTGTCATGTTCGAGAAACATTGAATGCGTGTCAGACTTCCATAGGTTTTGATTGGCAAGTCCCTCAGCAAGCGTATTGACCGCGTCATGGCGAATGTAGTTGGCAAATGTTGGAGAGATATAAAAGAAATATGAAATATCCAAGCAGGTAAAGATTGACCAGAGCAGCAGCTAAATGTATGCAGCACATGCAGCATTCACTGGTTGAGCGCGGTATCACTAGAATTACGTGACGTTCGGATTTGTAACCCACCTCTAGCCAGGTACTAGCATGACTGTAGACGCGCACCAAGGAAGGCCGTGCAACAATATAAGAGAGCAACAACATGAAAGGAAAAGCTTCTTACCAATTTCTGTTTGATTGAGTTGACGAAATCATATCCTTAGGAGACTTATTAGATTCTTCTTCTCAGCTCCTCACTCTTCCTCGAACAAGAATCACCCCTTCCCCAATTTCTACTTTCCAGCCCTCTCTTACCAGCATTGCTCCTACAGCGGGCCCGATTTTTGACCTGCCTCCTTCTGAATGTCTGCCAATGCCAGTCACTATCCTTAAACCGTCACCTTCTTGGACCTTTCCTTTTCTAGCCCATTCTGCAGCGCCTCCGTCCCACCAGCTCTGTACTTTATTCTTGGCGATTCTTAATGCATTCTTAACATTTACCCCGTGCAGGTCAATTTCTCCGTTCCTAGATTGTTCCGATACGAGGGCGTCCGACACAGCAGCCTCATGACGCGCCATTCCTGCTGCCGCATCTCGACCAACCGAGCTGTAATAGCTTGCTGCCCCTGCCATCAGAGGCTTCGACTTGGACTTGCGGTACGCCGCGCTGGCTTGAGCGAAAGCTGTGGAG
Source organism: Physcia stellaris (assembly GCA_018902385.1). Classification (NCBI taxonomy): domain Eukaryota; kingdom Fungi; phylum Ascomycota; class Lecanoromycetes; order Caliciales; family Physciaceae; genus Physcia; species Physcia stellaris. Next base: position 212,628 of record JABSSW010000015.1, on the reverse strand, counting down.
CGTACTGCCGTAAGGTTTGCTGCTACCGTAGTAGGCAAAGGCGAGGACGAGTCCACGTTTCTAGATGTAGGAGACGGTGGTGTTGACGGCCGAGGCGAGTACTGAGGCATGATCTGCGTTGTGAAACTTGAGCCATGGGTCGCATTAGTGAGCGCATGCGCGAGCTCATTGGCGGAAGCCATTGCTGGATAGGTTAACCAGACTAGTCCCTCCAATGTCTTTTGGCTCACGTATGGAAAATCATGAGATAGACTCTTGACCGAGGCATCCACAATTGGTCGGGGCGCAGACAGTAGATATGGATTAGAGATTGCGGACTCCTGTAAAGAGCAAAGAGCGCCGATGGTTGAAGGCATAGAAGCCCCAGACTTATGGTAGGTTGACGCAACGGTTTGCCTGGAAATATGGACTCGCTGTGCGATGAACTCGATCTCTTCTTTCCCACGGTCCCATCGACTTTGTGATGATGTGTCAACAGTCGACGTGGCGGACTCTGGTGCGGGAGTTGAGCTGGTGCGGCGAGGCTGCTTTTTCCGTTTGCCTCTGGCTCTCCGCCCGCGAGCTTGCCGTCCCTGCATTGATTCAGCGAACCCATCGATGCCTTTCTGAATCGTTGGTGTTCCGCTAGTGAGACGCTCTTCTTCAAAGAATGCCTGGTTCAAAAGGTCTTCAACGGTTGGGCCAAATCTTCCTCCGGACTTTTTCAGTGCATACTCTATATTGAATGCCGTGATAGTCGGAAACATGGCTTGCAGTACAGCAGTATGGTCGATGACGGGTAGCTTCTCGGTTCTGGTGTCATCCCATGAGGTTTCATGAACCTGGCTTTCACGCACTTCGCCCTCGTTCTTTCCATGTATAGACCATGATCCAAGTGATTGAGAGAGATTGGTGAGCTCTGTATCCTCGGATAGCGCATCTCCATGCCAGGACTGTGCTCGCTCAGGTGAGGCATCTGTAGTCGACGTATCGCGCTTTGCGCTACTGCCTGAAGGGTCGAATGCTGTAAGCTCTTCCGCCTCAGCGCTGCTCTTAATATCATCCAAAAGCGCCCTCAATTGCTCAAGAGAGGAAGCAACTGATAGATCATAATCCGAGATCAACACGTAAAGCAGTGCAGGATCTACAGGCGGGCAGTATTCCCTCTAGAGTCCAGGAAATTGATCAGTCATGTTTATAGACTGCAATGGGAACATTCAGGAGTCTTGAACTTGCCTCTAAACGTGATTTAAGGTCATCCATTTTCTAGGTCTAGCACTTTAGATGTCAATTCAGTGGTTATAATAATTAGCATAGTCACAGATATCCCAAAAGCTGATACATATATCGTCTAAATTGGTATTTTAGGCATCAAAGGGTGATCTTCAAAAGATGATGTTGATCTTGCTGGATCTTCTACCTACGAAGGGATATGGTTTCCAGTTCCCAAGCCGACGAGACGGAAAATCTCCCGGGCCGAACCAGCCGGTATCCGCTCTGCCCAGACCAGCCAGACACTTGTAGGAATGAAAGTTTAGGACTTCTCGCGGACGAATGCATTGCAGGAAGGATCATGGAGGCTGCAAATCTTTTGGAGACAAGAACGCATCAGATGCCTGGTAGATTCGACCATTTTCCGGCATGTTGCTCTTCATCCACCCTCAGTCCTCTAATTCTTGATAGGTAGATTGAGTATCTCAGAACTCTTCTTTGAGGTCCCTAGAGATTACTCAAATCCAACTCATGGAAAACTTCGAGTCTTCGCCAGAAGTGTAGAGCGCTTTGAGAAACCCGTAGACTCTTCAAAAACAGATGAAAAGCAACCGCCATGGTGTAAGACAACTGTCCTGTAACGATGCCAGCCACCAGTTGATGATACTCGATACCAGTATGCTATCTCCAAGGTACTGTAACCAAAAGTCTTTGAGCAAGCGAAAATAGCCCCCACAAAGTTGACAGGCTCAAGGTGGACCGGGAATCCCATGTGCTTCGCCCCAGAATTACCCTTTTACCAACCTGCTTGTGGAGAAAGGATACAAAGTAGGTGAACAGCTTTGATACATTATAGTTTCTTATGATCGATAGCTGTTGTTCCTTGACCAACGCGGTATGTCCGTGACGCAGCGAATTGCCTAGGAATCATGCAGTGACTGAATCAACATCATGTATCCAGGCACTGGGCTAAGTAGCACCGTTACCGCTCGGACTTTGGCTCAGCAAGGGGATCCGATAGAGCAAGCAGCGTACTTGCGTTGTTTCCGAGCCGATAGTATTGGCAAGTCTACAAGCAGGTTACTGACCGGCTTGGTAATGTGGCTGAAAGCTAAATAGTGAAAGACTGTGAGGCAATCAGGAAAAGAGTAACGGCCGATTACCCGAAGGAAAAGAAGAAGTGGAGTATACTGGGACAATCCTTTGGTGGCTTTTGTTGTGTCAACTATCTCTCCACCTTGTAAGTCATGATTACTTGACTTGTAAGAGCAGAATTCTAAGCATTGAAGATAGCCCAGAGAGCTTACAAGAAGGTTGCTCACTTTCCACCAACAGTTTGATGATATCTGACATCAGCTCCAGTATTCACTGTTGGAGGCTTACCCCCCTTAGTCCGCAGTCCGGATGTCGTTTACAAGAACACTTTTAGTATGTGAAGGACTTGAAGACGGTTATGATGTACTAACGGTAGAAAGAGAAGCTAATGGAGCGGAATGAGGTTTTCTATGCGAAATACCCAGAAGACATCCCTAGAGTCAAAGAAGTAATACGGCACCTAAGCAGAGAAGATATTGCATTGCCGTCTGGTGGTAATTTCTCAGTGCTTCGCTTTCGCCAGCTTGGCTATTATTTTGGCTTTCATGGTTCGTTCTCGGAGTCTCCTACGCCATGCTGTACTGATCAGCACAGGTTCCATGGACATGGTACACGGTAGGCTCAACATCGTTGTTCGCCATATCGGGATCTCAAGAGGAAGCAGATCTCATCTTTCGGTGTGCTAGCGATTTGAAGCAATTCGGCTTCTTTATACGACCTACACTTTCCGCGTTTGATAAAATGCTACCGTTTGACGACTTCCCTCTCTATGCCACCCTTCACGAGCTATGCTATCTTCAAGGGTATACGGCCTTCTTCAAGTGTGCGATGTACGGGATCATGCTGAACGGATTAATAGTGCTGCTTCTGAATGGTCGGCAGATCGTATAATGAGGACGATTCCTGAGTACTTGCATAGCGATCCAGACAGCGACGGCCCCATCTACTTTTTCGGGGAGATGGTGAGACTGACCTCGGGACCTCAAATAATACTCAAGGATATGAGTGGTGCTTACTTTACACTTTAGTGCTTCAAAGCAATGTACAATGACTACATGGAACTACGAGATCTCAAAGACACCGCAGAAATACTTGCATACATAGATGACTGGCCAGACCTATATAACAGCGAACAGCTGGCAAAGAACGAGGTCCCTGTGTACTCAGCTACATTCGTAGATGATATGTGTACGTGCTCTCGAAGCCTTCTATTCTCTTTACAAGTCTTCAATCAAGCTATGTATCAACGACACGAGAGCGTTTTGCTTGTGAAGGAATATCTCGTACCTTAGCTTACCACTTGCCGAGAACGGAAAAGCTGACACCGAAGACATGAATAGACGTTAGTTTCGATCTTGCAAGGGAAACAGCTACAAAGATCAAAGGTTGTAAGAATTTCATCACCAACGTGCTCTACCATGATGGATTGAGCAAGAAGAGCGACGAAGTGGTCAAGCAATTGTTTGCTTTAAGAGACGATGTTCTGGATTGAGGACGGATTTGAACAATAATGGAAGTGTAGCAGTACCTTTACCTAACTCACCTCACACACCTCATCGCACTTGTAGTGAGACTGCTCATTAGCTCGGGCTCCTTCAAGGCTGTCTACCGAATGCAAATACATGACGGCAATGACACTCATGTCGATCAGATGGTATTTCCAATCAAGTGAAGGCGATCCACATCGAATACTAGTAGTATTGTACTTTACCCGCATGTGAAAGAGCACTCTTGATGTTGGGAGACGCGTTTTCCCGCGAGCAATCAACGCTAGCTCAAAAAGGCTAAGCTGAACTAAGGTAAGCGAGATCGTTCTGGAGCTCACGTCCTCCGCACCCACCCTTCCTTGACACCTACCTTCTGTTGAAATTTGCAAGTTGCATTTCCACATTAATATTGAAACAACAAAATCTCCACTCAGTCATCGACAAAGCAGATAAGCGTGATTTGATACGAATCTCATTTCACGAAGAGTGTAGGTCTTGGGTTTTTCGGCGTCCCCAGTACCAGCTCCAGCACCAGCACCAGCACGATCACGATAATCCCAAACTCCAGCTCGCATTTGCACGTCCGACTTCACCCTCACTCACTGCTATCACGCTTCCTGCATTTGCAGCCGAAGTATACACACTTGCCGTCACCTCACCTCTGTCCATACACCATCGCTCCGTTCGACTGTTTTCACCAGAGTCCTCTCCTACCCCTCCAGCAACAGCACTCTTCCTGTCTACTACCCTACCGAGCTCCTGTACCAGCACCAGCAAGTTTTCCTTGGAACCCCCTGGTGTAAATAGGATCAATAAAGATTTCCCACCAAATCAAGTTCCCCAAGATCCCTTGTCCGACCACTATCTGGAAAGATTATTGTTGATAACTAGGCGTCATGTCTGCATCACCTTCTAACCTTGCTACCGCCTCTACCAAGCGTCCCCTTGATGAAGAATCTTCACCTTCCGGGTTAACAGATCAGCCAGACGCTAAACGTCCAGCTCTTGACAAGGTTATTAAGGATGAGGAGACTGGTACAGAGAGTCCCAAGGCAGAGCCCGTCGAGACCACTTTGACGTCCACGGATGAGGTCAAGACTGAGGAGCCCACTGCACCGCTTGAAAACGGGCACACAGACAACCAGCTGGACACCGTCGTCCCTGATGCGCCGAATGGCTCTGGTCCTACCGCTCAGTCAGTTCTTGAGACACAACCCATCCAGTCTACAAGCGGTCAATACGATCGCGCCACATCTCAGGGTCCGGGTCAACACCAAGGTCATCAAGATGAGACCGGATGGATCCATATTCGAGCCGTCATCTCCAGTGCGGAGGCTGCCACTGTCATTGGCAAAGGAGGTGAGAACGTGTCCCAAATTCGCCGCCATTCAGGAGCAAAGTGTACTGTGAGCGACTACTCTCGTGGAGCAGTAGAAAGAGTATTGACTGTCAGTGGCTTGGTTGATGCGGTTGCAAAGGTTTGTTTCCTTAATAGTACAATATTTATCTTGTTGCTCATTCAGTGTTGCAGGCATTTGGCCTCATCATCAGGACGCTCAACAATGAGCCCTTGGAGGCCCCGTCGACCGGTCAGTCAAAGACCTACCCTCTTCGCCTTCTCGTTCCACACATTCTTATTGGCTCGATCATTGGAAAGTCTGGTGTTCGCATTCGCGAAATTCAAGAGGCTTCCGGTGCTCGCCTAAACGCGTCCGATTCATGTTTGCCTCTTTCAACCGAGAGATCTCTTGTTGTACTTGGGGTTGCCGATGCCGTTCATATCGCTACCTATTACGTGGGCCAGACACTCGTTGAACAGCTCACTGAGCGCTTCGGTGGACCAGCGGCATCAGCTTATGCCACTCGTAGTGGCGGGCCCGCTGGTGTCGTGCCTGGTGGCATGCAGGTCGTTCCTTATGTGCCACAACCTGCTGGAGGAAATTATGGCCACCCTGATAACTATAAACGCCACAACAACCAACCACAGCGTACACCGGCCAATCCATATGGTGTGCCCTACCTTCACGGGCAGCCACCGCAACAGCAGCAACAACAGCCGCAAGCACCGGTACATTACGGTGGCTCTCCACAACAGGGGTATGGTGGAGCTGGACCACATCAGCCAATGCCTCACGCCGGTCATCAACCTACGCACAGCCATGCAGGACCTCCAGCCCAACCGATGCAGGGCATGGTACCAGGGCAGCCTCTGACACAACAAATTTTCATCCCGAACGACATGGTGGGAGCAATCATTGGCAAAGGAGGAGCTAAGATCAATGAGATCCGGCAGCTCAGCGGCAGTGTAATCAAGATCAACGAACCTCAGGATAACAGCAATGAGAGGCTTGTGACGATTACCGGGACATCGGAATGCAACCAAATGGCGCTTTACATGCTTTATTCTAGGCTCGGTGAGTGTAGAGAATCACTACCAGGCCGTTGAGAAGCATCGGTTACAGTGGAGTTGAGAGACCAGCGTATGACCAACCTTGATGTACTTTCGTGGCCTGGTAGTGGAGACTCGACTTGTTAAGGATTTCGCTGACAGCTCGCACAGAAAGCGAAAAGCATCGAATCTAGGAATTGGGACTCGCAATGGGCATCAAGCTTGATGTTGGCTCGTAAGTCCTTCATGACTCCACCTTGTACTACAGTTGCACAGAGCATCATGATTCATAAATATTTGCAATAGTGCTCTTTGACTTGGACATTTCATTTGACTGGAATCACAAGCACTGTTGACAGGGTTGGGGATTGAGGAATGCGTGACACAAGTATGAAGGCGTCTTGCCGAATGCGGACATCATCCCAAGCGCAGCATCGTCGAGGCTGTTTTCTACTTCTTAGAGTTTCAGACACATGGCAAACACCAAGGTATAAGTGACGCTTTCAGATTCTTTGTTCTCCTTTGGATGCAAGCATCTTTATCACACATCATTATTGGGCGCTATGCAAAGTTCTCCACCATCTGCTGGTAAGCAGTGGTGGAGTTTGCCTGTCTTCAGCCATCACTTATGCTTCCATCACTCCAGTCATATCTCATGTATTTCCTATGTCACTATGCCCATCGTCTTGGAAGGCTTAAAAGCTTCCAAAGATTCAACAATTTTCCAACAGGAAACTCTACTTTGCGCCTTCCCCTCTTACCGGTTGACTCGCAAATCACGATCTCTATCCCTATCCTGATAATCCTTCACAGAAGATTATTCTACTATCCTCAAAATGCCAGGTGCAAGGGCTATTACTAAACCAGTATCACCATCTAGCTTTACACCTCCTTCGACTCCTCCGACGCCGAACTCGCCTCCACCAGCATCAGTAATTAAACCGCCTCTGTCAAACAGACACCAGAAAGAGGCAAAGTTGGCTCAAACACCAACTCGCAGCCTTTACAAGACCATTGTCACTATTCATGTTGGCTCAGAGCGTCAAGCCTTCCAAGTCCACAGGGAACTTTTGTGCCACTCCTCGCCTTTCTTTGCGGCGGCATTTGATAAAGACTACAATTTTTCAGAATCTTCTTCTGATAGCCTAGCGTTCCCAGAGATTCGGACCATCGACTTTGAGTTCCTTGTGCAATGGCTGTATTCCCACAGCCTCGCACATGAAGAGCTAGATGTACCGAAACCGGCCTATTTCAAACTCATTCGACTCTACGTTCTTGCGGATATGCTTCAGATAGAAGCGCTGAAGAACGATGTCATCGACACAATCATTGTATTGTGTGAGAAGTGGAATAGTGTACCCACGGCCAATGACACCCAGTTGATCGACGAGCAAACCATGCCGAAAACGGCACTAAGACGGCTCGTCGTTGACATCTTTGTTTACAAGAAGACGGACCGACTTGTGGAAAAGAGTGAGGATCCATGGTAAAGTCACTTTTTGTTATTTTTAGGTGCCTGGGCTGATATGTAGAACAGGAACCAAGACTTTTTGCGAGAGATCTTCTGCGAGCTTAAACGGAGACAAGGCGCTACGCAGTTGGCGCCGTTCAGAGACGCCAAACTCAAGTGTCAAAAATACCACGAGCACAAGAAAACGATCCACTGTGTACGTGGTACTCAAGACGAGACCCAGCTGGAGGACACCAGACAGACCAAGCCCAGCCTCAAACCGGCATGCTCTTAAGCTTTTTTGTGCGATTGATCCCTTCCTCACGGCTGTATATAGCTTTCTCGCTTTTGGTGTGCTTCATAGAAGCTAGGTTGGTAATGTGTAGGATATAAGTCGAGGCTGCGGTTTGGCTCTTTGCAGTGTGGAATATTATTAGTGTACAGACAGACGGAGCAGGTGCTCTGATCAAACGGCCTAGCAACAGCTCTCATAGTGCTCATGTCTACACTTACGTGCACACCTTCGTATCTACTTCTCCTCAAACACAGCATGATAAGCCTTGATGGCCTTCGTTCCCTCTCTCAATCCTCCGATAGTCCCCTTAAACGCCTCCGTCTCCCTGTACTTCATATGAGCCTCGACGCTATCCCAACCCAAGAACCCAGCCCAAGCTTTACACTTTTCTCCATCTAGTTCCAGTTCCTCAACCATCCATCCAGCACTAGCCGCTCTAAAGCCCTCGGCCTTTTCCTCAAGCGCTTTCTTGAAGATGGGCCAATGAGAGTCAAACGAGGTAGTGTCGAACGTGGTTGGGAAGTATAACGTCAGGCACTCAGTGACGGGAGCACGAGTTGATGACGTCGCAGGCGCTGGGGGATGAGGGTCGAGATGGGCGTGATGGAGTTGGGGAGGTGATCCGAGGATCTTCCCAAACTTAGTGGAGAATGGTGTATATTGGGGAGAAGAGATAAAAGCTTTGTGGGCGTCTATGGAACTCCAATCTGTAGAGGCGTAAGCCATTTTGTTTGGAAGGATTCCACGGTACCGCGACTGTGGAACCAGATTAAGAGTGATAAGGCGTACCGACTAACAAGGAGACAACACTTTGATCTTCTATGCGCCTGCCCCAGTAAAGACGTTGATAGCCATCTTGGCTTGCGATTGTGTTCAGTACGTCTTGCCAAATGGTGTATGTGGATGTTCCTTCCTCCTCGATCGCAGCACCGGCAACGATTGGCAAAGTCGCAATTTCCGTACATGGAGCCATCGCTACTCTTTTGTTTTCCTTTTAGGATCTTCGAAGCAACTTCTTCCTAATCGTCAAATTTAAGCTCTCGGGACATACTGAGGGAGTGCGATTCGACCATGCTTGGAGGGGCATCCTGTTGTCGTCATAGCCCGAGTCTCGAACGGACTGGATGACCTAGGCGTCTCGTCTTCTTGACGGATACCCGAAGATGTCTAAGCTTGAATAGCTTGTATTACAGTAGGTAATAGAGGCGCTGGACACATCCTTGGCAGACTTAGATTCGACCAAATCCACCACCACGTGCACCCTATCTGCACCGGTCTAGTTCATGAATCGGGATCTGCACCCCAGAGCTTTGTGCGGAAAGACCCGAGACCGTCGCCTCGCTCAAACGGCGGACTTGAAGATCTATCCTGGTGGCGAACTGTCAACCGAGGCCCGGCACAGAGCCTCAGCTGTCAAGTATCAAGTATCAAGTATGAGCGCCTAGCCTGATATCGCAGTGCCTGCCTGTGATCCTATGATAATTTGAAGAATGGTGGAAGCCTGCCGTGCCATCTGTGCGTTACCGACTAGTCATGGCGCCCCTCGCTTCCACATCCTGCTTTCCCCGCTCGTTCTGCGCGTTTTCTTAGAGTGTCCCCCTTTATCTTGTCGTTGGCTTTGTGTGTCCTGCTGTAGAGAGTCGTTATTAGACTTACGGGCGTATAGAGCCAATCAGTACCCTAACTGGAACGCGGTCGAGTCGTTGCTACTATACTGCAAATGAGAGTCAGCGAATGGGCCTAGATTCATGCAGCTCTGGTCCCATCAAGCGCAACGGACGTAAGAAAGGGACCAGGAACTGACGTCGAAAGCACGAATTGGAGCCAAGATGATGCACCCTATAGATATAACCGGAAAGGCTAGTGCTATCAAGCATGATTCAAACAGTCAAGAACAGAAGCCACGAATTGCAAAGTCTCCTCCCTCGTCTACTGCTACTGAACAGCCTCAAAATGGCGCTACGACGAGTACAGCAGCGGCCAGCTCTACGGCCGCTACGCCTAGAGTTCGTCGAAGGAATAGGATGATTACATCCTGCCTCGAATGCCGAAGAAGAAAGCTGAAGTGTGATAAATCCCATCCATGCCTTAATTGCAACAAGACCACTCGGGATTGCCTTTTCTAGCACCCTCTCTTGACTCAGCATCACAGCTAAAATTGACCGAGATCAAGGAGAAGATGGGTTCTCTAGAGCGTGTATTGGAGCAAGACGTTGCTAAGAAGGGCAGCAGGCGGAAAGGTGCTTCTGCAGCTGACACTGACGGCGAGGAGATTGACTTTGCCCCTGAGCCAGAAGATGAGAAGTATCTTGAGCCATCGGCGCTCACGGTCCAGGATGCAGTATATGATGAGGATGCCGACGACGATCTCGCTGACCTGGGCTTTCAAATGGGCAAGATGAGACTGACCGACAGAGTCGGCGGCTTCTTCCGGCCGAAGATGGCTGAAGAGGTAAGATATGAAAATTTGAGAACCATCTCTTTGTAGCGTTGGCTAATTCACAAAGCTCACTGTCACATTAAACGATGCGAGAAATGATCATCGATCCCCGACGGAGAAAGCATATTCGCCTGATCCACAGTTACCTTATATATCTGGAGGAGCAAGCTTCCTTGCCCCTGGACCTACCTATATCCCACCCTCATCAAACTTTTTCTTATCGAACAATAGCTCGTCAGCATCACTGATTGACTTCCTCCCTTCGAAGATTGTTGCAGATAGACTACTCAATCAATATTGGCAAGCTGTTCATCCTATTGCTCGTGCAGTACATCGGCACACCTTGGAAAGAAGGTATGGACTGTTCTGGAATGATGTCACAATGGGAATCGAACCACCAAATTCTCTACAGGCCGTCGTCTTTGCGGCAATGTTTTCTGGCGTTGTCAGTATGTCCGAAGAGACTATCTTAATGGAATTCGGAGTATCGAAGAAGAACTTAGTGGAGAATTTCCAAATGGGGACAGAAACCGCTCTTGGCCGTGCCAATTTTATCCGTACTACTAAGCTCGAAACGCTTCAAGCTTTCGTGATGTATATGGTAGGTCGACATATTACTTTCTACCGTAGGATATAGATTGATCGATAAAGTCTGATCAACACCTAACCTACGTTTCCCTGCCATTAAATCAATCGCATCGATGTCCCATCATCTTGTCCTTAGAAGCGCAGGGCTGACCGTTTCTAGATACCTTTATGTCGTGGAGAGGTGTCACGAGCACATTCTGCGCTTGTTGGGACTGCTGTCCGCATCGCCGAGTGCATGGGTCTCCACCGTGATGGAATTGAATATGGTCTTGGCCCTATAGAGACTCACATCCGACGGATCCTATGGTATCAGCTTTGTATGTTAGATATCAGAACCTGCGAAGCACAAGGTCCTAGGCCAGTCATCCGAGCAGAAGACTTCGACACCCAATTCCCTTCAAACGTCGATGATGCAGATCTGGAAGAAGGGAGGTCATCAACAGAGCCATCATGGACTGATATGACGTTGACTCTGATCCGAATGGAATGTAATGAAATCATTCGTGTTGTTTGGGTGGATAGACCTCGCCTAGAGAAGAAGAAGATCAGTCTTACCGCAGTGCTCGGCAAGGTTGAGAACTTTCGAAGAATGATGAAGGAGAAGTACATGTCTCTCGTTGACGACAAAGTACCGGTGCAGCATGCTGGTCGCTTGATATTCGAAATTCAAAGCCTGAGAATGCACGCAATGATTTTGCACAGGTACCACAACAGCGTGGCATACTCAATACCAGGTAAGCGTCAGCACTTCGTCCATGGGATTGCCATACTAATTAGCATAGATCGACTGCGTCAGATCATCATAACGTCTGGTGTTACAGTCATGGAAAGTGCAATAGAGTTAGAGACCTCTCCGGTACTGAGTACATGGTCTTGGTACGCTGGCGCTATACAGCAATACCACTACGCTCTACTGATACTTATCGAAATATATGCCTTTCCAATGAGGAAAGAGGCTGATCGTATATGGGCCTGCCTTGATTATATCTTTGATGTTCCTAGACATCTATCCCGGGAACAAAAAGGCCGATGGATCATCACTCAAGTCAGAGATAAAACAGGGTATTACATGAGTGTGCGAAAAGCTCGTGCTCCAGCAAAGATAGACAGTTTCAGTCAACAGGCACAAAGCTCGGTGAAGACCTCAGCAAGTCCACCGCAGCATTCGATCGCCAGTACGCAACAGCAACAGAGTGATTTCAGGCCTATCATACCTACTAGGGAAGTTTCCTATAGCCAACCAGCCAATACACCATATATACCAGCGAATAACCCTTCGGCAATAAATCGGATGCCGCCGCTAGCAGGCCCTGGGATTATAGCACCACCGTCAGATGCTCCCATGGTGGATATAGACTGGGTGAGTCATTGATGCATTTTACTACCCTTCCTTCAAGACCGATACTGACATGGTATCAGTACGAATGGGACAAGCTCTTCCCTCCAGATATCAATACCGGGGAGCTCAATCTCCCAAATGTGACTGGCTGACAGCGTCATTTGCATTTCTCTGGCCTCACAATTGGAGTTGATCATTTTGCATTTCAAAGCATTACGAAAAGGTATCGAATTCAATTAACAACCAAAGCTAATTAGAGAGATTAAGTGGAAAGTTGAGTGCACGTTACCCAATTTCTTAGCGAATCTAATTCCATTTACGGTCGCTCATACAGTTTGATTAGAGAAATACCCTTTCATAGTTTTGAGTACAAGCATCATCAATTAACTGAATGAAACACCTTCATATCAATGCATGATTTGAGGTGTATTGAATTGGGCTTTGAATTGCAAGTATCGTATCAAACGTAGATGACTCGAGAGTCTCCCTGCAAGAAAGCACCAGTCAGTTTCAGTTTTGAGTGTCTCATAGTCTGGTAGCAAGTGATGCTAATTTTTTGGATATACTGACAGATTTACGGTTACCCGACTTAGGACGAAATCAGAAGATGATGCTTCTTTCAAGTCGTTTTCATGTCATCTTCATATCATCTTCATATGCCTTGTGCCAAACACGGGTACGCGTCTTGTCATATTGGATGTATTAGTGGCGATGCTTGGGGGAGGGATCGCACCACACCAGACCATGGGATATCAACACTGCGAATTGGTTGCAGAGGACAGAGCCTCGCTGAAAAGTGGTGACGGATGATTACAATTAACCAGATTTAGGCACTTTCACCAATCTTGGTTCAGGATCAAATTAACGCAAGAGGTCGGTTTTAAAAGGCCTCGGTATTTCCTCAATAATTCGGCCCACCACTCGCACCCAGATAAGCGAGATTGCAAACCCCATTCACATCTGGATCACAACACTCATCTACCAACTGAAAGCCTCGTCTACCAATTGAAGGCATCGCTCACCCTGTGTCTACCTGTCCTCCAGTCTATCCGCAAGCTGTAGAGGTGAACGTTACCTCGAGCTTCAAGTAAGCAGGTTCAGTTCTCTTTGATCAGCTCGTTCTTCCTACTTAGCCTTGCCCTCGACCTTCACTCGGCTTGGGCTCCTTGACTAAGCTCAGTTCTTTCTATATTGCTCAATCACCTTTAAACCTTATCTCATCTACACTGTACGGACGTCTGCTACTACGATCTCCGCTTACCAGCAGTTCGCAAGAGTCATACGCTGTGAATGCTAGATTGAAGCTTCAAATCAACCACAACTTTGTTTTCACTCTCTCCTGTACCATGACGACTCCCGTAAATGAGCCCATGGGAGCGGCTTCCAACACTTCTAAGTTCACGACGCCACCTTCACTAGCAAGTGGGAGAAAGCCACGCAACAAGAAGGTCTGTCGTGCGGAATCTTACCCAGGGTTCGCAAACTAATCTCACATAGAGATCCAAAAAGTCCACCAAGCCGAGGATCGGGTTCCTCGATCTTCCTGCTGAGATACGAAATGCAATCTATAGGAACCTACTCGTAACAATTCATGCTACCTCAAAGGTGCCCAATCCAGCATATCTTGCCTCTCGTGTGGAGAGCGAGCCGATTGACAACCCCAGCCAAGCATCAGAAGAAGCAATCGGCACCGTCCGTTGCCAGAACGTCTGGAAAACACAATCTACTTTTCAGATGTCCATTCTTCGAGTCAACCGCCAAGTCTACAAGGAAGCCTACCCCATCTTCCGCGATGAAAACCACTGGATCACCTTCGAGTGCAACAAGGCTGGCTTCAGCAAGGATATGAAAGCGAGCGGCTTCAACGTCGTTTATTGTGGAGATACACGCCACATAGAAAATCCGGTACTGCAGATTACTGCCTTCTTTCCGAGCCTTCTAGAGAGAAACGAGGTCGACTCCTGCGTCCTGAGCTGCTATGGTATTCATCAATTTCCGCGGGTATTATGGACAGCGAAAAGAATGGAGGAGATGGTGCTCGGCTTAAAGCTTCATCCCGCTGTATGTGAGTCTCCTGAGACCGAAGATGGTCTCATGTTTCTCTTCAATCAGCTTCGCGGAATTAAAGGTGTAGTTGTCGAAGGATCTGAAAAGTATGCAAAGAGCTTGCCAATGGAAGTGCTCCGACCGTACGAAGATGCAGAGGATATCCAGGTCGACCTGGATCTGTGTATTGACCAGTTTCCAGTGTACAAGCAAGGAAAGCGCTGGAAGGAAGCAGCGGCTCATTGCGAGTCTACCATTGCTTTCTTAGGAGACTGTTACAAGATATACGGTTCTCATTTCATCGAAGACAATAAACCAGTCTTTGAATCGATTAGGAAGGTTACTGCGCAGATAGCAATGGACCTTGCGGAAGCCAAAATACACCTTTCCGATCACGACTTGGCACTTAAGTATGCTAGATACGCCCAGCGTATTTCTCCATCCCCTACTTCAAACACGTTCCGCCTTCAGCTATTGCATGGGCAGGCATACACAGGGCTGAAACAAGATTCCAGGGCAATGACAGCATTGCTGAACGCTCAAGCGTTAAGGCCTACGGATTCGACTGTCATCCAAGCGCTCGGGGTACTAAAGAAGTCATTAGATGTTGATCCCAATGAAGCCCTTACGAAGTTCAAGGAACTACGACTTTCGGCTTTTAAGGAGCGGAAAGCGGAGGAGAAAAGTGACGAGGAAAAGATTCAAGAATTTCTCACAGGCAACATTGTTGTTCGAGTACATACATCAACTGAGGATGGGATGAAGCATGTTCTAGATCTGCGCAATGGAGGCCATGCACTCTACAAATTTCCGCCCAACGACCACAATGCATTCAATGAGTGTGTTGCCCGTCTTCGATCAGCCAATGCGGATCCGGCACCATTTCCAGCTTAAATTGTGAGCAAGCGTGTCCAAGGACGTGGGGGCTACGACTGTGACATTGAAGCAAGGTCCCACTCCTCGACCTGATAAACTCTTACGTTACTGCAGGATGCAAAGTAGATCGGTACGTACTGGCTACTAGTAAGCTTAGTCCTCAGAGGTTAGCAATAGAATCAAGACGCAAGCTCCCATATCGTATTAGTGCTCTAGAATTTCAGTCAAGAACAGCGGAACTAACAAATAAGGGCCCTGGTAAAACTCCTCTCCAAGAGGCCTTGAAGACTAGAGAGGTCGTAGAGTGACTCTCAGCGCTTGATCGCCAGTCCTCGACCTCACCCAGTCATCATACGCATTATCAAACTTCCTAACATGCCTACTTGTCCTACGGTACTTCGAATTTTGTTTGCGTCCCTTCAGTACCGTAGACACCTCCCTTCATCATGCGTGACCTTGCACTCCAGCCCACAAACCCTGGCCCCACACTTCAAACACCTCACACTCCCCCAATACCCACAAATCTCACAAAAGTACCTCTGCGGCTTCCCCACCGACGGCGCCGCCCTCGCTTGATTATACGAAAGCGGCGGCGCAGAGCACAGCGCCTCCATCTCAGCGGCCGAGGGTGGAGCCGGTATATACGTCTTCAGCAACGGGTCATCCTCCGGATCCGACTGAACAGCCACCGCCGACGCCGCCGCCGTCACCGTCGGCTTAGCAGAAGTAGGTGTAACCGCCACAGCAGCCTGTCTCGCACTACTCTGAACAGAAGGAGGAGGCGGCGACGCCGTCGCAGCCGTAGACGCCCTCCTCAACGCCGTGCCCG
Source organism: Physcia stellaris (assembly GCA_018902385.1). NCBI lineage: Eukaryota > Fungi > Ascomycota > Lecanoromycetes > Caliciales > Physciaceae > Physcia > Physcia stellaris. Next base: position 196,603 of record JABSSW010000015.1, on the reverse strand, counting down.
CCGCCGCAGCAGCCCTCGGCCTAGACGTCGAGCCGCCACCCCCTGCTCCAGTCCCGCGAGCAAAGCCTCCTCATCCGCGAGGTGGTTCGCAAAGGTCTTATTACTCGTCAAAATGCGCCTCACGTTCGGCGTCATCTTTTTATCCTTTTCCCTCCTTCCCGCCCCTTTGCCGCCCGAGAGGTTGATCTGCACATCGCGGTCGAGCTCGGCGATGCGTTTCGCGAGAGGTCGCGAGCCGCGTGTCGGTGCTGATGGTGTTGGGGCCTGTGAGCGCGGTGGTGCGGGCGGCGCGTTTGCGGGCGGTGGGGGCTAGGGGCGCTTTGGAGGGGTCGTAGCCTGTGTCTGGGACGTAGGCCCAGCCCGGGGCGCTGATGGAGGTCGAGGTTGGGAGGACTTCGATTGTTGGCATTTTTGTGGCTTGTTTACTGAGGGTACCTGGGGCAGATGGAAATTCTCAATATGTAATGCTAGGTATGCTCCAGCTCCCCACTTGCGGTGATATTTGCCGGATCAGGTTAGCGGCTTTTTGGGCGGTGCTGGGTTCTGTGATGCGACGACGACTTCACGTCCGTGGAATCGGGGAAATAAGGGTGGGGAAGTTTTCCTTGTCTCTTTCGCGTCTTGACTTTGCAGATCTCTATCATTGACAATTACGGAATTTCATCATTTGCTCTGTCTACACAAGCTCGTGTGCAGTACTTCCACAGCCCCTCTCTTCGATCGAGATAGCACCCCGGTAACCCAGTACAAGAATTCTTTCTTAGCGTGAGGTGCAGCGCTTGGCGTCCGAGAGTTAAAATTACAGCATTATGAATAGTTGAGTGATCATGATGAATTCAACGAAAATGAGAATAATCACGATGTTTTCGAACAAAAAGTTGATAATTCAATTGAACGAATACAAAATAATTACGATGTAAGACTCAAGGGGTGTGGCACCAGAGATGTATAGCAGGAGACGATATTAGAACTAGACTAATAACTGCTGAACTAACTGCCTTGCAGGCCCCATATATATAGACAATTAACCTGTTGAATTGTACGAACCCGCAGATCTCCGCGCATGAATATTCATGCGATATCCGAAGTGTGGATTCTGCTAGTTGCAGGCCGAAACTGCTCGTCCCGCGATGTAATCGGTCTGGTGTTTCGAATCTGTTTGGCGGGATTCGGCTCGCACTTTCTGCAGGCCTTGGATTTTGAGTTTTTACACGCGCTCTCTCCTTAGCACCGAAATCTCTTGAGATGACCAAGATTTTTTCGTATGCTCTGCAGCAGAGGTTTCTAGATTTATGTGTGTATGCTTCTTTTTTAAGACTTGAAGGACCGCTGTAATCGCGATTTTCGCATCGATATCTTGAAATCCTGAGGCTTGGAGGAGCACTGTGATCGTGATTTTCGCACTCGAAATCATCCACCTCGATTCTAACCAGCCTGCATTAAAAACCTGAAAACCACCTTCGTGAATGACTCAGAAAAAGCATAGTCTGATGACTCCACTGCTTGCTGCTTTCAGTATCGAGAGCCTGATTTCGTACAATCCACAACCTTCGATCTGATGACTGACAGTTGACTGAATGACAGAGAGATCGAATTTGAGTCCTTCTTTACCTTCTCATCTCTCTACTCCCGAGTCTTCATACAGAAATCGAACGTTGCAATGATGTTAGGCGAAATAGAGCCGAATAATCGCGACCTTCGCAGGTGATATATCGGACTTTCGAAATTTTCTCGATCTCCTACTTCTATCTCACCATGATACTCAACGCTCCGTTAGACCGGGCAGCAGTCTCTGGAGATGCTTCTGGCACGATTCAGCCCTCCATGCGCCGTAAGTTCTGGGCAGTAAGCAGCACAAAGTTAGTGGCATGAGTTCGTGATGCTGGCATGACTGTCATACGACTTGACCGTGATTTGATCATTTCTTCGTGACGTAAGACATTGATCGCGCCATCATGACTACTTTCTAATCAATTGCTTCGTCAAAGAAAGATATTTACAGGACGCTGAACGCGCCATGATACTGAGTACTTCTTTGTCAGTTGTATCATCAGGAGATTGTACCCGCCGCTCTATTGACTGACTTTCAAATACGTTCCCGCTGTACGGCTTGTTCGTTTCTTGATCACTTTTTTTGTGATTATCTTCTTGTCAATGCCGATGTCTTATAAGTTGATATGTGAGTTTAACGAAGCTTTCTCCCCTTTTAGCTTAAATTTTTCAGAGAGCAAGACGACTTTTGATTACAGCTATGTGATGAACTCATTTCTTGAGTATTTTGAATCGATGAAAAATTTGTTCTCGATGCTTTGTTTGCACTCGTTTCGCAATTCGAATTCTATGCTATCAGCAATATTGCGAGTTTGCAAGCTTAACTTATCTTGAAGCTTAAGAAGTTTCGGCAAAGTCTCAAGCGATGATACTTTCAATGAATCAAATGCATCTTTGCAGACAGACTATGACGAAAAAGTCATGAATCTTTTCTATGTGCGAGATTTTTTTGCGATCACTGCTTTTGAATGCACAATTATGTTTTATGCTTTGACTGTTTGTTATGATATTCATATAACGTTAACTCACGCCAATGTTCGTTGAATTGAGACGATAGCTTATCGTGTGATTTATGACGAGATGCTTGCTCGCAAATCTCTGATTCATGCTCGCATGTCTGGATTTTGCCGAAATGTTTTGCAGCGACATTATATTTTGCAATCTATGACCTTGTTTAGATGTTAAAATATGACGAGATGTTTTGTAACTTTTTTCGATTTACATGCTCAGTCCTGACGAGATGCCTGCGGCGATCATATATTTCGCAGTTTCTGATCGTGCTTGCATGTTCGTGACTTGATTCTTTGTATCTTCAGTCCGGACGAGATGTTTTGACAATTGATCTATATTTCGCTTTCGCTTTATCGTGCGTAAGAGATTATACCTTAAGTTCTGACGAGATGCCTTGACAACGATCAATATCTCGCAGCTCGCAGTACTTTTTTGACCACATGCTCTGAAATGTTTTTCATCAAAATGCTCGATCAGATGCGTTTCACATCGAAGATCTGATCAGAAGTTGTCATGCCTCACAGAAAACATTTCTTTCTTATTTTACGAGAGATACAAGCAGCTCGCATGCCATAGTATTTCGTCTTCTTTATGTCAATACGGATGTGACCTATCAGAAGTAGCTAATTCCTGCCTCACTTGAACCACGCACGAGACTTGAGACAATGAGCGAATCAAGTCATTACATATGAGCTTGAAGACCGCCGTCAATGTTTACTTTACTTCAAATTTTGGATATGCTTCTGCTCAGCCACTCATTGATCAGACTCGAGAATTCGCGCATTATCAGTACTACTATTTTTTAGCAATGAACGAATCACTCGACAAGATTGTCGGCGATTTTATCGTCGTATGCAACACGTTCTTGAATATGCTTTCGCGTAATCATCTCGTCGATCGACTCGGAAATCATTGCATTGTCAATACTAATGTCTTCTATTTCTCGGCGATCACGTCTGATGCACAACCGAGAACAAGAAAAAAATCACTCGAAGGACTGTTTTTTCCACTTTCTTTGTCTGCAATTTCATCGATGACTGCTAAAGCACAATCAAGAGCAGAAACGAGATCATCCGTAAAACTAGTTTCTCGTTGTCAGAAGTCGATCGAATTCTTTACTTCTCTTTTGACTTGAAGCTCATTCGAACACGAGATATTTGCTTTTCGTCCTTTGTTTTTAAGCTCACCCGAACACGAAATATTTGCTTCAATTGAAGACTTTTCGTAAAACATAATCTTTGCATCGCTGCGTGATCGCACCGAAATGACTTGATTTGAAAAATCACTGTAATCGTGATTTTCACATCTAGCAGATTCGAATTGATCGATTTGTTCGCAAAGATCGTCGCAACTCACGTCAAACTGACGATTGCTTCTGAACTCTCTCTCTCGGGGGATTTTTTCGTCCGTCGTGCTTGCTGAGATTTCGGTGATACTATGACCAGAGTTCTTTGTGAACTTATTGCGTTGTTCTGAGCGTCGATCTCCACGCGGACGATCTAGTCGAATCGAACTGCCGCAAAATAGATGCTTTCAAGAACATTTCATGAATACGCTTCGTCGACGTTTGAAAGCTTCGTCTTTTGACAGTTGTCTCTTCATGAAGTACTGCTTGTGCTTTAGCATGAGATCAAGAAATCAGACTTACTGACGTTTCTGTGAGCTTGTATAGCGATTCATTTATTTCGACGTTTACGTCTGCACGTCTTTCGACTTCAAAAAGACGAAAAAGCATTTTCTGTTTTTTCGTCTGCACATTTTGAGAGAAGACGAGCGTGAATGATAATTCGTGAAGTGCGTGATCTTTGTTCGAATACACTATAACGTATAAATCTAGACGTTTCGCCAAGAATTTATCTTGTCGGCGAATCAGTGAGACGAAGAATGAAGCGATGTACTCAACAGTCTGTAATCTGTTCTAACGCCGTTTTGCGTGAATATTTGGTTCTTTGCGAAGTCTATTGCATGTCGCATGTCTCAATTATATGAGAATTTGTAACTGCGAGATCTGTTGCTCGTGCAGTCGTATGATTTGTACGGATTGCAGTTTTCGTCGAACGATATGTTTTGACGTCGCTTGTACTCGTCATTTATTTCGTGCAGAGTCTGCTGTATGTTGCATTCGTATGATATGTATAAATGCGAAATCGTCGTCGAGCGATCAGATAATTGACGTCTTCGTCGAACGATAATGATCAGATGATAAATGAATGCCTCGCGAGAAATGACAGAAATGAAAGATTTGATGAAATCGTTTTCGATGCTTGTACAGCATGTTTTCTGAATCGATTTCAAACTCGATAAAGCTGTTTCTCAAATGCTTGTTCAAATATACATTCAACATGTTAGTCATCTTTCGATAAAAAGTAAATGAAATTAGAGATGATTTCTTGCTCAGTCGCAAATTTTATTGCATGATCGTGATTCATTGCGAATTTGTCAAACATATCGCATGTCGATCAGACTTAATGCATGTGCATTGAGCAGATTGTATGTTCGTCAAATTCATAACTCGTCGAATTCGTGATTGAATAACTCGCAATTTTTTATTGATGTTTTTGCCTTCGATTTCCGATAGAATTTGATTTGTGTGAGTTCATTGTTCAAACTGCATTTTATGTGAAATCGTATCTTCGTTACGATGTACTCGTACGAATACATCGAAAATTCTGTTCTGATTGTGAATAATAGAATCGATTGATTCTTTCGGCTCGAAGTGCTTTCGATACGATTTATGACGAAGAGATTTGCATTGAAGAATGTCAAAATCGAATTTGATCGATATATTTATTTTGACTTTTAATAGTTGCATTCAAAACAGTTTCACGAAATCGACTGATTTAAGTCATTTTTTAGAAATTTTGCTTCAGAAAACGTCTGCGACTGTTTCTTTTCAAGAATGATTCTCGTACGAAACAGACGTCAATGATTTGAATTGATTGCTGATCGAAACTGCAGTTTCGTGACTAAAAATTTGAAGCGAAATTGTTCGAATTCAACGAAACATTAGTTCTCAAATCGATCTTTCTATTGCAATTAATCATGCAAAACTTTTTGCGACAACGCTTGATGAGAATGTCAACAAGACTCGTCGCGAAAAACTCATTGATGCTATTGCTTATTGGGCAATTCACTATACGAGTTTGCCTGAAGATGATCAATTGATTCAATTGTTGAGTAATTGATGATTGTTTTTTTTTGATCAGTTTTTGCAAAATCAACATCTTCGTTGTCGAAACGTCGTTATACAATGTATTCTGATTGACTTTTTGTTAGTTTTATCGAACGTGAATTCTCTATCGTCTTTTTGATCTGAAACTGTATTGCATGTTTATAAATTCTCGACTGTGTGTTTTTATCACAGTCGTCATGTGATTTCTGACGAGAACATTCTGTCATGCTTTTGTTAAAATCGTCGTTTCATCAACTATTGACGATGCTGTTCGTATTCTGACTCTTAATATTTCGCAAAGAAAACAAAACGATCGAAATCGTTGTTTTCGCGTTGTTTTTCAACGATTTGAATGTAAAAATTCGATTCATTTTGCATGAATGTTCTGACAAGTTGCGCAAACTTTTTCAATTGTCTTGAGAATCTTGATCTGTGATTACTGCTGTGAATAATCGAGAGCTTGAAACGATTGACGCATATCGATGAAGACAGCACGAAATCGAATGATAGAAAACTTGATATAGAGTTTTTATTGCATCGAGATAGTCTGTTTTTGAAGCTTTGTTTTCGAAATTTTTTCGTGTAAATCTTCGAAACCTGTGTTTGCTTTCTAGACTGAACAATACGTGATAATATGACAGTACAATCAGTCTAGATTGCGATACTTAATTGTATGTTGTAGACTTTTCGTTCTCGATTTGTCGTTCGTTTCAACTTCTGGTTTGACGAACGAGTATCTCGTTCAGTTCGAATCTCGAGAACGTAGCGCGCGTTCAGTCGTTAAAAACACTCAATCGCTTGATTGCTAGCTATACACGAATGATGTTAATCTGATGATTATGATAATTATTAGAATGTAAAATTCAAGAAATGTGACATCAAAGATGTATAGCAGAAAACGATATTAAAACTAGATTAATAATTGCTGAACTAACTGTCTTGCAGATTCTGAAAATATATAAACAATTAATTTGTTGAATTGTACGAACTCGCAAATTTTCGCGCATGAATATTCATGCGATATTCGAAATGTGAATTCTGCTAATTGCAAATCGAAACTGCTCGTTTCGCGATGTAATCGATTTGATGTTTCGAATCTGCTTGACGAAATTCGACTTCACTTTCTGCAAACTTTGAATTCTGAATTTCTTACATACGAAAAGCAGATTTTCGAATGTAAAAAATGTTTGAATTGCAAATTGTTAAAATAAAAAAATGAAAAATTGACGAAAATGCGAACTTGATTGAAAAAATGTAAATATGTTTGAATGTCGCATAATGTATATATATGCAAATAAAAAATTAATATTTTAATGAAACGAATTTGACTGAATGATCTAACGATTAAAATTGTAAATACAGTAGATTTTCGATACAAAGAATCGATATTTCTTGTAATTTGATTTTCTATAACGAAAATTTACTGTAAGCATTTTTCATTCAAAATTATTTGAAATTTCGAGTTCGAATCGTATAATGAACTGTAAGACTCGTACTAGAAATAGTATAATCTAATGAATTATTGACATCAGAAATGTATAATTTGAAATGTAATATATTGATTTATTAATCGTTACAGAACAGACTACGTTCTGCAATTGTTTTTTATTCACATTCTATTTATTCAATCGTACGAATTCGATCGACTTCGATTGACAATATTAATTTATTGAATTTATCGTTGATCGAATTGTAAAATGATTGAAACTGATTTTTTCGAAGTCATTCGAATTTCGATAATCGAATTGTTTGACGAAATGCGAATCGCACTTTCGAAAATTTTGAATTTTTATTTTTTACATACGTTTCTTTTTAAGCGTCGAAATTTCTTGAAATCAACATGCTAGCAGAGACTTTGACGTATTTTGTTTGTCTTGACGTGTTTTGTTTGTCTTGACGTGTTTTGTTTGTCTTGATTTTGCATTGACTTGAAAAATCATTATGATTGTGATTTTCGCATCTCGAAATATTTTTGCTCGAATTCAATAGTCAATCTGCGTTAAAAATCTGAAAAAACATTTTCTTGAATGATTCAGAAAAAGCATAATTTGATGAATTAATTGTTTGTTGCTTTCATGATCGAATGTTTGATTTCGTACAATTCACAATTTTCGATATGATGATTGACAATTGATTTGTTGACAAAAAGTTTTGAATTCGAACATTTTTTCATTTTTTCATTTCGTTATTTCGAATATCAGCATTGATATCATGAAAAATGTGTAACGCGATAGACGCTTATTAGTCGCGATCGCATTGATATTCAGATTTTCGAAATTTTTTTTATTTCATTTCACATTTTTTATTCAACGATTCATCGTTCGATCAAATCGAACAACAATTTTTGAAAATGTTTTTGACACAATTCAGTTCTTTATGCGTCGTAAGTCTTAAACAGTAAATAACACACAAAATCTTGAAAACGAAAAGTGTGTTAATATGCAATAAATATTTCAACTCATTTTTTTGATTTTCGATGATTTGTTTTCTTACTGACATCAGATTTTTCGAATTTTCGTTATGAAATTGTCGCAAAGTTTTCGAAAATGCTTGACAAGCGATACAAATTTTCAAATCGCGTTTTCATAATTTTTCATTTTACGAAATAATAAAAATCGAGTTCGCTGTAAAGTTTGTTTGAAATCATTTGTTTTGAAAATTTTGTTGTTTTTGATGACTTCGATTTCATAAAATTTTTTCGTGATTTTTATTTTCATGTTTTCGTCGAGTTGATATTTTCAGTTTGATAAAAAGATTCAGAAAAATGTGACGTATACGCGTTTTTCTTTTTTAAAATTAAACTTTTTCAAAAAAAACGTGAAAAGACGTCGTGAATGCGTCAACGTTTGAACAGATTTAAACGATAAATTTGATTTTTATAGTTTTTAAAATTTGAAATGAGTCAAAAATTTTCATTTCAGTTTTTTGTTTCGTTTAGTTTTGATGTTTTTATCGTTCAAATTCACGTAATTTTCGACGTTGTATGGCATTGATTTCGTGCGTTCGTTTTTATACATCGTTTGCTGTTGTTGTGTCATGAATAAATTGTTTTTCAATATTCGAAATAATTCAACTAAATGTTCAACGTGTTTCTTTGCGAATTTGAATTTATTTTTTTTGTCTCATGTTTTTTCAAAAAACATGCGAAATGAATATTCAAACATAATTTCGAACGAAAAATATTTGTGAATGCATGTTTGTTGTTGTTGTAAACGAACTCGATCATGAATAACAATTTTATTCAGTCATTTTGCTCGAAGTTGACAAAAACGCGAAAAAATTGTTTCATGACGTTGTTCATTCGTTCGATTTGTTAAATCGATTTGAAAATGAAAACGATTGACAATTTACGTTTGATTTTCAAAACGTAACACAATGCATCGTTGTATTTGAACGTGAAAATGAAATTTTTATCGATGACGATTGACGAAAAAAATCGTGAAATCGAATGATTTCGCGAAATAAAATTTCGATCAAATTTTTGCGAAAATCGTTTTAATTATTGATATGTAATGAATCATTTTCGTTAAACGATTCACAATCACTAAAATCGAATCGTAAATCGTTTCATTTCATGTTTTATTTGAAAAAAAGTTTTGTCACGAAATTCATGAAAAAATCAATTCATTTAAATTCAGAAATCGAAAAAAAAAAAAATTCGTCGTATGATTTGTGTCGTGCAGCTTTGTTTCGTTTGCAAACGGCGCATGTTTCGCAATGTTTTTTGATTTGTTGTCGCATTTCAAGAATTTCGATAGAATTTTGATTCGATCAATAGTATTTTCGACGTATCAATTTCAACGTTCGTTCGATGTCAAAGTGATCAACGAGCGAATTATCGTGATGTGCACGAATAACGTTTTCACGCAAATTTTTTGGAATGTAAACGACATCGTCGTAATACAAAAGTTCATTTTTGTGTTGTCAATTGTCTGTTTCTGCTTTCGAAATAATTAATTCTCGACATATTTCAAAAACGAATTGATTTTTAACGATCAAATCACGAACGAAATTCAACAATGAAAATGTTGACTCGTCGTTATATGTCGTTTTTTTTCGTAAAGCAATTTGTATTCGAACTTTATGCATTGCGCTCAAATACAATCGTTGATTTTAACACAAAAATTTTTCATTTTATGAATGTCACGTTTGACTTTTGTTCAATCGAATGTTTCGAATTTTTGAGTTTTTGAATCGAATGTTTTCGAAACAACGTTAATTGAAATTCGATTTCGTTTTGAATTTTTTGAATTAAATGTTTTCGAAACAACGTTGATTGATTCGATTGTTGAATCATTTAAATGCGATCGACGTTTCATGTTATGTATCGCATTCATGAATCGTTTCATGACATGCGTCGCATTCATGATTTTGATCGCATTTATTCGCATTTTTCGAAACGTTTCGAGTTTGCGATCAATGACTTTTTGCAATTGTTTCAAAATTTGACGATTGTTTTCGACGTTTTTTTCAATAATCGTCATGTAATCAAATCGTTTTGAAAATTCGTCAACAAAATTTTTGTTATCGAGAACGATAATCGATTAAAAAATTATATCGATTCAATTTTTGAATTAATCGAATTTGACGTGACGACAGTTAATTGTGATCATAAATTGTTTCAGATTGCGATGATCAATAAAAACAAAAATCTGTTTTTTGCGTTTTCGAGATAATGTTTTCATTGTTTGAACGAAATCACAATAATCAACAATTTTTTGTCATGAATTTCGTAATGACATTCGGTCGAAATCAACTTGCGCGAAAAGTACGCAACAAAATGTCAATGATTTTCGTCGTTTTGTTGACATAAAATGATTTTTAAAATTTTGTCGAATGCGTCGATTTCGACTCGAATAACACGTTCGAAATCGAAATGACGTAAAATTGATGTTTCGATAAATGTTTTGCGAAATCGTTTGAAAATTTTCAATGTTTCGTTGATCAAAAAGATGTGAATGTTCGATGATTTGTTGCGATTTCGATTTTGATTTCGTTTGCGTTTACGAATATTTTTCGAAATTTTTGTGATTTTTTAACATAACGATCAAAAATTCAGCAATTTTACTGAAATGTTTAATGAATCGTCGATAAAAATTAACGATATCGAGAAATTGCATAATGTCGAAAACGTTGCGAAATATTGATCATTGTTGAATAATTTCGATTTTTTGTTTTGCATTTTCATTTCTTGAAAAAACGACGAATTCAAGAAAATTTATTTCGTCAACGAATCATTTGCATTTTCAAAACAATATATAATTTATTTTTTTAAACGATCAAAAATTCATTTGATATCGTCGACATGAATTTCGACGTTCATCGAATAAATTATTATATCATTCAAATATACAATGACGTTAATATCGAAACGAATCGCTAAAATTTTATTGATGAAATTTTGAAACGTCGTCGAAACGTTAATGAAATCGAAAAAAAATACGTTATATTCGAAATAATCATATCGAATACGAAAAACTGTTTTTCATTCGTTTTCATGCTTGATACGCAATCGATAATAAACAGCAATTAAATCGATATTAATATATTTGACGACTTTGTTGAATTTATTTAAATTTTCATCGATTAACGATAGAAAATATTTATTTTTTATCGTGAAAACATTAAAATTTTTGTAATTCACGCATAATCGTAAATTATCGTTTTTTTTTTGACGAACAAAATGAACGTTTTTGCAAAAAATTGTGAAAATCGAATGAAATCGTTAATTAAATGTTTTTCGATGTAAACACGCAATATTCGAAATTTATTTTCGAATAAAAAGTAAATTGATTCATGCGACGATTTTTTGTTTTTTTTAAATCAATAACATGATCGTTTGAATCATGATTCGATAATTCGTAAATTTTATTTTCGTTATCGAATTTTTCATACGTTTTCAAAATATCGAAAAGAATGATTTTGACATCGAATTTTTTTTTCATTTCAATCAAAACAAATTTTATTTGAATTCGTTTTGAAACATGTCATTTCATGCATGTCGAATTGTTTGTCAATATACATTCGTACGAACATGAAATACGTTTCGATTTCGTTATCGATGACGTTTTCGATCAATTGTTTTGATTCGATGTTTTCGATACGACATATGATAAAAATGAAATGTTTTTTTTTGCAACGTCAAATTTTGATATTGTCGTCGTTTCAATTCATTTTGATTTTCGAAAGTTGTATTCAAAACATGTTTAACGTTAAATTTCAATTCAGATTCACGATCAAAAACGATTTTTCGAAAAAGCGATTAATTTTCTTGACGTTTGACATTTCGAATTGTACGAAATAAACGTCATACGTTTTCAAACGATAATTGTCAATTGTTATTGCATCACAATTTAAAATTTCAAAACGACAAAAATTCAGTTTTTTCGCATAGACATGATTTATCAAATTGATTTTCGTTTTTGTATCGAATATTGTTTTCGATTCGATTCAGATTTTGTTTTCGTTTTGTATGTTAATTTTGATTTTGACGCATTTACGAATCACGAATTTTTTAAATTTTTTGCGTCGTTTTTTTTTTTTTTTTGTTAACATCATTTTTGCTCATGTCTGAAAAAAACGACGTATCGAAATCGAAATTCGAAAATTTTTTTTTTTAACGATTTGAACGAAAATCATCAAATCGACTAGTTTTTTGATTGTTCAAAATTTGATCAGCGAAAATGATTTTGTTTTTTTTGTTTGTACAAATTTCGATTTGATGATTTGATTTGTCACAATTTATACAATTATTTTTGTTTTGAATTTTCTTGAATTCGCTGACGAATCAACGATACATTCGAGTATTTTTCGACTTGACTGATTCGTGATTCGAATTGATTTTAATATTTTTGATTTTTTTATTTTTGAATTTCGCAATTTTGAATTTTTCGTTTTCGTTTTCAGAACTGTCAATATCGAACGAAATTTTACGTTTTTTGAAATTTTTGAGTTTTTTTTTCAGAATTTGAACGTTTTTCATACGTTTGAATCGTTCAAGCAATTTCGTTTTTGTGAAAATTTTTTTTTTAAAAAACATGCAACGAAATTTCAAACGTAATTCGTCACGAAAATCATTGAATTTCATTGTTTTCGTGAATTTGAATTCAATTTCAATTCAACAAACATATTTATTCGTTCGACATTGTAATTTTTAATCGATTGATTGTGATTTTGTTTGTGTTTGCGATATTTTTTCAAAAAGTTCTGTTGCAACGTGATTGCTCGTTCGATGTCGTTTTTCAAAAAGTTTTAAATTCGTTTCAGATATATTGTTTGTTTGAATGAAAATCGATTTTTGCGTTTCAAAGTTTGTTCGCATTGTTATTTGATTTAAGATAAATATCAACGTATGCGATTTTGATTAAATTCGAAAATTGAATTATGTGATTCACGTTGTTTTGCGTGAATTGATTTTTCATTTGTTTGCAATATTTTTTCACTTTTTGTAATTTTTTTTTTTTTATATTGATTCGATGTCGTTTCGATGATTTTCATGACGAAAAATTTTCAAACAAAATCAAAAACAAAAGTAAATGAAATAAAAATTGCAAATGAAATAGAAATTACAAATTTCGAACGTTCGATATTTCGAATTTGCAATCTGATTTTTTTTTTATGATTTTTTTCGATTTGTTGCTTGTAATAAGTCAATCAAAAAAATACGTCAGCATTTTCGACAAATTCAAAAAGCAAATCATTATCAGAATTCGACATGATGTATGCGAGACAACAAAATTGTATTTTGTTAAATATACACGAGTGACATCATTCTGAAATATGATAGCGATTAGAATGTAAAATTCGTATTAGAAATAATATAATTTAATGAATTATTGACATCAGAAATGTATAATTTGAAATGTAATATATTGATTTATTAATCGTTACAAAACAGATTACGTTTTGCAATTGTTTTTTATTCACATTTTATCTATTCAATCGTACGAATTCGATCGATTTCGATTGACAATATGAACTTGTTGAGTTTATCGTTGATCGAGTTGTAAAATGATTGAAATTGATTTTTTTCGAAGTCATTCGAATTTCGATAATCGAATTGCTTGACGAAATGCGAATCGCATTTTCGAAAATTCTGAATTTTTATTTCTTACAATAATGCAAAAAAAAAAAATTCGAAAATTTTGAAAAAAAGCATTTATAATTAATATCAGAAATATCGCGAAATAATGTAATACGTCATGAAATTAAAATTTTTGACGAATCAAATCAAATTCGACATCGAAATTTGAAATTTGATTCAAATTCAAATCAAATTTTGACATTTTGATTTGAAATTTGAATCAAACTCAAATTTTTGACACGTTAAAAAATTTGAGTTTGATTCAAATTCAAATTCAAATCGAAATTTTCAATTTGCAAATCGAATCAAATCGACGCATTCGAGCTTGAAGTTTGATTCGACGATCAGTTTAATAAAACTGATTACGTGCAATTTGTTTAATGAATCAATTATCAATTTTTTGTTTTTTCTTTTCAACAATTTTTTCTCATAACAAAACGCTGTTTTCAACGTCATTTCGTTAAATTATTTTCAAACATGCGACATGTATTTTTTTACGCACAACAATATTGACATCGAAAATCAAATCAAATAAATCACGTTGTGCGTCGCAAAACAAAAAATTCGTAAAACAAATATCGAAAAATATCGAAAATTCAAAAAAATAAAATTTTATTTTCGTCGCAATTGCATGATATCAATTGATTGTTTTGCAAATTCGAAATGTCGAAATCGTATGTCGATTCGAAATTTTCGAATTTGCACGATTTTGAATTTTGCATATTGTCGAAAAACAAAATTATTTCGTATGCGAAAACAACAAATATTTCAAATGTATTAACGATTGTTGATGTGTTCGAGAAAATAATCATTTCGCATGCGCATTTTGCAATTATTTCGAAAATTTTAATCGTTGTCGAAATGTCAAAAAGACAAAATCATTTTGTATGAAAATTTTGCAATTATTTCAACAACGATTTTATTTCATGAATCGATATGTTTCGATTTTTATACGATTTTTATTTTCATTTTCGACAGTTTTTTATGTTTCGATTTCGAAATCACGTATTCAATAAAATTCAGAAATGACATTTAGACAGAATTTTTCGTAATATTGATCAAATTAACGATCAAGATGAACGCATCGATATTTTCAACAACAACAACAATGCAAATAACATCAATATCAACAAAAAAACAAAATTGTTTTTTCATAGAAATTCGTATTCACAACAATAATACATTCGATAGTAATCGAGACAGAAAAATACATCGTCGAACAAAACAATTGTTTTTTCTTATAGAAGTGAACATTCATGATTTCAGAAATGACATTCGAAATGATGACATTGACAGTCGAAACAGAAATACAAATAGAAATCGAAAATATGTTCGAATCAATAGAATTAATATTTGAACGATTTCAATCAAATGAAATGTTACGCAATGCAAAATCACGAAACGATAATAATTGCATTTTTCGTCTAAAAAATGTAATCGAAATTTGAATATTCGAGCATGTGATTTCTGAATCGATCGTATAAATTTCGAAATCGATATCAATGTTGAAATCGAAAACAAAAAATGCAAACAGTTCGTAAAGAATATCGATCGAATTTTTTTCAATGTTTTTGAATTTTCGATATGTTGTATTAACGAATTTTTCAAAAATGCATTCATTGCAATATCAAAATCAAAAATTTCAATAACAAAATCATTTATGTTCATAAAATGTTTGAAAAACGACATATTCATTGCGATCGAAATTTTCAAATTTTCGAAAAATAATGCGAACGAATTTTTCGAAAATGCGTCATACATGACAATCAAAGCAAAAATTTTTTGATTCAAAATCTTCATATCAACAATGTAACAACGATTTCAATCAAATGAATTATTCGACAATTGTTTCAATAGTCTCGATATCGAATGCGAACGAATTTTTCGAAAAATTTGCGAATGTATTAATAAAATCAAAAATTTTTTTTTTGCAATGACGACAATTCATTTGTCAAATTCAAAAACAAAAATTTCGTTCATTGATTCGATATCATTAAAATTCATGTCATTTGCATTGATTTTCGACAAATCGCATGACAATTTTTTCAGAATGAACGAAAATTCGTAAAAAACATTGTGATCAACGAAATTCTGAAATTGTTACAAAATTATTTGATATTTATTTTGAAATTTTCGTTCTTTTTTTTGACGAAATTTTCGTTTTTTTTTCAGCATTTTTCGTTTTGCAATGATGTATGTATCGAATAAATTTTTAACGAATTTGTTTGCAAAATAATTGAAAAATTTTGTGTTTTTGATTTTTCTGATTCATTTTTCGATGACAAAAGTCAATCATATTAACTCTTTTTCAAAAAACGTAACATTTTTCGTTTTATTTCTGTAATCAAACTCAACAATAAACGAATCATTGATACGTTCGTAATATTTTCGAATAAATTCGTTATTTTGTTTGATATTGCGTGTTTTGTTTATCATATCGTATTTGAATAAAACAAACTTCATGATGATGATACTGATTGATACAAAAACGAAAAACGATTTCAATCAAATGAATGAACAAACTATCGAAATCGAATTCTGAAACACGATGTTGAAACGAATAAACAGATTATCGAAATCGAATTCTTAAACAAAACGTCGAAATCATTGCGACGAATACAAATCGATTTTTGAAATAATCACGAATCAATTGATTTTTCGACGAAAATACACGTTCTGTTCGCTAAAATTGTATCATGAACGAAATATTCACGATCAAGTTTCGAATAATTGCGTATTTCAAAAATGATAATAACGTTCGCACGATTATCGAAATCGCTAATAAACGAATGTTTTGATTGAATTGTTTCAAAACGAATATTTTATTCAATAACAGCAATTATTCGTAATCGTTTTTTTTCACTGTTCGTAATGAGAATTCAAACAATCGATATAAAAATATGTTTGATGTTTTGTTTGCAAACGTGCAAAAAATGTTGTTTCGAAAAATATTGCGAAATTAACAAATCGAATATATTCGAAATCGAAAACAGAAAGTACAACGTGCTGACTAAAACTACTCGTCAATTATAAGTCGTATGAAGTTGAAACTTCGCCGTTCAATAGTAATAGTATAAAGAACTTCGCCGTTCGAAAAGATAGACTGTTCGTAGCCTGATTGTTGTGTAATAAAGAAGCTCGATTTTGCAGTCTCAAAATATGACTAGAAGATGTTCGGCGAAAATCTCTGCTAGCTGTTCACTTTCCGAGAATGGACACCAGAAAAAAAAATAATTAGCACAATGACAGAAAATCAGAATCGAAATTCGATAAAATCATATAATCGAATGCAATGTTTCTGTTGTAAAGTGTGTGAATTATGATTATTTAAAAAATGTTACAAACGATTTTGTAGAAGATCGAATGTCAAACATATAAGATTAGTCACGTGCAACTCGCTTAATGAGTCAATAGTCAGTTTTCTGTTACTTTCTTCCAACAGCTCTGCAGCCAGAAAGAGCTTAGATCCACCTCGCTTGGCACGCCGTCTCCCGTCTTGGCATTATCACTCAAATCTGAAACATCCGATCGGCGGCCTAAAGCCCATGATCTGAAGCACCGTTGTTTTTCCATGCGAGGCTCAGCAATCCCATATCTTAATAAGGCAGTATTCCATGTTCCCAGCTGAAATTGTCGGTTGGTGTTGGATATCGTAATTTGATGTGATATGAGGGCATGAGCCACATCGGGGGCTGCCATTATGGTTCCTCTTTTCGGTATTCTATCTCGTGCTCTTTTTTCACAACAGCATCTGTTTCTTCGTCTTTTGTAGACAATTCTTCTTCTTCTCTTGCGGTCTCCACTTTTGCCGCTTCATTTGAGAAATTTGTACATTCTCCTGTTATTTCTTAACCGTCAACGTTCCTGATTCGAAGCCACCGAATTATCCATCTGGTGTCACGATGTTCTCTAAACATGTTGCTGGCGCTTTCGCGCTGTCCTACCTTTTCGTTACTGTCACTCCTTCCCTTGACTACAAGATGGACCGAATACCTATGGGCGGTGCCGTTCTCTATTCTCGTCAAGCAAGCGATGATTGTCCAGACTACGCCGATTGCACTTGCGAGACCTGGGGTCTGGAATGCGCTGTCACCGACTACAGTTGGTACGACTGCAGTGATGAAACCATAGCAGGTCCGGATGGTTGCGGTGCTGCCTCTGCTTCCGCAAGTGGCTCAATTGCACACACTTCAACGGGAGCTCCGATTTCTTCAGTAGCTCCGACTTCTTCAGTAGCTCCGACTTCTTCAGTCCCGCCAACGACAACCAAACCCTCAACCACAGCCCAACAATCATTCACTACTGGAATTGGTGGAGTAACCATCCAGCCTGGAGACTGCCCCAATGATGGCGTAAGGGAAAACGCTCCTTACTGCCCCACAACCACAGCCCAAAAATCGTTCACGACTGGAATTGGTGGGGTAACCATACAGCCTGGAGACTGCCCCAATGATGGCGTAAGGCAAAACGCTCCTTACTGCCCCACTACCACGGCTGCAACCTCGTTCTCTTGCGGTGCGGGCTCCAATATCGGGGCCGCAACCTTTACCCCCGCGACATGGTGTGGCTGCAATGACGGAAATACATATCCCACAATGACGTCCGCCTCTAACGTCTGTGCCTACACTGCAGCTCCTGCTGGTAGTCTGATCATCCATCCTTCCGCCGTACCTGTACCAAGCACAACATCATTTCCCCCAGTTCCCTCAACCACCCAAGCGCCCACAAGCACAGCATTCGATTCCACAAAGACCACTCTATCATGCGGAGCCTCGTTCGGCGACGCCTCTGCTGAGGCAACCGCCGTGCCTCGCGCACAAACAAACGACATCCTCAAGAGCATCGAAGAGTTCTGCACCCCGCAGGACCCATCTACACTTACCCTCGTCAAAGGCAAGCCCGCATACCACTCGTATCCCATAGCTGATAGCGACCCTGCCGCCTCTTACCAGCTCGCGTTTTGGTGGGACGACCGCCCTGAGTGCGCAAATGCGCCGGCACCAAGTATCGTGGCCTCTGTACCCAAGGGTCCGAGTTATTGGTGCAATCAATATTTCGATCAGATCACCAATGGATGCGATGCTGGTGACGGACAGGATAAGCATGGAGGGACGTTATCGGTGGATTGTGCTGTGTATGGCTGGATTGCGTATATTGAGCCCGATGAAGGAGATGCGGGTTTAGATTTTGGTGGTGCGAAACGGTGAGGGAAATATAGCTGGTTTTCTAAAGCATCCAATTTGTACTTTTGCTGCATCAACGTCATATAGACGCATTCCAACTTGAGGTGACTACCGTGGTTTTTTCGTCGACATTAATTGCCCAATCTTCGAAACGGTGGCTCAAGTCCATGATGGCTAGTCTAGGCAAGTCCCTTACTCGAATTAAGCACAACAAACCAAAATAGGACTCAATGACCATGAGACATTATCTCAAGGTCGAATTTCCCCAGATGTCGTTCCCTCACGGTAGTATGAGTACAGTAAATTAAGGTATCCAACCCTAAGATCACTCGGATGTGCAAATCCGAGGGGTCAGGGTCCGAGCCGAGTCTTGGCGATGACCGCATACCTTTTCCCAGAGACCACTGGAGATCAAAGTCATTCCTGTCTCTATTTTCAACCAATTGCGATAACGAGAGCCTTCCACTAGATACAAGCGACGACGATGGTGAAATGCTCTCCACGACAGCCTCCCACACATCTCGATGATCCAAAAGGTAAAGACAGAGCAAGCGATGAACAGCAGGAAAGCTTCGCACCCATCCTACCGGTGGAGATTATTCATCGTATATATCACTATGTCAAAGAAGACTCTTTAGCGTCGGAGCAGCGAACCTTGAAAGATTTATCACTCGTCTGCCGAAGCTGGTATGCGGCTTTTGTGTGCCTTTTATACAACTCTTTGCACTATGACAAAAGTCGGTTTCAACGTTTCGTTAGGACCATTTGCTGCCCAGTAGACGCGAAGAGGCCAAACAACGGCCTTGCGGGACACATTCATACACTGAATCTTGAAAACCTGTACGAGGATGCTAGCAGATCTTTGGTGGCAAAGCTCTTAAGCAAAATTCGCCATAGCCTTCGCGTTTTCTTCGCACCGCCTGTATTTATACTCCCGTAAGCAGTCGTCTCTCATCTTCGCCAACTACCTGCGTCGATTTTTCCGACACAGAGAGTCGGAAACTGAAAGCCAAGATTTGAGTCAGCTGCGCTCAAATCTTTCAATAAGCGTTGGCACGTTACTAATAACTCTCGGCAGTCCCAAATGGTTACAGGCCTTGTCGCGATGTGAATCGCTTCAAGAAATAGATATGCACCGAGTTCAACGCGTCAATCTTCGTCAGTTATTCCATGCGCTGCAAAGTATGCCAAATCTGGAAGTTTTGAACTTCGCCAATAATTCCACTCACGGTGACGGCGTTGACTGGGGTACTTCGTACGAATGGCCTCCCAGGCTAAGAGAACTATGTCTCGATGGTCCAATCAACGAGGAGCATCCGATGTTCCTTGAGCGATTTCCACGAAGCCTTAATTATTTACAACTTGAGAGCTGCCCTGGACTAAGCCCCATGATTGTTTATCATTGGCTTCGACTTAACAAGAAAACTCTCGAAGCTTTCAAAGTTGTCAACTGGCTACCTGAAGGCAGACAAGATTTCCTGGACCTAATCCCATCTTTCATACCCCGGGTTCGACATCTCCATCTTTCTCAAAGGTGTATCAGTGCCACATTTTTCTTCGCCAAGTTCCTACTACCTACAGATGTAGAGAATGGACAGTTACTCGATTCCGATCAGCGACACCCTTTAGAGACCCTAGTACTGAGTTGTGAGCCTCATGGTGTCCTTCGCCGAGATCCAAAAATCGAGATTGATTCGTACATTGTACTCAGTGCGATCGCTATCCAATTACACAATCTCCTCACGTTCAGAGTCGACGATGCCCTGGGATGGTGGATGTCATTGGAAGATAGACGCATGATGTACCATTGCTACTGGATCATGCGACATCGAGCTCAGCTTCGGGGTGATCAACGCCAAGTCAGATTAATGGGAAGCCGGAAAAAGACAAAGATAACATTAAAGTAGGTAACCCGATTTCCAAAGGTGTACTTTCTGACTCCTCATCTTCCAGGAAATTTGACCAAACCAGAGAAATGGAGAAAGCTCGCCAACTGGTCGAAAAATTACAGAATGAGTTCACTGTATCTTACCCTGGTGTCCACCGGACTTCTGCGTAAACAGCACAGTGTCGCTTGTGGAGGGATACTGAACTGTACTCTGAGAAGAGCTCTACAGCGTAAAGCACCTTTAAATCGGAGTATATCTTACGTTCTTTATGACGAATTCAACCATATATCGAAATCTAACCACCAGAGCGAGCATACATACACAGGTCTAGAATATCAAAGAAAAATACAAATCGGTTCATGCGTTATCCTCTATCCAAAGATTCAATTTTATGACATGCTGTGGACAACATCAAGAAGTTTTCCGAGATAGTGAGCAACTGACAGCTATCAAGAGCCGTTGAGCAATTGAATTGTTCAAAAATCATACTAATCATGGTTAGGACCGCACTAGAACTCGGGGTCTCCTTCAAGTTTTAGTGCGGTCCTCATCCACGATTACTTCACTGATCTAGGTAATTAATATGAACAATTTTTGAGCAATCTGTCTTCAGTTTGAGTGTTTTCCCTACTTTGGTGAGAGATCCATCAAATTTACCCAGTTTTAGTCTTCTCCCGACACGGGAAACCAATGTCCATGCGGACCAGATACCAACTTCTGTGGCGACTTTCAAGAAGCCGTGTGTGTTGGATAATTACTACCACACAAATCAAAGCGATCTGTCCCGTCTTAACGCTAGCCTGCTCGAACCAAACCATCCGCCTTGTTCCTCTGTTGTCGTATCATGTGATCTTCTCAGCATGGTTTTGCCAAACTTACTCAACGGTAGTATCAGTCATTTTTGCATCGCAATATCTGTGTATCCTACGGAAAGGATCGTGGGATCTCATTCGAGACTTCAAAGTAATTAGCAATATACGGTCAAAAAGAATTCGATAATCCATGGCTTTTCAACGAGCCGACGCTATCCTATATTGAAAGGAAAAACACTCAGAATTGTAGATCGTTGGATCAAGGAAGCGAGTTTCGAAGTTAAGAAACCCTTCCAGCCCCTTGGATACCGAATGCGATGTCCACATGGCAAATCTTCTGGACTATCTAGGCTCTCAGTTGGTGGTGGTGTGCTGCAAACCACCAATGAAACTAAAATCGACTTCTACATCGAGGTATCTGTTATGGATAAATTGGGGATGACAGTGGTGGAGACGTAAGCAGGATTCGTCTAAATTTGGATGTCGTTCGCTGGCGCTCCTTGTTGTGGTTTTATGTGTCCGATCTTAATACTTTGGGTGTAGGTAGAAAATGAGATCAGGATTTTATTTGAGAATTTGAGCACCTCTTGAGGACGAGAGAGGGCCGCATTTGTTGTGGAGTTGCGTACTTGTGGCGAAATGTTGGGAGATGTCGCTGACAAAGGTAGCTAAGGACTAAAGATGGGAAAACGCCAGCTTGCATCATTCCCAATCAACCTCAGAATCTCTGTCCTAGCCGTCTTTCACTCCTGACAACTCGTACTACATGCAAGCCTTACTCACGCCGTTTCAGGTCCCTCACCAGTCTAAGAGCCAGTCTGAGCCATACCGCGGACCCGAAGATCGAGCAGGACCCGGTCGGCAATGCAATCGTATAAAATTCCCTACGCCCCAAGGTTGAGAGAACACGACAATGTACGGAGAAGATACCATCTTAAAGAAACAACGCTGCCATGAGGCGATGGCCAGACTCCGCGAATATTTCCTCTTCAGTTACCTAACCCACCTAATCAACAAAATCCTCAAAAGCCACCAACCCCCTATCTAGCTCTCTCACCCTCCCATCATCCATCTCAACGAACAAGAATCTCCCTAAGCTCAGCAACATGGAATATCCCACCCTTTTTACCCACCTCCTCCCGTGCAGCGAACCAAGATCGAAGCCACGCCCATACGGCTCGCACTAAAGAAATAAGTACCCGCAGCCAAGATCCTTCGACTTCCCCATTTGAGTCACCACTGCTTGTGCGAGGACCTTGCTGAGGCACTGCTAGTGGCGCTGTAATCGGTTCCGGAAAACGTCCTGATGCTTTTGGAGCAGATGGGAGTACGGGTGGATGAGCTAAAGGTCGCAAGACAGGCGTTGGGGGTGAAGATGGATCATAAAGCTGGGAAAGGGCTTCCTGTGGTGTTTCTGGCAAGGGTAGCCCACTGACTGGTAATGGTGACGAAGCTTGGCCCCCTAAAATAGGCGAGGCTGGTTTCGCGGCTTGCGTGGTGGGGTTTCGACGGGAAAGCGAGTTGGGAGATGCTGCTACATCGGCTTCATGGTAGTCTTGCGGAACCTGAGGCGCTTGACGGGTTCTTATAGTCTGGGCGAGTAGTTTTCGAAATAGCGTCGTTCCATTGAGAGATACGGGCCAGCAGTACTTCGATGGTGTCCAGATGATGCCTGTGGTCGCGCGTAGCGAAGGCCAGATGAATCCTTGCTGATGTGGTTCTTTAATTGCGAGAGGTAGAATTGGAATTGCCGGAGATTTTCGAAGAAAGAGATGTCTCGCTACTCTATTACAGATCCTAATAATAAGGTCAAGGATGATGGACATGTCGAAATTGGGGCGAAATGATGATACTGCTGCGGTTGGGTAGTTGAAGTTAATGAATTACTTAATGTTTTGGGGTGTTGATTGACAGACTTAAAGATCCTAGAGATTCACTACTGAGGAAGAATTGTTAGGGGAAACTATATATCCCCATCAAACAAAGTGCAGGGTGAGACATCGAAAAGTGGAGTGCGGACAGCTGCAGCTCCGCGCACCGTGAGGGGCATTGAGCACGAAGATGGTGCTCAAGCAGACAAAGAACTAGCGCTACGAAAATGGTTTTCTGTGCAGCAGATCCTTTAGTGACGATGAGATGTCTCACCATAGTGAAAGGCGCGCGGAAAGTCGCACCCAGAGTAGAAGGAGAACCCGGATTCCTAGTTTCGCAGGGATGAAGGAGGGACGGAAAAAATTGATGCGTGTCAGATATGTTAGCATGTACATGTGTCTGGTTCGTTTCAATTTGAATACAAATTGCATGAAGAGACATTTTGAAAGAAGCTGTTTGTGCAGGGTTTGGACGTCAGGGTGTATTGACAATTTCATACTTTCCCATGGTTCTGTCTCATCAATTGATTCTCGGGCTTCTAACAAAATCCAAATGCTTCAATTTCTGTACCATGAAGGTCCTTGGTGCTCGTGGAGCTGGAGACTATCTGCCTTCGAAGCACTTATTGTAATAATGACAATCGGAGCCTCCACACTTTAGCCACGGAGAAAAGGCTTGCGCTCCTGACCTGATAGTATGACGGCATCCTGAGCAATTCGCCGGGTCAATCAATTTATGACATGAGGCTCGGCTGGAAAGCTAGACCTGCACGGCCTCCATCCGTATAGCACGACTAGCGGTTGAGAATGCCTACGTGAGCGTACATCACGCGGCCTACAATAGCGAAGACAGAGACGGGGTCTTTGCAGTCGACGGACTAAGATTGTAGTGTGTGATTGCTGTTAGTAGGGAGAAGGACACACTGAATACAGTATCGAAGAGTGGACTTACGACCTTTAAGTTTATGATTAAGACCTGCGCTATGTCCCGACAGTTGCGGTCTCATCTGGCAGTATCAAAGCAGATTCTAGTCGCGGTCTCAGAGAGTATCGCTTTGGTATGGTTGGGTATTACCAGGGAAGGTTATAGGGGTAAAGAGAAACTTATCAACAACAGTACACGAGCGATGACAGAGATCTTTGCAGGCTATATACTTGATAATCTGTGAATCAACGCGAAGTATCTTACAGTGTTGCTCTGAAGTTTGGGGCGCCAATAGCGGAGATCACTCGAGATTAGTAAGGATGGTAGGCGAAGGACAGTGCCAGTAAGTTAATTGGCCGATGGATACTTTGCCAGACTCTCTCGCGCTGAAATTGCTGTTTTGGTCGCGTTCAACGATGGGTACCCAGTCTGCGCTGTGGGACACTTATAATTACAAGGACATGTGATTTGACTGAATCCACAGGGACTGTGGTTTATAGTTTTCAGGATATCTTGAGTTGCTGGCTCGATCTTCGCGATACCCGCCTTCAGTCACGGCGAGTCTTTCGAGGTGCTCGTTTTCTGCTAGGTGATCGCCTTCGGCGGCTTCTTGAGGCCCATCTCCAAGGTCTGGAGGTATCTGCACTATGGACATATGGCTCGGGCATATTTGGCTCTGATCAAAATACGCAACAATATGAGGAAAACTCTTGTGGTGGGATTATAATGCTCGAACATCGTCATCATGCGTGTAGAGTAAGCATGGCTGCCTGTCAGCAGTAAGGGGGTCACTCATCTCTTGGCGCTTTCGGCGCATTCCTGCACGCTTACATCACTCACCAGCCACTGAAACCTGCAATTTCAAGACTGGATATCTGATACAAAAACTTCGCCTTCCGTCCTTGATTCCCTGTGACTTTCTCTATAACGGTCACACCCCGGCCCTCTCATCTAATATCCAGCTGGGAAGAAAGCCACCATGCTTTGGAGAGTGAGATGCTCGACGATCGTCATTGAATAGACCATTGCAGATGCTCCAGGGTGTGCGCTGGTCCACAACTTGCAAGGCATCTCCAAATCAAGGAAGCTTTGACCTTCACGACAATCAGACGTGTTCGTGCCCTAGGGCGGTCAGCGTTCGTTGATCAGGTCAGGATCAAGGACTGCGGCGATGGACCCTTCATCCGGCTATGGAGACGCACAAAATTTTCCATCATTCGGTACAGCTTGCCATACCTGTGGCAGACCAGACACATCGAACATGACCTGGGTTGATGGCTTCAAGCACTTATTCTCAACCTACTGCGTGACACCCCGCATGTGGCCTGTTGGATACATCATTGCTAGCCCTTACTCGCCCCTCCGGGTGGAACGTGACATGCCCTCTCGAAATTGGAGGGATGCGTTCGAAGATCTTCTAGCGCACGATGCTACTGGAGCCCTGATACCTGGTAAAGTTAGGAAAGCTCAAGATGAATATGCTGCGAAAACTCGCTTCGAAGCTGCAAAAAGAGCTATTGCCGTGTCAAATCACAATCTCAAGAGCACTTTAGAATTGGTAAAATTGACACAAGAGGCCCGTCAGAGATCTCTCAGGGCTGGAGACTATCAGACAGTCCAGAACTGTGATAACATTCTGATTCCTAATTTCAAAGCCAGGGGTGAATGGTTCGCGTCCGAAGTACAAAAAACTAAGATGGATTTTGAGAAGATCCACGAAGCGACTGGAAGCAGCGCGATGCCTCGGGGTCAGTGGATCGCTTCCATCATAAACAGCCGTGCGATGCCCGCTTGGGAGTGGGTCACCTATGGAACCGTGGAGGGACCCGCGATGGTGTTCTCAAGAACTGACCCAACAATTGTAGCCGATATCGGGATCTCTGAGTCCAATTTGGCGCAAATGTTCGAGCAAGGACAGCCGTACAACTTTTCACCATCTCCAATACCACCCCAAATGTATGCGCCGATTACCAACGGTGCTATCTCGAATGATGATTCTCGAACGGTGGACCCGGACCCCTGGGAGGATTTCCTTCCAAGCCCATCGTCGATCATGGTGCAGGGTGCCAAGACAGAAGCCGTGAAGCTTCCTGATGGTACCTCAGGCACCAAGGTTTCCTTTGAATATTACCACGCCAATGGCACGACCTCGAAAAAGGAGTTCGTCGAGGAGCCTCTGAAGGTACTAGAGGAGATGGAGAACGCACGCAAATCGATGCACCTGCTGAAGGAAGGCATTGAGAGCCAGGACAATCTCAACTAAGTCAGGCTCGCCGTGGGAGATGCCTCTACCCCGAGTTTTGACATATAATTTCGATCTCTACTTTAGGGATTATTTATCCGACTGAGGCTTGATAGATTGAGAGCCACACGAGGCCGCTTTGAATCAGTGTCACTGCCAAACTCGGGTCAGTGTTCTTGGACAAGTTTGGTGAGGTCTATTATGGCCCTTGTTTCGCTAGACGGTTTTTCAGCAATAAAGATCCCAAGGAAGGAAATTTTTCGGTTATTGTCAGATAGCGTGGAAATTTTCGATACTCTCTACTATATTGTCAGTAAGCTCTCAATTCCATCCAAGTCAAAGATTGCAACCTTATGACATCCGTCGAAACTCGTTTAGATTTCCATTGAAGATTAGCATTAAATCTTGACAGCCATACACTTACCCAGCAAATTTGTCCGAAAATCTGGACCCCCGATCGAACCAGCCAAAATTTACTTCCCTTTCGTTTTTTGAACCATAGCATTGGTGAGAAGCTGTACTGCATGAGAACCTGCTTTGCGCTTCCAGTCGCTCATGGTAGGTTTCGAGATATAGCGCACCTTGCTCAAATCAAACTTCCATTTTAATTCCGCCCGCGAAATTCGCACATTCGCAAGATTACGAATAACATATGAGCGCAAAATAAAAACTCTAGAGGCACAGATTAAGCCTCTGTTTCGTTCCAACACAACGTACAAAGTGATACACAGCTTTCGTTGAAAATTAGTCCCTGAAGCTTGTCGCGTATCAAGGCAGATAGCTGGGCTGCGTTCATCGTCGTGTCGTCCTGCAAATCTACTCGATCTGCTGGACAGAAATGCTGATGCAAAAAAGACGCATGAAAATTCAATCGTCAAAAAAATTGCTCGGATTTTTTGCTCGTTATATTGCAAACGATCGTTCATTGTTTTTTTTTTGTTTTTCATTTTTCGAAACGTTTCGTTTTCAATATATCGAAATTGTGTATATCAATTCGTTGTTGTTTTGATATTACAATTTCAAATATTATTTTTTCGATATTTTCGTATCAAATCATTCATTTTTTGTTTATACACGCGTCGCGTATTCACGTCGTCGTTATTATAATTAAACAAAAAATCGTCAAATAATCAAACATTAACAAATCAAATGTTAAATTTTCGAAAAAATCGAATGTTATTTTCGATGATTTCACGTTTCGTTAAACACGTTTCGTCGATATTAAAAAAATCATTTATTTAACGTCAAATTCAACGTCGCGATTTCGATTTCGTCAATCGTTTTTTCGTTTTTTCGATATGAAAAAATTCGTGAAAAACGAATTCATCAACGCAAACAAACAAAAATTTTTCATTTTTAAACAAAAAAACGACATCGACGCGACGAAATATCAAATAAAAAAAATGCAATTGAAACGAAATCGTGCGATTTCGTTAATTTTTCAAATATTTTCGTCGTCAATCAACGATAATACGTTTTTTTTATGTCAAACGTGCATTTTATTTTTTTCGTTGTATTACAATTTTTTTTTTCACAATTTATACGCAATTGCGATGTTCGCGAAATTTCGAACGTTTTTATTAATTTTAATTAACAAATCGTAAAAATTGTTTTGTTTGTTATTTTTTCGATTATCGATCGCAAATATTTCGAAAATATTCGAATCGACAAATTCAAAATCAAAAATATGTTGAAATTCGATAAAAATCTTTGTTTTAACGTCAAATAAAATCATTTTTGTCGACGAAACGATTTAAATGATCAAATTCAAAAAGATTTTTTTCGTTATTTAATAATTTATTTTCAAATCGTTTTTTTTATCGCGTCGACAACGATGCGATACGATTTGTCAATGATTTAATTAACATACATGCGAAATTTGTTGACGATAATGAATCAAAAAAATTTCGTTTTCGTGTTGTTGTATCACGAAAATTCGTGATTCGTATTATATTTATAAATCAAAACAATTTCAAATTTTGAATAAAATTATACGAAAAAACACGTTGAAAATTGATGAATTTATCATCGTCAATATTAACGAAACGAAAAAAAAAAAAATTATTAATTCGCAAAAATATGTTTATCGTTATTCGATTTTCAATTTCGAACGATAATATTTCGTCGATTTTTCGACAAAAATTTTAACGATTTTTACAATCGTTTTAACGACGATTGTGACAATTTTCAAATTATCGAAAATTGTTGAAAAATACGATAATAAAAAATTAAAAAATAAACACGAATATGATTAAAAATTTCTGATTAATCGATTAAACGAAATGTATTAAAATCGATTATTATTAAAAACATTTGCGCAATCAAATTGTATTTATTTCTGTACGTAATTTTGATAATATTGCATGTAATACAATGATAATTATTCACATTCGTTCAATAAATTATAAATTCGAATTAACATAAATTTTTTATGATTGTTAACGTCAATCGTTCGATTTCGAAATTATGAAAATCAAACAATTATGAAAAAATTTATCGTTCGATCGCGTTAAAACAATAAAAAATTACACGATTCGATTGACAATTTCACGAAAAACACACGATAATAAAAAAAATTTACATTCGAATATATATTTACATATTATATCACGCATCATGAACGATTTCGAATTCAACAAATTCAATGCGCGTCGAATTTGCGATATTTTTATTCGTCAAAATTGCGAAAAATAATTTAAATTAATGAAACAATAATTTATCGACGAAAAATTTGAATAATCGTCGATTCAAATTATGTGTCGAAATTATTGTCGAATAATTTTCGAAAATCAAATTGAAACGTCGATTTGAATTTTGATAAAAAAAACATTAAAAAAATTTGATGCAAAAACACAATATCAATTTATCGAATGTATCGATAACGATAATCAAAAATTGATGACGAAATTGAAAATTGTTAAAAAAATTGAAAATTTTTGTCAACAAATACAAACAAAAATTTGTTACATTTGAAAAACAATATTTGCAAAAATTTATAAATTACAAAAAATTTTCAAACGTAATTATTGAAATCGTTTATATCGATATTATTAAAAAATCGCAAAATTGCAAATATGCAATCAAACATAACGAATTTATTCAAATCAAAACGTCGTTTTTGTTGAAAAATACGATAACAAAAAACTGAAATATAAACACGAATAAAATTAAAATTTTTGATTGATCGATTAAACAAAACGTGTTAAAATCGATTATTATTAAAAACATTTGCGCAATCAAAATTGTATTTATTTTTGTACGTAATTTCGATAATATTGCATGCAATGCAATGACAATCATTCATATTCGTTCAATAAATTATAAAATTCGAATTAACATAAATTTTTTGTGATTGTCAACGTCAATCGTTCGATCACGAAATCACGAAAATCAAACAATTGTGAAAAAAATTTCATCGTTCGATCGCGTTAAAACAATAAAAAAAATTTACACGATTCGATCGACAATTTCACGAAAAAACACACGACAATAAAAAAAATTTACATTCGAATACATATTTACATATCACATCACGTATCATGAACGATTTCGAATTCAACAAATTCAACGCGCGTCGAATTTGCGATATTTTTATTCGTCAAAATTGCGAAAAATAATTCAAATTAATGAAACAATAATTTATCGACGAAAAAATTTGAATGATCGTCGATTCAAATTATGTGTCGAAATTGTTGTCGAATAATTTTCGAAAATCAAAATAAAATGTCGATTTGAATTTTGATAAAAAAAAAATTAAAAAAAAATTCGACGCAAAAACACAATATCAATTCATCGAATGTATCGATGACGATAATCAAAAATTGATAACGAAATTGAAAATTGTCAAAAAAATTTGAAAAATTTTTGTCAACAAATACAAACAAAAATTTGTTACAATTGAACGACAATTGTTGCAAAAATTCATGAATTACAAAAAGTTTTCAAATATGATTATCGAAATCGTTTACATTAATATCATCAAAAAAAATCGCAAAATTGTAAATATGCAATCAAACATAACGAATTTGTCGAAATCAAAACGTCGTTTTCAAACATTTTTAACATTTTTGTTTGTCGAATACAATGTCATTCGTGATGCAATCGACGCACAAAACAATTTCGATATCGATAAATTTATTCAAAAATTGCAAAAAAAAAAAAAACACAATTTATTGCGAACAAAATCGTCGAATCGACATTGATAATCAAAAATAATCGTTGTCAATTTTATTGTATATTTCAACGACGATTTTTCAATTTCGACGAAAATTTTCGTCGTTTCAAAATTAAAACAAAAAAAACGAAATGTTTTTTTGCGATAATTTACATCGAATCGCAAAATGCGATTTTTTAAAAAATTAAAAAAATGAACGAAAAAACAAAAAATTAAAAATTTTTTACGCAAAATAAAAAATACAAAACGTATAACGTCGTCGATTTTTTTCGTTCAACAACAATTCAAATTTCGACATCGATATCGATTCAAACAATGAAAAACATATGAAAAAATCGTCGTTTTATTCAAAAAATTGATCAATAAATTTTTCAAATTCGTTTGAATTGTAAACATCGACGTTTCGTTTTACATAATTGACGATTTTCGATTTTTTAATGAATTTTTCAAATCGATTAAAAACGCACGATTAAAATCGAAAAAAAAATTGTATTCAAATTAATGTGATTCAACGACGATACGCGTCAAAAACGATAAAAACACGTTGACGAAAATATTTTATGTATTTAATTTCGACGTCAATTTTTTATTCGACAAACATTTTATCAAAAAAAATTTGATAAAAAATTTCAATGACGATAATTTGTTCATGCGCAATAAACAAAACGTTGAAATATTTCGAACATTCGTTCAAAAAAATGTTTACATAATAAACAAAATTACATTAAAATTTAAAAAATACGCATTGTTAACGAACAACACGATGTTTGCAATTGAATTTTTTAAAATTTTGTTTGTTTTATTTGCAATATCAACAATCGTGAATTCGAACGAAATTTTGTTCGATACAAATATTAATTTTCGAAATAATATCGAAATCGATTTTCAATTATCAAATATTGATTCGAATGTCGATTCAAATGTTGATTAAAAAAAATATGATTTGTATAAATTATAACATCGACGTTTTGATTATATAAAATTTGCAAAATTTCGAAATTTACACAAAATTACAATTTTACGCAAATCAATTTTCATTGTCGAAAATCGTAACGATTTATGTAAAATATATGCAATTACGAAAATGATTAATACATATAATCGTCGTTTAATCGAACGCAAAATTCATATATTGAAATTGATATTTATCGATATTTGCGAATTTTTATTTGTTTCAAAATTCGATTACGAATATTTTTAAAAATCGTGAATAATCATTTTCGACGAACGTGAATTTTATTTTTTCGCAAACGAATTGATGCATCAAAAATTTTCAACAAATGAAAATTGAAAATAAAATTAAAAATTCAACGAAAATTACAAACAATACGTTGTGATAACGTCAAAAAATTGAAATTTATATTCGATTTTGATACGAATTTATCGACATTGTTTTACAATATATCGTTTTTTACAATTTCATTCAAAACGACGTAATAAAACGTGTTATAAAAACAATCGAAAATCAAATTCGAACAATAATTCAAAATGCAAAAACTGTTTATAAAATTTTGATTTGAAACAAAAAAAAAAACAAATGCATATATTTGTAATCGTATAAACACGAATTCAATAATCAACGACAATTCAACAAATTTTATTGAAATTTGAACAAATATTAAATCGTCGATAAATTACATACGCGTTTGAAAATGCAAATGTTATTCGTTCGTTAATATTAAATCATTGTTCGAAAAAAAAAAAAACAAATTTATTGAAAAAAATCAAATGATTATCATTTTATTGTTTTGAATTTCGTTATTTTTGTCGTGATGTCATACATGCAGATGAAAGCACAAAAATGAAAAATCAAAACATTAATTTTAACAAAACGTATTAATATTTTTTTCGTCAAATTATATTAATTGAATTCTTGATTTGCAATCGTTTCAAAACATTTGCGAAAATTGTATTTCAACATTTTTTCATAACAATCGTTTTCGTTTTTTTGCGTTTTTTTCGTATCTTAACGAAAATTCAATTTAATTTGAAATTTTCGTGCAAATTTTTTTTTATCGATTTTAAAATTTTTCAACGATGTGATTTTTTTCGAAATCGACAATTCAAACGCGTTGTTTGAAATTTTCGAACAAACTTTCAACGTGATATGACGTAAATTTTAACGATAAATCATGCATCGATACGAAAAGTGTAAAAACGAACGAATCGAAATTTGATGATTTAATAATTTCAAATATGACACGATAAAATCGATTTGATAAAAAAAAATAAATCGAACAATTGATCGAATTTGTGTTCGAAAATTAACGTTCTGAATGTGATTTTTCAAATAAATTTTGAAAATTATCGATACGAAATTTGATATTTATAATTAATAAATTTGAAATCGTCATTTCTTGTCGAAAAAATATCAATTCGTTTTGAATAAATGCAATATTCAAAATCAAAATGCAAATCGTTGAACAAATTGAAAATCAAATTTTGATAAAATTTCTCGCAAATTATGAAATCGAATTATACAAATATTTTTGTTTCAATTGTCAAATTTTGATATTTTTCGTTTGTTTTGTCATTGTAAAAAATTTCGAATGTTATCAAATGAACGAAAATGATCGAAAAATCGATAAGAAAAAAATAATTTACGATGTAAAGAATGCAAATTTATTTTTCGAACAAAATTTTGTCAGAAAATCAAATTGAAAAAACGAAAAATTGACACGAACGTTTTCAAAAAAATTTGTTTTTTTTTTCGAACAAATTTCGATTTTTTTGATGTTTCGTTTTGCAAAAAACGAAAAATCATATTATTTTTTTACGTGAATACATTTTGTGATTTTCGTCAAATCGAACAAATCAATTGATTCAAAATAATTCAAAAATATTCAAAATCAAAAATCGAAAAAAATTTTCAAAATTTTTTTACATTAAAATCATTGTTCGTAAAAACGAATTATTCGATTGAATCAAATTTATTTTCGAACGAAATATTTTGAAAATATGAACATCGAAAAACGAACACGAAATTATTTGTAAATCGATTACGATTTATTCAAATCAATTGAATCGAACGACAAATTTGATTCAAAAAATTATCAAACAAAATTGAAAAATTCATATACATTTTTAAAATTTTTTCAAATATCGTTTTCGCATTAAAACGAAAAATATTTCAATAATTTTGAAAATCACGATAAAACAATGAAAATTTTGTTTTTACATTCGAATCGATCATCGATTTAAATTTTGTATAATTTGAAATTGAACAACAATGAAAATTTCAAAAAACAAAATTTATTCGAATTTTTTCAAACGCAATCGATTTGAAAAAAAATCGATTTTCGAATACGTTTAAATGTTCGTTGAAAAATCAATATCATGAATGAATCGTAAACAAAATCGATTTATTTCAATCATTCATCGAATAATTTTATCGAATTGAAAAAAAATCAATAAATAAACAATTTTTCGAAATTTGAATTTTACAAACATTTCGAAAAATCAAATTTCGAATAATTTCGATAAAAAAACGAAATAAATTTATTTTCAATCGAAATTTGAAAAATTTTTTTTCAATCAAATCGAAATTTGTTGATCGAAAAACGTCGTTTTACGAACGATCAAAACATCAATTGATATATTTTTGTTCAAAATATCGAAAATTTGCGATTTGAAAAAATTTGATTAATTGAATTGAAAATAACGTAATCGATTTGTTAATTTGAATTTGATTTTCACAAATTCGAAAAATAAATTTGAAATTGAATTCGTTTTTAAAAAAAAAATCGAAAATTTCTTGAATTTTTTTCGTAATCAAAAAACAATTTTTGAAATTTTTCAAAATGAAATGATGTTTCAATTTAAAATTTGAAAAATTCGTGTAATCGAAAATAAAAAAAATCGTTGATTTTAAATCTGAAAATAATTTCGAATTTGAAAATGATTTTTTTTTGAAATTTCGAATTTAATTCGCATCAAAAAAATTTTGAATAATTTTTTTCGATCAATAATTAAAAAAATTCGAAATTTGATTCAAAATACGTCGATTTTTTTTGATTTTAAACGATAACGAAAAATTTCGACGAAATTTCGATAAAAAAAACAGAAATTTTCGAATTGAATGATTCGAATTTGATTTTCGAAAAATTTTTGAAATCGTTTTTTATTTCTGATCAAAAAAATTCAAATGTTTTTTTGAAATAAACGAAAAAAAATTTTTCAAAAAATTAATCGTCAATCGCACGAATTCAACAAATAAAAACTTCAAATTTTTGAAACAAATTTTCTTTCGCATTCAAACATTGAATGAAAATGATTCGTCGAATGAAAATTTGAAAAATACGATTCGAAAAAAATTCGAAATTTCGATTGATCGAATAATTTCGTTTTTTGACATTTGATCGTTGTTGAACAATTTGTTTTGCAAAATCGATCGATTAAAATATTTTCAATCAAATTGATTTTTTTTGATCAAACGATAATTTTTTAAAATTTATTGATTCATTTCAAACGCGATTTTTTGAATTTGTTTTTATTTTCAATTTCGAATGTCTTTCGTAAATTAATTTTTTTGTTTTTTTTTGAATGAAATTGCATTTCGATGCAACATTTTTTTGAAATACGTTTTTTCGTCGATTTTCAACGAAAAAAATAAATTTTTGAATCAAATATTTTGAAATCAAAATCAAACGATTTTTTAAATTTTAACGACGATTCGAAAATGAAAAATCAAAATTCGCAAAAATACGAATTGAACAATTGATTGAATTCTTTTCTTTAAATTCATTCGTTGAAAAATTCGAATGAATAAATAAACGTTATTTTTTTTGAAAAATTCGTAAAAAAAAATTCGATAAATAAATGTTATTGCTGAATTTGAAAATTATTAATGTATTGATTTGTTTCAAAAATTTGAATATTATTCGAAATTGCAATTTGAATTTCAAATCTGATTTGATTGAATATTTTTAATGAAATTGAAAATTCTTGTTGAAATATTAAAATTTTGATTTTGTATTTTCGATTATCATTTTACGTATTTTTGTTGTAATTGATTTAAATGTAACAAAAACTTTAAAATTTGTTTACAATTTCGATTTTCATAATTTATTTTTGAATCATGACGATTATCATTTATTGAAATTAATTTCGTTATTTTTTTAACATACATCGACAAAATTCGTTTGCAATCAAAAAGTGTCAAAATTTCAAGACATTAAATTTTAAAAAATTGTTAATTTTTTTGACAAATTATATTAATTGAATTTTTATGTAAACATTCGCGAAAATATTTTTAATTGTATTTCAATAAAATTGTCAATACAAAAATCAAATTTGTTTATAATTATAACGAAAACATTATTATTCAATACAAAATATTTTTTTTGATCGTCGCGATTTCATTAAAATCAAAAAAATAATGTTTTTTGAAAACGAAAATGAAAAAACGATATTAAAATTTTTCATCGTTTACAAAATATAAACGAATTATTTGAAAAACGATTTTGTCGAAAAATCACGCAAAATAATTTTTGATTTGTAATCGTTTCGAATTTTTCGACGTTTGTATCAATTTTTTCTTGCATTAATTTTTGACGAAATTTTTTTTTAACGTTTATAATTTCGAAAAAACAAAAAATTCAAATCAATGCATTGAAAAAACGATAAATTTATTACATCAAATGAAAAAAATTCGAAATCAACGAATTTATCGACGAAATCGACAATTCAAACGCATGTTTTAAATTAATTTTTTCAAAAATAAACAACAATGTAAATTTTTCACATTCACAAAAATTTTTAAACGTAAACGAAATATTACGAACGATGTTAAATTAACATCGCATAAAATTGCGTACGCGTTATGAAAATTTTTTTAATCGAAAATTTTGATACGTGCGAAAATTTACGATGAATAAATTTTATTTTTTAATGTAAAAAAAAAATAAATCGATAATTTTAAAAATATACGATCGAATGTTCAATAATACAAACAAACGCAATGTTTACGAAACGATAATGAATTATCGTGAAAAATTGTGAATAATAATAAAATTTCGTTCGCGTGAAAACGAAAAAATTTTCGAAAATTTTCGAAATTTTTTATTTTATCGATCATTTTTGACAAATTAAATTCGATCAAATTAACGTGTTTGACGATTTGACAAAACATAACATTTGTTTTTTTCTTTAAAATTTTGATTTTCAAAATCGAATCATTGTCGATATTTTTTTGCGTATAATTAATTTTTTTCAATTTTTTCGTTTAAAAAATTTCGTGAAAAAAATTTTTGTTTAACGTCAATTTTTGTTTGCGCGATTTTCGAATTAAAATTTATTTGTAATTTTCAATGTTGATATTCGCGATCATACAAAATTTTTGTTAATCGTAATATTGTTATTTGCAATATATTACGACATTTATAAACGCAAACGATAATTCGTTTTTCAAATCAATATTTGTTCGAATTAAACAATTTATTGTTTTTGTTGAACAAACGAAAACAAACATTTTTGCGATTTTTTTTTGCAAATTCAATTTTTTTGAACGTAATTTTCGATTTTCGTGTCGACGTTTTGTTTTTCGACATTGAAATAAACAATTTAAATCAATTTTTGTATGATTCAAATGATTCGAAATGCGAAAAACGTTAAAATCAAAATTTTTTTTTTTTATTTTTTAAATAATCGTTCAAATTCGATTTTTGAAAAATTTTGTTTTTTTTTTGTTTTTGTTTCGTTTTTTTTTGACGTAAACGATTTTTTTACGTTTTATTCAAATTTTCTTTGATTTTCGAAATAAATGATAATTTATTCGTGTCTGTTGTAAACATATAATTTCAATTTGATTTTTATTTGTCATCGTTCAAATAATTTAATGATAAAACGCAAAAATGAAAATTTTTCTCATTTTTGAAATTTTCGTTCGAATCGAACGTTTGAATATCGTTTTTTTGTTTTTTTCGTTTTTCGCATTTGTATTTTGATAACGACTTTTTTCGCGTCATTTCAAATATAAATAAATTTGTAATTTTGATTTTCATTCATTTTTATTTTTACGATTTATTTTCATTATCATGACAAATGTTCATTGTAATTTAAATGATGAAAATTTTTTCATAAGTTTTCAACGTGAATCGATAACGTGAATCAAATTTCATTTATTGTGACGTTTTCAATTGTGAAATGAAAAAATTTTTTCAATTGTCGAATCGACATTAATTGTTTTTCGTTGAACAAACGTTTTGTCGCGTTCGTTGTTTAATTTTTTTCGTTTATTTGCGATTCAAAATATCGTTTATTTTGATAAATTTCAATATTTAATTAACGTTTTAACGCGTTTTTTACGTCAATAAATTTATTGCGACAAAATTTGAAATTTTTTTTTCAATATTTTTTGAAAAATTTTCGATAAAAAATTTTTCGTTTAATTCGAATTTCGTTGAAAATTGACATTTGTAAAAATCAAAATTGTCAACAATAAATTTATTCGTTTTTTTGATTGTCAAAAATTTTCGTTTTAAAACAAAATTTTTTCGTCAAAATCAAAATTGTAAATTTTATCGATTTGATTTCGTGATTTCGATTTATTTAATTTTGTAATTTTTTTGAACTTTGTTGTGAAACACGTTTCGTAAAAATCAAAATCATCAAATCAATCGTCAAAATGAAAATTGTCAAAACAAACTTAAAATTTGAACATGAAATATATATTTTACGTTTTCAATCGCGTTGATTTGCGCAATTTTTCGATCGTTTTACGACGACAAATTTTTGTACGTGTCGATTCGAAATTTTGTTTAATTTTTTAAATATTTTCGTCGAATTCAATAAATTTTCAACGATTTTAACAATTGCAATAAAATATAAACGCGACAATTTATTTTTGAATTTGCAATTTTTGAAAATTTTTACGATTGTGAATTTTCAAAACATTTCATACAAAATTTTCGTAATTTCAAATTAACGATATCGTTTTATTGAAAATTTGTTGAAATCGTTTGAAAAAATTTCGATTCGTCAATATTTAAAAATCAAATTTTACGTTTTAAAAAATTTTACGATTCGTTTCGCGTTAATAAAAATTTTTCAATTATGCGTTTCGCGAATTTTTCGATTTTCGAAATAAAAATCAAATTTCGATTGATATTGAAATTATAAATTTCGACGACGATAACGTCGAATAAAATCGTTTTTTTGAAATCGTTTTTGAACATTATTTTTATCAAAATTTTTTTTGTCGTTTAAATCATCGAAAAATCGATTTCAAAAACGAAAATAAAATTCAAAACGATATTTATTGTAATTCACGAAATTTTGTTTTGTCGATTTTTTAATACATTTGAAAACGATTTTTTAATTGAAAAAACAATAAAAAAATTCGTCGATAATTTCGAACGTTTGTAATCATCGAAAATTTGTATTTCATAAATTTTTTGCAACGACATTTTTCGAATTTCTTTGATTTCAAAATGAAAAATTTTTGATTTTTCGCATTTTGACATTTGAAAAAATTTTTGACTTTTCAAATTCGCATTTTGCGTCATTTTTCATGCAACGATTTCATTTTTTTGAAATTTCAAATTTGATTTCAAAAAAATTTCGCGAAAATCGATTCGCGTTTTTTTTTCGAACGAAAAATGATTTTGTTTCTTTTTCTTTTCGATTTGTTTCGATTTTTTTTTTTTTGAAAATTTTCGTTCAACGTTTTTGTTTGAAAATTATTCAAATTTTTTTTAATTATCATTTATTATTACAATGATGAATATTTTTTAAAATTCAACGAATCAAATATTTAAATTTCGAAAATTTTTCGTTTTCACGTCGAGAATTTTTTCATTTTTTTTTTTTCGTATTGTTTTTTATATAATCGAAAAAATATTTTCGCAAAAATTTTGTAAAAATGATATAATTTTTTCGAATTTAAACACGTTCGAAATTTGAATAAATCGTTGATTTTGAAAAAACGATAAATTTGTTGTCGAAACGATTTTCGTTTCTTTCGTCTTTTGATTTGAAAAATTTTTTTGTTGTATGTTTTGTTTTAAATTTTTCGCAATGATAAAAATTATCTTTTTGTTTGTTTTACGATTTGATTTAACACGAAAATTAGATTTTATTTTCATTTTTTTGAACTTCAATCGTTCGATAAATTTGTAATTTTTTCGTTTATCGAAATAAATTTTGAAATTTTTTTCGTCGTCGAAATGTTTTTGTTGAACAAAAAAAGAAAAAAAGCAATCTAATAAACATTTCGAAAATCGAAATTTAAATTATTCGAAAACGTGTTAAATTTCAAATAATCGTTTCGAAAAAAATAATTTCTAAATAAACGCATTACATTTCGCAAAATCACATAATATCGTTTCGAAAAAAAAATTATTATGCAATCATTTGTTTTCGATTTTGATTGCAAAAATTCGATCAAAAAAAAACAAATAATTTTTGAAAATATTTGATTTTTTGTTATATAATCGATTTGATTTTCGAACAAATTTAATCAAATCAAAAAAAATCGATTTTGAAAATTTTCATCGAATCGTTCGTTTCGATTTTCGATTTTTTTATTTTTTTCTCGAATTTTCAGTTTTTTCGCATTTCGACAATTTTATAAATTTTTTTTAATCAAATTACATTTTTCGATCGATTCATATTCGCAAAAAACGTTTTTGAAAATTCTGAAATTATACATTTCGTTGTTTTGCATTTTCGTTCAATTTGAAAATTCAAACATAAATATTTGTTTTTGATGTATTTTTTACTCAATTTTAAATATCAAATTTCATTATTTCAATTTCATGAAAATTTTTTTTTTGAAATTTTTTTCAAATTTCGATTGAATTTGTCTTGAAAATCATCAAAATATTTGAAATCATATTAAAAAATTTCGATAAATTCGTTTTATCAATTTTCGCAAACGATGTATATTTTTTTTTGACAAAATTTACGTTTCGAAAATTATTTGTTCGAAAATTTCGTTGAAAAAATTCACATTTTAAAAAAATTTTTTCAGAATTTTCGAAATTGATTTGAAAAAACAAATTTTTAAAAAATTTTTTTCGCGAATTTTACATCGAAATTTGTTATAATTTGCAAAACGATTTTTTTTGTTTAATTCAAATTGAAAATTTTCGTTTTTCAAATCATTGTTTCAAAATTTCAATTTTTAAATGTTTCGCAAAAAAATCGAATCGTTGATTTGAAATTTTTTTGCATTTTTTTTCGATTTTTGAATTTGTTTCAAAAATTCACAACAATAAAATAAAATCAAAATTGATTTTTAAAATATTGTTCGAAATTTTAAATTTTTTCAAAAAAAATTCAATTTTTTTCAATTTTTTTGTCGTTTCGAATTGATTTTTTGTTCAATTCGTCGAAAATTGTTTTTCGACGCATTCAATGAAAATCGCATTCACGAATACAATTTTGTTGTTTTTTTGAACAAATTTTTTCGCAAAAATATATGAAAAATTCGAAATTTTACGAATAAAATTTGTTAAATTTGATTTGTTCGATTTTCATTTCATTAAATTGTTTGTAATTTTTTTTTATCGAAAATTTTTTCGTTTTCAAAAATTAATTTTTTTTATTCGCGAAAAAATGAATTCTTTTCGAATTTCGATTTCGATTTTCGTTGAAAACGCGACAAATTTAAAAGTTTTGTTACGAATTTCATAATTTTTTTATGTTTCGAAATTTAATTTGCAATATCAAATTACGTACAAAAATTAAATACAATTTGATTGTATTGTTACGAACATGTTTGACAAATAAATTTGACAAATAAATAATTGATATAATATGTTAATCGAACAATCGAATTATGTTTTAATTTTTGTTGAAATTAACGTGATTTGAAATTTGACGTCGCATATTGTTTGCAATTTCAACATTTTGTATTTATTTGTTTTTGCAAATTTATTGTTTTCGTTTAATTAATCAATAATACGTTTATTCAAACACGATTCATGATATTACAATAAATTTTCAATTTTTATCGTTCGTCGTGATACGCGAACGTTCAAAAATAAAATTTCAAATCGATCAAATTTTTTTGACGAAACAAACGACGAAAAATTTGTTTTCAAACAAACGATCAAAAAATTTTTTGACGAAACATTTGACGAAAATCGTGAAATAACAAATCGAATTTTCACGCAATCGACGATAAAAATAAAAAAAATTGAAAACATTCGATTAATTTTTTTTTTTTATCATTTTCAATTTTTCATTTTTAATTATGATTCGAAATCATCACGAAACAATTTTTTCGAATTTTTATTTCGATGAAACAACGTTTCAAAACGTTACGTTTCAACGTGAATCGTATGTTACAAAAAATTAACGACAATTTTTTCGACGAAAATTTCGTTAAACAATTCAAACGTCGTCGATTTGTATCAACGATCGAATTCATAAAAATGAACAAAATAACGAAATCATTCATTTTTTGAATATCGTCATTATCGATCAATTGAAATGATAAATCAATCAAAAATCGTCGATTTTTTAAAAAATTTGATCGATTACGCATCGATCGTGACAATTATTTGAACGTTTTGATTCAATATCAAAATTTGTACAATATTGTCAACGTCGATCGTGACGAATTGATCAATACAAATGTCGAATTAAATAAAATTCGTCGAAAATTGAATATTTTGAAAAACGAATACGAAAAAACAACGTGATTTATTTTTGATCAAACAAAAAAATTACATTTTTTTCAAAAAAAATCACGACGTTTTGTTGATCAAAATTCGCGATCGTGCACGAAATTTTGACGTCGACGATAAAAAAACGACGATAAATCAACGTAATTAATTTTTTCAAAAAAAAAACGACGTTTCAAAACACATTCAAATTTTTTAAATTTATCGATGAAATAAAATTCATTTGACGTGTTTGAAAAACAAAAATACACGATAAAATGACGATCAACGTTGATTATTACGACACGAACATAATCGCAATCATTATTGTGATTGATTGAATTGAAAATGATGTCGATAATCACATACAATCGATTCGTGATATCGATATGAATCATTTCAAAAATTTGACATATGATGTTGAAATTTTTGAATTTATTTACGAAAATTTTGATTTCAAACGCAATATGCGTAATCAATTTCGAACATTGATTATGAATATTCAAAATTTTCAATTTTTTTATTTCATTTTTTTCGTTTTAACAATTCAATTGATTATAACGAAATCATCAAAATCGAAAAATTGATGAACAAAATTTTTTGAAATTTGAAAAAAACGATGAATGTATATTCACGTGAATTTATCACGTTCGATAAATTCGAATCATTTTACAACAAATATACAATCGACAATCGAATTTTCGAAAAAAAAATCGCGACACGTTAACAACGTTTTGAATTGTTTCAATTCAAATCAATTTTTGTCGTTTCGATTTCGATATTTTTTACGAAATTTGTTATTTCGATTTTTTTTGTGAAATTTGTCGTTCATTTTCATTTCAACGTTGAAATCAAAATTCGTGATTCGATGACAAACAAATTAATCGTCACGAACAAATGTTTTACATGTGATGAAATCGATCACGTATGAAAAAAATATTCGAACGTTTACAAAATATCAAAAACGTTATTGACACAAAATGCAAATGTTTTACATGAACATAATCAACGAATCGAACGAATTTGATTCGAAAAATTGATAATTCATATCAAAAACGCAATTGATGAATGTTTAAATTTTTTTTTTATTTATCATGACGAATTGTTTGATTTTTTTGTCAAACGATTTTTAATTATCAATTGTACGTTGTCATTCAACGATAATAAACATAAATTAAAAATTTTAATAAACATTGATACAATTGATTATGTTTTCATTGATAAAAAAATTGCGCAATTTGTATGCAACATGTTGAACATGAATTTCGTATTTTTATTAAAATCGAAATTCATTATCGAATTCGACGATCGTCAAATTTTT
Source organism: Physcia stellaris (assembly GCA_018902385.1). Lineage (NCBI taxonomy): Eukaryota > Fungi > Ascomycota > Lecanoromycetes > Caliciales > Physciaceae > Physcia > Physcia stellaris. The sequence goes on along the minus strand of JABSSW010000015.1, from coordinate 152,760 downwards.
TTAATAATTCATGTCATTTATTTCAAATTGACAATTGATTTGCATTTCGAATTGACAATTTTTTTGTTTATTATCGATTTGAACAATCATTCGATAATTTTAAAAAAATCGTGAATAAACAAACATGAAATTATTTTGAATATAATTTACGATAAATTGATTTTCAAATCGTTCAAATGTAATTATCATGACAATATATTCATCAAAACAATGCAAATTCGACGTTTGAAAATTTTTGATTCAAATCGTCGATAAAACGTATTTAATTGACGTCGCGATATTTTTTTATCGAAAACAAATAACGCGAAACATATTGTTGCAATAAAATTTCGATATACGATTTTATTTCGTTCGCAATTTAATTTTTCAACGTTTTATGTACAAAACGAATCAAACGTATTCGATTCAAAATGTTTCGATTGTTTTATTCATTCGAAAATCGATCAAAATGACGAATCGTTCGTCGTTGAATCAAATCATTCAAAAATTGATATCATAACGATTACGAAAACGACATTCGTCAAAAAAAAAATTTGAAAAAACAACGCAACAAACGTTGAAAAATCAAAAAACAACAATTCGAAATTTTTTCATTTTCGAAATTGAATTCAAACGATTCGATAAATATCGCGATAATTAATGCGATTTTTTTTTGTTTATTCGTCGATTTCAAAAATCGAAAACAAAAAATGCAATGTTTTTTCATTACGATCAATCAAATCGATTTCGCATTCAAAACATTGCGAACAAATTTTGAATCGTTGAAAATTGTCGTTATGATCAAAAAATTTTGAAACACGAACAAATCAAATCGATTTTTGAACGTATAATGAAAAAAATATCGAAATATTTCAAACATTTGTCAAAAATATTCGATTTTCAAAAACAATTGAATTGTCGTCGCATCGAATTTACGATCACAAAATCGAATTTTTAAACGATAACAATACATTGTTTCGAAATCGAATATATTTTTTGTTCGAATTCAAATTTCAAAAACTTAAAAAATATTTGAAAAATAATTTTCAAAAAAAATTTTCATCGTATTCAATCAAACAACATACGTTTCGTTCGTTTTATTTGCAATCAAATCAAATGATCAATTACGTTTGTGTATGAATTATCGACGATTTAATCATATCACGAAACGCAATCGATATTTCATTTTTTTAATCGAAAAATTTTAGATCAAAATGCAAAATTGCAAATATTTGATTAAATTGAATATTATATCGATTTTCAACAAATTTCGAATGAATGAAAAAAATGAAAAATTCATCATTTTCGTCATTTTCATGAAATTATACAAATATTTAATATTATTTTTCGAATTAATCAACGAATTCGCGAATTGACAACATTACATGAACGATTTGTTGTTCAATTTTTTGAACGATTTTTGTCAAATTTATTTAAATGATATTTTCATTTACAACAAATTCAAAAAAAAACATCGTTCACGTTCGTAAAATGTTGAAAAAATTTAAAAAAATCGAATTGCAAATGAATATTGAAAAATGCGAATTTTTCAAAAAAAAATAACATTTTTGAACGTCATATTATCGATGAATGATTTTTGCATGAATTCGAAAAAAATAAAAATCATTGTCAATTGAAAACGTTTTACGAATTTGAAAAAAATACAAATTTTCGTGAATTTCGTCAATTTTTACAAACGATTCATTCGTGATTTTTCGAAAAAAATTCGAATTTTCATTCGAATGATCAAAAAATTCGTGAATTTCGAATGAATTATTGAAATCGAAAAAGTTTTCAATTTTTTCAAAAAAACGATGATAGAAATTTTCATATTACGACATTACGATCGAATCAAACAAATCATTTTGAAAATTGATTTTTTGATTACGTCAATGCGAAAATATTATTTCAATACGACGACGAAAAATTTTGCATTTCGTTGTTTTTTATAATCGCAACATGATTTCAATCGAATGCAATTACGAAATTTATAACAAAAATTGTTGATCATTATTCGTTGTTTAAAACATTGACGTTTTGAATTTGAAAACATTAAAAAATCGATCAAAATTTTCATCGATCACAAAAATTTAAAAATTTTCATGACGTCAAAAAAATTAATTTTTCGTCAAATTCGTTAACAGAAATTTTCTCGAAATTCAATATTATCATTCAATTTCAATTCGAAATTCAAAACGTTAAAACAAATGTTTTGATTCGTATGTTTGATTCACGATCAAAAACGATATTGACGAACGATATCAATATCGAAAACAAATATTGTTTATTTCGAAACGATTCGAAATTCACGCGATAAAAATTGACGAATTTATTTATGAACGAGTTTTTGTTGTCAACAAAATTGACGATGATTGCACGATTTATCGTGAAATCATCGAACAAAATTTCATTTCAATGAATGAAATTGATTTACGAAATTGCATTAAAAAAAACGACGTTTTATATCGAAAAATCGATTTGAATGTTCGTCGATGTTTTTTTATTCGTTGATTTTTTCAAAAAAATTCATGAATTTTCTGTTTCGAAATATTCAAATTTTAATCGCATGAAAAATTTTATACGTCGCGATTATTATTGATTCAACATGCGCAAAACGATTCGTCGATACGTACGTAATTGTCATAAATGTCAACGCACGAAAATTTTCAAAAATCGCAAAAACGATTTATTTATTTTTTGATCATATTTTTGCAACGTTGAATCGACATATCAATAAATTTTATTATCGAATTGTTCGACGTTCACGATCATAATGTCATATACACGATAATTGACAAATTTAACAAAAACGTCATTACGTGTTTTATATCGTCGACGACGAAAATATCAATGTTGAAATCACGATCAAAATATTTATCAATTACGTATTTCGTACACATGAATTATTTTTCTCGATAACGTTTGATCGAAATTTTCAATTCATATTGTTCGTTTGACAAATATTTTGTCGAATTTTCGACATCAAATGTAAATTTTTCATCGTTTTTCATTCAGAAATCGATAAACAAATCGAAAAAATCAATCAAAATATCGAAAAACAATTGCGACAATATTGCAATTACATGCAAAACGATTGAAACGTTTGATTGTTCATGATCGAATTTGCAAACAACAACGCAATATTTGCAACAACAAAATTATTTTCATTTTTTATCAATAAAGATTTTCATTTTCGTATGAGTTTTTCATCAAATTTTATTTCGTATATTACAACGAGAAAGCGATTTCTGATCGTCAAAACAAAAAATATTATCGACACGATGCAAAATATTTTCAATTACGTACGAAATCATGCAAAAATAATTCAAAAACGTATGACAATTCAAGTCAACAAACATCGAAAAATCGTAAAATACGTCGAAAAAAATTTCGTTTTTTCGATCGACGAAACATCAAAACGATCAGATCGTTTGACAAATTCGATGACAAAAAATTAAATTTTTACAAAATTTTACAACGTATGAACAATTCATATCGATTCGAATTGTTTGAAATCATGCATATTTACGATGTGTTTCATTGTTGATTTTTGCGCAAAAATTTTCGTGATTTATTCGAAAATCAAATCAATGAATTTTTGATTTTGTCATAATCAACGAAAATTTCGAATGAAAAATGAACGATATTTTGAAATTTCGATATCATTACAATCGTTTTCAATATCGTGTCAATTGATCGAATTGATCGCATAATCGAATTTGATATTATGTCGACAACGAAAAATTTGATAATGTTCGCGACGTGATAAACGATTTTCATCGCATTCATTTCACGATTACAAATTCAAAATCGTTCAAAACGTTAATTTCAATATTTCAAAACGTCGTTAACGAATCAAATTTTTCGACGAATCGTCGTCGTTTTCGAAAAAAAAAATCGTCATGTTGACATTAATCGAAATTACATTCGATTAAAATTTGAAAATTTCGAATTCAATACATTCATTTCGATTTCATTTTCGTAACGTTTTCGCAATTTCTAGTTTTCGTTATCGTTTCGATGTTATTTACAATCAAAATTTACGTCGCATGAAAAATGAATCGTGTCAAAAACATTTTCAAAAATTGTTGTCAAATTTTATCGAACTTTGAAACAATAACGAAATATTTAAAAATGAAAAATGATGATCGTAAAATTTCTGAATTTTGCAAACATTCAAATTAATCAACAAAATTTTCAACAAAATTTTCAATTTCGAAACAACAACGAATCGTCGAAACGACGTTCGCGAAAGAAAAAATAAATGTTACGAACATGTTTGACAAATAGATTTGACAAATAAATAATTGATATGATATGTGATCGAACAACGAATTATGTTTTAATTTTACGTTGAAATTAACGTGATTTGAAATTTGACGTCGCATATTGTTTGCAATTTCAACATTTTGTATTTATTTGTTTTTGCAAACTTATTGTTTTCGTTTAATTAATCAATAATACGTTTATTCAAGCACGATTTATGATAATATTGACGAAAATGAAATCACAAAAAAAAATATGACGTCAAGACGATTGAAAATCATAAAATTTTCAAAAAAAATCAAATTTCGAAACGATCGTATAACGAATCAAAATTTTATTATTTCGTTCGTTGAAAAAATTATAAAAAACGTATTTGAAAATCAATATCAATAATCAAACATTTGAAAAATATGTTACGAAAATTTCACATCAAAAATTCGAAAAAAAACGATGTTAACAAATTGACAAATCGACGACGCATTCGACGTCAAATAAATGCAATTTTCTTGATAAAACAATTGATTAAAAAACAAATTCATTCAAATCATTGATTTTGTGTTGTTTATTGTCAAGAATTTACGACGCATAAAAATTGAATCGTGTCAAAAACATTTTCAAAAATTGTTGTTCGATTTAATTGAACGTTAAATATCGTGAATGTGAAAATAAAATAAAATGTAAAAAATCGAAAATTTCGAAATTTGATATATTCAATGCGATCGCGATTATGACGTTTTTCGCGTTTAATTTTTCATCAATTCATCGATTTCAATATACGAAATGAAAAATAAAAAATGATAAAAAAATTCGAATTCAAAATTCATTGTCATTCAATTAATTGTCAATCATCAAATCGAAAATTGTGAATTGTACGAAATCAAATTTTCGATATTGAAAACAACAAACAAATAAATTCATCAAATCATGTTTTTTTTGAATCATTCAAAAAAATGTTTTTTCAAATTTTTAATGCAAATTGAATATGAATCGAAAAAAAAATTTCGAATGCGAAAATCACGATCATAATGATTTTTCAAATTTCAAAATTTTCAAATGCGAAAATCACGATTACAATGTTTTTTCAAATCGATACGAATATATCAAACATGTTTCAAACACATGATTTTGTTATTTCATGAAATTTCGATGTTTAAAAAAAAACGCGTGTAAGAAATTCAAAATTCAAAATTTGCAAAAAACGCGAATCGAATTTCGATTGTCGAAATTTCAAATCAAACAAATTCGAAACATCAAATCGATTATATCATGAAACAAACAATTTCGTCATATTAATAAAATCAACGCAACAACGATTAACGCATCGATATTTACGCATATGCGTTGAATGATGTGTACGTTGCATCAAACAAAACGTGTATATAACAAATCGTGTGAAAAATAATTAATTTTGCAATTATTAATTTAATCATATTATTGTTTTTTGTTATACATTTTTGATGTTCAAATTTTTTACAAATTTCATAATTTAATGTATTTTGAACGTATCGAAAAATACGCAACAATATTACAACGTGTGTAAAATTTGAATTTGAACAATATCGATTAATTATCGAAAATACATAATTCAAATTCGATCGAATTATCGATATTGCATACAACAACGATTCAATCATTAAATCGTATTAATACAAAATGTTAAAATACGTTTGTTAATTTTTTTTTGCAAACATCATTATATTCGCAAAATTAAAATTCATGAAAAAATCAACGATTTTACATTTATTTATGTCAAATTTTTTCAAAAGTTTACGAAAATAAATGATTCGACGAAACAAAATCGAATCGTCGATTCGAACGATTTCGATATCAAAATAATATTACGCGAAAATCAAATTAATTATTTTGAATCGTTTATCGAATTTTTGTTTTATAAAATCGATAAAATTTATAAAATCGTTAATAATTAATAAATTATCAACGTATACGATTATATACGTTTTGTCATTTTTTGAAATAAAAATATTGTAATTTATTTCGAAAATTACAAAATCGAATTTTTTCAAAAACGCATTTATAATTTTATATCACACACGAAATGTTTGTTTCAAATCGTACAAAATTTTAATTAAATGACAAACGAATTTTGAATTTCGACGAATTTTTTAAATTATGTAACGTACACGTTTTCGTTTGAAAAATTATACAAAAAAATCGTTACGATATTTATTTGTTTTGCATGTAAACGTCGTTTTGTAATAAATACGAACAAAATTTTAAAAAATATTGATTTCACAAATTCAATTCAAATAAAATTATAATTAATGTTTTTTTTGTTTGTATTCGTGAATCATTCAACGCGTTTTGTATCGAAAAATACAATCGTTTACATCGTATTTCAATTTGAACATTCAACGTTTTGTAATAACAACACGTTCAAATGAACGTTTTATCAATTTTCAAATTTCGTTTTCGACAAATGAAATCATTTCAGTTTTCATGATCGTTTTTCAATTTTTTCAATGAAATAATTTTCGAATTTCGCGATAATTTAACGATTTCGAAATATAATCGAAATCGAAATTTTTATCATTGTTGAATGCATGTAAAACGCGCATCATGTAAATATGAAATTTCGAAATTTGTTTCGTATTGTACGTATTGTTGATTACGTTTGCACGTTTTTTTGATTGAAATTGACGTAAAATTTGCAATTTTTTGTAATCAAATCGAAAAATTTTATTTTTGAAAATGCGAATTTCGCGATCAATTGAAAAAACAAATTTTTTAATTTTTTTTCGACGAATGATGATCGTGATCGAAAATTTTGCAAAATTTACAAAAAATTCGTTTTTTCAAATTTTTTCAAATTGTTTCAATTGTTCGTCGAAAACAAAATCGTTCGATAATTATATTTGTTTCGATGAAATTATCGTAATTTTCGAAATTGAATTATTTGAAATAAAAAAAAATTTAAAATCGTTCAAATTTTGTATCAAAATCGAATCGTTCAAATTCGAAAAATTTGAATCAACATTTGATTGAATCAACGAATTTTCGAAAATTTTCGCAAATTTTTCGTTTTTATTTTTTCGAATTTTGAATTAATTGCGTCATTGATTTCATTCGTAATTCGACGACGATAAAATTTTGAATTCAATTCGTCGTTGTTTTCATTAATTCAAAAATCAATTATTTCGAATTCGTCGTTCGTTTTCGCGAAAAATTCAAACGACGCATGATTTTTTTTATAATAAAAATAATTTTCGTCGAATCGAACGTTTTTAATAAAATGAATTTTTCGAATTTATTGAACGAATATGAATAATTGTCATTGCATTTATAAATATTATCGAAATTACGTACAAAAATAAATACAATTTGATTGCGCAAATGTTTTTAATAATAATCGATTTTGACACGTTTCGTTTAATCGATTAATCAAAAATTTTTGATCACATTCGTGTTTATTTTTCAATTTTTTGTCATCGTATTTTTCAACAAAATTCGAAAATTGTATATTTTTATTGATTGTTATTTTCATAATTTACGTGAATATTTTTTCAAAAACGATCGTCAAATTTGTAACGAAAAATTGTTTTCGAAACGTGCGTGTAAATTTTGCATTTCAATGTTCGAAAATTAAAAACGTTTGAACGTATTTCGTTAATTGTTTCGTAAAACGTTATCGCATTTTCATCATTTTCATTGAAAATGACAATTTTATTTTTCGTATAAACGATTTTTTCAACAATAAAATTTCATAAATCGAACGACAATCGCATGTTTTTCATGATCGAACGTACAACGAATATCACGATATACATGATTTTTTCGATTTTCGAATTTTGTTGAAATGTATGCGAAACGAATTGTTTTCATTGAACGTCAATCGTTTTGAATCAATTGTTGAACGCATTGATAAAAAATTCATTTTCAAATTTGACAATTTTCAATTTTTTATTTGATTGAAATTCAATTCAAATTTTGAATTCAATCACGATAAAATATATTTGTGATTTCAATTTCGATAAATAAATAAACAACATTTTTGTGTCGTCGCATTTGATCAAAACGAATATTTTGTTATTTTTTCACGTTATAAAAAATGATTTATCGATATCGACGTGAATTTTCGTCAAAAATTTTTTCGTTTTTGTTTGAAACATTTTAAATATTTTAATTTGTTGACGTTTTTTCATGCAAAATTCACATAACATATTTGAAAACGAATCATGAATTTCGTTCATGTTTTTTATTTTGTTGACATTTTTGATAACGTTTTGATATTCAAAATACGCAAAACGACGATGTCAAATTTGCAAATCGTTCGTTAATTTAACGAAAACGAAAATATTTTGCATAACGATCGACGTTGATGTTGAAAATTTTTCGATAAAAATATTTGTTCGTATTATCGATCGAAAAATATAAACATTATTAATTATATCGATTTGAACAACGAAATGATTTTCATTAAAAATATTGCAAAAATTTTTAATCGAATATTTAAAATTGAATTTTCGATGATGCAAACATGATATATTGATCAAATTCGAAATCAATTTCGATAAATAATGAACATTCGTCAAAATCAATATTTTTTCATTGAATAATTCGATTGACACGTTGTCAATAATTTTTATTTTCAATATTTTATTATTTATTGTACGAATAACGTCATTTGTTGATTTCAAATTTTTAAATAAATTTTTATTGTTCGAACAATGTTGAATAACATTCGAATTCAAAATTCAAATGTTTGTTAACGAATCGAACAAACGATCAATGATCAATTCAATTGCATTGAAATTAATCAAATCGATATGCGTGTCGAAAATAATAAATTTCGAATTTTTCGAATTTTTTGATTCGATGTTTTGTTCGAATTTGTCGTATCGATCATTTTTTTTTTGACGACAATTTTTTTCGATATAATTTTTTTTGTGACAATTGCGACATTTTTTATTGACGTGAAAACAATGTTTTTTGTTGTTGTTCAATTCGTGATTGATGTAACAATTAATATATTTTTGATTTTTAAAATTTTCAAAATTATTTTTATCATTTTTTTCACGATCACGATTGTCATTTTTTCGAATATTTCGATTTTTTCGATCGTTTTTATCGTTTTCACGATCAAAATTTTGATCGATTCGAATCATATCAATGATTTTTTTTTGTTTCAATCGATTTTTTTTTTTTAAATGTTGCATCAATTTTTCGAATTCGAAAAATTTTTTATCGATGCGAATTTCATTGTTTTTGATCGCGAAAAACGTGTGAAAATCAAAAAACAATTTGTTCAAAATTTTGATGACAAATGCATTTTTCATATTGATATTGAAATCGTTGATTTTTTGTTTGAATTTCGTTAACGTTTCATTATAAATCATCATGTTTTTAATTTCGTTATAATGAAATTTTTCGAATCGATTTATAATCGTTCATTTGTTAATTTAATCAATTAATTCGAATCGAATTTTTAAAAAATTTCATATTTTTTTCGATTTGTGATCAAAATTAATTATAATTTGAACGTTCAACGTACATATAATCACGATACGTTCACGTGTTTTGAAACATTTTTCGTCATAAATGTTTTGTTTGATATTTTGATTTTTTTGTTGCTCGAAAATAAAAAATGTTTCACGTTTGAAAAAATCACGCTCAATATCAATGACAAAATTTTATACATCAACAGTTTGTAATGCGTTAATCATGTTTTTATTTCATTTTTTGTAATTTTGAACTTTTGCGAACTTCGAAAATTTGAATTTATCGTTTTTCATTTCGTCAATGATCATTGCGTAAAATAATGAGATTTATTGATCGATATTTCGAAAAATATTTCAATTGAATTTCTGTGAAAATAAAAAAAATGTAACGATTTGAATATTTGAAACAATAACGTGTTGAAAAATTAAATAACGTATATCAAAAATATAATTCAAATTAACGATCATTCGAACTCATAATCATTTCGTAAAAAATGATTTTGAGTGATTGAATTGCATTGTTTAAAATTTTATTTATTGATTTGCAAAAAGCGATATATATACACGTTGATTTGTTGTTGCAACGTATGCAACAACAATTTGATACATCGCATGTAATGCGTATCGCATATATCGCATATGCGAATGTAATCTATTATTGACGAAACCGCCAGTCTTACGATATAACGGCCTGGTGTTTCGAGTCTGTATAGCCTGGGGGTAGGATGTTACCGTTGTTTCGAGTATTCTTCTGGCTAAGAAAGATTAAACAGCCCAAGAAATCATCAACTCCAGATATCTCAGTGAAAATAACAATTGGTAGCAACAACAGCACGGGCGTAGAGGATTGAATCTAAGTGACGGAATCAAAATGTCCCTCCATTCACTTGAAAGGTATCTGAACGCTTGTATCGAGTAGTGAGTAATCAATGGTTGATGCTATCGCATCAAGCCGTTTTAACAGTTTCGCCTGTCTTTGTCTTATTCAAGATGAATGACCGTGCCATAGCCAAGACGAACATAGCTTTGATTTGATCATCTATTCATTTACATAGACTTATTGATTCGGAGATCTAGGGGAGTTTGTGTGAGAATCAAGAGCTGAAGATACAGTTAAGAGAGGAAGAGCCGAAGAATCCGATGCTGTACGCCGATACCCATGATGTGAGAGAGACATGTTTCTCTCACCAGGCCCCGGAGTCCGACTTATTTTCATCTTCAGAACAAATATTACGAACCAAGAAGCACTCCATAGAGATCTAGATTCAGTTCATCGTGAGACTATCGCGGATGAAATCATGGCGACAACGACATGTTGGCAGAGCCCGAATCATGAACGACGAAGATAAGGGGTCTAAGACGCGCCAGTGCTTGCAACAGTGTCAAAAGGTGATCAAAACACATCCCAACAACACACCTGGCGGAAGACTCATGAACTAGCAACTTCTCTTACTCGCGATATCTTGCCATCTTCCAGAATCATCCAAAACCCTCCAAAGTCATCAAAATCCCAAGCTCTCCAGATATCTTCCAGCAAAAAATAACCACCTCCCAAGATGACTATCATCCAGATCCCAACAGCACCTCCATCGCCTAGCGCCCCTGACCCACCCTTTGTCAAACCAGGCCCCTTTGCAATCGAATTTTGCAAAACCTGGCTCTGCGGACTCAACGACCCTGCACGGAACCAGCCCTCACTCTCACCACATCCAGGCCAGACATCCGCTCTCCTCATAACCCACCCGACCAGGACCTTCACCCTGCTCACGACCCGTCCCACCCCGCACGCCGCCATCCAGCTCGCACGTACGATTCTAAACCAGAAGTTTGACATAGAGTTGGAGCGATGGATCGAGACGCCGTTGCGGGATGATGAGAGGAGGACTGAGAGACTGAGTTGGTAAGGAGATTTGGAGATTTCTTTACTTCTCTTCGCCTCTCTGTGTAAGATACAATACAGTGGACATGTACCTGTTGATGTTTTCCGGAGGAGATCAACATTAGAAGAATTTAGCATTGTTTCTATATTGTGGATCTATCTCGGAAGAAGAATAGGCATACTGACATTTGATATCTACTTAGGGAAGGCGATGAATGGTTCGATGAAGACGGATGTTGGGTCCGGAGGATTTGTCTAGGCGGGAGAGTGGAGATCATGGTTCGAGTTAGGGGATTGAAAGAGGCGGAAAGCTGCTGGGGGAGATGATATTGACTATCCTAGGAGCGATGTCGAGAAATACTGCTGAAATGGATAGAAAGCTGGAGTCGTGAGGTTTCTCCCGGAAAGCATGCTTGCCGATCTTATTCTGACAGGTCGTTCACCAGGTAGACTCATCGACATGGTTGCGATGTTACGATGACTGCATCTCCAGTCTTAGCCATAAGTCATCTTTGTCCTGAAAGCGAACAGGAGGTTTACAATCGAGTCAGGGAACCTTCGTAGAGTTATCTGACAGCACTCACGATGAGCTTTGTCGAAAAGAAGAGATAGCGATAACTATACAACAGTCATCTGGCTCAAAGAAGGGACTCATAACCATGACGCTTCTATAAATACCTTGCAAAACAAGGTCTACAAAAGCACGAAAGGTCTCTCTCTCTCTCCATCTCCACCACCAAGATATCATTCCATCAAACAAAACAAACAACAAGCCCAACCACAACATCAAAAATCCCACCCAAAGAAAACCCACCACCCACCACAACTACCAACAACCATGACGCCCGCCCCCACGCCCCTCAGCCCCAGCCCGGACCCCACCCCCAACTCAACCACCCACACCCAACCTCCACAAACCCCTCCCAACCGCACCCCCCTCCACCCCAACCCGCGTCTTCATCCTAACCTACCACGAAACCAGCACCCTCCCGACTCCCCGCCCCTCCCGCCCCAATCCTCAACGCAAATAATCTCCGTCTTCACAGCCTGGGAGCCCGCCTTCCAAACCGCGCTCACGACCCTGTACCACGCGCTAGATGTCTATCTCGGGGAATGCTACCCTGGTATCACGCCTGCTGCGAAGCGGAATAGGGCTGCGGGGTGGAGGCTTGATTGTCGGGATAGGGATGAGGGGGTGGGTGGAGGGGGGAATGAGGGAGAGGGGATGGGGGAAGGGGAGGGAGAGGCGTGGGTGAGGAGGTTGAGTCATGCGGGGCATGAGGTTGAGTTTATGGTGCAGGTGACGGCGTGGGTTCCGGTTGGGAGGGCGGGGGAGGGGAAGGGGATGTGGCAGGGTGGGCGATAGGTGTTTTATTACTGGGAGGGGTTTTGGGGAGGAGAGAGGAAGAGCGAGGGTTAAGTTTGTATGCTTGATAGGACGGGAAGGGGAGTGAGTGTCTGCTGATTATTGGTAATGGGTTTGGAAGGTCGGGATGGAGAAGAAGCCGCTCGTTTGGTGCTGGCGCGTGACCGCGTAGGCACGTATTTAACAAATCAAACAAGGAGAAAAGCAAATGTCGGCTGGAATAATATAAAACGCCCACCTCTTCCCCCCCTCTCAACCTCTTCTCATCCTCATCAAGATCTCGCACCCACCATGTCCTCCCCACCTAACTCAACGCCCAGTACTTTCACCCTCACAATCGCCCACCAAAATGTTTTAAAGCCGGCCGGGGAGACATATCTCTACCCCACCGAAGCCGCAGCAATGCAAGCCGCCGATACACAGATCGCGGAGAGCATACATCGACAGCTGAGCAGACTGCTTGGTGCAGAGCAGAGAGCGGCATGGAAGGAGAATTGCATACAGACGGACGCTTGGCGGCCTGATGGTAGTGCTTGGTTCAAGAAGATAAGCAGCCAGGGGAGCGATGTTGTTTTTGTGGTGAGGGTGGAGGCGTGCGAACCAGTTCGGGTTGGGCGGTAGGCGTTTGGGGAGAGGGGAGGAGGTGAGGGAGAGGGTTGGGCATTAAGGGAGGAAGGGCGAAGGGTGTATGCTCTTGAGGGTTTTTTTGAAAAGACCTTCTTTCTGTAAGGGAAGAAATGTTTGGAAGCTCGGAATGTAGAAGAAGCCTTCTGATACGGCTAGTTGCGCATGGCCATAGGGAGTTGACGGTCCAAACAATGCGATGGCAAACGTAACATGGGATTGCATACAAAAGAGCATACCATCTCCACATCTTCACATCTTTCCTGGAAATTTCCATCCGATATCAGCCATCAGGTTTCACAATCATCATGTCTTCCACATCCTCTTCCACACCCAATACACCGCAACCCAATACACCGCAACCCAATACACCGCAACCCAATACACCGCAACTTGTTTTCCTTATGACAGTCTCCCGTACCAAGACTGAAGAGAACTTCAAAAAGCAGCTTCAGGTGACAGAAGTCACCCGCACCCTCGCTGCAGCACAGGAATCAGCACGCGGGAGAATCGCGGACGACATCGATGATATGCTCGATAAAATGGAACCACCATTTAGTCCACAACAGAAAGCTAGGTGGAAGGATAATTGCATCAAGACGAACGGATGGCGTTGTGATAGTATTGGCTGGTTCATGAAAACGAGCAGCCAAGATTTTGATCTTGACTATGTGGCGAGGGTGAATAGGTACGAAGTCCAGGGGTAAACAAGGTTGGGTTGGATGCAATGGAAACGATGGAGGCGAGGAGGGTCGCGCTCGGTGCTAGGTTTCGTTTTCGGTGCTAAGCTGCTGTCTGTTTATTGGGAGAGGAGGGTATCGTTTGGGCCATTAATCGTCTAAATCTTGGATTCAAAAGACTGAAGGCAATGAAACCAAGAATTCATTACTTCTAGAGGAACTGTAAACTCCGGATTTCCTTCTTGGTTAGTCATCCGCGACAGGAAACACCACTCCTACTCCCACACATTAGTCTTTACCGATTCCTTATCCACCCCACCTCCTCCAAGTCCTTTCTTCGGATAGCAAGAAACAACGTACCTAAATCAGGATGGACCAGAATCTCTCCCCTCGTATCCACACTATGATCTTCCGCCCACCTCGCAATATTATCCCAATTCCGGCATTGATGTGTTACATCGAATTTCGGCCATGGTTTGCGGTATTTGGAGTGCCACTCATAGGTGAGGAGACCAGTGTCACCTCTACACATGACAATTTGACGGAGGGTATCGAGGCAATGTGCTGTGTGCATATCAGCTTAAGGGAACAAGACAAACAAAGCCGGTGTATCGAAGAGCGCGAGGAGAGAAAAGGGAAAAGGTAGCCTACCGATGTGTATCTCATCGTCATCAAAGCCAAAGTTTTGAGGGTAGTGGGCGCGGTAGATGTACTTCCGGATGTGGTTCTGAAGGTTGACTGCATCAGACCATTGTTGCTTACCAGACACAGTTGATGCAGTGGAAACAGGGAACGAACCACACAGTGTAGCTCATGCATTACGTCCAACGTTGCCAGGTACCCCGATCCATCCGAAAAGGCAACAGACGTACGATTGATTGAGCGAAGGTCTTCAGCCGAGACTCTGATCTCGGCATCTGAGACCCGGTTAGCACACCACATCCCAACCACACAGACTCATCCGCATAGCTTATATGGCTTTGAGAAGGGGCAAGAAAGGGCCATTGGGTGGAACTTAGGACTTACTTTTGTACAATTGTTCCCAAGCCTCGTCGACTTCAGGTGCTGGTGATGCTACGTAGATGCTGGAGGCATTAAGCTCTCGAGCAAATGTTTGGGTTTCATATCCGATGGCGCTGGCAGCAGGAGCTTAAAGATCCCGTCAGTCACGGGCTGTCAAGAAAAGTTGCTCTTTGTAGGAATAGGAGAAGACACGAACAGTACAATCTACTCTGGAATTCGGAAGATTGTCGAAAATTCCGACAGATGATATAGACACTCGCTGTGTAGCAGAGTATGAGGATAAATTGCAGAACAGCAAATTTGATCCACGTTCTCAATGGCCGAAGCTTTGATACCGGTGGTTGGTAAGGCTTCTCAAGAAGCGATTCTTCTTGGTCAGTGGGTTCTGAGGGTGACGGGCTGGCTAGCATCATGTTCGAACGCTTGATGCTCCAGGACTGTAGAGCTAAGCAAAAGTTTTAAAAGCAACTGGTGTCTGTGTCTCCACAAAAAGCCTCATCTAAGCTCATCAGCTTACCATGAGGTGATTTATCCCCAATGACCACCTTTCTCCACGGTGGTGATATTTCATGGTCGACGTAAGCTATGCCCCAAGCTAGGCCTTCAAAATATCCTCCGTGGTGCAAGACAAGTCTTTTGGGCCGAGGTAAATGACGTGGAGACAGCCTCTCATATCGTTCCGGCTAGTGTATGCCGTCTTTATCAGACCATACATCTTTCGTGTTGGAAGGCGATCATTGGAGCAAATACGTTAGCTCTGAGCTGAGGATGCCTGCCAAGACACCGTCCTTTGGGCTCGTCTATGCCACAGGTCATCCATTAGCAATTGACCGTAGGAACAGCGGTTGGCGGTTTCTAAGCTTAGCGGTGGGCCCTGTTTCATTACCAAGGAACTGGAAATGTAGATCAGGCAGTGAAATAGCACCAAGAGGGGAGATACTAATCTTTATATAAGGATCGGGGAACGTCGTCTTCATCCACAGGTCTTTCCAGTCAAAGCCTTCTGACGCCAGTTTTCACATCGCAATCACCGTTGTATCAGTCTAGCAATTGCTTCCTCCTCCTGGCAATCGACTTCGAACATCGCTTAAAACTTTCCGCCATGCATTCTTCAGTGCTCCTAACTATCCTACCAGTCCTAGGCTTGATACTTCCGTCAATGGCCGCTCCGATGGGTGAAAACCCTCATAATCAAGTTCACCTGGAATATAGCTGACAAATGACGCACAGCACCGGTCTTTGACCTGCATGACCGCAGCGCAGCCCAAAAAGAACCGGATATCATGATTGAAGCGTACCACAGACGTGACTCAGCGAAGAGTGAGCCCGACATTATGATCGAAGCGTACCACAAACGGGATTCGGATAACATGGTGGAGGCATACCATAAGCGAGGCAAGGAACCGGACATCATGATCGAGGCGTACCATAAGTAGCACTGCAGCACAACACTCTCGGAATGCTGCTAGGGAAGTGATGCGGCATGGACGGTTCGGTCTTGACCGAAGTTCCTTGGATGAAACAAATTTATTGTTGGGTCGTGAATCGCTTTACGAATTTGCTTTGCTTGATTGTCATCTCGTGGACTGACGCTCCACGTTAAGCGGTGGCGCTTTCCAACTAGGCTACAGTCAGGTAGTTCATATCGGGTGTCTGTAAGATTACGTGGAGTAGCGTCTGGAAAATCACACCTCCGTAAGCCAAGAGGAGATATGGTCTGATCATCCGTCAGTGGCGTTCGCTTAAGCTCGAACGTTGCCAAACAATCAGACCACTTTTCCTAGGCTCTTCTCAAGGCAAAAAGCCTTCTTCTCACCATGTAGAAAGCCGTCACTTGCAAATATTCTCTTGGCCTGGCGCGTGGAGTCGCCTGGCTGTTGCATGCAGTGCAGAACTCACACGGGTACATAGGAACTCTACATTGCTGCAATCTTCTCTCTTATTCTTGTTCATCTGAGTAAGACACTTGATTTACTGATTTGTAGCATCAGACTCGGAAATATCGATCATGGCTGGTTCCAAGTATGAGAGACTTCCAGAAGATGAAGAGTATGAAGAGGAAAAGGTGGGTCCAGCTAAAGATCCTGTCATATCCTGCAAAGAGCGAAGCGAAAGATTCTGGAAGACAGTGTTCGCTGCATGTGTTTTTACGGTTGTATGTACCGTAACCCTTGTAGCCTTGTCACTAGCAAGCCCAGATGAGCCGGAACAGTCACTGTTGAGTATCCGGCAAGCACTGATCCCCCAAAGTTAGTTATCCATATTTTCAATAATTTATTCGACCTACAGTGATCTGTACCCGCATTCCAATCGGTGATGCTGACAACAAACAATCAGTACCTATGGAGACTGTGGTGTGGAGAAAGAACAGGACGTTTGCGGACATAGAAAGCGATAGAGTGAACCGAGCATGGGATTCCCTATTACCGCGTAAGTCTGCCGATTACGGCGAGGAATCGAATCAGCATCGTATCAAGACTCAAAGTAGCTGATCGTTGAAAGCTGGCCATGGCTTCATCCTAGTAGCCAATAGCGAGGCGAAGAAGCATGGCGTACCACCAGGTATCTTCGTCAACGAGACCCACGATCGCTATTCAATATCAATGTACCATCAGATTCATTGTCTTGTATGTGGAGACTCCTGCAGCATCGAATTCGGTCAAAGCTGACCTGAACAGGGCATGATCCGCCTAGGTTATTCCGCTGTTGTCAGCGAACTCAGAAGGTCCCTTGGCCAGGATTCTTCAGGGCAGGCAAAGAGCGACTCTGGAGATCACGGTGTCCATACGGACTTGTCGCATCTGGCCCACTGCTTTGATTACCTTCGCCAAGCTATACTCTGTGCTGGAGACACAACAATAGAGTGGGCGCGGGAAGCTGAAGAGGGTGATAAGACGAGCCAGGTCGATGGATGGGAGATAGAGCACCAGTGCCGGTCGAGCAATGCGATTTATGACTTTACCACAAAGCATCGAGCGGAGAATGAGGCCTCCGGAATCGTCAATGCTGGCAACAGATAAGAATGTTACATCGTTGTTCTTCCTAATAATGCGATGTTGATCCTGGTTGAGTATGGTTTATGTTGCATCTTTGATTCGAAAAGCTTCAGCAATCTGGGCCGAGAAGCACATTATACTGGAATTCACATTTTTCATTGTCGACCTAGAGAGATTCTGTACTCTGACATCTCTATGTTCATGCTGACATTAGCCGGAATGAAGCCTTGAGCTAATACACTACTTAGCCGGAAATACAATATCGACACCTCCAGGGCTGGAGAAGACTCGATTGCCTCAATTTGAGACGAGAGCGTAGGAGCATTTCGAGAAAGACCAGTAGAATGGAGTATCGGGCACATAAGAAGGGTTATACGTCCAGTGAGCCCAACACTCTCGTGTTACGAGTCTGAGGTTGAGGAACTAATAATTTTGCACAGTTAAGAGTGCTTTGAACTATTCTATATCACCATGTCCATAGAGCAAGCAGAACTGAGGTGCCAGACAACTGGACTACGACAGCCCAGGAATTTGCGGTAATCGGTCACGTGATTTTACTCCTTCAACCCCAAACGCGCTTTGCAACAGGCAGGGAGGCTCAAGGATCAGGTACGCGAGCTAGTGAAATGCCTATTGCCACCGTTGGATGTTTCGTAAGATGGGTTACTCCAGAGCAAGGCTGAGACGTTGGGATGATAGAGCCTTGGCAGTCGGGGCTGTGTGTTTCGGTGTCAAACGGGAGGATTCGAGCCTATTTTTACCCTCTCATCTGATGGCATGCAGAGAATTGCGATGGTCAGCAGTGACTTTTTTGGTGAAATCAATTGAGCTCTGGAACTTTAGTCTTGAGTAAGGTATGAAGGGATATATAACGGAGTCTGATATGTAGCCCCCGGCCTTGCCCAAACTTGGGTACGATACAAGGGCCGACGGCACAGCTCGCCGCAGGCTGAAGCAATCCTGCAGAGGCTCTGTTGTCACAGTCTGATTGCCCCGCCTTGCGTTAGGAATATGAAATCAACTTTCGAGGTGATCCCCGGGGGAGGTGCGGTGTAAGATCCCATGAGTTCATCTGTTGGACGTTATGCCAAGTTTCTGATTGCTGCATCTATTGGCCCTTTAGATTCGTCATCAAGCTGACACTTCTTGACTGTGCTCAATGTCAGGGAGATCCACAGCTGAGCTGACATGAGATCGCAACAATGATGCAGGAAGGAGCCCAATGAAACGGTAATGAAATCCTTGAGTACGCACTCCTGTTGCACAGCCAAGTAGTCCACATCAGTGCTTACGCACTCCTCTATATATTACCAGCCAACGTGCCCTTTGAATTGAACACTCATCGCTTTGGCTTTAGACGTTGTCCCCTTTGAATCAAAGTTCACACTATCCAAGCCCTCGCTCGAACCAACGAGATCGACTCCTGTCAATACTACTACTGCCTTTCAGAGTTTCGAACCACTGACCCCTGAAATTGCCATCTTGAAATCCGGCTTTCTAAACAAGCAGCAAAACATTTGCCCTGACAGCTCAACCGTCTGTTTGGAGCCAAAATCCGCCGACCAAGACGTACTTGAAACCCTTTGTTTCTCTGTCAAGATGCTTTGCGATTCCGCCATAGTCCTAGCTTTGTTCTCAGCCGTAGCGGCAGTCCACGGCCAGAACTTTGTCGACTCCGCCATTGGCGACGCATCACAAGCAATAGGCGCTGGTCAGACAGCAGCAGGTTCCGTCGTGGCAGATGCCTCATCGGTAGTAGGCAACGTTGGCTCAGCAGTAACGTCCGTAGCTGGAGCTGCGACCTCAGCAGGTGGAAATGTTGGTTCAGCAGTTGAGTCAGGCGTTGCAGCAGCATCCTCAAAAGCTGGAGCCGTGGGTTCAGCAGTTGAGTCGGGCGTTGCAGCAGCATCCTCAAAAGCTGGAGCCGCCGGTTCAGCAATTGAGTCAGGAGTCGCAGCTGCATCCTCTGCCCTGAACGTAAGCTCTTCCTAGAAATGAAATCAGTCCCTGAAACCGCTTAAGCTAACTTTTTGTTCAGCCATCACATATCCTAGTCGAAGCTTCATCTCTTGCCAACAACTCGGCTTTCCGATCTGCCATTGCCAGCGTGTCCGGCATAGCAACGAAAAACGTGCCGGCGGACATCGCCGCGGCGATCACTGCTTCTGGAAATGTACCTTCAGCTGCGGCCTGGGTTACAGCACTTCCTTCCTCCGCCTATTCCTATGTGGCTGCTATTCAAGCGTCGAAAAATGCCAGTGGAGCAACTACGACAGGTAGACCCCAGTCCACCAGCCCAAGCGCTACCAACGCCCCAACTTCGTCAAACAGCACCGGCGGTGTCGGGTCTCAGGCCACTGGAGCTGCCATGGCAGTCGGTGCTGCAGTCCTGGGCTTTGCTGCTTTGCTCTAGATGCTATCGTTACAAATCGGTAAATTCTAGGACGGCCTTTCTCATGACAAAGAATCAGGAGCCAGGGATTGATTTGAATGATGCGAGTAACTTTGATGTTGGCTAGTAGAAGAGGTGTAAATTGGGGATTGCGTGCGATCTAGCCGAGCGTTGCAATCAAAAGCAGAGCCATGATCTCGGAACAAAGTTTCCTTTCGGGGTATTTATTACTCCTTTGCGTAAAGAGATGTTGTACACATATGTAAATCTGTAGTGGTCAGCAAAGAATGCTGCATATTGTGAGCTTGACCGACCTTTTATACGCCGGTGTGCACGAGAGTGTCAGGCTACTCACCTAAATCAATGCACTTATGATTTCCCTATTTCGGCTTGTGCTACAAAGCCCCAGGCTCTAGACAGCTCACATTCAGTAATCTGAACCCAAGTTCATCCTATTTGGACAAGATTCGAGCAAAAAGACCACAGAGCTGAAGAGCGTAGTGCAGCTGCAGACTCGGTCACCCTTACGAGAGAATTGTCTGACGAACGGTGAACTCCGCATTAGACTAAATATCTAAGAGTAAGCCGACCTCTACGGCGTCAGTCTCAACTGAGCCATCGTCTTCGCCGGCAAAATCTAGTGTGTCGAGCCTTTCATGACCTTTACAAGGCGTTAATGCATCGACGAAACCATCGGTAGTGAATAAGACTATTGGTGAATTAGGAGTTAGCTTTTTCCATTGCAAGTGCCTAGCGGTAAGCAAGCTTTGTTTTCGCCATGTTCACTCCTGCTACCTAGGAAACCTTGCTGATAAATCTAATGGAGTTTCGAGTAGGAAACTTGCTGAAATACTTACCCTTGATGGTCCGTGAGCTATCCACGTCGTAACCTTCCGGGGGGGAATGAAGTACTTCAACGAGATCGCTCAGTTGTGCCGTGTTGGAACCTCTGTCTAGCGCTTGAAGCCCATCGATGATGACGAACAATATAAACGGTCCGATTGATAGAAGATCCTTAAAGAGATCTATCGCTTCATGCCACGTACTATTGGTTGCATCGAGCTGTTCAAAACGCAGAGTACTAAAGTCCAACGCGCTATGGAAATCTTTCGGAATCACCTCAATTAATTGCAGGATCAAGCTGTAAAGCATCTTGACGATGTCGGTATCAGATTCGCAGAAGTAGGAGATTGCAGGTATTGAGGCTCTTTGCGCTGTTGCCAGAATGTAGGTGCTAAGTAATGTGTAGCGAGATGGTGTCATTACTTGGAAAGGTCCCTGGATCCATAGGCACTGAGAGCTTTTTGCTGCATTCCATTGCTGTATTCTATCAAAAATCTCCATATTCACATCTAGGTCCTGGGACTGTGCAATCATCGTTGGCACATGCTCTTGCTGGGTAGTTTGTTGCAGGAGTCGGCGCGCAGTCAACTGAATCTGCTTTTTTAGGTAGGTATTCTCAGCACCATCGTGGACCTCTGGCATCGGCGAGGCTTCTCGAGACCTTGCCAAGGGTGAACTCGCACCAAGAAGCGAATCATCTCGTTGGAGCCAAAGGGTGTTGAGAAACTCCTCTTGAAGAGTATTCTTCAATGTGCGGCCAAGCTCTCGTTGATATTGTTCCGCCTTGACGAGGAACTCCATCTGGAAATTGGCTTGCGAAATAGAGACGATTTGAGCGATGTCCTCTTTCGTAGGCGCCTCTTTCACAGAATGCTTCATGCTCAGAGAGCCCTGTCTTTCGAGCCTGTGCTCCAGATCTCTTATCTCGGTCTTCTTCTCCTCAATTTCCTCTTTGAAGAATGCGCTGTCGAAGCTTCGTAGAAATCGAGCCACGGAAGACTTGGACCATTTCGTCATTATATTGATCAGGAATTTGAAGACCACCACGTAGAGCTTAGCCACATACTCTCTCATGAGCATGTCGTCTCTGTAGACCTCGAGCGTTTTCCGCCAATACTGGATATCATCGCTGAGGTCATCAAGGGCATTGGAGACTCCCTCCGCAATCTTATCATGGTTTACGGTAGCCTATTCTCGTGGTCAGCTCAGGTGGTTGGTTGCGAAGTGTCCCTTGCTGCTTACCTTGACGATTGCCGACACGCTTCCCGTGAACAAGCACACGTATTTGTCGCCGCTGGGTAAAATGGCAAAAAGGTCTTTGTGGTTATTCAAACTGCCAGCCACCTTGCTAAACAATGTCTTCATCCTTCCGGCTTTTGTACTTTCCCTATTCTTTTTCCACGTAGAGTCGGCGGTCGCTACTGCTTGGACGACTGCCTTCAATCTAGGGGGACCATCTTCCACGCGAGCTTCATGTCCCTTGGGAAGACATTTTTGGAAAGCCTTGTATGCTTTTGCGAGTTCGTCTGTTGGAGAGGCAAGCAGGATCTCCTCGCGGCTCCCACTATGATCGGTGTGTTAGCTGTGAGTTCTCGGAGTTGGAAATCGGTTTGTTGGCTTACCCGAATGCTTTGCTTGTCGCGGGGTTGAAAAGCTCCCTCCACTGCTCATTCAGCATCACCTCTTGTTTCTCATCTTGCTTGTCAAGAGCTTCTGCAGCTATCAATGACTTTGCAAGGTCGTTGTTTGGATTTTCTGAATAAGTCTTCCAGCTGAACTTCCGCACCATTTTCTTTGCTTCAAACAGATCATCCACTCGAGAGTTTGCCGCCATGGTGATATCAAAGCAAGAGCTGTATGAGTGTGGAATGTCTCCAGATTCCGATCTTGTCTCGCGGTTTTGGCTGAATATCTTTGTGATTGACGTCGAGTAAGATTAACCCGTCGTGGTGTTTTTCGCTCTGGCTACTGCCATCTTTGCTTCTCGACTGTCTTTCTCGTAAAGACTCTGACAGAAGTCGTGCACCGTTGTGCTCAGCCCGTAGCCTTGAGAGTCGCGAGCCATGCTCTCGAACTTCTATGGAGGATTGACACTACTCCTCGGCTCATGCACTCTAGTCTCGTTGGGCCTATGATCTCTCGGTCGCGCCGCTATGGCGCAGATCTTAGGCGGTTTCGGATTGCTGATCGCCCTGTCGAGACCATCAGAGCACCCGGAACGACCCCTACTAAGAGCCATGGCTCACCCCCTAAATCCCAGCCGCATCCTCAGCCTTGTGGAAGAGTGACGCTCAATCGTTCCTGTTATCATGGATGAGATACACCATGCAACCTCGACTTCTCCCAAAACCCGATCGTTGCTCCTAATTCGAAGGGCTCGTAAAGAAGCGCAAGGGCTCTGAAGACTCGCCGCAAGATGGACGCTCAACAATTGCCTACGCCAGATAGCGAGGAGCCGAAGGCCAGGTCAGAAACGGGCAGTGGCGCATCGGCAGTTGCGGACAAGCAGCAGACGTCCTCGGAAGAGCCGATCAGCATTCTATACAAAGTCAAATGGGAAGACACCTTAGAGGAGTCAAGAAGACAGGATTTCCAGTCGGAGGAACCCATCGGACCCCTTGAGGTCACGACGGAGAGTTTCGATGGCACCACGCTCGTCACCAATCCGTCGAGCAGCGAACCCGCAATCGAGGTCATTACCACAATTGAAGGCAGAGCACCCAAGACAGCGCGTATCATAGATGACGAGGTGGGGACACTGGAGGAGTCTGATTCAAGTTCGAGGAGCCGAAGCTCTGATCGATCTCGCTATCGCAGGCGAAGACCACCTCCGCCAAAGCTACCCAAGCATAAATACGAGCCAGTGGCTTTCGAAGATATCAAAATCACAGACGTCCTATACACCAAAATTATCATACACTCGAACGATCTCCTTGAAGCGATTCGGGGAGTCGTGAAGTATTTTCCAGAGCAAAATATTAGCGGGGAGGATGTTGAGTTTTTCGAACCATATCCCGTTCTAGTACACCACCTCGATGAGTTGGAAGCTCTGCATGGACGTTTGCTGCAACAGTATGACCCTCCTCATCCCTACGTATTGAGGAAATCTAATAAATTTGCAGAGATGAATCCGTACAGACAAGCAAATACCTCGAAGCCTTACTCCAATTTCTGAGGCGGACGATTGGACCTCGTATCAAATTGGCGAAAGACAGGCTATCCAGGCCAGTCCCAGTCGTAACATACGAAGATCTGTGGATTCTCTTCAAGCCAGGAACAGATGTCTACTGCTTCTATCACACCGACCGGCCGGATATCTATCGTGCAGGCCTCGTTGTCATAGAGACCGAAGAGGTGACACCTAGACGCTCCGAGCGACGTGAAGGGCAGAAAAATTCCCTTAGCGTCAAAGCCTGGGGCCTTGAGTCCAATGGCGTTAGGGTCAGTAGGGATGAGATGTCGAAATCCATAGGATGGTATGAAGGCGAGCGGCAGGTCACATCTTTGCCGGTATACCCGAGCTGGGTCCAGGACAAACAAGATGGAGGGAAGTGCCGTCGAACTATGGAGGAAAGGGGGGAGCGTCTTTATCAGCTCATCCGATCTCAACCAAAGCAGATGTGGTACGACGGCTACTTCTTAACCACGAGAACACAGAAGGTGCGTTCAATATTCCGATAGAGATGAATGAGTCTAATATGTACAGTACCGTGGGAATGCGATTATCGACACGAGCACGGCGATTGCGAATAAGGACTTTCACGACGACGAAGACACCAATTATGGTTTCTTCCTCAAGGAGCTTACATTCCACAGCGAAGATTCTGACATGATAGGCTACACTCTGGAGGACTTTCCTTTCGCTTCTTATCACGATATTGATGTCAAGGAAACTCCAGAGTTGCCATCAAAGCATCATTATTTCCTGCTCCAGCCAATTGTTCCTGGATTCGCACTATCTGACAAGACATGGAGTAAGTTTGCGGTTGATCTCGTATACTTTTTCGCATTCACTGGTCTTAATACATGTTTTAAAGCAGTATAGTTAACTCTTACCATCAGGATTGTTCAATGTCGACGGCCTTTCGGAAGTCAAGTCGGATTCCAGCATGGAGAGCTTGATCATCGACCCAGGAAACCGAGATATTGTCCAAGCAATCTGTCACGCTCAAAGCCATCCCTGGAAAATTGACAGCGTGTCGAACAAAGGCGAAGGCCAGGTGGCCCTACTCCACGGTAAGAAATACCCAACCTAGACGTCACCGCTATGGCATACTTACTTAGGGCAGGTCCGCCCGGAGTTGGGAAGACATACACTGTCGGTAAGCAGCCATTTCCAGCCTCGACCCGCGATCTAGTCAATCGACCAGACCACTAATAATTAATTTAGAATGCATCGCCCAAGCCACCGGCCGCCCTCTCATCGCCCTCACCATCGGCGACCTGATCGACGACGAAGAAAAGACAGAAGCCAAGCTCGTGAACTGGTTCACCCTAGCCGAGCGCTGGAAAGCGATCCTCCTCCTCGACGAAGCGGACATCTTCCTCGAGCGGCGCGCCACGCGCGACATCCAGCGCAACGGCATCGTCTCCATCTTCCTGCGCCGCATGGAGTACTTCCGCGGCCTGCTCTTCCTGACCACCAACCGCGTGGGCCAGATCGACGACGCCTTCCTCTCGCGCGTCACCGTCGTGCTGCAGTACGACCACCTGACGGACGACACGCGCAAGAAGATCTGGAACGGCTTCTTCAAGAAATTGCAGCGGGACAGCGCGCTCAAGGACAGCAAAGGCGAGGATCTGATCGACGGCCGCAAGATCGAAATCGATCGCTACGCGCAAAGCTACGTCCTCAATGACCCGGACGTCACGAATCTGAAGTGGAACGGTCGCGAGATTCGAAATGCGTTGCAGACCGCCATTTCGCTCGCGAGCTACAAGGCGCTGAAGGATGGCCAGACGGCGAATGTGGTGTATATCGAGATGGAGCACTTTGTCAGCGTGGTCGATATGTCAAGGAAGTTCAAGGCCTACATGAGTAGTATCACGGGGAAGGACGAGGGCGAGAGGGCGAGAGCGAGGATCGAGAGGGCGGATCCGAGGCAGAGTGCTCTTACGTAGAGTCGTGCTTGGGTGTTGATATTTCAGTGTAACAATCTCCGTGTTAATCCTTCATGGGTTAGGCTTCCAAGCTGGTGGTAAGCGGACGTCTATGTACAATCTGGCGCCAATTAAGTTGAAGATCTGTAGCCTTTTCGGGACTATTCTGTATCATACTAATGACGGGACTAGGAAAAGGAGAATGACGGAGGGGAAAAGGTCCGATTATTGTGAGGCTATCACAACCTGGAGTTCAGAATGGTGTGGGATACTGCACGTCTCACTCCATCCAGCCGGGCATCCGTGTGTACAAAGGATAGAATCGTCATGTTTAAACAATAGCGTGCCCAAGCAATAGAAATAAAGAATACAAGAATCACTCCCACCGAACGCCAACCGACCACCTCCACGTCAACGGGTCGACGCTAAGACCCAATTTGCCCCCTGCTCCTACAATCGAAACGGCTGGTTCCCAATCTCTAGAGAAACGCATCATCCTAGTCGTCCATCTGTCAAGCCCTCACATCGACCCTGCGCCCCTTCGCTGCCTTCCTCACCCGTCGACTCTCACCGAAGTTATGTAGCCGTTCTCCAATCAGATAGACTTCATCCCTGATCCTGCCTCTCCACGCATCAAAGGCCCCTTTCAGTATCGAAAGCGCGACAGCAGTGACCGCTAGAGCAAGAATGGCAGGGGCGCTGTAGCGATACACCAGCGTTCTCATCACCTCCTCCTCGGCGCCCGGGAAGTAAAGTGCATTGACGATACGTCCCAATGTCAGCGGAAGTGCGAGCAAGAAGACCAAGAGAATTGTAGCAGGAAAAATGAACGCCCTGGTCGCGAGCCGTGCGTCTGGGTTCAGCCACCCATGGTGCACGATCCTTCGGAGAGCATCAGCAGGCCGAGATGGCGAGTTCCAGAGGATCAAGCGGCCTATGGCTTGGATGTAGAGCACGCCTAAGGTCCAGTCCTGCATGATGTGAATGGTGTGCATGTCGCTGACCGTGCCAAAGTAGGTGTGTAGCGGAACGATGAAGTAAGCTTGGATGAGGAGAGCAAATAGGGCGGGAAGAAAGACTGTGAAGGATGCATACGTGTAAAGAATGCGGAGAAGGCGGTACAATTGACTTTGTGTTCGGCGGAAGACGGAGCGGGTCCGAGAGTTTGTGCTCTGGGAGGCAGAACGCACGTAGGTGAGGGCTTTCGCGGCATATAGACAGATGTAGAGTGAGCCACCGAGAATGTAGATACCGATTGAATAGGCATAGATATCGTTCATGCGGAGGTGAGAGGGTGCGATGTACGCGAAGATACGGCGGCCGAGGATGAGAGGAAGAACGGTTGTGCAGACGCCAGTGGTAGCGGCGAAGAGCCAGATCAGAAAGATGAAGATACTGATACGAAGGCGGAAGAAGGGCGGGATATAGATTTGTGTGAATTGGTCGTTTTTACGGCCATGTGTACCCTGTTCTGGGTCCTCGCGCTTGTCAACCCGATTGTTGTACTCGTCAACTTCGAGGAAGGTATGAGTACCCTTTGGCATGCGGACTTGATCTGATGCTGGGGCGCGGACATAGCGACCATCCCGAAGGAAGTAAGCAGGCACCTCGCGATTCTCCTGGATAATTCGCTGTTCAATGTTTGTCACTGGTTTGGATGGATCGCCCAGCTTTCCATCAAGCCAGTCTTGCCAGGTCCGTCGAACATGATGGCCTTCTTCGTCTGCCCTCTTTTCACCAAACAGAAAATGTGATAGTCTAAGTCCCCTTGCGCACCTCCGAAACCACCAGCCATACATGTTGTTCAAAGCATTTGAAGGCTTGAAGAACCTCACTGCCACAGGCATGAGGAAGTTGTAAAAGAGTAAGTCCACGGGGAACTCTAGAACCGGCTCGTTGGGTGACCAGTGGACAGGGAAAACGCCTTCAAATGCATAGTAGACTCCCCAAACAACGCCACCAAGACAAACCATTACCAAACCCCCATATACTACAGCGCTGAAGATGATCTTTCGAAGTTGGGTAAAGAGATTGCGTTCCAGGACGTCCCGAACAGGGTGGAAGGTTGGATCGTCTGGATCCCTGATGAAGTACAGCACGCCGGTTCGCATGAGCTTGCGACACATGGATACGAACAACGCGAAGTGGAACATGTAACATGTTCCAATGAACCAATGGATGAACAGCGATGTCCATGGAGCGTCCAAGCCGAAATTGAGTCGCGACAGGAAAGTGACGTCGCCAAAGAGTGGCAGTAGAGCAAAGTCGAGCAGCAGGCCACAGAAAAGAGGAAACACAATCATCTCAATACTTATGATGAGTATTACTTTCAAGACGCCGCCGGCTTGGTAGAGGACATCAGCAATACTGCCTTCAACTCGGCCAGCTGCATTCTTGCCGCGCAAGGACGCCCTGATCCTGAGATATGCAACTCCTATCAAGGCGAAAAGGGTATAGCCGAGCAAGATCGCTAGAACTCGATCTTTCGAATTCCAATAGGCTAGATTAAAGTCTAGAGGAGCTGTTCGCTGAGGTATGTTAAGATTGACCTGAAGAACCTTGTTGAGGGAGATCGATTGTGTGGAGAACTTCCAGCCCGTGATCCCATTGACGATAGAGCCTTTCCAGGCGGTAAAAATATCGCCGGCACGATGTGCCAAAGACGTAGCATGCTCAATGACCTGGTGTTTTGACAATATACTGCTCAAGCCAGCCAAGATCTCGAATGAAGTCATGAGAGATGAGGATAGGCCTTGCTTGATTGCTAGCAGGGATTCGTGTGCAACCACCGAGAAGGTTGGGACGTCTGATTCTAGAAAGCTACCACTTGTGGCGACCAGAGTCCTTGCCAGCCTGTCTAGTGCGCTCTCGGCATAACTTTTGGCTGCTTCAGTAAGGGCTGACTGCTCAGTGATGATTGCTAATTGGGGAATGAGCCGTGTCACTGGGCGACAGACGAAGCTGATGACCGTATCCGTCCAGTAAAAGCTGCATCCGGCACTAAAGATACAGATGTCCACTAACGTGTCTGCAGTTGTTGAAGCCCAGCGAAGAGGCATTTTGAACATCAGTGAGACAGGGTTGGCCAGAAATATCAGAAATACCTTTCCAGAAATGTAGGGAATCCAGATACCTAGCGCTACGGTGACTGCGACTATCACCGCGCAGAAAATGGCGTTCTGGATCAAACCAAACATTGGCCCTTGTAGTCCCACGAGCTCCATTATGCCCTCTAGGTCCTCTGCATCATCCACCGCTTCAGCACCATTCGCATCAAGTCCGGCTTCAGCGGCAGCAGCTGCAACAGCATTATCCTGAGGGGCTGGCACTGGTGCTGGATCCTGACCTGGGGCCCCATCCTGCTCAAAGACAGGTCTCCCATGAGCGATAGGAACGAAAGGAGCTTCCTCTTCTACCTGAGCGACAACATGTTCCTCATCTGCCAGTTGAACATCGGTAGGACTTGCCGTTGTTGACGGTGTGCCCCAAATCCAGTCCATGATGCGATCGAGATAGCCGCGAGGCGGGCTGGATCTATCAATCACTGGATCAGCGACGAGATTAGGCAAGCCAAGCTGTCCATCTGTGGCTGGAAGGTCGTTGCCTTCGCGCATAAGATTATTACGCTCGTCTACCAGTCCAGCCAAGTTTTGTTCTTGGTCGATGAGATGCCTTAGTATATCACCAGTAGGGGCGTCATCTATCGCTGTTGGTACGTTGGGCTGTGGATAGTCTTCCAAACTTGGTGCGAACGGGTTATCCTCGGGCTGATTGCTCGCAGGCAGTTCCTGCTGTGAGCTGTTTGAAAGTAATACGAAAGAGCTGTCAGAATCATCTTTGTGAGACACTGCGTAATCTGCTGAGCCATCAAATTGTTGATTACTGATATCCCGCAGACCGAAGGAGACGTCTTCTTCGTTCCGATTTAGGTTATCACTACATGGAGAAAGCACTGCGCCGGTCTTCAGCTGGCCTCTCTCGGCACCAGAAGACTGTGGTATAGTACCTATATCATCCACTGGAGAGATCCGACTTGCTTGTTCCTCGTCCCATGTCGCGGATAACTTGGGCGAGGATGAATTCGATGTTGGAATGCGTACTTCTCCAACGCTGTTTAGAGATGACCTGTTCTCCTCGGGAACCAGCTGCTCAGGGTCCGCTGGAGGTGCATTCTCGCGATCGTTGGATGCGGAACTATGCTCCAATCTTTTCATTGCCGCTACTATCCAGCTAAGTTCTTCGTTTCGGCCTTCTCGATCAATGATTCGGAGCACCTCACCCGGTCTGTTTCCAGCACGTATCCAGATATCCGTGAAGACTTTCATATTGGAATGCCTGTCTTTCTGTCCTCCGGCTGCAGAAATTCCCTCCAACGTACGACGAACCTCTGCAGCTCTACCGAGAGCTTCTCTTGTAGGCATGCTGGGTCGTGACTCGATAGAAGAGGTTCCAGGGCCTTCTGTTTCATATGCTTTGGGGTCCTCGCCTGTCGTAGCTTCATCTCTCATTTGACCTTCTAGATCGTCGGCATGATCGCTGGACGTGCCTGGGAGGTCCAGCAGGTCACGCGGGAAATCATGATCATCTAGCCATTTCAACCTATCTTCAATGCTCGGTTTCACTGTAGCAGGGTTTTGATGTACTCCTAATTCCACCGTTGATGTTAGGTTTGTATCATCATTTGAGGAGCTTGATTCTAGCTCCGCCCGTAGCAGAGTCTGCTCCACGTCCTCAAGCCCCTGTGCGTTGTTGGCAGTATTATCTTCTTCCACAGCATCTGCTTGCGCCTCCTGGGGCGCGGCGTTGGCTGCGACAGCCATAGCTGGTTGCTGCTGCACGACCCATTCACGAATGAGGAAGATCAGTATAAAAGCTACCACGATCGACAACGTGATGATTTGCCCCTCGATCATATCGATGAGAATTCCATTAAACTTAGGAAATCGTGTTAAGGATTTCAGGAAGCTGACGTTGGAAAGTAAAGAGGAGTGATTCTCTAGCCTCACACCAGTACTAAAATTTGTCGAGACTCGGGCTGGTGCGGCATGAATAGTCTCATTCGAGACTTTTCTTACCATAGTTCGCATCAGCTTTCTACCAAGTCTGAAAAGCAACGGCCCTCCACTGAAGAAACTGGAGGTGGAGGAGATGGGTTGAAGGATCGACGGCACTGCATTGTTGAAGTGGGACACCACTGCCGAAGCCGCAGCATCCCTTGACGTAAAGTGGTTCAGATTTGCTGGTGTCGTGCCTGTCGCCGCAAGATTATCCACATACTGCTGTGCAGTTGCTGTAGCACGGCGTTCCATCTCTTGCCATGTGACCCATCCTCCATCGCCAAACCAGAAGAGAGCCCTCCATATAGTCCGCATGACATACGGTAAACATGCTCCCCAAACGAAGAGCACCAACTGTAATCGCCACCATGATAGAATACTTTTATAGGCATGAACAATAGCTTGCCGTATGAAGACGAGCAGAGGCACCGAGTTTGGCATATGTGGACTGTACAGCTTGGTAAACCGAAAGGGCGTTTTGCATAGTTCGCAGTGCTTCTTTTGCGAATGTGATAACCATTCCATTAGGCAGTTCTGGTGAACAAATTTGATGCTGCCGCTGCACTTGCAGGGATAGAACAAGGGCTCTTCTTTGGACCCTTCGCCGCGACATATCCTACACGTGTCGGAGTCCTCCATAGCTTTCCCCTTGTTCCTTGAGTTTGTGTCGAAAGTAGGGTCGTTCATGACATCTGGCTTTGCTGCCACCTCGGGCTCGCCTCCGGTGTTCTCCATCTTGCTATCCACGTCTATAGTATCATTCTTCAGCCAAAACGAGAGAACATCTGAATTAGAATATCATCCAAATCTTGAGTTCGGCTAGCTTCGTTGCCAGCATAAACCTTAGGCGTTCCTTAGGCGGCTTTCAAATGGATAGTCTACTGGAGTAGTCGTCGATGCGTAGTATCCATTTCGGACATCAAGGTGGAGGGGGCGGAGCAACGGTTGAAGTGTGAAAGAGGTGAGGGCAAAGAAAGGATAGGTTTAAAGGAGTTATACCAGAGCTATCAAGGTGAACTTCAGTGAGACATTGAATGTCATGAATGCCAAGATGCCAAGGTGCCAAGATACCAAGAACCGAGGGACCTAATGACAAAGATTTTCACGTGTCAGACAATCAGCTCACGCGTCGAATTCCCGCAACGGGCGGGAAGCTTGTCTCGGGCCGTGTAGCCGAAGCGTCACAGGGCTCGGGCTTCTTACCTACACGTCTGAACCAGAAATCGGGTAAATAACCGTATTTACCTTCGCGTCACCACCCAAATTCAGCACTTTGCGAAGTTCATTATTCCACACCCCAAGCCGAATACAGTTAATTGAAGACGAGGAAACCGCTATTTCGATATCGGGCTACAACGTCCCACAAAAATAACTTCATAATACATTGTGTTTGTTGTTCAATTCAATTGCGAAATTCGGGGAGACAACGCGACAGGCATATTTCGTCACATTTTTCAGATCATAAATCATCAAATTCAACACTTTTCGAAACTTTTTCTTGCACAACTCACATCGAATACAATTAATTGAAAACGAGAAAATCATTATTTCGATATCGAACTACAAAATTTCACAAAAATAATTCTTTAAAACAACGTGATGATTGAAACTGACGTATCGCAAACAAAGCGAAAACAAATTTTATTCAATCTCAAAATCATCATTTCAAAGCAATTCTCGAATGCGCAATTGATCAGAAAATTTCATTTTACGCATACTATTATCGATTTTTTTGCTATATATCATGACTTTCGCGTTTCAATTTTTTAAACGATTTTACGATATCACAATAAACATCGACATGTTTGTTGAAACGATCAGTTCATTTCATAATTCTCGAATTTTTACATTCAGTCAATGAAATTCATTGACAAAGATTCAACGCGAAAACAACATTTTCAAACGATACGCACGATCGCGATCTGTGAATTCCGATTTCTCATGTACAAAAACCAGACGAGAATGTTTATGATAATGAGTCAAAATGATCGAAATCTTTGACGAACGAACACAATTTCTCAACAAAAATCTTTTCGATTTCAAATAATACGAAACTCGAAAACATAATCTTAAATCAAATTGCTATTCGTATTTCTGAAATATCCGATTTCAAAAAAAAAAAAAAAAAACAAATAAAAATCATACATGCCGTTGCGTGTCTCAAAAAATCTTTGATTTTGATAACGAAAATCAACTTCGACAAAAATTTGATTTTCAATATGTTTTATTCTGCTACATTTTCGGAATACGAACATCGTGTTGATGATTGTGTTCCTGAAATTCATTGCGAAACAACAATACGAAAAAATCAATAAATTTTCTCGAACTCGATCTTTCGTCTATGATAAAAATCATAAATTCAAATCGAATCGTGAAAAAATTGCTGCCGAAATGTATATTCATGATACGAAACTTTCAATCGATTGTCAAAACTCCTGCTGACAATGAACAGTGTTCATCAATTTCGAATACATATTCTCGACCGAATTCAACGAAAACATTTGCAAAAAACCGAAATTTCGAAAACGTTTGATAATTGTGATCGTAAATGAATTGCATTTGATTGACGATTGACGAAATTTTCGCTCAGAATTCAGCGAGCTTCATGTGCTCAAAAGTCGATTTTTTCGAATGTGTATATTTTGACATTTCCGTTATTCTGAATAAAAATACGCTGACCGTCGTAAAAAGAAACGCTAACTTCGAAAATTGCCGAATAATCAAAACATCTATCGATAGACCGGAGATCAGTATGCATATTATATTTATCGAAGGCAATCAAAATAATTTCGAAGATCTTCGTCGCTTCTTTCCGATCCATGCGACTGATCCTTATAGCATTCCCAAGACGGTTTTCTATGTCGACAGCAAATCGGAAATACAGAAGTTCGTTCAACTTGCAACCGACGTCTGGTTTCCCGAATGGAATTACCCTCCCGTCGCCAAACGTTGGATAGCAGCGTATCATGCGGACATGATTGACGACGAAAAAGAATTGCTGATACGTTCGAAAAACCGAATCAAGCGAATTTTTCTGAACTTAGTTCATCAATTCGATTTTTGATCGTTAACGAAACATATGAATTGAACGCGAATAATCCAGATATCAAAATCATTTGTAATTGAATAATTTCTAAAAGCAAACACGTTTTGACTCAAAGAAAAAACCGAAACGCTCGTCAAATTTCTTCTGAATTCTGTTATCTGTTGATTTCTCGATGAGCTTATGACAAAACCGATTTATCGAAAATCAGAAAAAATAAAAAAAATCGAAATTCATTGTTGAAAACTTACATATTCGAGCAAAACGATAGCGAATATGAATTCGATCAAAGCAACGTTACTGATTTCCGAATCAAATCAATGAACAAAGCGACGAAATCTGCTCGCAATGCGCAACAACGTCAAAAGCAAATATCGACATACATCGATTTAATCAATTCTTTCTGCAATAAATTGTGCGAATTAAAGCGATACGACGACGAAACTTACGTCGAATATGAAAAGAAAAAAACTAATCAAATTCGCGATGTGCTGTTCATTTTGCATTCCGGATCATATTTCGAAACATCGATCTTATTTCGAGTTCAAGAAATTCGACATTGTTTTTCATGCGTATTTTATCAAGAAATTGACTTTATGAAAAATGAAAAAACTCGAGAAATATATGCGAATTCTCATATTTTCATGTTCGGATCGATCATATTTTCTGATCGATTTTTGAAAATTATCATTCAATTCGTCGAATTTTTGACAGATCGAAATCTTTCTGTTGCGATATTGCAAAAATTGATCCAATAAAGAATTGTATCAAAATGAAATTGTGAATATGTGTATCAGTCTTCGAAATCAAAAAAAAATCAGACAACGAAACTTGAATAACATGACGAGCTGATCTTGACGCGAAAATTCGCAAAAAAACAAAATTGCCGAATGAAAAAAAAAACTGAAATTGAAAAATCTATTCGAGAACATAATGAGCAACGAAAAACTTGATTGATTAGCAAAAATGTGTCGATCGGAAAAAAATATCAAAAAACGCAAAAAAAAAGTCGCTTCAGCGTTTAACGTTTCGTTGACGATGAAATCAAAATCACAATCGCAAAAAATTTCGCAATCAACAGATTTTTCTTCGTTTTCACTTTTCACGATAAAAGAAGATGAAAGTCAACAGTCGATGTTTCAATCGCAATTTTCGCAATTTGCATCGACTCGATTTTCCTTATCTGCTATAAGCGATAATGTAAATAGAAAATCTCGTTCACGAACAGATTCGAAATAAATTAAAAGCAATTTTCATCGAACTTAAAAGTCATGTTGCTTTTGTATTGTGATCATGTTCTCGTTCGAAATCGTGAATTTATCATCTTTCGCAACTATTCAATTTCTGATATTCGTGAGATCGTTCGTTATCGTTCAACGAAAATAATCAAAAATAAACAATGTTCTTGAAATAAGATTATCTGTCAGCAAAAATGAATTGTACAAAAGCACAAAACCGTTTACTCGATCGAATTGTGTTTGTTGTCTTTATACGAAACGATGTGATTTCGGCGATATTGTCTGACATCGTATTGATGCCTGAAAATTAAACATTTTGAGTTTTTATCAAATATTAGTCACTGTCTCTTTGAATATCGCTTTCGTTGAGAATATTCGATCTCGCACGACGAAAGTGAATCGATTGTTATCAATTTTTCAAACATACGATTATTTGTCGATACAAATGAATTGTACAAACGCACACAATCGTTCATTAATTCAAATAATGTTTGTTATTTTTATTCGAAACGATTTGATTGTGTTAATATCGTTGTTTTTTTGACGAAATTCGAAAAATTGATTTTTAATTTTGCGTAATTTTAAATATTGACATTTCGAACATCGTCGTCGTCGAAAATATTCGTTTTCGCGTGACATATTCAAATCAAATGATAAAAAATTCGATATAAATAAGATTATTTGTCAATACAAATTAATTGTACAAGAATATAAATCTGTCTATTTCATCAGATAATGCTTATTATTATTTTTCGAAATTACGAATGTATGACGATATTGTTTGTTTTTGTGACTTCGATGATTTTATTGTTTTGATATGAAAATCATTCATCAACACATATTCATCATTAACGTCGTTTGCAAAATCATTTTTATTTATTTGAATTTCGATTTTTTTTTTTTTTTTTTTTTTCGTTTTAGCATCACAATCATGTCGCGCAACGCGAACTTTCTGATTATTTGTAAATGTATCATTGACATTCGAAACTATATGCAATTTCTAATGTGTATTCAGACGTATTCGATGACGATGTCATCGACGTTGATTTCGACGTCGTGAATTGAATTTTGAAATCATCATGATAATTTGATTGACGATGATGATATTTCAATTCAAAAATCGCATAACATCAATGAAACGATCGCAATTTACGAATGCTTTCGACAGACACATCGTTTTTCTGCATTTCATCAATCGCATCGATTTCGACAACATTCATCAATCGCAGCAATTCGACGTTTTGATTATTCAAATAAACATGTCTTTTTTTGATAAAAAACCGATCGTTTAACAAGTTTTTAAACGATTGATCGAAATGCAACTCAAACGTGCATTCGTTGCGCTCAAACTGAACAAAATCAAATCCAGTTGATTTTTCGCCTATGTCGTCAAATCAGAAATCAGCTTGAGACGTGCGGCAACTGCACGTACATACATAGAGAAAGCCAGTGTTCGTTGAATATGCAACTCTTCAATCTCAAATTTGTATTTGATTTGATTCGATTTTAAATTCAATTGACATTCAAATATCGTTTGCGATCGCAAAAATGATGCTTTCGATTTTTTTCAAAATTAAAAATTCTTCTGTGCATGACAGAAGCACGCGAACTCGTACCAGTGTTGTGAAAACAACATTGTCGAATTCCGAAACGTGTTTTTCGCAACGACAATCAAATCGTCAAAAACTGTTCATCAATCAATTTACGACAAATCGCGAGCGATTGCAAAAAATCGACTTCAATGTCGACAAAAATGAGTCATTATTTCTGTCTCAAAATGAAAACGAATTTATGAATATGAACACAAAAACTCATTTTGAGCACGACGACAATTTCGACGATTTCGAATTTGAAAATTTCGAAATCGAACGATTCGATTCTATCGAATCTCAAATCGTTGTTTTCGCATCAATTGAGAAAACAGAAATTTCGAACTTTCGCTTTACAAAACATTTACAATCTGAATTTCAAGATCGCGTCGCTTTCGCGTCGCAAAAAGAATTGTAAATGTGTTTTTAAAAAAATCTGAAAAAAACTCACTTCTTTGATTTATAAGAAAAAATACCAGACGTTTTTGAATGAAAACGGAAAAAAATGCTGAAAACTGTGTTGACCGAAAGAATCAGACAAAAAAATGTATGAAACGTTGACGAAAGCATCGCTTCCGAACATTCAAATGAGAAATGTCGAATCAAACGACGAAAACGAGAAATAATGAAATGAAACTGTAATTTGAAATGAAACTGAACACAACTGAATTTTTGTTTCGAAAATAATCATGTTGTGTGTCGATCTCACTGCATTTTCCGTTATATACGAAATTGCAAAAAGATTTTTGCAATGTTGTTTGATTATGAATTTTTTTGAATTTTTTTGAAACAATCATGCTTTTCTCGCGATTGTAAAACATCGTTTTGTAATTCATATCAAGTCTTTTCAGCAATCAAACGATGAAAATGAAACGCGAAACCTGAAAAAATAAAATCGAAACAATACATTTTCAAATTTTCTTTTCATTTTTATTTTATTTATCGCTCATATGTATGTTTCGATGTTGAAAATTCGTTTCCGTAAATTGTCGTTGTACACGAAATTGTAAACTGCTTGTTCTTGTTTATACGTCAGAAATGCAAAAATCTCGAAAAATACAAAAATATACGAACAAGTCTATTGCTTAAATATTGAAAAACTTAAATTGTACAAAAACAAAAATGCATGCATTAAATCGACGTTTTGTTGATAACGTTAATCATGATACGAAATATGAAATCAAATGATTTTTCTTCGCAAATATACAAAATTCTAAATGTGATAACAAAAACATATTCTTGTTGCTCGATTACTGTTGAAAATAAAATATATAAAACGGCGTCGAATTGATCGACCATTTACGACTCTTAATCGTACACAAATCGAAAATCTTGTTTCAAAGTTTCATCCGATTAATCGTCTAAATGAATGAGTGATTTAGTGATTCATACAACTGTTCTCATTATGCGCAAGAATGTTTCACGATCGTGAAATTGTGATATTGAGATTGAAAATATGACGAAATTGATTTCGTTTCGTCGCTCAACTTCTCGTCTTCTTTTTATTTTTTAATTTTTTTTCATCATTTTCATTTTTCTCTACACGATGTCTTCTTCATCAGCACGACGATGAACTGTAATACGAAATTCTGAGTTTCAGAAACGTGTTTCTGACACGATTCAACGCGTTTCTGAAATTTTCATCACGTCGTAAATTTCACATACGTCGAAAAGTGATCAAGATTTTTCGTCACGATAAAACGAATTCTTTCTTTCAGCACGACGAAATGAGTGATATCAGATTTCAATCATCGAAAAATCGATTAACAATTGTACAAGATTTTTTCTTTTGCGAAATCTATTTTTCTTCTTCAACTTCTTCTTCTTCAACTTTTTTTCTTCAATTTTTCTTTTTCAATTTCTTTTCTTTCAACTTTTTCTTTTTCAGCTTTTTCTTTTTCAAATTCTTCGCTCATACGATCACATCGTTCTTATTTTTTCATGATTTTTCGTCTCGATTCTTCTCATCTTTCATTCAACTCATTTTTATTCTGTCATGATTCTCGATCTCGATCTCGATCTCGAATCATATCAGATTTATTTTATCATTATTTTTTTCTTTCGCTTTCATTCTTTATTTCTTCGCATTCACAGTTATTCAATCAAATATTCCCGAGTATCTTTTCT
Source organism: Physcia stellaris (assembly GCA_018902385.1). Lineage (NCBI taxonomy): Eukaryota > Fungi > Ascomycota > Lecanoromycetes > Caliciales > Physciaceae > Physcia > Physcia stellaris. The sequence goes on along the minus strand of JABSSW010000015.1, from coordinate 113,102 downwards.
TTCGATTCCGAACTCTGCGCGTCGAAACTCTGATTTTCAACATTGTCACAACAATCAAAAATGATGTTTTCTGTGATATTCCACATGTTAATCGGAATTTCAAGTTATCAATTCAATTATTTCGAAATTCTGTCATGTGCTCAGAAATGAATATTGCCTCATTGAATCAGAATTCTCGAAATTATCACAGAAATAAATTCTGAAAATACTCATCATTGCACACGCGACTCGAATTCGCAACTATGAATGAAACGATCATGAATGAAAAATGCTTACTTACAGTTCTAATCGCTAAATCATTCAGTCAGATTCGCTTCATTAAAATACTGATTTCTTATTTGCATATATAAACACGATGCGTCATCCAAAAAGTTCTACGCGTTTCTTTTTTTTCATTTTTTTTTTTTTTTTTTTTTTTTCTCTTTTTCTCTTCAACAAAATTCAAGAAGTTTGTCGATACATCTTTTTCGTCTTTTTATTTTTCTTATTCATCGTTTCTTTCAGCTTATTCTCTTTTTCTTCAATTTTTCCGATCACAACGTTCTTATTTTGTCACGATTCTATTTTTTTTCATTCGTCAATACGAACACGTTGTTCTTATTCATTCTTCATCAAAAATACGAGTCATTGACAAGTCGAACGAGAAAACAAACATTGAAAGCGCTCAAACATCGATCAGACGAGCAGAAATCGATGAATGAAAATTTCAAAAATGATATTGAAATGAAAATTTATGCGCACGCAAAAATACAGTCAGAATTTTATGCAAATCGCTAAACGCTTGCTCGTATAACTTAACATACATGATATAAAAATTTATTGTAAATATGTTTAATACATTGCATTTGTACAATTCTTTCATTAGCATCAAGCAGTTCAAATGACATCGTGAATTTAATAATTAATTTATTCCGATTCACGTTTCGGAAAAGCAACAACATCTTGATTTCAACAATTTTCGTTCTTCGTAAAAATCATACGAGTTTACTCATATCATTTAACATACGTGATATAAAAACTCGCTATAAATATGTCTGATTCATTGCATTTGTACAATTTTTGTCTTAACGTTAAAAAGCGCAAGTGACATCGTGGACTGAACTATTAATTTATTTTGATTCGTGTTTTGGGGACCAGAAAGAGTATTGGATGATGTAGGCTTTGACATGTGCCTATATGAGCATTCTTTCTCTCAAATTAAACAATATCAGATATTTCAAATCGCCACCTTCATACGGAACAACGCCAAGTGGCTTTACTGACAACATAGTCGTCATTGTACAATTAGTCTAGATTAAGGTCAACATCATTAGAGGACTGTCAACCGATCAAATAACAGCTTGTTGTATGCGAACAAGCTCGCGTTCTGGGGATCAGGTTCATGGATTTGGTCTGATATCAGATTTCACGCTAAGACGAAATCGGACTTCCCTCACATCGCAACTTTTCGTCTTGTTTTCATCACGTCTACGACCTCTAAGACATTTCGCTTTCATCATTACAACTCTTTATTGCGCAAGCTCAAGCCTTTAACATGGATTCAAGTATTCAGACACCGATTGACCCTCGAACTCCTTCTCAACCCAAGCGCAAACGTCCCCGAAAGTCGGATCGTAAGCCACCCACTACACAGGAATCCAAGTTGCAGTCCGTCGTGGACATGATGGAGGAGAAAAATCTAGACATGCAACATCTGCTGCGTGCCCTGGCGAAACATCATTCAGAAAAACGATATCGCAGATACTGGTTACAATTTCGAAAATTCGCATATCAAAAATGCTGAACGAAAAAAAAAAAAACAATTCTTTATTTCGACTTGAAATGCAAAATTGAAACAACATGTTAAAAATCGACGAAAAACAAAATATCAACGACAAATCCGAAAAGAATTGACCGAACTGACGAACAGTGAACGTTTTCGTTGAAAATTTTTCGATTTCAATATTCAAATTCTGAACTTCATCGATAGACTGAAATTTCTTGTTGATGTCGTACGCAATACAACATTTTTTTGATGAAATTCTTGAATTCCGTTGCTAAATCATCGAATCATCCGTTCTCACAACTCATACTCATGAAAGCATCAAACAAATCATGTGAATGTCGATGTTGCTGTTCTCTATGCAAAATTCTCGATGTAATGACTTGATCAAAACGCTGACGTTATATTTGATGAATTCAAAAATCAAAAAAAAATAATTGACATATTGTTTATTCTCAACATTTGTGTTTGCTATAATACGACGCAAAATTTGATCAAACATTTGACCGTATTGAAAGAAAATGAAATTTGTCGTAACACCTCTAGTGAAAAACAAGCGAAATCTTATGACAATTTCGACTTTGTAGATCACAAATCCGCCGAAAGATTAGGGAGTCGAAAGACTCAGCGCGGTATCACCACCGTTCTTCAATTTCAAGCCATTATGATTCCAGATGGAGGTTTACGACAAGACATGTGGCGACCGAATCACAAAGTACGAGTGCAGGACATTGTTGTGGTCAATCCAGACACGAAAAAGTTATTTCATCAAGTAAGTTTGTCTCGCAGTATTTGATTTTCGTCATTGTTTACTTATCATTGTTCAGAGTCGTCGGCACTTCGTTCATGAAAGTCTGAAAACAACATTTCCCAAGGGCTTTTCGGAGAAAAGACTCGACGAATGTAAGAAATTGATGAAGATGCCAGAAATCAAACGAATTGCATATAGTAGAACCAAATCGCATCCTTTAGCTCCCGTGCAGCAAGACGAAAGCACGACGGAAGGCAATATATTGATCCACGAAGACATTGAAGAACGGCAGTTGAAGAAGGATCCCAACGATCCAATATGGGACGATATTCTCCTGCCCTATTATGGTGATTTGAAGACCATATTGCGAATATTGGCAGTGCAAAGCTGTCGGCGTGACGCCGAAAGATCATATGATTTTCGAAAATGAATGATTTCGAATTTGAATCTTTGACATTTGCGCTTGAATTTTCTGAAATTGATTCATAAAAATCATTGAAATGATTTTAAATCGACAAATGAATTCACATTGCAATTTGTTGCTGATGCTTGAAAACGCAGTAACGTAAACACCGGTCAGGACTTTACTAAACTGGAAGCGCTCTTGGTTCATTCCTATCAAGAGAGAGTTTCCGCTGTAACGATGCATTTGTGCAACAATCGACGAGAGAAACTTGCCCCCATACGGTCTGCTTCCAATCGACAATGGAAATTCGCCCCCATACTGTCTGCTTCCAAGTTCGAGGAATGGCTCAAGCGGCTAAAACTTTCGAACTATAAAAGTCTCGTGGATGAATTGATTGCCACTGTTCATTCCTTCAATTCCCAAGCTCAGTCTGTTCCCGTGGTCGAAAACGAAGTGTTCGAAAATCATCTTCGTTTTATTAGACATATGGAATCATATTTTCAGCTGCGACACTCCATTAGATACGGTGATATTGGATTGCTAAAACATGTTTTACGAAATACTTGCGTTTTCTTTCAAGTTTCGAAAAAAAATACTTTCAATTACGCGACGAAACTAATTCGATTTATACATTTGTATTGTTCAAAGACATCGAACGTGATATTACAAAAAACAATGTTGATCAACAATTTTGTCAATCTGCAAAATTCAAATGACAAATGCTTTGAAACGAATCGACTACTGAAATATCTCAATGAAATTCTCAAAAAAACCTGACAACTCGACGAAATTTCATCAAAAATTTCGACGATTTGCTTAAAAATCTTGCGTTAATCATATCATATAATTTGCAATTTCGCCTGAAAATTCATGATTTTCTGCATCGTCATTATCGAAACAATCATTCAGTCAAGCCGATAATCGAAAATCTGCAAACAATGATTGCAAATCTGTTAAAACGCGACATGCGTTATATGAAAAAACGTGAATTTTCGACTTACGTCGCCGCAAATCTGCTCAAAAACGACGTTGCGAATTTTGATGTCAACGTGAACAAATACAATGAAAAAATTCAAATGAAAAACTTTTGAAATCTGAGTCACAAAACTTCTCGTCAATGTCAACGTCAACAAAAAAAAATCGAATTTTCCGAACGCACAGTTGATGATCGATATAAACATAAACATGAAAAATGTACATACATGAAATTATGATCATCTTTGTGAAATTGATTATCAAAATTTCAATTGTATGTCATGTTTTCATTATTTTATCAGCATCTAAATCGATGTCGTTTTTCTCTTCGTTTTGAAATTCAATAAAATAAATTGTACAATTGAATAGAAACATTTTCAATAATAGCAATTAATTGAACTTTATATTGAAAGAGGTAGTAGTAGTATGATAGTGTTTAATACACGAGATGAAATAACAATTTGTTTACACTACTTCGTCAACGCTTAAGTCAATGATATTTCTTCGCTTTCTTCTGGGATTCAATGCGATGAACTGTACAATTGATTAAAAGAATGTCCGAAAACAGCAGTCGATTGAACCCTATATTGAAAGAGATGGAAATAGTATGATATTGTCGAATACCTGGGACGAAGTTATTACCCAGACTGTTTTTGTCATATCGGGATAGTCATAAAACTTGGTCATTAAGCGTGTGAAAATCAACAACATCATGGTATAATCTTTTCATAACTTCGCACATAAATTGTACAAAAGTAACAATGCATACATCAAAAGTTTGAGTTGTTAGAGTACGTTTTGACGATGGATCTGAAAGCACGATATTGCTTATCCCATGTCAAAAGATCGGATGACTTCATTTCAAAAATTGTGCGATGTTAACCCTATTTGCCAAAATCGATATTGCGTTATTTCAAAATTTCGTCCAATCTTTCAAAAAATACACGAAATTTTGACTAGTTGAATTCTTTTTTGAATAATATTGCAGTCGAGAAAATTCAAAACAAAATTTACCCGTTATTTGGCTCAGACCCTCTGGCGGAAAATGAAGGCTTGGCCGAACTAGCCAGGGGTCTGAATAGCTGAGACAACGGGAAGCAGTGATGGGAAGCAGGTTGAAGTTTGCATGTTGGTTCGGGGTACATAAGTTAACAGTGGTTCAAACACGTGAAAATCCATGTGAATGGTTGTAATGCTTTTCGAATGAGTCAGGAAAAGTAGATGTGAAGAGAGGGTGATTCGACATCATCTTCCCATCAACCCTGGCTCGCTTGTTTCATCGAGGATCGGCCAATTCCTTGTTCTGGACGGTCTTGATCTCACTTGCTGAATCTTTTACATTAATGATTTCCACCACCAACATGAGCAATACCTCCCACTACTTGTAGATTCTCATAGATCCTCAATCTGTGGAGGCTTCACAGATTCCTTTTCAACCTGCACCAATTCCAATACTTCAGCCGCTCTAGGGCAAGCTTGCTCTCCTGCATCAAATTTCGTCTTGCTGCTGGAGTGGAACAGTCTGCCATGGCAAAGCATGCGAACGGAAGACCGAAAGAGGCCCCGGAGCACAATGGTCGGCCAAACGGAGTGATTGCAAAGCCTCAAGCAATAAAGTCCTCATCGAGGGGGCTGGTAGCCCGAAGCTTCAGCATCGTCGCGAGGTACATATGATTCATCCTCTCGCGTCAAAGACAAGCAACGATTCGCTAACACTTCCACTCGCCTAGGCTGCTAGTTTGGTATACGGTGTTCATAGCACTATTCCGCTGCCCTACGTCCCCTACCGAGCTCGGTCCAACATCTTCGCAGATCTGCAAGCCCTATCTGACAGTCAGGAGCTATGTCAGTCCGTATGTGGAACCTTACTATAAAATTTACGCCGCCCCATATGTCGCCACAGCGCGTCCGTACGTGGACAAACTGAATGAGCAGGTGTACAGTCCGTCCGTCGAGTATGGCACAAAGCAGTACAGGCAGTACGGCGCTCCAGGTGTTGAACAGGTAGAAAAGTACGGACAAGACCAATGGGAAAAGACGCTCAGACCACAGCTTGAAGCAGTCCAGTTACGGATTAGAAGGCAGTATGATTCGTCACTAGCACCACAAATTAGCAAGGTCTCGGGTGCAATTGGACCATACTACCTCAGAAGCCGCGATCAGATACTAGATGTCTATCATCAGCACATTGTGCCTGCTTATACCGCCTCACTTCCCTACGCCCAAAAGGCATACACTGTCGGACATGGGATCGCTTTGGATGTTGGTCTTCCCTATGCCCAATCTGCTTGGAACTCGGGCAATACGTTTTTAAATCGGACGCTATGGCCACAGATGCGCATACTATATGGTAAGAATGTGGAGCCACAATTGGCGAGGATCCGCGAGCGTCTGGGGAGATATAGAGACGGGAGAAGGATGCAGTCTGTCATGGAAGAAGCAACTAGGTAAGCGCCATGAGCGAGTAGTCCGCGTCGCGAAACTTCACTCCAGCTAATTTCATTACTTTTACAGCTCTTCTCAGTCAGCAGTCTCCTCGTCCAGCGTTGCGTCAGTATCGTCAGTAGCTGCCACCCCAACAGCGGCCTCCTTGAGCCCTACTTCCTCCACTAGCACAGAAGCATCATCAGGCAAGGCTTCGCTCACGCCGGAGCAGACAAGGGAGAAAATTGCTAGCGATCTGAAAAACTGGCAAGAGAAGTTTGCAAAGGCGGCAGACAAAGGAACTGAAGATCTAGAAGAACGGGTTAAGAAAATAACAGACCGTCAAATCGAGAAGCAAGCACAGGCGGTTGGCGAAGCACTGATTATACAACTCGAGGAAGCTTCGACTTCCGAGTTAGCCAAATTCCAATCGACCATAAGAAAACTCGTCAAGGCCCTGCCGGAGAATCCTCAAGAAAAGCACTTGGCAGGAGCGGAAGAAAAACTATCGCAGGCTACAAGAGAAGCTGGTTTAGTCATACGTGAAAAAGCTCAAGCTTTGCGAATATGGAAGGAGAAGTACGACGAGAAAACAGATTCCTTAGTCTCCGCAGCTTCAACCTCAACACTCGACGTCCTTGATAACATTCGTGACCTTGGCCTCCAAGAGATTGGTATGAGATGGGCTTGGATGGACGGTGTAACATACAAGGACTGGTCAAAGTATCACGAGGTCAAAAAGACATTTGATGAGTGGACGAAAGAAGTTGAAGCAGTCGCAAAGACAAATCCTGGGATAATCAAAGCTAAGGAGGCTGGTAACGACGTTGAGGCGAGAGGAATGGCTGTTGCTGAAGCGACTGCGAAAGAACTCACTCGCTTGAAAGAGGTTGGCAAGTGGAAGATTCAAGCGCTGGATTCTTCAGACGATTTCAGCACCAGATACGTCCCACCCCAAGCTGCGAATGCAGGCCAAAAAATAATGGACAAAGTCAGCTCAGCCAGCGAGCAGGTAGTCGGTACATCCCAGGGCAGCGTCGAATCAGCGACCTCATTGGCAAAAGAATCAGCCTCCAATGCTGCTTCGAGCCTCTCATCTCATGTCGCTGGTACCGAACCTGGTGTGGCTGATAAGATGAGCTCTAAGTTTTCGGATGCCAGCAGCTCTGCCAGCGATTCTATCGCAGGTAATTCAGCTCCAGGTGCTGACTATCTCTCCTCGGCAAAAGATGTGGTAGCTGAGAAAGCCAAAGATGCAAGCCAAGCTGTTGTAGGTCGATCAACACCGGTCTACGAGTCCGCAGCTTCGCAGGTTTCCCAAAGTGCATCCTCAGCTGCTTCGGTGGTTTCTGACGGTGTTGTTGGATCATCTACTCACCTCACAGATAGTGTCTCTAGTGCTGCAAATTCAGCAAGCTCAAGCGCGACTTCTGTCGCCAGCAAAGCTTCATCAAAAATCTTCGCTGGGGCTATGGCTCAAAAAGTGGGAGAACGGAAGCCCATTCTTGATGATGTGGTTGATGAGGACGCTACATACTCGGAGAAGATCCAGAGCATGGTCGATCAGGCAGGTGATAAATATGCCGACATTACGAGAGCCGTCAGCGAAGCCTTGTTGAAGCCATCGAGCACACAGGGTTCGGTTGAAAGCATGTCATCTGTTGCGAACGAACAATATTCTAGTGCTTTCGCCGCAGCTTCTAGTGTTCTATACGGCACACAGCAAGGTACTGCTGAAAGTGTCACTAGCGTGGCCGCAGGCAAGTATGCTGAAGCTGTCGCAGCGTGAGTTTGTCCACACACACCATTACTCATCATCCATGCTAATTCATCGTCTGTAGTGCGTCGTCCATCATCTACGGGACACCAACACCGGTTGCTCAATCTGCATCCTCTGCTTATATGGAAGCTTCGAGCAGAGCCAAAGATCATTACGAGCACGCCAAGTCAATTGCATCCAAGCAAATCTCCGGTACGCCGAAGGCAATCCACGAGCAAATGCTCTCTTCAATAGAGAACGTGTACTCGGATTCCCTAGGAGCTGCTAGCAAGCGGATGCAGGCTGCACTGGCAACAGCTTCGACTGCTGCTTACGGAACCTCATTAAGCCCCCAGCAATCAGCAGTGTCTATTGCTAATCAAAAGTATTCAGATGCTCTAGCAGTTGCCTCATCTCAGTTGGAAGCTGCAAAAACAGCCGCTGGTGGTACTTCGGCGTCTGGCTACCAGGCCTACTTCGCCAAGGCGAGTCAGAGATACGCAGAAGTTTTAAGCCAGGCCAGCGAGAAGCATGCTTCCGCCACCAAAGCCGCTAGCCAAGCTGTGTACGGGCCAAGCCAGGGGGTGATGGAGTCTATTTCTTCCATGGCATCTTCGCGTCTAGCGGACAGTCTCAATTCTGCTTCGGCTCAGTATTCCAGCATCAAAACGGCTGTTGGCGCAACACCCACCCCTGTCCATCAACAGTATTTTATGGACGGCCAGCGCAGATATTATGAAGCGATTGGTCTGGCCCACGAACGTTATTCGGAATTTCTAAACGCTGCTTCTGGCGCTGTTTATGGAACACCAACGCCCGTTTATGAAAGTCTTGCTAGCGCAGCCTCCGAATCTCTGTACGGTACACCAACTCCAGCGTATCAAAGCCTTCTGAATGCAGCTCAAGACTCGTACAGTAGCATCATGGCTCAAGCATCTGAAAACCTTCAAGCTGTCCTCGGCTCTGCGAGCTCTGCGGCGGGAGTTACAAGCAAATCACCGGCCCAATCTGTGTTAGATTCTGCATCATCACACTACAGCTCAATTGTATCTGCCGCATCATTACACCTCTCTTCGGCATCGGCCGCGGCTAGTACGGGTATATACGGTTCTCCCATGGGCAAAGCCGAGTCTATCGCCTCGGTGGCGTCTGACAGGGTAGGTTCTGTAACAAGAGCAGCTAGTACCGCTGTTGTAGGGTCTGAGACGCCTTGGAGTGAATCCGTGGCCAGTCAAGCTTCTGAGAACTGGGAAGCTCTTGTCTCCAAAGCCAGTGAGCAGGTGTACGGCGCCCCGACTCCGTTCTCTCAATCCGTCATTTCCCAAGCGGGAGAATATGCTTCTCAAGCCACCGACTCTGCGGCGGAACAATTTGCTGCTGTACAAGCTCTGTTCTCCGAATTGGTTAAAGGCAAAGAGCCTGACTTCACAGAGAGCGTCATGGACCGCCTCAGCTCGGCCTACCATACTGGTTACCACCAAAGCGCTGCATCCTCTGCCTCTAGCTACGCTAGCGAAGCCTACGCCTCAGCGTCCTCTGTCGTCTCAACATACTTCACACCCCCTGCAACCCTCGAAGCCATCCTGAATGATGCCAGTAACAACGTCAACGCTGCCATTGAAGCCGCTAGCATCCAATACTACGGCACAAGCAAAGGAACCTACGAAAAAGCCACTTCCGCAGCAGCAAGCTCTTACTCTTCCATTCAATCCAAAGCTAGCGAAGCAATCTATGGCAATGAAGAAGGCTACTTCGACTCAATAGGCAACGCTCTCGACGCCATGGCCTCATCAGCTGATGCAGCCATCTCAGCCGCTGTCTACGGTACTTCTGTCAAAGCCACCGATTCGGTAACCAGCGCGGCCGCCAACGCCTACGCTTCCGTTACGTCTGTCATGTCTGAGAATATGGCTGCTGCCAGCTCCGTGATGGCGGAGAACCTGGCGGCGGCGAGTTCGGCAATGGAAGCTTCGCAGGCTAAGATCAGCGAGGCTGTCTATGGGCCTCAGCAAGGTGCTGTAGAGAGTGCATCGTCGAGAATGGCGGCTGTTGTGGCGAGCGCGAAGGCCAGGTTGGCGGAAATGCCGGCCGGTGCGACTCAAGCTGCGCAGAAAGTTATGGAGGGAGTTGAGGGCATGGCGAGTAGCGTTAGTAGCGCAGCGGCAGCTGCGACCGGAAGAGTCAAAGATGAGCTGTAAAGATTCGAACGTCAAGGGGAAAGCAGAATGTTGATAATAGTATTAATAAACGGGGGAGGTAGGAATGGAAGAAGAAGAGACGACAAGTGGTGGAATAGCGCATGACGATATGGCTCTTACTTCATCTCTCGACTTTCCGGGCGTGGTGGGAGATATCTTCGGTAATCGTACGTCCATGGGGGTTTTATCTTCGGGCTGCTTCGTACCCCTGGCAGCTTCTGAGCGTTTCTTAGCGACGGGAGCTCTGTTCTTGTATCTTCTCCACCTCACTTTACGTACATGCGGGATTCACATTCGCTTTTTTCTAGTGTTTTTCGTTTTTGGCGAGATATCCCCCATCGATCGGTATTCTAGTTACTTTAGCCAGGCTCAGAATGATACGGATTTAATTATCGTCTTCAAGCATCATCTACCAGTCTCGTGACATCATAACAGGAGGCTATGGAGATGGCGGTCTTGAGCAGGAGATAGAAAGTAATACGCTGATATTCTTAACCCATACAACGCCACCCAATGCTTGCTCTACATGAGTACCCTTGAGCTTTCCCCGAATGCTTCTAATATACAGCATTTTTCTTCTTCCCGAATCTCATTCTCTCTCACTAGAAACCGGGCGGATTGATCCTCTGACTAACCCGTGTCCACTTCGGTACCTCTGCTCACATAAAGAAGTCAGCCTACTTATCTCACTGAAGCGCCCCTCCTCACATCCCCCAAAACACACGCTCTCCATACTTGCAGCACTTGTATCGGCTCGTCCCGTCTCCTTTGCGTTCACTTCATGTGCATAGTCGTCTGACAGCCCCCAAGCGCCTCTCTTTCTTCTCTCCCCTCCACCATACCTCCGTCTCCAAGGATCATCAAATAGGAATACACATACTGCGAATAGACTTCCGATACTTCTTCTCCTTGCGATCAAACACCGTATACTTATCCTTCGGCACCATCTCCGCCTCCGTCGGCATTTCTTCCCGCCACCGCACGATGGGCTTGGACGTGTAGCCTGCTTTGGCGAGCGAGGATTCGACTGTGCTGATTGTTGTGTCGATTATCCGTAACCCTGATATATGAGATGGAGATATTAGAATGTTGTAGAGGTGGAAGGAGAAGTAGGAAGAGGAGAGGGCGAGGAGCTGAGACATACGTTTCCGCTGTCTTCGTTTCTGGGGGGTCGAGAGGCGCCATGGAATTTTCCTGCGGTTGTTAGCTGGTGCAGCTGGAGGAGAGGGTGGGAGGGGGTTACCAGAGTTTTCCACCTAATAGCGGAGAGGAGGCGCGGAAGGGGCCGAACATGGTAGAATTGAGGGTGAGAGAAGGTAAATGGATGAGCTCGAAATTCCTGGTACTATTATCTGGTGGTGGTGAAGATGGGAGGACGAAGAGAGCTTTGCGACAGCCAATCAGAGCTGTGCTGTGAGCCGAGAGGGAACCCTGAATTTGCAGCATCAATTCTACCTTCGCGTTACGCATTGGACGCTCACCATGGAACTGAGATACTGCTTTATAGCTACATGAAGACCTGATCTTGACCACCAACTCCCCAAAGGTCGAACTCATGTCTTACTACTTCTCCATCATCAACACCCGCGACGCGCCTCTCTTCGAGCTCGAATTCGGCACCTCCAAAGCCGGCGGCGATGGCGTCGCTCGCTTCAGCTCTGAGGCTCGAGCCATGAATCCGTTTATCGTACATAGTAGCCTCGACATCGTGGACGAGGCGCGGTGGAGTAACAACGCTATGTATGGCGCTCCCTAATCTATCCCACACCGACAGTAGACAGCTGCTATGATGAACGCCGCCACGCACATATCTACATTTGTGGACTGTCCAATGGCTGACCTGTCTCGTATGACCAGGTATCTCAAACGCACCGACCAATTCTCCACCTCCCACATCTCCACCTTCCTCACCCCAACCTCCATCCGCTTCATGCTGCTCCACCTCCCCCATCCCCCCAACGTCGCCCCCGCCTTCTCCCCCTCTCCGGGCTCCTACCCGCCCTTCACGCCCTACACTTCCAATCCGCTCAACTCCCTGTCTTCTTCCTCCACTTACTCTTCCTCATCCACCGTCAAAGGGAGCACCTCCGGAGCCGGGTCGATCGCGAATAATCCCACGAGCCCACAGACGGAGGAGGCGATCAGGTTGTTCTTTTGGGAAGTCTTTGAGGGGTGGATTAAGGCGACTATGAATCCGTTCCAAGGTATGGAGGCTGCGCTGGGGAGTCCGGTGTTTAGGGCCAGGGTGCAGGCGGCGGGGAGAAAGTATTTGTGAGGATGCTATCAATGAAAGGATGGCGAAGCAAGAACAACGAACAAAGTACAACGCTATATCGCTTGCAAGTGGTCAACACCACCGACCAATGTCGTTTGGAGAGAACCGAGAGGCGGAAGAAAGGGATTGAGGCACAATGGAAGGGCTGAATAGTATTGAACTATAAAAGCAGCAAAGAGCGACTGACTAGCTACGGCAGAGATACTAAATCTGGTAGCAAACCATGGAAGGAAACAGCAAGAGAAACGAGTGACGGATAGTCTAGCCCATCCTCCCTCCACCTGACGTACGCACCCCTTCAGACTCCCACGACCAACGAGCTCATCCCACGGTCCAAACTCGATACTGATCCCATGGTCGAGCTCCTTAACATTACCAGATCGGTTGATATCTGCAAATTATCTCCACACTCAGCCAAGCCAACGCCAAGATGACCAAAACGGACTTCATTCTAGTTGGTAGGCTGAAGCAAGGAATTCAAGTGTGGACTACAGCTGCTGAAGCTAGGCGTATGTCTCGGAAGTGGTGAAGAGATCCTACAAGCCTTACACCACTTTCATCCTCTGCGGGAAGAGGGATCCGGTCCTCCGCCCAAGGTGGTAAACTTATTGCCAAGAGTCGTGAAGCAGGCTTTGGGCTAACAGCACAGGACTCCCCATGGGACCCTTGCTTGGGTTCCGCATCTGCCCTCAACTTCTCGATTGCTGACGATCCGACCTCGGACTTCGTGACACCGTGATCCCTAGGCCAAAGCTTATGTCCTCGTCCTCCTCGGGCACTGACCATATCTCAGCGCTTGGCTCCCTCCACACCCGTGGTCGGCGTGGAGGCGTTCGGCCATTGTTCGGGGTGCGCCGCTGTCCGGAGCCTGTTCTTGCATCTCTCCTCCCTCTTACTGGCGGAGATATGGGGATAATCACGGGCTCCGTTCTTGGGACTGGGGGTTGTGGCTTTGGCTTGACGATTTTTATTATCGGATCCGGCACGTCTGTGTCCTTGTGGCTAAGGTGAAAGTATTGTTGTTCCATCCTCTCGATCCATCGCTTGAGCCTTGCAGTGGGAGATCTGGTCGTGGTGGAGATGGAGAGATGGAGTCGCGGCCCTCTTGACTGGAAAGGTGGCAATGACCGCGATCGGGATTTGCTCTTGATACCAGCCGTGAGGTTCCCTTCGATGTAGACAACACGATCTTCATCTGGCGACACGAAGTACGCAAAGGGGTCAGAATCGATGGCTTTGTCCACATAGCTATGATGAGATCTCCGTAGCTGGGGCCATGAATGGCGGCTTCTCAAGGAGGGCATTGTGCGGAAGAGGTTCGAAGAACAAGGAGATAATGGGAAACGAATGAGATGATGATTAGTAGATACCTTGGGAAGACTGCTGCATTATTGCAGGAGAGAGAATGAAGTCAAGGTAGCTGGATCCAAGCCCCAGCAGGTGCCAACAATAGGAGCAGGTTGTTCTTATACCTTCGGGGCGTGTATCGTGATTTGGGGCTCGTGGCTACCAAATCATAAGCCACATGGGACAGATGGGCATTATGACTCGATCTGAGACATTGAGGAGAGGCTCTACCTCGCACAGCTTTTAGACATTGTCAAGGCAGAATCGAAACTTCTGATCTCTCAGGACCATGGTGGAGATATGAAGGCAATTTGCGAAGACACACGATATTGGTGGGTATTGCGTAGCCTTGCCCTTTGTACCAAGGACCCGTGTTGGCTATTTATCATTCGCCACTGCAAGGCAGCTCCATGTTCCTCGGGTACCTGGTAAAAGCATCGGTTGACGTTGAGAAGGTCACAATACCATATCACGTGGATGCCCAGACGGCCTAACTTCTCATGTGCTAGTTAGCTGCTGTACCACTTTATATCCTTGGCATCCCAATTCAACGGCCTGATACCTTTCCTTACGAAAATGATGAGATGCTTGCTTTCCCTGTGAACGGAGGTACTTTACAGAATCGTAATGGACCGTGCAACACCCTCGGACTTATGTATGTAATCCTATGTCATGTATGTCAAGCTCCTTAAAGAGCCAGACCATCTGAAGGCAGAAGTATTCTTACAATTTCCAGTCTTTCGTCGGAGTTCTTCTTCAATCATCAAAACGCCAACCCATGAACGAGCAAAAAACTCCTGTCTCTCGCACATGACGTCATTGTGCTTCCCCGTTCGCGGCGCTTGGCCCACTCATCTGACGTCTGATGGCCGAAGGATACCCATGTCAACAAGCCTTCCCAGCCGCTCATGAGTTTGAGGTGCTTACAGACGTCAGCATGCAACACGTCACGTTTAGCATGAGTCGAGATTCAAGAAAATGAATCACTCACGGACGGGTCTTTCAGGTGTCGACCTTGTCACCAAAATCTCTCTTGTCACCACACTTTGTATGTGGCGAGCCGATCCAAGTGAACCAGGTGAATCGGTAGGTGCCATCCGAAAAAGACATATCTTCAGCCTGTACGTCCCAGGATCATTTATTGCAAGATTGCGGAAGACAAAGAACCTGCTGCCTGGGTTCTGTGAATTCTCAGCAGAAGGTGAGTGGGGTGTATCTGACAATGATCCAGTCAATGGCGTATTGCAACCTGCCATTGGGGGTCCGTCCATGTTGGTTGCGGCGGCGGCCCCATTTGCAACCAGGTAGGCGGCTGCCCACGACGTGCTGTCTTCCAACGTTTCGACATGCACATTCCCTGCCAAGATAGGATGAGCGAGCTCTTATAATCGTTCCAGGGCTAACCGAAGACTCACGATTGTGATGCGGTTGTAAAGTCACTACGACAGGGCATGGAAATGCACCTCCGGGACGTACAACTGCAGGAGGCTCGACAGTCACTACGAGACTGTACGGTCCCCTGGAGTTTGGCGAAGAAAGAACCGCAGAAGCCTGAGAGGGAGCCATATGGCGAAGTTCTCTGTATGGATTGTTGATCAGAGGAATCTGGAAATATCACAAGATACGATTCTTCCAAAGTGGAGGCTCAATACAATTACTAATCTAACAGTGCATGTTTCGTCCCTCAAAGTACACAGAAGAGGAGCTCTCTTTTATAGAATCCGACTATTCCTCTTCTACTATGGAAGCAACGGCTCTCAGATCACAGTCATCTGCCTTCCGACAACAATTGCCAGGTGCGACCCATCATCATGATCCTTCTACAATAATTGTCACCGTTACTGCTCCACGGAGAAGACATGATTGCCTCGATCCTGACAACGATTTCTACTACATACCGAGACCTTGTACCATCTTGAAATGCTCCACCGCGATTGTTATTGATCGTCGGTGTTTCTCCCTGAGGATTTCTTGAGAAGTCTTCAAATAGCACACGCCTTGTATTATACCCTGGCGCCTCGTTGGTGCACCTGCATGTCCGTCGAGGTTGTATGAATACGTTCTGGCCAATCCACCCACGTCAAACCCAGTCTCGCATGAGGCTCCGGAAATTTTTCGTCCAATAGCAAGGAGACGATGCTAGGCCGGCGCCACAATTCTCGCTTATCGCACCAGCATAGGCTTGCATTGGCCTGCAGATGGTGTGCAGTGCGGCAGTGCGGCAGTGCTCTAGTACTCCGGAGGTAATCCAAACCAGACTCTCTCCTTTATGTCCAACTCGGGGCTGAATCATTCGGGTTGGAGGCTTTTCCTGCATGAAACACGTTACTCAATTGCCTATTCCAGTCAATTGGACCTGTCTCCCCAGTCTCCTGTCAGCTTTGTCTGCTTCCCCGGCTTTCTTTCTCCGAGCCGTCAATCTACCGACATAGTCCGCTGAGAGAATGCCAGGGACTCTCCAAAACCTGGTCGCACAAGATTCACATTAAAGCATGTTTATCACTTACGGCACCAGGTTTTTCCTGCAGGAAGCATCGGTTGTGGCGCACAAGTATGCAACCCACGCAGCGAGCTCCATGTGGGGCCTTGAAAAAAACGGTAAATGCATCCTGGTACTCGGTAGCGCTGCCGTTTCCTCAACCATGGTTCACTCTTTGATGAAGTCATGGATCCCACGTGCGAGTCACTCCATGATACAACTTTAGACATACCCTCAAATTCCTTATGTACGTATCGCTCCGCAATCGGAGCCATCGGCGCATCGTCCCAGCTATAGTTATGCTTAAAGCATGATCTTTGCCGGCAAATACTGCTAATTCAAATCTGGATGGATATTAGGGGTGGTCATAGGTCGCAAGGGCGGCAGAGAGTAACAAGACTCCCTCTCTGTCGATTAACATCAAATGGACCCCATTCATCATTTCAATAATAGTCCTCAGAGGATTCGTAGATGGCGTTTTGAGCAGTCCACTTGCTGGCTTCTTGTGTCAGCTCCCACGTAAGAGCCCATGACACTGAGGTGACTTTCCCGAGTAGTAGATCTTCGTGTAGCTGTAATAATGAGTTCCATCCTACCGTACCTATCCAGAGCATTTTCAGCCCTGCGCCCAACTACAAAGAGTAAGATAGCTTTCCCTTGGAAGGTACATTGCTCTTTCCGATTTTATCTGGCAGCACTTACACGTCCCTACCTCTGCTTTAGCACAAGGGTGCCCTTTGCCATTTCGTTCTATTACATTCCTAAGACCTCCTCACTGTCATTCATGAACTTGAGAGCATCATTATTCGCTTAGACGTAGAGTATCCAAATACGTGCTTGAGCCGCCGCATGCACCATCACTTCTCAACATCAGATTGCCGAACGAGCTGGATAAGTGTTCTCTTTAACTCTCAAAGTACCGGGCTCTATTTCTCACACTCTCCAATCGTCCGACAAAACACAAGGGCTTCCGCTGACGATACGCCAACTCATCATGTACATACCGAAGAAGCTTCACCCTCGATCCGATGATGCTATTGCCTGGAACAAAAAAGTCCTGTCATCATCTGGCATTGCAATCGTATCCTCGCTGGTCACTGTCAGTGTTCTTGCACTTATTGCAGTTTTAGGTCACAATTGGGGGTGGTGGCATCTGAAGGGCAACGGGAGCAGGTGGAAATTCATCAAGGACTATATCAAGACAGTTTTCGGAAGAAAGCGCGATGAGAAGCCGCGCGGCCGTCATGGGAGGAGGTTCAAGAAGACGTTCCAACAACGGGAAACCAGGAAAGTAGACGTGCGTCGGACGTTCCGGAATGATGGCAGCACGCGAGATGAACACATGAGATTACGCCAAAACCGAATACAGAGTCTACCGCTCTGGAAAAGGAGTAGGCTCAACACAGCGTCCACCCGAGGCAGGAATGGCAGAACATCAAGTTCTCATTCTGAGGCTCTCGAACTCGAACAAGTCAATACAGCGTCCACCCGAGGCAGGAATGGCAGAACATCAAGTTCTCATTCTGAGGCTCTCGAACTCGAACAATTCGACGGAGCCCACGCTGACGGCCACACCGTAGGACCCGTGAAGTATATGAGTGGGGCTGTGCCTAGGGATGCCGATGATCATACCTCGGAAAACGATACTGTGCGCAGAAGGAGGGGTGAATCCATGGACTCATCAGCTTGGCATGCAAACAGCTCCGAGACCAGCAGGGTAAGCCGAGCAAGCCTTTTTCTCTATTCGAATCCGTGGTGTATCTGGCGAGCGGTAGACGAGTGTCTTTTACTTCAACCGAACGCACTTTTTAGGTGTCGTGTTTCCTAGACTACTGTGGAATAGCTGACACCAAGATCCATAGGCTACTGTCACCCAGTTCTTTATGCCTACTCATTCGTTCCGCACTCCCATCTGGGTTGAGGACCTTTTTGGACAACCGCAGCCCGGCGATCCTAGGCTTACGTCCTCGAATCGTCAGACTTCAGCAACTGTAACCATTATAGCATCTGGCCAAGATCATAGTCACTTTCCTGGAGCGGAGACTCTACGCCAAGGGCAGCGCGCCGCAAGGCGCGCCATCCAGTCCAGTCCAATTCCTATGCAATCACTCGAAGTTTCGTCGTTGGGGGATCTTCGGTCCTCGACTGCTCTGAGCGGCTCCGTCGAGTTTGACAGTCTCTTTGGCTTTATCAGTAGGCGAGATTCACGTTACGGCCTTTTTGGGGCTCCTAATCCACCTAGACGCCTTGTCGACCTGAAACAGGCTGGATATGTACCTCCAAAGAAGCAATCGCAGAGTCTCACACAGAAGAGGAAGAAGTTTACAAGACCTTCTATCAACAACATCTTTCCAAGCCTTCGACGTCGTCTAAGCAGGACCCGCAATATCGATGTTGCTGATCCTGTCCGAAGCGTTGGGGCAGGCCTATCGGTACGCTCAACAAATTCGTTGCAAGAGTATGAAAATGGAGGATCCATTGACGGTGCTATCTCCCAGGCCTTGAGCATGCAGAGTTCTATAGCTTCTCGTTCATCCGCTGGGCGCGCTGGTATCGACATGCATGACGCTGAGCGCGTGAGCGCTGTGCCACCCAAGGTACTCAACTCATTATACTCATCAAAGGAAAGGTTTTCCGCAGACAGGTTGTCCGAAGACTGTTTCCCTCCAACGCTTGGTCTCCATCCTGTCTCTGGCAACACCTCTCAAATACCGTCACTGTCTCTTCCAGCTTCCAGTACTGCTTTACCTATCGCGTCACCGCATGTCAGCACATCGTCGATCTCATTGGGTTCTCGTGGAGATCTAGATTCGCATCTCGAACGCCTTGACGTTAGCGCCAGGTATCTGAGCCCCCCAAGTCACAAACCGAGCATCATCCGTCCGCATCGGTCTTTAGATGAGACTGCACTTAGACGCAGCGACATGCCGGAGCCTCTGAGGGTGATACGGAGAGTTGGCAATCTGCAAACCATGTCTCTCGGTCGAAGTACTTCCATCTCTGCAGTCAGACTCCCTCGTATTCTTCCAGAAGGAAGCAGTGCCGAAGGGGGCGAAGGAAAGGAAAAGGACAAGGTACGTAAATGCAAGTGGGAGGTCAAGGGTTTGGATCATGTGCTGATGAAACCAGTTTGCGGTGGAGGCAGACAGTCTGTGTGCTTAGAGGCTTTGGGAAATGGAGGGAGCAGGGTAAGGAGGCGAAGAGTGTGTTGAAAAGACTGGCGTGATGCAAAGCATTGGGGTTCGGGCAAGAATTGGCAATGCGAGTCTGCATGGCGAAGGCGCACATATTATTCTTTTGGTCTATTGGGATAGACATAGAAATGCGCAGTAAACTTTACGATGAATCAAAGAGATGAAGCACTCAAGGTGATCCTCTATCCAATCCGCAGTCGTGCATACGTGGGGTGGCCTGACTCACCTTCGCCACCAACGCTTGCCAAGCCCCGCACTTCCTTCTCTCAGCTATGAATCACTCAAGAACCGACCCTCGCGACCTTAACGCTACAAGAGGCCGGCTGAGACTCTCAACAGCTGTCGACTGAGACTTCTGCCAGGAAGCTGTTCTGCTCGCCTATGCCAAAGAAGAGAATTATTCAGTACGCCAAACCCGCCAGTGTCCCTCATCCCTCTCTCGCATCCTCCAGCAAGCAGGATGCCTCGAGGCTGTCAAATAGCGGCTCAATAGCCACGACATACTCTGTCAATGAGCTAATACGACATCTTCGTCAGACCCAAATTACTCCTGAAGCTTCCGAACGTCACCGTGAGACTCCCAGTACTCATACCGTTCATCCGTCGTTGAAGGACATTCTCGATATCCCAGATACACCGGCTCCACGCCCAAGACCAGGTATGCACGTTTCTGGTGGAAGGCGGACTCGAGGTCCCGCAGGGCCGCCGCCGCCGAAGAGCTGGTTGGACAGACGAGGCGGAGTGACGTCGAGCTCGTCGAGGACGTCCGGCCCCGACCAAAGGCTGACCAAGCACGTAGGGAGTCTACCTGGCATTTACTTACCTTATGAGCGTTCACTTGAACACCTTACTTTAAAGTCGCTCGCGAAAACTGGCTTTGGCACGGTCATTACGATCAATATTACCTAGCTACACTACCTACACGGTACAAAGAAACCCTTCTCACATACATCTCTACATACAACAATAGAGGTATAGACTGCGGGGGTCTCCATGTCTTATTTCTAGATGCATCAGAGCTCGAGGGTGCCACGGGAAGTGAGCATGTAACACACCTCGATTTAGGTACCTCTGTTGGTCGTGCCATAAAGCTAAGGGAATTGAAAGATGTGTTGGCGAAGCGGATAGGCGACACTGAGATTATAATAGAAGGGGAAGACATTCCGGAGTCCTGGGACGAAGACAACCATCTGGCGGCGCCTCTGTCTGTCTCTCGTTTCCCTGCTTTGACCCATCTTTCCCTTTCGAACCCCGCAATCGTATCTTGGAAGGGTCTCCTGAGTCTGTCACCACATCTTGCTACTCTAACCCATCTTTCTCTCGCATTCTGGCCACCGCCTTCTCTCACACCAAACTCAAAGACGGCCTACCGAGAGTCACCAGCAGGTAACATCGATTATGGTGCATCCAATTTTTACAGCCACTTCGACGGTGATCTCAGCGAGGCTGCTGGTGTGTTAAGACGCTTGAGTAAAGCGACTTATTGTCTCCAATGGCTTGATCTTACCGGCTGCAGCGACTGGGTGCAGGCATTGGGGCGGTCAGACGGGCCAGATTGGGCTGGTGCCTGGCGAGCACTTGAGACGGTTAAAATCGGTCAGGGCTGGATACCAAAGTGTTTGGAGACGGAGTCCAATGAGTGGCGCCAACTCTTCGAATATAAATATTCGCTCTGGAGTAGCGATCGCTCGAGGGAGGATTTGCAAGCCACAAGGAAAGAGCTCGATTCGTGGGCTAAAGTAGAGAACAGCATCTCTGTGGCGGAAGCAACAGTCGATACGCTCCTCAAAGCTGCGAAAAGATCACACCCGGATAGAGGAGCTGGTAATGTACGGACCAAGAAGGTCGTTTTCGACAGAGGTTGGGAAGGATGGTGGATTGAGGATGCGGTGAAAACCATGAATGCACCGGCCGCTCCATTCGCCTTTTAATAATGGATACAAACTGGTAATGGGATCAAACCAATCATCGCGTCCAGTTCCCTGTTCAGACCTCATCTAATTACTGTTGACGCTTTCCTTTAGTCAGCATGTATATCCTTTTCTCTCTATAAACCCCTTGTCTTGTCACTCCAATAAGCAATTAACATTGTGGTCTTCATGTCTGAATGGCGCAGTGCAAGGATCCTGGACGCTGACTTTGACAAAATAAAGAGATGTCAGCAAGGTCTGGCGGCAAATTGCATGCTTTTGTCCCAGGCTATCCAGTAAGGCTGGTCCATTGCTACATGGGCTATATGCATCTTGTCTTTGATATGCCAGGCCCATAAAGGGCAAACATCAGGATATATAATGCCAGCCACACCTCTCCAGTTGGGTTGGTATCCTGTACAAGCTGCCAAAAGGCAGAGACCCTGGCAGGCTGAAGAGTGTGGAAGCAGGCTAAACACAGGTGTAACTTCACGCTCTAGCTCATTGTAAGTTCCTCCATGGCCATGATAATCTTTGGCATTATTCCAGACTAGAAAGATCCTACTAGACCCTACATCAAGTTAAAACAGATTTTAACTTCGCTTCATGGGTGATTGACTGATACAGAAATTACGGCCTTGAAGAGTGACAGAGGGTGCGACCGAAGAACACCAAGAACGCTTGTACGCTGACATGGCTTCCGAGAGACTTGCTCAGCGTGCTCGTGTGCTAGAAAGGGTTGATAGATGGAGACGTCATGTTGCAAACTGGCAACCCCCGCAACGTGGAAATGATGAAACCAGACCATCCTCCGAATGGTTGTTAGATCTCGACAGTAAGTATATAGCGTTGTCTCGAAATCTATTTCCCACTATGTTAAGTCTTCTGAGTAGGGCAAGGATCTTCCCTGTCTTCAATTTATGATTGGAGGAGCCTAACGCCAGACGAACGAGATCGATATGCAAAGGAGCCAATACCTCTCTCGCCATCCGTAAGCGAGGATGGATCCAACTACACCAACACCAATGATATGATAGATGGACTTTTTCGTATCCCACTGCCGGACTATAATGGTCTTCGACGAGGGGTCCAGCTATGGAACCGCTATCGCAGAGATCATCCGCGAGGCTGTGGTGGAAAATTCCTGCCGGTCCCCGAGAAGCCGTTTCGGCTCATGGATCTACCCACGGAACTTCGCCGACGAGTCTTCGTCTTTCTATTTAGAGGACTGCTTATCGGCAAAACGAGTCTTGTTGCATATATGGGCGACGACCGATCTGCTGGAACTTACTACTGGCGAGCCGATCCACTTGATGTGCGCGTTTTCGCTGTCAGCAAAGCAGTAAAAGCCGAAGCAATGGAAGTGTTCTTTGAAGAAAATAAATTCGGCATCGAGATATACAGCAACAATTTTGAACCACGACCATTGTCACTCTTCTTAAAGACCGACTTGGACTCCTGGCCGATTGAAAATCTGAGAAAAGTCGACATTAGGATTCTTGTCAGAAGCTACAGCGAGGCACGTCACCTCAGAGCACTGGTCAGAAGGTGGGTAATTTCCGACCATTTCGTTTCTTTCAGCAGTGTAGAGTGACAATTAGGGGCTGTTAAGTGTATAAACTTTTATTGGACATGTTACATATGTCAATCTCCATTGTTAGACTTCGATGCTAACTTCTCAATACCGACAGGTTATGTGAAACACTCAACAGGAGCAAGCGATTGGTCGAAGTACGCATCACGACTCACAATTGCAGAGGGCTGTTACCCCTGCAAGAAGAACGTGTAGATAAGCTGGCGAATGAGTTATTGGAAGCCTTCGAAATGGTGAGAGGGTTGGAAAAGGTGGTGTTCTCAAGTTGCTTCGAAACAAAGTCACGGCGCAGAACGCGCGGATGCGGTATCGCTGGCTCAGACGAAACGAGGCAGAGAGTTGGGAAGATCATGATGAGCCAACCGTGAGTATCCACTCCACTGGTATCCGCTATCCAGGCAGATTTCTCTCCGCGTGTTTGCAAATGCATTAGGTGTTGCTCATTCGTTGATATGGGTTGATGTCAAAATCTGACCACTTCCCCGGTAATGGAAAAAGAGCCCACTCCACAATTTGATGAAGGTCTTGATCGCATTTCCAGCCAGAGCAGTCTTAACAGCGCTAGTAACAGTCGACACAGACCAGCCTGCGTTCCATCTTCTGTCGTTCTGTTGAGCGCACCTATGTCTGAGTCTCATGGCAAGCTACAACGGCGCCCATTGCCTTCCTAGGTTCTCCCTCTCAGCAGAGTGCAAAACATATCATGAAGCTCAAAGTCACATAGTCGACCAAGGAAGACTGAATACGTATCTGCTGAAATATAGTAGCGATTATCCACCATCCATGTGCGACGCAGAGGCAACATTCGCCGTAGCTGATGTCCCCCTTCGTGTCGGCATCATAAGGTGGTGCGAGGATGTTGAGCATACAATGGCATTTGCGCGAGGGGCGGTGCTTGTCGAGATATCTCCTGATGAATTACTGTTCCGTTGTGGGCACAGAGACTTGAGTATCTAACTTTAGAACGCCGTCGTTCACCACACCTCATTCATTATGGGAGCTAGGTATCTCCACTCTCACATTCTATACCCAGGAATGCTAGTGATTATCATTCAGCAAGGTGACTTAAGCACGCACAGGACTGTCTTCGCCACGGGATATTCTCTTTCTCTTTTCCTTCTCTCCCCTTCCTTTCCTCGATATGTCAACAAAGTCAAACAAACTAGGCAGGAAAACACCAGTGCACAAATTCTATTCCATCATCGGTCATCCATACCCCATCAATCGGCAGTCAGCTTTACAAATACCCATTGTAGATATCGCGACTTGGTGGCCCCATTTTGTACGACTGTTCTTTGAACCTTTTCCTCAACTTTCGCCACCCCTCCCCCCTCCACACCCCCATGCTCTCTACGTCGCAACTCTCAGCTTCTATGTAATGCACTCAGAGCATAGACGTAGAGCGCAGTAACCCTGCATCGAAACCACAGGGACGAGCATGCTCTCCGTCCTCGAAAAAGTGTCAGGAGTGAGATAGCGGCCCCGAAGGATATAGATCGAGAAGAAGGGTGGGAATTTTTGGTAAATGGATTATACATACACATAGGGAGAAAGCCCTGAACTCGAAGCAAAGAATCCCAACTCAAACCCAAAATAGAAAGAGCCCAGAAGAAGCAGAACCAAACTTTCCTATCTTGTAAAATATTGAAACCCCTGCAGGAGAATAATCACGTGATTACCAGGTGAGGTGGTGGCATCGCGTGGTTTTTCTTTGCAAGTCACGAGGGGAGAATGAAAAAGAAAAAAAGGGGATTGGGATCCCGGTCGTGGAAATGCTTGATACATCAAGAATCTCATGCTATAAGACACCGTTGGATGGATATACACTCTCTTGATAAACCAGCTCAATCAAACACCAACAATGCAACTTCCAAGACTAGACTAGACGATCTCCCCACCGCGATGCAATGACTCACTCAACCACCCGCCAGCACCCCCCACTCCTCCTCTTCAAGGCCGTCGAGCCCGTGACGCCCCTATCTTTATCCATCCTCTCCCCAATACACGGCGGTCTATATATCGCCGTATTCGCCGCAACCTGCTTCAAGGCACCTTCGCATCCCCTCTCGTGATTCTCATCCTCCTTTTCCTTTTCAAGGAGGCTGAGACCGCTCATCTCCCTTACGACGCCCAGACTCGGACCCGGGGACGTCGCTACCGGGGGGCTTGGGGGCGGGGTGGCGGGTGGGGAGTAGCCTGACCTCAAGGGCGCTGCGGCGGCGGATGGGGGTCTGGATGCTGTGCGTGGTGGCGTTGAAGTGGATTGTTGGTGTGGCTGGGACACGGAAGATGAAGTGCATGGGTGGGCTGGTAACGTAACGGGGGCTTTGAGTTTGCGGGAGATGTCCTCGAGGAGGATCTCCATGGGCGAGATGTAGGCCGAGTTGTTGCGTTCCGAGAAAGCGAGGACGTGGGCGCAGACGCGGTTCGTGGCGTTGTCGATTACCCAGGCACCCGAGTCGCCGCCGGCTGTAGGTCGATGTGTTAGCTGGTTGCAGAATAGAGGATGTGGGAGAGACTGCTTACCTCCGAAATTACCCATCACGGTCCAGCTCTGCGAAGATGAGATCCTGCCTGGCATTTTGATCATGCTCATTGCCGGCAGTATTCTGCCGGCTTGTAGTCCGCTTGTCCTCCCTATCGCATGCACTTGAAGGCCGCCTAGCTCCTCTGTCTTCACCACTTCGGACGGAAAGGAAGCATCTTTGTCACTGCTCGACAGAGGTGCAGCAGGCTTTGCAGTGCAATGCCGCGCTCCTCCAGCGATGATATTCCGAGTCTGTATCCTGTGGGTCTTCATCTTGATAAGTGCCCAATCAATCTCGTGGGAGATAGCGCCTCGCCTTGAGCGCTTGATACCGGATGAAGCATGGATACATCCGAGACTGTGGGATGAGAGATGCTCTTCATCCATGTCATCTTCATTAGGGAAGAAGCCTTCGTCAACGTCGTCAATCGCTGGTTGAGTCACAATTAATGCTTCGCCGTCACCAGGATCAATGCCATCAGTATCGCCCATGTCTACTTCCTCGTCATCGCTATCACGATGCTCGAAATCTTCAGACTCCAGGATCTCGGACAGCCAAGCATCCGCATCACCCTCGGACTGGTATCCTTCCTCATCGTCGTCTTCAATTTCGAAGGGATACAAAGCTTCAGGCAACTCCTCTGGCTGTAGTGAGAAGGTCGAGGAGCTTTCATCGTAGTCAATTGCTTCATTTCTTGGGGCCATGGAGCGATCGATGTCTACAATCTGATCGAGACCCATATCGATTTCCTCGTTTTCAAGCATGTGATGAACACTCATTCCATATGGCTCCCCATCTACTAGCACCGTCCCACCAAAGGACACAGGTGGTAAGTGATGATTATCCATGTAGGCTCCGATGGATGCGCCACATGCCGGCCGTTGCTGATACCGGCGCCAGCATGATTCCTTTGGAGCTACTTGCGCTGAAGCTCGTTTTTTACCTTTCTTTGCTGGTCTTCTTCGTTTGCCGGCTTTCGAGCGGGAGATTTGGCCCTTGACAACTTTGATATCGAAGAGATTCCTGTCTTTATTCAAGTACTGCAGGGCTTTACGAGCTTTGTCTGTACTGGCACACATCATGTAGATAGTTGGCCGGGCGGCTTCTGGGGTTTCGCCGGACATGAAGAGATCAATGCTGTAGGACTCCCAGCGATCAATGACCTTTTGAAGAATGCGATCTAGCTTTGGGCACATAGTTGAGTTCCAGTAAGCTGAGCAAGCCTTTGGCAATTCGTGTGACCAGACCTTGCATTTGCATGGGGCTTTGCCAGCTTTGGTTTCCTGATTTCCTTGTGGCGAAACCTCGTTCTCTTCGCCGGTGATTGGTAGACTCTCCGTGCTTTCTCTGACTAATGGCTCTGCAGGCCGTTCAAATGTCTCGGTTTTGGGAACAGAGGTCTCCCTCAATACTGGGCTTGCGGTTGCATGCTGCTCGTCAATGCGTCCTTGATAATCAGAAAGCTTCCTAGCGTCGACAAAACTGGTGTCAAAGTCATGTGGTTCATCTTCCTCTTGGTCCAGCATGCAACATCGTTCGAGTGGCTTGATGACGTTCCAGTAGATGTCAGTCTTTGATCGTGCCCGTGAAGGATCGCGGCTGCTTGTGTCAGCCGCTCTTAGACAGCTCTCAACAACGCGCATGTAAGTAGTACCACACTTTGCAACCAGCTTTTTGATGTATACACTCTGAAGTCTCACTTTGAAGTCGGAACGCGAGTACCTGGTTTTCCAAAGCCGGCTGATAGGCATCCAAAGACCAATTTCCACGAGTATAATTCCCAGACTATACAGATCGTATGCTGGTCTGTATGTGCTTCGCTGGCCACAGATCATACGCGGATGACGGTATATGCTAGAAATGAAGGGTTCCTCTCGGACATCGTGCGCGTCCTCATCAGATTGGTCAAAGGAAGCCAAGAATGGTTTCCTGATGACTCCCTCCTTCCATGGCTCCGGCTCTTTAGTACCCTTTGCTGGAGAGTCGTTGAAGAAGAACATAACGTTATTGCTGTTAAGATTACGATGTGTAATCCCCTGCGTATGGAAGTAATGCAGGCTTGAAGCTAGGTTGTAAGCAAGCCTGAACCGGTCTTCAAGACTTGGTACATTCATGCCATCGGTGTTTCCGCCGTGTTGAAGGAAAGCCAACAGGTTTTCCGATTTCCGGGTTTGGCTTATCGAAGACATTGATTGGTGACTTGACCTTTCATGGGCAGCATTTTCTGGCGTTTTGTATACTAAGCCATATCGAGATTGAAGAGGATCCTGGAACCATCCAAGTAGTTCCATGGCCCCAACATATACCTCTCGACCGTCTGGGCTCCGTCGTGGTGCCCGTAGACAGTCTGCCAATTCTTTCCCTCGTCGGGCTAGGGATTCAGTACTCGAAGCAACATCCAGTAAAGGGGTATACTCAAGTACTACAGGTGTCTCAGAACAGCCGTTCTTTAGAAAAGCGGATTTTCGATCATCTGAGCTGGCTGCCACTGTCTCGTAAGATGGTGGCGACGGCCCTGCTGTCAGACTTTGGGGGATTCTTAGTAAATCAAAATGAATGTATCTTGCTGGAAGGGAACCGAGATCAGAGGTCGGGCCTGGCTGCTCTGATGAGAGGGAAGGCTTCGAACTTTCGCTTAGATTCCTCATGCGTCTTTTCTCTTCTTCGACCCGAACGTGGCTGATCTTGGGCGAAATGAGTGATTGGCGTAGATGTTGTTGTGATCGCGAGAGATCGCATAATGTATCTATTGACGTCGTGAGGTCCTTGACTATATCATCCAAGCGAGCTGTATCTCGGTCGCTCTGGCTTAATTCCGCCCTCACCACCGCCTTGTCATCTGGGAAAGAGCCGGGCAAAGTACGGGCTGTAGATGATTGAAGTCGCTCCGCTTCATCCAGTAATTCATTGATCGAGGTCATGATACTCTCCACAAGGTCGCTGATCCCTGCACGATCGAGCGAGTCGTCGATATCTCCTGCATGACTCGTGCTTGAATCTGCCCATTCCAAACCCCAAGCGATCAATCTATCTTTCTGTATTCTTAATCTACGATCTGTAGAGGAAGATTGAGAACTGCTTCTAGTTTGACTGGTCCGCACGACATGCTCGTAACTCCTCTTGGTATCTGTGTATATCTGGGTCAAGCGCCGTGGCAGCAGAGAATGGCGCAAAGTATCCATGATGCGCTTTGCAATAGAACAGTATTGCCAGCTCAAGAGATGAAGAGAAATACTGTGGTAAAGGAAAACAAAGTCCGGCAAGTTGTGATTCTACCACTTTGCTGCTGCCTGGGACGCTAGAGGGAATTGGGGTGCCTAATCCGAGAGTGGCAAACATTTTCGTAATTCAGAACTGCCTCTCGAGCATTACACAGACCACGAGGAAATCCCCCTCATTCTTGTACTCTTCAAAAAAACGAAGCCTGACACTACAATCCCCAACTCCAGCCGTTCGCTGCGAACGACAACTTACAGCAGCTGCGGAGTCTCGATCCAACCCGACTAGATCTCAAGCTACTTGTTTCAGATAAGCGAGATCGAACGGAGACGTCTCGGACGCCAACGGACGCCACTTCAACTTCGTTGCACACTTGCACTACTCTACGTCAGACCAGTAGTGTTGTCCACAAATTCCGATGAATCTCATTCGCCAGATTTATGTGCAGTAAGACTACTCTCTAACAAAAAGGCTTGCCATGCCCATGCCAGTCCCTATGCACATACTCACAACCCCAACTTCTTGCTGTTGTCTTTCCATTTCGGGAAACAGACTGCTGACCTGTCTCGCACCTGTTGCACCCAGTGGATGGCCCAAGGCAATACCACTGCCCTTCGGATTGACTTTACAGCTGTCCAACTCTAGCTTCCTGATGCAATAGAGTGCCTGACTGGCAAATGCCTCATTGATCTCCCAGATCCCAACATCCTCTGCCCTGATACCGGTAGCATCAAGAAGTTTGGGAATAGCAACAGCAGGACCAATCCCCATCTCATCTGGCGCCACCCCTGCTACTTGGGATGACACCCATTTACCCAAGATACTTGACGAGAGGCCAAGCTCACTCGCGGTAGATCGGCGCATCATCAAGACCGCGGCTGCACCGTCCGAGATTTGAGAGCTGTTGCCTGCTGTCGAAGCTCCGTCGGGCTTGAATACAGGCTTCAGCTTTGCCATTGATTCCACGTTCGCATTGTGCCTGATGCCATCATCTCTTACTACCGTCTCCTTTTCGAGCTTGACCTCCTGACCGTCCTGTGATCCTTCAGCCGGAGGATTGTAAACCTGCACTGGAATAATCTCCTTGTCAAATAATCCTTCCTTTTGCGCTTTCGAAGCTTTCCGGTGGCTATTGGCTGCGAATTCATCTTGGTCTCCTCGTGACACTCCGTAGCGCTCTGCTACGTTTTCACTTGTCATGCCCATAGCCATTATGCAATCCCTTGCCTCTTTCGAGGGCGAACTTTTCAGCTCCGGCCACAGCTCCACAGGAACAGCCTTGGATCCGTAGTTCCGAGACATGCTCTCCATTCCCGCACCGATACCACAATGTATGCGGCCCATCGCGATAGCATCTGCGATGGTAGTGACGGCTTGGAGGGAGGAGGCGCAGGCCCGGTTGACGGTATGCAATGATGTGGTGTGGGGATATCCGACATGACAAGCTGCCATACGGCTAGCTTTCGAGCCACCAAGCTCGGAAAGTACAGTGCCAACTGAGATATCTTGGATGTGATCGGGTGGAAGGTTCGGATTTGCAGTCAGGGTGGCTTTAAGTACCTAAGCAACTGCCCTGTCAATGCTTTGCTCCTTGAATTGTGCATGCCGTCTAAAGTAAGGTTGAGCACGATCGAGACGTACCGCTGCGAGCAGCTGTTCAGGGTAGGCATTGCGTAGGCCTCCTTTGTAGGCGCGCGTTATCGGCGTGCGAAGGGCGGAAAGAATGACCACATCGCCTGGGTGTTTCTGGACTATGCTTTTCAATCCTTTTGACGAATAAGCCATAAGTGTATGGCGCTCTCGAACAAGGATCAAGGAACCAAACACAAAGATGCAGCCATTGCAACACAGATGCACCGTATGAGAGCACTGCTTTCCCCGTTCCACTTCTCAGGCTGTCCAGTACTTGCGGTCGGGACTGAGGATCGGATCTGGCAAACAACGCTAGGGAGCTCGGGCCGACGCGGCTTCCCTCGGCTTGTACGAAAGTTGTCAGCAGTGGCACCAGTGGTCTGTCGATGGATACATTGGAGTCGTGTCGCTCAAGTCTTTCACTTCCTGATTTCGATGACTGCAAGCATCAATGTTGGAGTCTTAGCGCTTCAAGGCGCTTTTCACGAGCATCTGAAACTCCTGCGTGTTGCTGCTATACGATTGAAAACTAATACAGATATCGATTGGAACTTTATCGAAGTACGGACACCTGAAGAGCTCCTTCGGTGTGATGCATTGATTATTCCTGGTGGCGAGAGTACTACTGTAGCCTTGGTGGCAGCTCGCTCCGGTCTTCTTGAGCCTTTGCGGGATTTTGTTAAGTAGGTTTCTTTGCGTCCTACGGATGATTTGGGGCCGACATTGATTCCTTTGACTGTGCAGAGTTCATCGAAAGCCAACATGGGGAACTTGCGCTGGTTTGATATTGCTAGCTGAATCGGCGACTCGGACAAAGAAAGGTGGCCAGGATCTCATTGGCGGTTTAGACGTAAGGGTGAATCGTAATTACTTTGGTAGACAAACCGAAAGCTTCGAGGCCGAAATAGATCTTCCCTTTCTTCACAACACTGGAGAAGCTGATGGCACTGCACCTTTTCCTGGAGTGTTTATCAGAGCTCCGGTCGTGGAAAAGATATTACCTCCAGCGGCTGGAGAGCAATTGAGCGAGACTCTTCTGAGGGACACTATAGTAGCGCCGGCACGAGATCCGAGCGAGCGGGATCTGGATAATGTTGAGGTTATGGCAAGATTACCAGGTCGAAGCCGAATGCTAGAGGAGAAATTCGCCATGATGGGGTTGGATGATGAGATTGGGGACATCGTTGCTGTTCGGCAGCGGAACGTCTTCGGGACTAGCTTCCACCCTGAGTTGACTGAAGATGCAAGAATCCATGTTTGGTGGTTAGAGCAGGTTAGGGAGGCTGTAGCAAGGAAATCCGGTGGATTGCAGGAACGGATCATGGCCTCGGTCACATAGAGGTCTTTCATCTCGGTTCGCTTGCACTTGGGCGGGAAGCTTTAAAGAAAAGTCTTGATATAGCATAATATTCGGACATACCAGAGCGCGGAAAGCTCCATCGCATGACAGGAGGTTTTGACCTTGCCGTGCCAGGCTACCTACCTTTACCATACTCCTCTTCCTCCTTCACACGCTCGGCATCGATCGCTCGACCATAGCCACCTCTACCCGGATCGTAGTCATCCCGGTACTCGTCACGAACCTGGCCACCTGACTTGCCACGTCTGTTCCACTTTAGTCAAGACCGTAACAAAGCAACAGTGATGATAGTAACCCACCCATACTGCCTCCCTTCTTGGAAGCCAGGATCCAGATCTGTTCTAATTATCCGTTCGTCAAGTTTGGTCCCTCCGATATACTTCATACAGTCCAGCGCATCCTGATGGCTGTAATATTCGACGAAGCAAAAGCCGCAGGGTGTCTTGTGGTTTCGATCCAGGCCCATCACAAGTCGTTTGATCTCACCACATCTAAGGAAGTCAGTAAGCCTCTTCGATTAAAAGGAGAAGCGGATACGCACTTAGCAAATAGCTCATGAATCTGCTCCTCTGTCGTGTAAAATGATCTTGGCCCAGTCAGCACATGATCTCAACCGAGCCATGCGAAAATTGTAACAAACAAATTGCCGACGTAAAGGGTAGCTGCATCCTTCAAAGGGTCTTCCTGTTCTTCGGGTGTTCTATCACGATCATCACGATCATCGCGGTCTCTGTGGTACTTGCGCTTCTTGTTCTGAATATGAGTGTGTTAGTGGGCTCAACGGCAGTCCAGGCATGAAGAAAGGAGGTATGACTTACCTTACCAAGATAATATGCACTAGGCCTATCAAGCCGATCGACGGTGCTTCGTAGTGGTCCTGGCATTGTTGAGTTCTGTGAAGGTGTGATGTTTGTGTTGGACAGACGCTCGAGAGGCTGTTCCAATATTTAATGCCGCGGCCCAAGGTTGAACGGCCAAGGCGGGATCCCGCCAAAGCTTGGCAAAAACGCGGCGCGTGTTCCAGAAATGTTTTAAAGTCACTCTATCAGCTATCAGCTTGGTTCTTTTGCAAAGTAATTGTACTTCTACGCCTACTTCTCCTACTCACTAATGTCGTGGATCTAATCCTCACAGCTACTCCAGTCATGCCAAAAGTTATCAGCTACACACCGCCCTGGCTGTCAAGGCCTGAACCGGGCTTCCACATATTCGACGGACCCCAATCAACTCTTTCTTCCCCCCACAGAGAACGCCGAGGCTCTGGACATATTTCAAACGCGAATGTCGACCGCCCGTACCTGGGCGCAAAGAAAATCGTCGCTAGAAGGGGTACAGAAATCTTTGTTGCAGCCGACAATAAAATAAGATGGGCGGATTTGTGTATGTTGAAGGATGATTATACCGAGAAGGAGAGGGCGCGGAAGCAAAACATACATGGCCAGGGGTCTAAAAAGACGCCGAGCGTGATGATTCTGCGGAGGAAGCACACCAGACAGCGACTGGCTTTAGGGTGAGTCTGGCACTTGAAATGCACCGTAATTGCTCATTCTGGAGCAGGAACTCCACCTTAATATCGCCGAGAAAATAAAGCAACTGTCACTGTCGCCAAATGGAAACCTTCTTGCCATTGTCACATCTCACACCGTTCATATCGCGACCCTCCCCCATCCTTCCCAGCTCGGTCAGGATGATAATAAACCCATCAAACTCAAGACAAGAATGGTAGCTCCTACAACGCATGTCTTAGCACAACCTCCAATCGCTAGTGCTCTATGGCATCCTTGTGGTGTCGGTGGGAGCTGCTTCGTCACAGTCACCGCGGATGCTGTCATTCGGTTGTGGGAATTTGACTTCCGAGACT
Organism: Physcia stellaris; assembly: GCA_018902385.1. Taxonomy (NCBI): domain Eukaryota; kingdom Fungi; phylum Ascomycota; class Lecanoromycetes; order Caliciales; family Physciaceae; genus Physcia; species Physcia stellaris. Next base: position 79,428 of record JABSSW010000015.1, on the reverse strand, counting down.
ACATGTCTTTTGGCACTCCGTCTCTTGCCATCGACCTGAAGAAGCTTGCAGTTGGAAGATCGACAAATGAAGATTTCACACCCAATAGATCAAATGCCAATCGGAGTTTCTCACTAGACTCGGTAGGGATGGAGGTTGCTTCCGCTTGCTTTGGTGGCAGTGGCTCAAGCGACGAGTCCCCCTGGTGTGCAATGACATTGTGGATTGCCATGAAGGAAGGAGATGTATATGCATTATGCCCGCTACTTCCCTCGAAATGGCAGCCATCTTCGACAACGCTGCCTTCGCTATCCGCACAGGCGGTATCAAAAATGGCGTTCATGCAGGATAGCTCGGTTGCCCCTGAGGAGATGCAGCAATGTAACGATCAATACCAGTGGATAACAGATCTCGATGGCCAGGAACCTTACCTTAAAAATGACGGATCAATGTCTGATACTGAAGTATATTGCAGGCCGTCTAAACCAAGCCCGACACCAAAACTACAAGGGCCTTTCCAAATTTTCGGAGATGAGTACAATGAGAACCCAGAAATATCGGATATCCACGTCATACCAGCCACAGTGGATGTTGAGGATCTTATGGATGGCGAGGGTTCAGATAATGATTCTGGACTCGGTATGGACGAAGAAACCGGCCTTGCAGCTTCTATCGTATGTCTTGTGACCAGGAACGGTCGCGTCAATATATGTCTAGATATAGACGGTGTTCAATCTCAGTGGTTACCCAAAAGGCGTAACCCGGCGTTCACGATCCCAGATGATCCATCGCTTGTTCTACTCGAGGTGGTAGACACTATGAGGCCCGACCATGCGCAAGAGACCGAATGGCCCACATTTAGTATTGATGTCAATTCTCAACACTCCTTTTTCGTTACACATAGCCAAGGCGTCTTTTATCTCTCACTTGAAGCGTGGGTTCAAAGCCTGCAGAGTGAGCTTCAGAGTACTGCCAGCACTGGCACTGAGTTTCGTGTCGATATCCTCACGGACGGGCCGGAAACTTTGCGAGAGCGGATACTCGACCTTCAGGATGATGAGTTTTCCAGCCACGAGCCAACTGCAGCCGTAGTCTTCCAGGACTCGGATCTCGGCTACTTCCTCCTCACCGCAGACAACGGCGTGCCTCATGGTGTAATCTTGGATAAGCCTGACGATACGGCTGAGAACGAACTTAGAGTTCAAACAACCTACGATCTGCCTCAAGAAACGAGCACAGCCGCGCTTGGTCCTGCTCGTCAACCATATGTTCCGCCATCCTCACTATGGGCGCAATCCACCTTACCGCAATTCTTCAACAGTCATGTCCAGAATAGACACAAGAAAGCCTTGAAAGATGAGATCCGTCTATCCTCTGCGACACTCGACCTCATGACTCAAGCGCATCGCGTACTAAGCGAAGAAACCCATACACTCGGCGTTTCAGCCGCAGACCTGTTTCGACGTTGCGAACGTCTCCAAGACGAGTTGAGGGAACAGATCGAGCGAGTCAAAGAAATCTCAAGGCGTAAAGAAGAGGTTGTTGGTATTGCAAGCGAGGCAGCTGATAGCGACGAGAAGCCCAACGCCACGGTTGAGAGACGCCTGCAAGATGCGCAAGCGAGGCAAGAAAAGCTTACGGCTCGATTTGAGAAGCTCTCGATGAACGCTCGCAAGTACAATCGCAAACCACACAGTGATCATGAAAAAGCATTGTTAGCTGAGGTCGACAAGATAAGCGGATCGGTTCTGGAACCTGATGAGAAGCCGGATGACGAAGGACAGTATTCGTCTGCACTTTGGTATCGATATGATGAGGTAGGGTAGAGTCCGATCAGTTGGTATGACTCGTGCTAAGATGTATGTTTTAGGCGCAACGACTTGTAGCAGACATGGTCCCTCGAGCCAAGGAAACTTCCGACAATTTAGTAAAGAACGATGATGACCAGAAGGAGGAAATCCCACCTGACCTGCGGAAGGCGAAAGTTGGCCAGGTGATGAATCTATTAGAAAGAGAGTATGATATGGCTCTTCCTCCCCAACTCCAGTTACGGTATTCTTACTGACAGTTTCCCTCCGTAGGTCAGCGCTTGTCGACGCAGCACAGGAAAGACTCGAGCGGCTAAGTCTTGCTACGGTGTCATAGCTTCAAAGAGAACGCATTTGGTCGAATGCCCAGATTAAAACTGCTGTTCAATGATGCAGGATAGGAAATCAAAGTGCTTATGGACTCAGGTCAGCTGGACGAGGACTTGGGCCTTCTTCTACGGTGCTTAGGGACTGAACAATGATTGTCTTCCTGGACCTTTGTTCTCTCGGAGGCCTTCATAGCCAGGTTACACACGCTCTGATCATGGGCAGACTGCCAGCCAGATCGTCATGTGTATTCAGAGACTCGCCCGAAAAGAGGTCACGTGATTTCATCCTCAACCGTGGTGTATACCTACGTTATGTTATGGCCGTGCCCAAATTGGATGGCTCCGCCCCCAAAGAATCTATCAGTCATTCTACGTTCATGACCTTATTAATTCCGACAGCCTCTCATCGACTCTTAGCGTGGAAGTGCGCCTTGTAAGGATTTACCCATGTTCTGTAAGGACATCCGAGCCACCCTAATATGATCCGAGCCACCCTAATATGAGCTTCGAAACGGCTGTGCTTATTTAAAGCATATATGAAGATATATCAGTTCAAAGAATCACTCAGCTCACCAGATCTATCTAGGTTGTTTTCAGTTCTCTTTCTACTACAATCTATCGTCCTCCCTTCCCAGTCAGTAGAGGAAAGATCCATCAAACTATCTCTCGTAGCAGTCTCAATCCCCAACCCCATCTCAATTTTTCACGACCACCATCATGCATTAATATTCCTCCCTCCCTCACTCCCTCCCTCCCAGCTCTCAACATCCTCATTTCTCGCCATCCACGACTCCTTCTCCTCCTTACCTACTCCCCAAAATCACAAATCTCCCACCCATCACCGCGCAACCAATCACTAACTCTCAGCCGCCGCTTCGCTAGGGGAGTAACCCCCAATCTCATCCTCATCCAGCGGGGGTGAGGGGCATACAACTCCGGAAAGGCCCGACATCCCTACCCCCAACGTCCCAGACACTTACAAACAGGCATCTCCCTCCACCTTAGCCAGCAAGAAGCAAAATGGCGCAACCTCCCCCCCTCCCCTTTCACTTTCTCCTTTTCCTTCGTTGGATTTTGTTTTTTTTTTCGGGTGGTCTGCTTCCTCGGTCCCCGAACCGGCTCGGTGGTCATGAGGGAGGTGCGGTCCAGCACTGTGAGTCAGGCGTTGACTGGTGCTGCGGGGAAGTTGGGTGGGGGCGAGGTGCGAGGTGTTGGTGGGGGTTGCGTTGGATGAGTTTGAGGATTTGGAGTGGTGGGAGGGGAGGGGGAAGGGAAGGGGAAGGGGAGGGATCTTGTATAAGGGCCTTATAAATCTATTGATCTCGCGGCCCCAATTGGGGATCTTGATTTCTGTTGGCTTCGAGATCGGGGATATCGCTGGACTGCGTTGAGTTGAGGAGATGTCTGGAGATTGGATTGGAGATTCCTTTTCTATTCTGATTCAGATCCTACCTTTTTATTTCCTATATTTTCTATGTAACATTTCCTTCCCCCACGCTCTTCCCATCCCCAATCTGACTCTCCAGTCCCGTGTCTACTTTTCTTCTCTATCTCTACGTCCATTCTCTCTTCACGAATGCTGGCTGGCTTTAAAGCCATCAGATGGTATACTTACTAAAGATCTATCTACATCCCGCTCCTCATATCTTTATCGGCGCTTTATATCCCCTTTCATCCTATCCCATCCCACCCCCTTCACACCAGCAGCCCCCTCATCCCCAAGTCGAACCTCTGGGACTCGAAGCGACTCCGTTCAATTGGTTGGGAGGAATAACCCTAGATATGCCATGGGAGTGGAAGAGATAGTTTCGAATTGTTGTGCTTTGATTTTTTGGAGGATTAGGGGAAGAAAAGTGCAGTGATGTTTTGTGAAAGGATGGGATTGAGAGGGAGGGGGTGGAAGATGAGAAAGGCAGAATAATGACTTCGACTATTCCCTCTACAAAAAGTGACACCAAAATTCTTTTACTCCCATCAATACAGTTCATCCAACTTCAATCATTCTTTTCCAAAATATTTCGGCTTCGTTTTTCATCTTTCAATAACCCCTTCCCGCTCTCAGATCTCTCCTTTCCACTAGTTGCATGTCGAATACCATCACCTTTCTCCCAATATTCCTGGAACCATCGCACGCATCTCAGATACTAGAAACAACGGATTCTCTGTCTCGCGCTTGCCTGGTCTATTTTGTCTTTTCTCCCTTTCAACACCATCGATAAACGAAAATAGCACGAAACATTTCCTGTTCCATCCATCGATACGATCAAACAACGAACAAGCCCAAACGAATGGAAATCTCAACGCCACCGTTTTTTTTTTCTCTCGCAAGATATTCGGGAGTTGTGTATCTATGCAGATCGCCCCCAAAAGTTGTGTACAGAGCAACCAGAAAAAAAAAAAAGGAAAAATCCCATCGATTGTCATCACCACCCCTCCTTCCTTCTCAGTCTTGATTTCCGTAGTCTCGAAACTGAGGCAATGCCTTTGAATGAGACTAGTCGGGTAGTAAAGATAAAATATGAGGATAGGGATATAGAGAAGGGATAGACTCCTTGCACGCCATAACGATGAATCTTCTCATCTCAACTTTAGAATGAAATGCTTTGTCGGGCGTCTCGAGGTTCGGGATATGTGAGACTGTTTGTCGTTTTTGATGGGTTCGGGGGAGTTTTTTGAGGAAGGACGGGAGGGAATGAGTTGGAGCTGCTGACCGCAAATAAGAAAGGAGGGCAGATTAAAAAAAAGGGAGATGGTTAGAGACAGTCAAGCTTGCTGTAGCGCTGGCAATGCGATGTTGTTCTGATATATTCAACTGGATATATTGTCAAATCTCACGATGCACCGAGAAAACAACTGCCCTCTCTCCTTCGACCGCCAGCCTCAGTGCACGTATACCAACCTTCCTCAATCAACCGCCTCTCCGTCCCCCTCCAATACTCACCTTTCCCCTCCCGACCGGACTTGAGATCCAGATCACCAATCCTTGCCTCGATAGCCCCAGAGCAAGAACGCGGAATCTACATTTCCAGAAAAAATATCAGCAAACAGAGATCCCCGGAGCGGGCCAACGCACCTTGAGAAACAGCGTACAATCCCTCAACGTCATCGCGGTCAAAAACGGCTGCGCCTCCAAATCCGCCTCCAGAACACCGACCGGATCCAACGTATCCTGCAACTGCGTCAAGCGCTGCAGCAGCAGCGATTTCGGCAGCCAGCGCATCAGCTGATCGCCCACGCGCAAGCGATCCAGATCCGAGAACCGCGCCGAGGCAAGCAGCTGTTCCACGACCCCGGAAACCTTGCCCCGGTCGCCGGACACCAGGTTGAGGGGACAGAAGCCGCCGGCATCCCGCGCGTTTCTGCTCGTTCGCGCCTTCATGGCCCGCAGCGCGCAGGTCCGGCACCGTTTGCTGCCTGCCGGCGCGCTGGGGCTTTGGAGCAGCCATTTGGGTTTGAATTCGATGCTCGTGCTCCGCGCGTCCGAGGACATGTCTGGGACGAGGGTGCCGTAGATTTCGCTCTCGTCGACGTAGACGCCGTGGCGTTTCGCGGGTCGTCTCCCGTCTCGCTCCATGGCGCGAAGGTCCGCATTTAGGGCATGGATGACGGGGCGGGAGATGTGGAATAGAGTCGGCGATACGAGCTGATTGTCCAGGAATAGCGGGCTGACGACGTTGTGGAAATGGGCCCAGGATTCGGTGACCGGTACCGTGGTGGAGAGATCTTTGCGGAGGCGGATTAGTTTGCCTTCTAGACGTGGGTCTGCCGTGAGTGTCGGTGTTTCTGTTGGGGGCGGTGTTGCTGGTGTTTCTCCGTCGGATTGAGCGACTGGGAAGTCGAAGTCGGCTTCTGTGCTTGGGCTTGCTGGTGGTAGGATGGGTCGGTAGACTATGTTTGCTGCTCCCTCTGCTAGATAGGAGAGGCGGACTCCAGAGCGGGTGTCGAGGGTGAACAGATCAAGAGGCTCCATATGGTTCTGTGTTACTGAGGTCGTAGGTACTGATTGATATTGGTCTTGTGGTCTTGTGGTCTTGAAAGCCCAATCGTCCCAAATGCAACGCAGTACGTAGAAAAAAGACAACAGCCACCGGTTCTTAAACTACTGTTGCGATGCAAATCAGAATTCCGCCCTCGCATAAATCAATTGATCCAAAAGCAAGTGATCAAAAACTAGGAATAGTCCAACACAGTAAGAAGAGTTTAAAGAACAGGCAGTGCAAAGTGATGACACAGATAGCAAAGCAGAGATGAAAGCGATCGACACAGCAAGCAACGAAGTAAGACTACAAAGTACTTAGCGAAGCGCAAGGAGAGGAGATGTATGCAATTGCCGTTGAGAGTTGAAGATTGAAAGCAAGGATCCCAGAGAGATACGTAAAATTCAAAAGCCGCCCGTTGCCATCTCAAAAACTAAGGCAGCCACTGACGGATGTCAAATCTTTAGATTTTGATACTCCAATTCCTGTCACTGTAGCAGTAAGCAGAGGCATATGATTATAACATCCACGATGGCGCATTCTTCCCCAGACCCGAATACCCTCAAAACGCCACAGTCATGCGTCGCGGACTTTTGTCTTATTCCTGTACGCCAATAGATCGCTCCAAGACCTGCAACATAACTTCTTGACGAAAGCATGGTCTGACACATACATAATCAGATCGGCACACCGACAGCATCCGTCTCCCAAGAAGTGGCTGACGTGCAGCGCCTGATGCAGAAGAGTGGATTGAGTTACTCGATGCATTCTGCTGGGACGACTGTTGGTGAGCGCCTCCTCTTCATCGTCATTGATCACTTCTAGACTCCTCTCGAGGCTTTGTCAGAATTAGTGATGTAGCAGATCAAGAATAGAGTTATGCATGACTGATGTTGAGGCTTGGAGCTGACGAAGTATGTAGAAGGACCTTGGGACGACGTGATGCGGCTCATCGGTCAGGCGCATGTCATGTTACACGAGAAAGGGATCATGAGAATACAGACTGACATCCGAGTCGGCTCGAGGTGAGCCTGCAAAGAGACCTTGATATGGTTTGTCACGTGGCGTACTGACATTTATTTTGGCAGAACGGATAAGAAGCAATCATTTGGGGACAAAGTGAAAGCTGTGGAGGACTTGCTTGGGAAGGATGAGAAGTAGCCGACATGGTGAAGTGATTGTACGATGAATCGGATTGATTTATGCAGTTCCTACACGTTGCCATGCCTTTCTATGTCATTATGATACTCCTTTCCCAATGCTTTTCATGAATATCCACGCTATGCAGTACCCAATCCCAGTATGTTATCCCCACGCTATGCAAATTCTAAAGGCATACACTCCCCATGATTCCTCAACACAATCCTAGCATTAGTTGCGCCCCGATTCCGAGTATCACCAAAATTCCCAATGGGTTGATGACCAGCCCGTTTCTTCCCGATCCGGCGTTGCTCAAACTCTTCTGTGTATCCGTCACTCCATTCACATCACTCCTTCCCACAGGTGTGATCCCGTTGAGCTTATCCACTGTCTCAATAGCATTCCCTTGATCGAAGAAGTCGACTAGGAGAAAATTGGGCTGCTTCCCAAACGCCGTTGTACATTCTCTTGCGCTGTCCCCTAGATTCCCCACCACTCCGCTATTCGCGTTGGTGAGATGAGCGTTTGCGATGTCCGGCACATCGATACCAAAGGCCAGTGAGATGTCCAGGAAATGGTTGACCAAGGACAGCCGACCTGTGGCTACAGCTGAAGAGGTACCGCCTTGGACGGCGGATGGTCTGTCTGCTACACAGGAGAAGTTGGTGGCGGAGGTGTTCTCGAATGGATTCTCGAATACGAAAGTGAATTCATTCAGTAGATATTGAGCATTTGCGGCTAAGGTGGTAGAGGGGTCGATATCGGCGACGAAGGTTATGAGGCGGGTGTTACTGGCAATGAGACTTTGAAGCGTCGGCCAGGTCTGAATTGGTGCAGTGTTCTGTGGAGGGGTGTAGGTGTACTTGACAATATCTGCTGCCACAAACTGCTGATGTAGGGTGGCTGCTGTGGCGTGGTCCGAGTTCACTATCAGTATTGTAACCACGTCGTTCGGATTCTTGTCCATCCAGCTCTTGATCTCCGACAGAAAGTCGCTGACGGGACCGGCGTCTAGCAGGCTACAGCTTGTATGACAGAGGTGTAAGGCTCCATTGTTGTCGTGGGCTTGTGCGGTGAGCATGCGAACGCCAGCGTCTAGTTGCAGAGTAACATTAAGGAGTCTAAGGTTATGTTAGCAAAGGTTCGCAACATCCAATCTTCAAGACATACTGATTGCCAGACGAGCTGTTGTCGGTAGAGGCATCTTTTAGGAAAGGACTGTCGTGAGCGCCAAGCTGAGTGATATTCGAGTATGACCGGGCGCAGAGATCTGGGGAATTGTTGCATGCGACTGCAGATGAGTTTCTAGGCACCAAGACAGCACCAAACGCTAAAGGAAGTAGCGAGAGTAACGATATGAAGCTGTACATCATAGTAGGACAGAAAGAGGGTGAGAGTGTTGACAAAGGGTAGAGGAGAGGATATTAAAGTAGGAATGGTAAGCGAATGGTCATGTCTTGTCCAAAGCAAGACAGCAGTGTCAGAATAGCACAACAAGATGTTTCGAAGGAGCGAGACTCAGTGAGCCTTTGAAGATAGTAAGGAGAGGTTGAGGATCTGGAGGATGATGAATCCTCGGTGCTATTCTTGACATCTCGTATGTCTTCACTGCGGCCCGCCACCACGAATCCATAAAAGACCGCGACAGGATCCACTCAAGCAAGCGCTAGGAGGCAGGCTGCATCATCGGAAATCTCGAACACGAAGCAGGTTTCTTCATGGAAAAGACATCATTCGTTCATGGCGAACAAGAAGGGGGCGTCGAAACGGGAGATGTGCGGTCTGTCGCGTCCTCTATGCGGCCAGAAGAAGTGGCTGGTCTTGGCTCTTCGCTTAGTGAACCTTGCCGCCGCCACTGGAAATGACTAAGCTGGTCCCTCTTTCACATGTGAAAACACTTGCGGCACTGGGTTCACGGCTTGGGAGCTTGTGTGCCTTGAACTTTTTTCATATCTCTCAAGAACGATTTAGAGTAGATGCTTCTTCCTTTTTGCGCGTCTTTTCCCTACTCATGAGCTCACTGACGCTGATAGTTTTTCTTATATGGAACCATCTTGCACCCTCTTCTAAGAACCAAACTTAAGCAGATACCCTCCATCGACAGGAACGATCTGTCCGTTCAAGTATTGATTTGTTGCGGCGAACAATATCGCATTCGCCATATCCCTATCATTCCCAGGTCGCTCCGACGGTAGATGGCTATACTTGTCCTTCGGCAATGAACTCTTCTGATCCTCCCCACTCTCCTGTGCCGTCATCTCGCTCGGATACACACCTGGCGCGATGGAGTTGATCCGGATCTTCATGCCCTGGTTTGAGATCTCCGAAGCTAGCATCTTGGTCAAGTGAATGGCAGCAGCCTTGCTAGCGTTGTACGAGAAATGTCCCTGGGATTTCAGCACGATGCCGGAGATGGAAGTGATGTTGATGACCGTGCCTGAGTACCCGTGTTGGTGCTCAGATGCGCGCTGGAGAAGAGGAAGGAAAGCACCAGTCATGAAGTAAAGCTGTGCGACGTTGGTCTTGTACTCGGAGGTCCAATTGTCGAACTCTTGGCCTTCGGAGTGGAAGAGGTTGTCACGGAACTCTTCAGCTGTTTCGCCTCCGGGGTTGATCTTTCCAGTCTCTTGGATACCGGCATTGTTGATCAGGATGCACAGGCATTTCTCCTTGGATTCGATCTCTTTGGCTAGGCGGAGGATGTCTTTCTTGTCCGTGATGTCGCCAACTAGAGGGATGATCTGGCCGGAGATGCCTTTACCATACGTTTCAGCCACAGTGGTAAGTTTGTCTTCGGTACGGCCGACGATGTACACCTTTGCTCCATTGACGGCAAGGGCTTGTACAGCCTTGGTGGGTTTAGTAAGTCACTTCCAAATGTTGCGGATTCTCTTACCATCAAGCCAATGCCGGAGCCTCCACCAGTAACAAGGGCGACTTTATCTTTGACATCGAACAGGTTGCCAAGTTGAAACTGATCATTGTTGTTGGACATCCTGACTGGGAGTGAGGTAGTGAATAATCGAGGGTAAGTCTGATATGGAGAACAGCGAGGTTGTGTGGGTGTTGGTTTAGTATTCCTGAAAATTGTTCGTGCTGGTAGACGTAGAAATTTTGAGCTGATCATGTGGAAAATTGCAAAGCACTTGGAAGTCGTTTTGGTCGCGGTACTCAAGCTGTGATGTCAGTGACATGACGATGTTCAACGGAATCCTGCCGCATGCAGGGCAACGCATGGGAATTGCGGAGGATACTCCGTATCTTGTTGCATTTCACCACTATTATTTCGCGTTCCTCTGTCATGTTGATCTTAGTTTCCCTATGATGCCTCATGTTTTGTTCGGGTTGTCGAAGAGATAAGACGTGGTCAGTGCTGTAGCACCGCAATATATTCAAATAAGTTTCGATACATACATGACTCGCTATGAATTCCTACTGGACTATCCTATTTGCAGGAACAGGCGCTGCAGCTGTGAACAACCTGCTGTCCTCGGCCTTCCTCTTGATCATGCCTTCCTGGACATCTTCTTTTCCTGCTTCTTCTGCCCTTTTTCCCGTTCCCGCTCCAGGAACTTCCTTTGCTCTTCAGCACTCAGACCTTTCACCCTGTTGTCCCGCATCTCTTTTTTCTTCTTTTCGCTCTCGAGTCGCCTCTCTTCAGCTTTCTCGGTCTCGTCCGTCTTCTTGATCTTCGTGATTTCGGCTTCCCGCGTATTGCGGATCTTTCGCTGCACCTCGGAACGGAAATGCGCACCTGCTGCGAGGTTATCAGGCAGGCGTAGGAAGTAGTTGAACAGAGGCAATGTGGACTTGTAGGCATCAGGTGACGCCGATGCAGGCAAGCGTAGTGACAAGGAGAGACGCTTCTTCGATGTTGTTTCATTCAGCCTAAGACAGATCGGTAAGTCATTGGAATGATTTACTGCAGGGTCAAATGCCTTACTTGGTGGGTTTGTCCAGGGGTTGATCTGTGACGATGAGGTACTCAAATGCGTCTCCGGCCTTTTCAATTGCCTTGACAACATCTGGCGTAATCATGTGCTGGGTGATCTCGGCAGCCTCGCTCATCGTTGTCACCCAAGATGGCAGCTTCTCGTTGTCTTTCGTGCTTGTGAGTGAGATGTCGTACCGGTCCTCTCTCAAAGAGCGCATGAGATCTTTGTTCACAAGCGCAAACACAAAGTTGTCGTACGAAGATTGTGTCCCCCTTACCTCCGGACCATCTTTAGCTCTTGGTACAAGGTCTTTTTCTTTTCCGTCAAAAGTGTAGGCCGTGGCTTCCATTCGCTCCGCGGGTGGCTGCGCGCTGTCGAACAGAAAGCTGAGAATGAATTCGACGAGTAGCGTCATCGGATTGTATCGCTTGTAAAGCTTAAGTTTGATATCCATGAATGCGACATTTTGTCGTCCAGTTGCGTAGGTATTGAACTCGGAGGCTGTCTTCTCTTTCAGTAATGATTGCGGGATAACAACATCTTCAGCAGCCATTGCTTTCGCGAGGCCCGAACTTTGCACTTCATCTACTGATGGTGTCTTCCGACTAACGAAGCCGACAGTGAAGTATTCCTTCTCCAGCTCTGGCGCGTGTGCCCTCATCCATCCTTTCGCTTTTGCTCGATTCGTGCGACGACCCCAGTAATGCAAACCGCAGATGACGAGAAGGAATGGTATTATGAACGCTTCTTGGTAGAAATCACGAGGACTTGTCCTCTCCCAGACGCGATACCATTTCGTATAGGCAATAGGTGTAAGAGATGATGTTGGGGCGGCGGATTGCGCGCTCGCAGAGGCAGTAGTCACAGGCGATATTGAGGCAGGAGATGGGTCTGGAACTCCAGCATAATCTGCGAAGTCTGTCTGCAAGTTAGAATGGCTATTACATTTGAGCCGGAGACCACCTAGGCCGTCTACCTGAGTCGTCGCTTGCAGGGGAAGGCGGAGGTGCTGCTTTCCCAGCTCCGAAAAGACCCTTGAGATACTCTGCCATGCCAAAGGCGAGAATGACGGTAGACAAATACAAAAGAGAATTGGCGCTACTAGACCTTCAATCACTCTATCGCATGGCTTGTGAGAGCAGCGCAACAGCAGGACATCAAAACCTTTAGACCCTGAAAGCCTTGGCATTCTGTTTTCCTCAGAGCCAGGGAGACCTTACACTTCAGAGAGCTTCTTCACAAATTCAGCATGCCCATTGCCAGCGCTACCTCTCCCTCTGAGATCAATATAACGGCTTCTTCTATCGCCAAGGATTACCCTGTTCATCCAGGGCAGTTTGGAACATCGACCAATGTTGGAAGCTTCTCCTCATTGCTTTATCTTCTCACTCGGGTGTCGATGCTCGTTTAAAATTGCAAGTGGTCGAGAGCTACCTGCTGTTATCCTACTCGAATGACTATGAATTCGCTCTCTTGGTCGTGCTCGCACCTCGAAGCAAGACAGATGGGAGCCATTGGCGCCATCCAATCTGCTGGAGGATGCCTTTTCAGCAGGCAGCTCTGACGGGGGTTCTTCCGAAAAGAATGTGCATGTCTCCTTCTGCGTCAATTCCGCTCATCGGTAGATGAGGTTTTTGTGTTGCCTTGAGTCCTGATGACCCCAAGCTATTTAAATACGGATATGCATTTCTCCTTCAACTTCAATTGCAATCTACAAGCCCCTTGCTCTTTATGGTTCCGACATCCTTCCATGACACGCAATGTCTGAAGCAGACGTCTCTGAGCTTGCTCGCATCAAATATCGTTGCCTCACTGTCCTCCCTTTCCCTCCTCCTCCTGCCTTGTCTCCCTTCTTTGCTACTTTGCCTACCGTACTAACCGCCTCTGGGACACCTATTTGCACGGAGGGGATTGTTGACCTGTTTCGAGACCTGTTAGTACCTCTTTGCCAAAATAGGTATACTGTGTAAGCTGCCCAAAGCCTGGTGCTGCATGAAATGTACGCTGATATTTATTAAGTTCCTAGCTTTCTCAACCATTTCTTCAGTGTATGGACAAGTACCAGAGTCATATTAAGCGTATACCATGCAGCAAGGTCGATTGGTAATATGCTCTCTCCGAATCTGCACAAAGCTAATTCACGGACACAGCACGTTGGTCGAATTCAAACTGCCACAGCAATGGGCTGGTATATATATGGCGAAAAACCCTGCACATGTCTTTCAGACAACGTTTTACCGAATGTTTATACGCTCTGCTTTCCCTTTGCCATATCGCAACGACCCTGAGTATTCTTGTCATACCATTTATGCTATTCTCAGGATCGCCTTTGGTTCTCTTCACCCAAAAGAATCTTCTGTGCATCCTTCTACGTTTACTATCTTTCTTTGTGATTACCGAGTGGTTGGATAATTTCATCGTGAGTTTGATAACAGGCTATCGCATCGCTCTATGGGAAGGCCATGCAACTTTCTGAATCTTTCCATTGCCTGTGGACCGAGGAAATAGAAGAAACAGCCACTTTCAGTCGTCGGGATCAAAGCTTCCTTCAGCTTCGTATTCAGATCGTAGGGCTGGTAATCTCTTACCATAGATGAAATGACACTCCTATTTACCTCGGTAGCCGTAATCTGAGTTCTCTCCTTCTTCTTCTTGTCTGATCTCTGATTTCCGTCCTCTCTTCCCTTCCTGCTTCCCATCCACATATGACAGATGAATGCAGCTAGTGACCCACCTCAGCTCTATCCCCCACGAATCTCTTCACTACTATGGCTTAGGCATGCTCAATTCATAGGACAGGTCAAGACTCTTTCGCTTCCTTCGAGAACATTTCTGGCTATGTCTCTCCACGAAGAAATGGTAGAGTAACATAAGCAGGCAATGGTAATGCTTGAAGTGCTCCCCTCGACTAAAAGCCAAGATCCCGAGAAATAGAAACTGTATGGGTGAAAGGAAATATGGGGTTCTGCTACTGGGAAGTGTAGTGCTGAGCTAGGCCCATCTGCCCTATATACGCAGAGCATGTATGGAACCAAGTGCCAGATACATGTATGAGATCTACCCCATTCGTTCACCCATACATCAACAGCACCCCCACTCCCAGTCCCCAACACACCAGCATCAAATCCCCCAGTCCCCACCCACCATACCAAGCATCAACTCGTCCAATCCCCACCCACGTCACCAAGCATCAACTCGCCCAAGGCGGCTCCCTAGTCCCTCTCCTGACTCCTCGACATCATCTCCGCAATCTTCCCCAGCCCCTTCTCCGCAGCAGTAACCCCATCACACTCCACCCCCAACATGCGCCCCCTATCCAACATCATCTCCACAATGCTCACAATGCCCTCTACACAGCCTTCACAAGCGACATCTTCTCCTTCCCATTCACGTCCATTCCTAGCATCTATACCCGGAGCACTTTGCATCAATGCAATATGTATCTTACCACCCCCTCTTCCACGGTTTTGTACAGCGAGGGGTGCGAGTGTTGGGGTCGATGGGCTGTTTGACGAGAGTGCTGTCGACAATAGAGCGTCACACGCCGCTCTGGAGCAGGAGACTGGTCATGCGCTTGGAGATTGCGTTGTAGAGTGCTGGTTCTTGGGGTGTGGTTCCCGGCGGGATGTTGGAGGTGGTTTTGGGGCGGTGGATGGGTTGGATGGAGACTGCGCGGAAGCTGGATTGGTGGTGGGGGCTTCGCGATGTATGGCTTCTGGGGCGTTGACTGGGTTAGAGGAGTTGGGGTCTTGGTAAACCTTTGGGACTGGAAACTCTCGATACCACTGGCCACGCGGTCGGCGATTTCCCTACTTCCCGCGCTGTTGCTCTTTCCAGCTGTGCTCGCTGAGCGGGACCGTTCCCTCTCAATCTTCAGGCCGCGGGGCAGGAAAAGCCTTCGTTCCATTTTGGGATGACTGCATCTATGACCCTATCCCGCTCACTCATCTCTTGAACCTGGACTGACGTGCTTGAGGAACGGCTCATCGAGCGAGCGGACGTGGCTAATGGGTGTCGGCTGATGGAGATGGAGGAGCCGTGAGAAGACCGTTTCTCGGGCAGTGCTGCTTCTTCCCTTGCGGACCTGGGAGCTCGCGGGCTGCATGCGTTTTGGGGATAGAGGTGGTTGATGAACGTGAACCAATCCTGCATCGTGACGTCGTTGGGGCTAGTAGGGCTGACTCAGGCAGAGGGAAGTGGATGTCTTGTCGCTGGGCTTGGGGATCGAGGTTCATGCAGCAGGTCTTGATCGCGATGGGTGTAGGATTTGTGAGCGGACGCGAGGAGAAGTACGCGTTTGCGGAGTGCTGGAGCGAGTAAAGCGTGTGGAAGAGTCGCCAGCGACGCTAGCCGTAGTCGTGGTCCGTAGATCATGCCGAGAGGTTATCGCTTCAGAGACTGCAACCTATTCCCCCGCGATTCCGTGGTAGGGAGGAGCTTGGTTCATGTTAGTGGATTGTGCTCAATTCTGAATCACACCTGCAGTTGGTAGAATCCTCCGCTTTGTCGCAGCCCATTGACAATTGCCCACTCCGTACAACTCGCTGAGGCTGCAACGTCGCAGAGGCAGCGGTCAATATGCTTGCATTCTCATCGGGTTGCCTTCAAGTGTGCCGTATCGTCGTCGGCCGGCGCTAAGGCCATGGTCGTTCTAGCTACCGTGAACTGGAAAAGGTCCTCAATAATGCTTCAATCAGTCCACGTCGGCTCCCTTGCCATGGTTGTTACTTGATCGATACAGCTCATCTCTGGTCCTGGAGACTTCGTCGGACTCGGGAGCCGAGGGTTGTCAAGGATCAAGCATTTGTTGATAGTGCCGCGGAGCTTGAGTTGCCGCCCGCATTGCATATCGGGGGACGTCACCGTAACAGCCACTTAATGAGCTCTACGAGGTCCAATGGCAACAAGCTCTACGGAGTCGCAAAAAGTTACCGTGAAGCTATTCAGAGAACCTCGAATCATCTTGTTAGTAAATGAGTGCTAGACAAACTACCAGTAATGATGCGTTGACATCGGAGATGACATCGAACGTGAATGATCACAATCAAAGAATCTTCGCGTTGTCTGCGCAGTCGTAGCAGACGAGAAAACAGTGAGTGCAAGACATCCATAGTGACGATTTTGATTGTGGCTGGAGCAGCGAGCCAAACGATGGAACACTCGCAAAAGAGTCGTCCTCTAAATCTAAGTTCCAGGCTCGGAAGAAGTTGCGTTCTTCGAAGGCTGGTCTTCGTCTCTGACCTCCTGTGCATCTTTGCCTGACTGAGACCTCGAGTCCAGATAGCGCAATACAATTTCCGTTGGCTCTACGCCTGACGGGACGGTGAACATCTTCTTTCGCTGGAATCGATCTCGTATCCTCTGTTGGATCACAGCCCATCTCGCGATCTCCGATTCCTTGTATCGCTGTATGGCGCCACGGTCACCATCCGTAAGGTCCTTGAATTCTCTTTCGGACATAATCTCTCGTTCCTCTAAACGAGCGGTCCTTGTTAATTTAACCCATTTGAACCTTTCATCCCCAGAGTCGTAAGTAAGGCCATGCTCCTGATGCCATCTTGCGCCCCAATTGAAATGCAGCTTCTGCCAGCCGCGAAATTTGATGTCGTAGTAGTCTCCAGGGATACGGGCGAACAGCTCATCGTCCTCGTATCTGTCGATAAACATAGAGCTGAGATCAAATGCGTCCATCATGGCGTGATTGATGTCCCCGGGTGAGAATAATTCAGGGATAGCATGAGCTGCATTGCCGATCGACACAGCAGGCATACTCAGACCATTTCGAAACACCTGTGTTTCGAGATCACTTCGCCGCAGTCGAACAGAATTGAGATACCACTTCTGCGAAACACCACCTCTCTTGCACAATTCGTAAGCTGCGGCGAGAGAGAAGGGGAGTTGGGAATAAAGAGACTCTATCTCCGATGCAACGAGTGGGTCATATGAATATTCGACTCGTGGAATATCTCTCTCGTCCTTTGAGAACCCAAAGTAGTTTGCGTAGTCTTCATCAGAGGCCGCGAGCCTCGAGTACCACAGCGACATATGAACACTATGAGACGTGATCTTGTTGGTGCGTAGTGTAATTCGAGTATGACCAAATAAGTGGGAAGTATTACCGTCGTTCTTCGACTGATCGGGCCTGAAGTCCGACTCGTATACTTCGCGAGGGACCACCAGTGTGGAGACATATGTGATCGCTGGCCAGGCCCAAAGGCAGAATCTGTCTCTTACTACAATTCATACCATCAGCGACAAGATTGTGGGGCCACAACGTGCTTTACCTATCGAAAACATCCCGTCCGCACCAACAATGATGCTACCCCGGAACTTTTGGATCGTTTTGCCAACGGTGTAGCTAGAAGTGAGCACGCTCTCTTGGCACGATATACCCTCTGGCTCTAATCTAAAGCCATAATTGACGCGCACTCGCTCTCGGAGGAGCTCCAGTAGTTTTTCCGTACGTACCCAATGATCATAATGCCGCGGGTCCATGCTAGGGACTAGCGGAGTGAGGGACAATTTCTTGACAAGGGCTGTATGCTGTGTGGGCCGGAGGTCCAAGATATCCTTCAAAATCCTGAAGACGTTGTGTGATAGAAGTGAGGCATGATTGCGACGCGGCCTAGAAGGCAGGTCATGTCGCTGAGCTTCACATATTTCAAAAGGTATGTTAGCTTTCTGGAGGCAAACTGCCAGGGTAAGGCCTGCCGGTCCAGCGCCATTGATGATGATGGGTAGCCGAATTTTGCTGCGCAGCTTCGGTTTGATTCGGGCCCAGTCATACCCATCGAAGCTTGAGACTACTTTGGTCCTACTGGGTGGACCGTCGAGCGGGATATGGTGGTAATATCGATAGGCATTGCGTCGCAGGAGCATGAAAGAAGTTGAAGAGTTCATGAGCAATTAAGTTCCGAGAGAGATGACGGGAGGACGGGAGGACGGGAGGACGGGATGTCTAGGCGTAGGGCCGCAACGCAAGGTTAATTACGATACTGTTAAGATGAGTACTAAAGTAGTAGTAGTACGCACCGATTTTGGTGGGGCTCTCACCTAAGCCTCTTTCGACTCCCCTGCCTCCACCGCTCCGTCCAGCAATCCACCGTCTAAACCATGAGCCTACATCCCCTCCGAAGACGACCAGAAGAAGGAACGTGATTGAGCCCAAGAAGTGGGAGCCGGAGCCACACCAGCCGAAGACTCGCCAACGAGGTGTTACACTTGAGATCGCGGCAGAAGAGCCAAATCGAAAGAAGAGCAAGACGGGTCTACGAGACGTACAAGTGGAGAAGGCGCAAAGAAAAAGGCCTAGTCGTGGGTCAGGAATACACTATATCTCGGGGATTACGAGACCCCGAGGGGGCTCACAGGCCTGGAAAAGAGGGACAATACAACTGGGAACAGCGATAACTAAGCACACGGCACTCCAGCAGCGCACGTATAGCCACACGCTCTATTGTTGCTTTGGCGTCCAGTAGAGTAATCGCGAGACGTGCCATGATGGTATGCTCCCTAAAGGACGCCCCCAGTCTATAGCAACGCATCCCTGGCAATGGGGACTGGGGCCGGTGATACGATCGGTGGCCATCTCCTTCCCGTCCCGCCATCCATAGGCATTTCAGGCCTCGTGAATAGGATGCTACCTAGCATTTAGAGTGAATTGACTTTGTAAGGGCAATTAGGCCCAACAAGAGTGTAAGAAACTTGAATGCACATCCACTTCGGATATCGCTAGTACCAGAGCAAAAAGTGAACAAACGTTGACTACTTCTCGTACACAAGTAACCTCATCCTGAGAGCTAGCCTGCATGCCAAAGAAGTGTAGGTAGCTACTCATCACCGTTTAGGATGAATTCTCTGTATGCTTAATCCTCAAATCAGTCTCCTCTCTCGCGAGCCTTGTCTCTTCTCTTTCGGTCGGAGGTCTCAGCCAGCATTTGTCCATGTACCCGCGCAGTCACTGCGCAATGGTTTTCACCACGTCAACTAGATTATTCAGTCGTCTCCGTACCTAAAGCAAAAGGTAACGGTTGAAAATGAAAGTCACAGCGAAAGGATTCTGCCAAGCTCTTGCATCATCCTTCAACGTCCGACTTCCTTTTCTTCCAAATCCAGCCTCTTATCCGTGACAAGTTTGTGTAACTAGCACAAACCTCTCTGGGCCTTGAATCTCTCCTTTTGTTGGCTTGATTGACTACAGTAAGTCGCGTAAGGTTTCATATGTTGGAAAATAGGTGGACTGGCTGCAGTGTGAGCATTTCGGATTACCAGTCTCCCCGAGTGATAGGTCCTATTGCGGCCGGAGTTTCTTGAAGAACATTGGTTACGACCTGATCTGCTCAGAGCATATATATTGCATCTTATCATCCACATTGCAATACCTCTGAACCTGAGCAGCCTCTCATACGCCATGGCCTCCATTGCATTCCCGAAGATCAGCAGTCAAGTGCAGCTACCAAATGGTACGACTTATGGCTTTGTCCATATCAAACCTTCTAGCAATAAGTCTTACATCCTACTACTTCATGGCTTTCCTAGCTCCTGCTACGACTGGAGGCACCAGATTGACTTCTTAGCGAAGGGGGCTACGGTGTCGTCGCACCTGACTTACTAGGTTATGGTGACACGGACAAGCCTACCGACCCTGAAAGCTATAAGTTGAAGAAAATGGCAGGAGAGACTGCAGCTCTATTGGACACCTTGCAAATTGATAAGGTGATTGGCGTGAGCCATGACTGGTTAGTCGACCCTATCCTTTTGAATCCTGAAATATAAACTCACACTTTCACTGGCAGGGGATCTGCACTCCTTTCTAGACTAGCAAACTACCACCCAGACCGCTTCTCAGCTTACGTCTTCCTCGACATTGGCTATCAAAGCCCAAGCGACAAGCTATCGATTGACCAAATCAATGATATCAGCACACAGAAGCTCGGCTACCCACTCTTCGGATACTGGGATTTCTTCAACAGTGCCGATGCGCCTAGCTTGATGGAGCGAAATGTATGCATTTACCCTCTATCATATCTACATCAGCCTGTCGTTGTTAATGTGTAATCAAGACTGAATGCACAAACTCATCCATCTACCCTGCCGATGGCATGAGCTGGAAAGAAAACCTCTGCCGCCTCGGCGCCGCCCGTGAATGGTACGAGGGTAACAAAGTCGGTCCGTTGGCGCCCTACTTCTCCTCCTCCGAAGTGGCCATCCACAACAGAATCTTCGCGTCCGAGAACGGCGGATACGGGCCACCGCTGAACTGGTACAAATGTCAAATGGGCGACTACAACGATGAGGATGAATCACGCATACCTAAAGAACGAGCGTATCTCGAACAGCCCACGCTTCTGGTGACATGCAGTGGTGATCCCGTTGCCCCACCGGATTTCATGGAGGGGGGAACACGGCCGTTTGTCAAAAATCTTGAAGTCAAGCAGATGGACACTAGTCATTGGCTGCTGTTGGAGAAGCCCAACGAGGTCAATGAAATACTAAAGGGCTTCTTTGAAAGCCTGAATGTAGATTAAGGTGAGTTACTTCACAGTTTGGGCTGAATCTACCAGTGGTCTGATTGCTATCACGTTATCAGCCACCACGCACACAGACTACTTATTTCATAGCACTTTCATGAAATAAATGTCATTGAGTAATTAGTCATATGGTTTAGGAGTGCCTAGCCAAGTCACAACCTCGCCTAATCCGGAAGTGCAGTCATACCCTTAAGAGTAACTGTCCAGCATCAAGTTCAGGTCAGCCTTCCCTGCACAGCACTCCATATACCCATTACCAGCCGGCTCATCATGATTCATCAAGGCCTTCTTGCAAGATTAGCAATTAATCCCGTGCGATGGGCAGGCTTTATACCACATTCTCCTATCCTGGCTTCCTTAGCGTAAGACATTACTCCTTGAGAGGATCAACGACAATATGCACCGCGTGGCCGTTATCGTGATGGGCCTTATCTGAGACGTACGTGCGCGACTCGCGGTAGGTGCCATCAAATTCTGGATCTCCAGGGTAGACGATGTAAGGGTAGGCCCGTAGACGTTTGACCAATCCAGGGCGCGGCTCTGCGGCAGGAGCCGGGGAGGCGACGACGGCCACAATGGCGTAAGCTAAAGCGAGAGCAGCTGTAATACGAGCCATAATGACACTTGAGGTGGCCTTTACGAATTGCTAATTGAATGTCTTGAATAGGGTTTTCGGGACGATGGTCTGTAGGAGCAGTGAAGAAAACTGTAAGAGATCAAAGGGAGGGTAGAGTCTACTTATGCTGTTTCCCTCCCCAAAGCTGGCACCACTTGTCACAGACGAACACCTGGGAGACATGCGTCAGCCTTCAGATGACCAATCGAAGATACTCGATTTCCCCTCATTGCTGTATGTCGTGCTAGATTGCTTGAGCATAATGGCGACATTCATCTTTCCTTTGATTCGATCTCTATTCTCGAAATGCATTCATTGCACGCACATACCTGAACGACTTGTGCATTCTGCATGGTGAGTTGTCAATGCTGAGACTGCTCGACAATTAATGATTATCATAGAGCTAGAGTAAAGAGGGGTCATGCAACACTCCTTAAGGGCTCTCGAGATGCATTCATTCATTGAGCTTTATATTCGCATACAGTGGCTTCTGCATTCTGCAGGGAAACCTCCTAGAGCTGAGACTGGAGCGCCAACACTCCCTCCACCTTAGCCGTTCGATACCTGCAGTGGGTGCGTGGGTGATTTTTTGAGGCCTCCGAAACTGCACTACCGAATATGATGAGGAGTCCTGGGAGGTGCTGGGAACTCTCTCTACATCCTGCCGGTCCGCAACCAAATCGCTACTGGGTACCGAGAGACGACATTGGTCTCCCGCGAAATCCAGGCCCGAAATGCCATACTCAAAGGGTCATGTCGGAATTCGAAACCATTGCCTCAGGATGCTCGATATGCATGCTCGGAGTGCTCCACTGCTATGGGACGCCCGATGCTGCATATATGCGACCCCGACATGCACAATCGAATGCAAAGCCTTTCGACAACTGCGTACGGATAACTTGAGGAAATCCTTCTTAATGAACAGCTCGCTTTGCAATCGGACGCCACATACGTAGTGCATGAACGAGACCACGGCCTCTTTCATCTCAACGCTCAAATCTTTGACCCAGGCTTCTGTTTGCTTCTCTTGAACAGTCTCGGCAATTGGAAGTGCTTTAATTATAGTTTGGCTTTTGCGATTCTAACACTACCTTTTCATGTCCAGAATATCATTGACACTGGATTTTTGGGTATGCCCGGTCTTTCAAGCTTCAAGTATTCAACAGTGCCACGCACCTCGACAGACAGTTACCTGGAGAGTGAGGATGATAAGTTGCAAGGCGCAAAACTGTTGCGAGCAAAAACATGGTACTTCCATAAAACCTGGACATGGCTTTACTTGTTCTCTGCTGTGATCATTGCTGGCAGCTACGTCGCGGTCTTCATCGCCGGAACAATGAGACCCTCAGAACTGGACCGGAAGTGCCTGCAGCACACGTCGACATACTGTCAGTCTTGCTCAGCTTGTCTACCTTCGTTCCAGAGCTGACCAATCGTGATAGCACCGCTCTTCAAAGAGATGTCCGCTGAGCTGAAGCTTACACAATTCAAAGGCACCGTGGGTCAAGTCTCCGCATTCACGGGCGACCCCAGTCCGGAATTGGACGCTGTGTGGGGGGAATACAGCAACGGTAAGGCCCCTCAGCAAACATCAGCTCGTCCTCGAAATTCTGACCAGGAGCCAGTCAACTTCTCCAGCATCCCCGCGACGGAATTCGAGAAAATGGAAGGCGCCCACACTGCGTTCAAGGGCTCCGCGCGTCTCACGCCCGAGTATGGCGGTGGTTACGTGGGCTACCTCTGGTTCAGCCACCAGATGCATGTAAGCGCTTCCCGTGTTTCTTCTTCCTCTCAGAGGTTTGTTGTACTTATATGGGAAAAAGCTGACAAAAGTCACAAAAGTGCCTAGACATGATCCGAAAGAGTACGCGAGAACCCCCCGCAGAATTTCCGGTGTCATTGTTAGTGAGCTGACCGAACGTGTCAGGTCTCCATCCGGAGTATTATAACGACCCTTCCCATCCCGAGCACATGGCCGAGCACTTCACCGACAGGCCCCACACGGTCCGGCTCCATATCCGTAGGAAACCTCGTCTCACAACTATGCCTTGTTTTTTTTCTCACAAAATTCTTTTTCTTTTGGGGGAGGGTTCTTCTCTCGCTTGCTAATAAACATCGCGGCGAACAGAACACTGCGTGGAAATGCTGCGGCAGACGATCATGTGCGACGTGGACGTGGGCTTCGTGCCGCACGTCTGGATCCGCGCCTCGCCGACCCCCTACGACAACTTCAACACCTTCCACAAGTGCCGCGACCTCGAGAGCGTCAAGCGGTGGATCAGAGAGACCCAGATCCCGGATGTCCCCGGCGGAGGCAATCTGCCTGTCCCGGAGGGCTCGGTGATTTTTGAGGTGCCGCCTTGAGTGAGTTGGGGGTTGTGGGGAGGGGGAAATGGGAGGGGCCCTGGGGCGTTTTGGAGAGCCAGTGGATCTTCGTGCCTTTTTTTTATTTTTATCTCTTGTGGGTTTACTTTGGGGATGGGGAGAGCAGACTAGGTAGGGGCTTGAAGGATGTGAGCACACTGCTCTAATACCAGCGAGGAACGAGGCTACACATAAGGCCGATTATTGGAGACTCGATAAGTGGGGGAATTGCCTGCGATGAAAGAAGTACAATGAATCAAAGAGCTATGAGTGCTATGAGATGTGATAGAGAGACCAAAACACATTGCCTGTATTGGAACATCATTCGAACGAAAGCTAGGTACCTTGTTTCCTTTCAGAGTCCAAATGAGCACGCCTTCCTACTAGAATCGTGGCTGGGAGAGATGCTTCGAGTCCCTCGCTAGAGTACGTATAAGTACTCATGATAGGGCCTTGCGTGGCGCACTTGACGGCAAGTTCCAAATCAAACTGTTCAACATATTCAAAACCGCAGAAAGACCGTTCGTTTACACTTAGCTAAACCGTGGAATGAAGGCCGAGTTGGAAGTAGAGCGCCACTAACGACTCTCCAGAAGCGGGCTGATGTCATTTTTCCTCTCCGAGCTCGCAATGCAGGGATCGAGACCTAAATTTTTTATTTTTTTTATTTTTCTTTGGGATTCGACTTACGATTGAATAGAAGGTCGAAGGAATTGAGATACTGCTTACGTGGCCCCCGTCTTGAGGAATCCGGAGCTCTACATTACGGAAACGAAACATCAGGCCCAGACAGACCAGCTGAGATGGCAGCGCTCTCCCAACCCCAGGATGAGAAGCAAGGCCACGCCGACGGAGAGCCTACAATCGAAAGCCTGCCAAGTGCTCATTCATCACAAGATGATATCGCCGCCGCCTTTCTTCCTTCCCATGCTCAACCCATCGATCCCGCCCTTGCGCGCCGCGTCCGCCGCAAGATCGATCTCTTCTTTATTCCGCTCATGTGGATTGGGTATGGGTTTGTTTACTATGATAAAGTAAGCTTTTATTCGTATTCTGTTGTTGCTTCTTTTCCATTACATTTTCCATTCCGTATCCACATCCACCTCCCCTAACACCCCCCTCCGCTCCCAATCTAACATCCCAGGCAATCCTCGGCTCCGCCGTCCTCTTCGGCATGACCAAAGACCTCTCCCTCTCAGTCGTCGACCACACCACCACGCCCCCCAAGACCTCAACAGCCCGCCTCAGCTGGGCAACCTCAATCTTCTACCTCGGCATGCTCTGCGGCCTCTACCCGCTCACGCTCCTCCTGCAGCGCTTCCCCCTGCGCCTCATCCTCTGCCCGATCGTCATCCTCTGGGGCGCCATCGCCATGCTGACCGCGGCCGTGACCTCCTGGCGCGGTCTCTTCGCGCAGCGCTTCTTCCTCGGCTTCGTGGAGAGCATCATCCCCACCGCCTTCATGGGCATCGTGAGCAGCTACTACACGCAGCAGGAGCAGGCGCTGCGGCAGTCGTGGTGGTTCAGCAGCACCGGCGGCTGGACCATCATCGGCGGCGCGCTCAATTACGCGTTCGCGCAGATCGAGGGCGGCGGGTTGAGAAGGTGGCAGTATATTTACCTGCTGGCTGGGTCGCTGACGATCGCGTTTGGGGGCGCGTGTTTGTTGATTCCGAACTCGGCGGTGAGTGCGTGGTTTCTGACGCCGGGGGAGAGGGTCGTGGCTGTGGAGCGGTTGCGGAGGGGCCAGACGGGCGTGCGGTGTCAGGTGCTCAAGGGGGCGCAGATCCGGGATGCGGTCACAGATATCAAGATCTGGCTCGTAGCGCTCATGATGGCGGCGGCGTACACGGTCAATGGCGCCGTCAGCGGTTTCGGACCGCTCATCGTGTCCACGTTCGGGTATACGTCGCTCGAGAGTATCCTCTTCCAGTTCCCGCTCGGCGGCATCTGCTTCTTCTTCATTCTCCTCACTGGCTGGCTGAGTAGCCGCGTCCCGAACATTCGCCTTATTTTACTCGTCCTCTGCTGTTTGCCGGTCATGGTCGGCTGCCTCATGATCTGGAAATCTACCTGGGGCCACAGACCCGCTGTTCCCGTCGTCGGGTACACGCTGATTGGCTTCTTCGGCCCGGTGGTGAGTCTGATTATCAGTATCGGGATGGCGAACGTGGCGGGCGCGACGAAGAAGAGCTGCACCGCTGCGGCGATCTTCGCGGCGTACTGTGTGGGTAACGTCGTTGGGCCGCAGCTGGTCAAGACGGAGAGTTTGGGCAGGCATTATCCGGAGTTGTGGTTGGGCTTGGTGATTTGCTATGCTATTGTGATTGTGGCGGCCGGGGTGCTGTATGGGTTGCTGAGGAGGGAGAATCGGAGGAGGGAGGAGATGGGGTTGGATGAGACGCAGAGGGAGAAGTGGGCTTTTAGGGACTTGACGGATCGGGAGAATCCTTATTTTAGATATGTTTTGTGAGGTGGGAGAACTGGAAAAAGGAGTGTTGTGAGAATCTCTGGCATTTTAACCGGATTATTTTCCGCTTTTCGATATCTTGCTGGTACTGCACGTTCCATAGCTCTGTCAGAGCTCGAGGCTGGTTTGACCCTGAACTCTGAAGTGAGATCATGATTGACATGGAATTGAATCCGACGTTTTGAGAACTTGTCAGGCTGTTGCCAAAGATCCTCCGGTGTTTTGCTTCTTGTTGGTAGAGAAGTAGTAATGGCCGAATCCGGGATGCACTATAGATAGATGATGGGACATGACTTGTCTAAAACGCTGAAGCTCATTAGTGCGTCGTTGGATATCCTGTAGCAGCAGCGCGCGCTAGCTGAAGACTTTGATAGGTGTAGCTCGTCTGCATGCAAGTCGCGACGGAGGTTATGACGCCGAAGATAACGGTCAGCAGCAGGATAGTCGCGGCGAACCAGAAAGTCCACCACTGATGAGGATTGCGACGGTCATTCCAGAGCAGTCTCAATGTGGGCAAAGTGCTTTCAAGTGCAGTTGTAGTTGGCGGCAACTGAGACTCGGAGAGTAATATTGCAAGTCTATCCTGCCAGTAATGGAAATGTGCTAGCTGGAATTGCTGGGGAATTTCGATGCCGTCGAGAGGGACCTCTGGAAAGGAGGCGTGCTTGAGTTTCTTGAGATACTTCGCAGTCGGTGTCCTTTGGTTCCAATGGTTGGGGAAGAGCAGATGAAATGATAAGACGGTCTCCTTGATGACTTGTTCCGGGATAATCCCTACTTTGCTGCCAACTTACTTTCAGTACTTTGGTCTCTACCTAGTCAGGTGATAGACAATAATATATCACTTACCATTGCAAATGGGCTTGGAGCACATACTCCAAATGATATACATTGAGACTCTTTCGACTGATATCATAGCTCAGATGATCCTCTAGGTTGTTGATCCAATTAACAGAGATACCGTTGTTCCGCTTCAATTCAATAGCTGTCATACCATTCCCCAATACCTTGTTGACTCCACCTTCGGGACCTCGGAATTGCGTCTCGATGAATGTCGACAGAGGGCTTACATCGTTCCATGGCGTCCCTCTGCGTGAATACAAATCCTTCTCTCTGATATCCATGGTAAGCCAAAGGCGTAAAGCCAGATTAATGGAGGCATTGATTCTTTCGTCAGTCTCGTTGTTGGGCCTCCTCACTTTGAATATTCCACGTAACGACCTTCTAGTTTCTTTGAATCCAGCCTCCTGGCATGACCGTAGGCAGTCAATGATTGTCATGACGTCTTCTTGAGTCTGTGCTGCGAGTGTATCTACCTTCTTATTCTGGGAACCCTGGTGAAGGCTTCTGCAGATGTCCCGGAAATAATCAAAGAACCCGACATAATCTTTGAGATCGATCAAATCTTCAGGCAGTCGCCAGAAACAATTGGTATGAATCTTCCTCGTTCCCAATGTTCCCATGGTTTGCTGCAATGCACCCTGGATAAGTGCCTGAACCAAATGAATGTTCCCAGGATCTCAGTCCGCCGCCAGCCGCGGAGAATGATCAATCGTCGATCCATGGCCCAACCCAGAGACCGAGGAGTAAGACGAAGCCAAAAAGGACTGCAATGAAGCTTTGAAGCACTAACGGTGAAGTAATCCGAGGTACAGCTACCTTGATATGAATACTAGCCGTATGAAAACTGTATATCGATTTCCAACCTTGGCTCTGCCTCACTCGAATTCTCTTCTAGGTGCCATCAGACTATGAGAATCACCCTGTCACTGTGGGAATACAGAAGACTTGTGCGATCTCTGACGAACGTTTTCATCATCAGATTACCAATTGCCGTGTGCCAAGCACGCTCCAAAGGGGATGTCTGTAAATTATGAAGTAATAATTCATCAATCCGTCGCCGAGAGAATTCCATTTCTGGGCGAAATGTAAGTCGAAATAGATTTGTTGTAAGCTCTGGAATTTCAGGATAATATGTTGCACCATTATGCTTAGACGAATCGGTTGGTTTGATATGGGACCTGTATATTCAGGCTGAGTGATGGGCCATATCAACTATTGACAGCAGATTGACGCCTGCATGATAAGCTAGACTAGTTAATTCAATCTGTACGATCTGACATTTGGCTGAACTCTTTATCATACACCCTTTCAAGATCCGCAAGGACGTCGGTATTTGGCTGATACTGGGGATGATCAAAGTCCTCGCGGTCTCTTTGTATGTCAAGGTAATGAGAAGTTTGTGGAGGCGTTCTTCGATTACCCTGGCATCGCCGCATCGCCGCATCGCCGAGCGTAGATAAGTATTGCTGCATTGGGGAGTCGATATTCATCTCCACTTTAGGAATTTGGGAACGAATATTTGCAATTTGAACCTCGCCATTATTGGAACGTGATTTGAAGGACCTCGGTCTTCCTCGACCGATCCAGTTGTACTATCAAGCTTCGCTTCGAGACCTTCCAATTGGAACCCCAGAACAATTAACTCCTCTTCTTCAGGGTTAAAATCTTTCTAGCAGGGTTCTACAAGATCCAGTGCCTGGCTGATGTTCTCGTAAAGCTGATCTATCACACTTATATTTATGTCCTTGATCCCGTTTCGATGACGTTGTAGCTCTTCCATAGTCTTGTCTTCATTTCGCGAATTTTGGCTCGTAGCTGTCCAATGTCTGTTCCAAAATCGCGTAGGCCGGGCCTACTGGTACTTTCCAACATCTCATCCACTGGTCATCCGAGCCTCCGTTGCACGTGCGGAACTGTGATGGCGTGTGAAGGCTGGGTGGCGACCATTCGAACAGGACCAAGCCAGTGCCAAGACTTATATTCACAGGACGCACATGATGTTCACGCAATCTTTCATGCCTCTTTCTTTTCTTCTCTCCATCCTAAATCACACATCCTTTGCGACCGCCACCGTTTCCTCACCTTGAAACATTTCCATGATTGAGCCCTCAGCTTTCTAGAAAAGATTGCAAGTGGCTATCGTTTGTCATTCAAAAGTGGTCATACAGGTATCCCCATAGGTAAATATCTGAACCACCCCGTATGTTCCTTGTCAGTCCCCAGAGGCTACCTCCTGCAAAATATGATTCGCAAGTAATGAAATCCTTCGATCCTTTATTTCATTATTGAACTATCATCCCCAGAACCTAAGACTACTCGCAATCTTTCCTCACATCCTGTTTCATTACACATCATCCCCCACCAGGCGGCCACCTTCATCCACTAAGTTAAGGACGCGCAAAAACTACCAGACACGGACCGCCCATCGAGGATGTATCCAAAGCATCCGTCGGACAGAACCCCAAGCGTCGAACACCAGTAGTAAAGGAACATGAAGGAAAGATATTCAACATTTGAACAAGACATTAAGACAGGGGCCACCAACACTGCAGGTAAGTCAAACTCATGGACCCAACCTGCACAGTTGTCAACAAGGCACCGGTCCTCCTGAACTAGCTTGCCAGCAGGTGGGCTTTGTTGCGGAAAAGAGCGACTGCGCGGACCAGAATATGGTCCACCCAGCCCTCCACGTATTTCAGTACGGACGAGTCTTGTTACTCGTTTACTCTTCTTTTCTTTGATTCAGCACTCAATGACGTCTCCGATTATCCTTTCCTGGCTCTCTTCGAGGCTTTCTTTCAGTATCCCTATTTGCAGTGACCTCAGGCTCTGTCCGCGGCTGCCTGTCCGGGTTTTTGTTTGTGGAGGATCCCGATTCCCTTCGGGGCCTTCTCTCAGGTCTTCTTTCGGGCTCTCTTTCAGTCTCGTAGCCTGATTCTAACTGATAATATCCCAAAACCTTTCTACGATCCCGTTGTGAAACCATCCCAACTTCTCGCACTTTTACGTTATGCTCAACTGGATAGGGTTTCGCATAATGTATGCGTGAAAGTGGATCGAGGTACTGCGATGCATCGGCTGGCACTATTTGGATTGGGTCCTTGTGAAGATTCTTTTCGCCTGCCAGTTTCTTAGGAGGAGTTTCGCCGGTGTATACAATACCGTGTTCTTTCTGATTGATGAGCTTACCGACAGCACCTTGGCCGCCATGTGTCGAAATACGACTACTAACGTCAGCAGACACCTAACACGGATCCTAGCCGATACTTACAGGCACATTGAGTATCCTTGCTTGGGCCTGGACCGCACCACGACGTAGCGGTAAACTTTAGCGAATGCTTCTTCGCCATGCTTTGAACTCCTAATAGGGTACTTTTGAATGGAGTTTTTCCCAGCTGTGTTGCCGTGACCGACCGACTCCCAGGATAGCATGATGAAGACCTTTGGAGATATGAGACCGTGCGACAATGGATTCTGCAGGGATCACTTACCCGTCCCTCGACGAAGAATTGCCAGTGGTTATTCACCACTCGAAAGCCTAACGAAACTTAGTCTAGAGTTACGTTGAGGTAGCTCTTAGACGTACTGGGATCTAGGTCAAGGTCAAGGCCCTCCTTACCACGTACGAGAACTGCAGAAACATCGTCGTCCACAGATTCTCCTCCCAAACTTGAGGGATCTTTCCGATACTGACCCTCTCCGGGCGGCCCTTTCATATTGTCGATTTTGATCACTCCGAGAACGGACTAAATATCTACCTTGGCCAGGCTGATTGCCATAATCCGCGGGCTGGTTGGGCAATGTCATTCCAGGTGCGACCAATTGCGGATTAGGATTTGGTATCGAATGAGGCTGAGGATAAGGAGCACTAAAAGTCCGAGTGGGGCCTGGCCCTGCAGTTGGATCGTAGGTGGGCGACATCATATACGACCTTGACGGGGTCGGACCGTTATCAAATTGCTGACCGGCATAATTGGGCTGAAATGGAGGCCTTTGTGTCTGCACCGGATGAGATGGAGGCCGATCGGCGTAGGCATTGGGATACGGATAGACATTTTGCTGACTTGGACCTAATACTGTCAGTTCCCTCTTGAGTGCGACGGAGTCTCCATACTCGGAATGACCGGAACCGCATGATATCCAGGTGTCCACGGTGTCAAAGCCGGTTGATGAGATCTATGTTGGGCAGGGTTCGGTCGAGCGCCTGAAAGGTTAAGCTGAGCTACTTCAGAGGCTAGACTTTGAGTATAATCGCCTTGCGATACAGCTTGAGTACGCTGGACTGGCGATCTTTGGGTCCCATATTGGTCCGTTGGCTGTGGGAGGGGGATGGTATTGCCTAGACCTCTGGGCGTCCGTTCGTCCACCGGAGCTCTTGACGCCTGCTGGGAATTTGACGTCTGCACTTGGCATGGAATCTGACCCGAACACCTAGCCTGTGTTACATTCGGACTTTGCGACAGTGCCGACGGATTAGCCCTTGAAGATGATCGAGCAGGCAGATAGGAGGAAGAAGGTCTTGACGTTGGTAAGTGCCTGTCACCAGCGACACCGCAAGAAGGACGGAGATGTGGAGCATTAACTCACCGATCAGCCTCGACGTAATGTCGATTCCCCCTGCCTGCAGAGACCATGTCAGGCTCGAGTCCACATGCCTAGGGTCAAGGATCATTACACACCATTTGGTCCGGGAAGCAAGCGGTAATACCTCCTTTCCGAGGCATCATATAGCAATCCAGGCTCTGGTGGAGACATTTCGCACTCTGCTCAACATGGCTCAACGCGTCCTGCTTCTTGAATACAGCAGGTCGCATGAACGGGCCTTCAGGGCTCCGGAGCCCTGAAGTTATAAGCATGTTTAGCTTGAGGCTCAAGAGCCACACCATGTTCCACTGGCACAAAATCGTTTTGCTCGCTTCTAGCGAAACCCCTCCCCTTACGAATGGGGGTGCCGCACTTTGTCGATGCTTTTGCGTTGATGCACGGCTTGATGGGCCTGACCAGTATTGAAATGCCGCCAAGAGTGTGCGACAGGGGTCTACATTCCAGAGCCGATCACACCTAGCGGCTCTCGCTGCTTTAGTTTCGATGCGGCCAAGTGCACGTTGAGGGATGCCAACAGAGAGTCTTTTGGGTTGCCTGACTCCCTGATCTCTGTTTGCCCTCTTCCCTTCCTTTTGATTGATGATCCGCTGCCGAAACAGAGCCCCACAGGAACAAGGCTCAGTGTGCTGGCCTTAACAAGGCACATGAGATCATGTACGGATATGAGCCTGCAATTTCCATCCAATTTCCTAAGCTTTGCGTCGATCATATGTGGGCCAGTCAATGGCCAACAGATCATCTTCTGCTATACTGTGTCAGTAATGCTTGCAACCCCTTTTGTTCCTTCACATTGCTTAATTTTGGTTTCAGCTTATCGATGCAGAAACGAACACCTGTTATCTCACATCAGCTTCCGCCCCAAAGCCGAGACCTGTGAGACAATTTCCGTTTTCCCAGCACTCAGCTACCTAAAAACTACAATTAGCTTCATTCAAAAGGTCTTTGCTATGCCCGATGGGATTCAGCTTTGAATCGCACCCCTCCAGTCCAGAAACGCAGGATCAATCGCGTCATCGGGTAACTATTGGTCAAGCGCCTCGGAAACGAGAGCAAAGGCGAGAGCAAAGGCTTTTTGCCTTGCGCGAGAGTCTATATCGACAAAGGCTTTCGCTAAAGGAGAAAAGGACCGAAATCAGAGAAGAAAGAGTTTACTTGGATGAATTACAAGCCAAGCTGATTACCTCTGTTAGCCGATCTTTAAATTTAGGCACTGCACTAGAAGAGCCCCTACTTCGAGACCTCCAGACGCAGATCACAGCTAAGACTGACGAGCTTGGTGCTCTACAGTACGATTATGACCAAGCTGAGGAAGATTACGACATTGCCGAAGGGGAGCTTAACGACCAGGAACTCGTTGAAAGCGAGATTCCCGAGTCATCTTCATTTGATGTCGGAACACAAAGCAGCCAGAGCGACTGTGTAGCTGGTGCCGAAGAGAGCGCAAGATTCCAATTGCGTGGTCTAGAGCATTTGCAGGGAATTCAAACGAGGCGGTCACTGTCGAGCACTCAGATAGATCAATCCAGGGAATCTCATAAATCAATTATACGTGAGACTGGCCGAGATAGCAGTAACAAATTGGTTCAAGGTCAAGCAGTGGCCGCAGAATCCGAGTCCATCAAGGAAGACTCTGATCATGACATACTTGAAGCAACATTTTTCATGAGAATCATGACTACTCCTCGCGAACAGATCAGCCCTGTCGAGCCTGTGGCTGAGAGCACAGTAGCCGACCCAGTTTCAACTGAGGGAGAGCTTTTCCTTCGGCAACAAGGAAGACAATGGGAAAGCGCCTCCCATCAGGGTTTTACTTGGGATGCGGAGACAGAGCCAAGCCGGTCCATTTATCTAGAGTCAAGACAACAAGCCCGGAGTGACAGCGGCATAACCATCCACCGGAAAGGACGGATTCGACGTCAATCACGCATTATATGGTGGCTTTTCAACACCTTCGGTAGTTCCGGGGTGGACTACCTAGAGCGCGCTCGAAACAAGGTGCAACTTGATCCTTTTAAGAGATCGGACGACGCATGGGCA
This sequence comes from Physcia stellaris, assembly GCA_018902385.1. Lineage (NCBI taxonomy): Eukaryota > Fungi > Ascomycota > Lecanoromycetes > Caliciales > Physciaceae > Physcia > Physcia stellaris. The sequence goes on along the minus strand of JABSSW010000015.1, from coordinate 45,795 downwards.
CGTCAAGTTTACAACTACTGGACTCGAAACCGAATTCCACTGGCAACATCTGATATACCGGAAGATGCCAGGACGGTAGACACGGGCGATCACTGCCACGTTGAAGCTCACTCGCTTGGTGGTAGCTACTTACTGCTTCCTACAGGCAAATCTACCATTCAACAAAGCGTTGAACATATCGAACGGCAATTTCCAAGTGTCACAACGGCGCCCGAAGTTTTCGATCCATCGCGACCTCCAATTATTAATGACGATTTGTCGGTTTACTCAGCCCATAACGAAGTCTCGAAACATTGACTATGATATTATTCTACACTGACCAAGTGACAGTGTCCACGCAAGATATGATCATGTTATCTTCAGATCGAACTTCATTACACTAAGTTCTCGAAGTGGCCTTCGATGTTTCAAGTGGCAAGGTTTCTTCCTTCTCCGATTCAAGCTTGTGGAATCTAGAATGGCAGATGCTTTTTTCGATCAATACCTAAAAGCAGCACGTCTCAAGCTGCAAGTCTCCTTTGGAGTGTATGCAGGTGACGCATTATGCCGGATTGATTTGCTGGGTCCAGTGGGCATGTTCTACGTGTCCCAGCGCTGTCTACAGACAACACATAAAGAAGATGTGGTCATTCAGGGAGCTCTTGGAGCCTCATATCATCCATTGCATTGGATACGGTCCGAAGCCTCAGTTGAGGATCTGCGGGGTTTGCATTGGACTGGATCGTTGTACCATGCCGAGCATGCTTGTTGGAGACATGCATTTCCACCTTTCCTAATGCGTCATTGTGGTCAAACATAGCAGCAGATGTCGCGCAGATCCCAAACTAGGCGTGCCTTCCACATGGTCCATGGTCTGTGGAACTGTGAGCAGCGAATGAATGACCAGTCCCATCTCCGGCTTAATCACCACCAATCGCCCCCAATCTTCGTACCCTGTCACAGCTCCAATGAGACTCTGTACACTGGTGTAATCAATCGACAAGCACACCCATCAAGTCCCCAGTGCACTTTTCGCTACGAGGAAGTCTTTTCGAGGAACAGATCGTCGTCATGTGGTCAACGGTCTGGACACTAAGCTACTCACATACGCATACGGCCAAAGCTGTCGCACCAATGGGTTCCCCGCATCAACACAGGGTACATGCATGGTCAACCAAAGCCGTGGGAGTGGGGAAGTCGATAACCGAATGACATTTTTAAAGCTCTTGGGTCGGATTAGGTCGCCTGGACAGTTTTCCTAGAAGTATCGTAGCCGGAGTGGCAATTGATTTACTCCAATGGGTACAATCTACAATCTCAAGAGGCTCGGCTTGTGTCTGCACCCACCCTGCTCAATCTTAAAGTGGAAAGGGCGCTAAGGTACCAAGACACCGACTGACTGTAGGTACAGCCGGTACAACCAGTCCAGAAAACCGGGGATGGGTCGTACAAAATTCACCGCGTTCAACCTGAGCTGCGGAAAACGAAGAAGCTATCAGTTGAAAACAGCAACAAACAGTAGCTGTGCAACACTTGAACATGGGTTGAGGAAGTACTGCGTCTAAATTTTAGGCGATCTAATCGACGGGCAACTTACCGTTCATTCCTATGGGTCATTTCCGCGGTATAAGAGCGACGAGCACCGTCGACATCTCAATTATAGTGAAATGTGAAATATACTTTGCCCAGATCATATCTGGTAAAAGCAAAGTCAACACAGTATTACAGAAATTAGCGTCTCCTTGTCAATATATTGCGTTGACTCGGTCATCTTAAAGTTGATACTACATTAGAGGGTATCTGATGGGCGTCGATTATGAATTTTATTCTGGGACAGACCCAAATGACAGGAAGTCACGATCAATGAGCCACAGCGTCCCTAACATGAATGCTTCAATCTATGGCCTCCGTGCAAACTTGACTTAGCGATGACAGCTCAGCGAGCAAGAGTGGAAATCAGGATATGAGAAGGCCCCCTCGGGGGTGTTCTTCTGAAGAAGGAAAATCCAGGTTCTAAAAGGACGAGAAGGCTCAAAGTCGAAGAACTTGAGTAAGGGCTCATGTGGCTGTCCCTCCCCTCTCCCAACCATTGTATGTGTGTACACACTCAAATTACTCTCCACTCATTATTGCATGGGTTTCCTACCGTCTACGCGCACCTAAAGCAGAAACAGTTGATCTTGATAGCTGTTGGCAGGTTAAAATCTACGTCTATCTGTCTGACTCTTCTCAACTTTGGGTCCAGATGTTTGGCACACATCGAATGTTCCACGACAGTAGCTATTGATGCACACCAAGAGAGAGCCAGATTCATTCACCCCTCATGCTCCTATTACCGAAGTTCTTCTCTCCAGGTTCTGCCTTGATCGCCTTCTAACCAATTCGCATTTCTCGAGGTCCTTGGTCCTTTCTGTGTCCTCAAGGGGTGCATGAGAAGCAACGATAAGGCGATACCGTAAGGACATTGAGCAAATGCTCACTTTACCGATCTCACAATTCCTTTACTAAGGTTAATAATACTCTGGGAGGCTTACCCATTGAGTCAATAACATGTGAAGTGGAAGTCGTTGACTTCCAAATCGAGTGCGGAATAACTGATGCAGCCACACTAAGCGATCACATAAAAGCAGCGTCTGCTTTGCCATGATTAGCCAATGGGGGGCTGGACGGTGCCCACTGCGCATTAGCCTGCGAACCAATCTCGAGGATTTGACCTCGAGTAATCATTCGATCTCTTACTCCCTCAACATCGAGTATCTCATAATCCACTCCTTTTCGCCGAGATCATCGTTGAGGGATTAGTGAGCTATGGATTCACATGCTTGCTCAACGACTGTCACGGCTGCCAATAATATTGCAGGTGTCAAGATGATGATCCTGGTATCCAGTGTCGTGACGAGAATGTGATACCCAGCAACTCCTCGGGTGACCATGGTCCACGGGGTCTTACCTGCAGCTCGGGACGTACATAATGCATCTCTCGATAGTGCGTTCCACGCTGCGTAACGTGGCTGGCTTGTTTCGCACCAATCCGCTCCCAGCCCTACTCGGCCCGCTCGAGCTCGACGTGGGGGATCCATTTTCGTTTTTCGGGAGACGCCAATCCCAACTGCGGACGTGTGGCACTCTATAAGTTGCCTACCACCCCCTTGGTTATCGAGGTGTCCACGCCGCACACTCATAGGATGATAGGAGTAGGAATGAGGGAACGACGATATCACGTCAGCCTTATGCCCCGGTCCCGTTCCAGTGGTCTTACCTCGATGGATTGCTCATCCTCGCCTATGTGGATTTTCCTTACAACCAGTCACGTTAAACCTGCGCAAATCGCAGGTGTTACAACTTACGAGACTCTGCTTTCGGAACGCCGGGATCACCTCGCTTCTTCTTTCCATACAGCGCTCGCAAAATAACTTTTACTTCACACCGATGCACAGACGACACAGCTGCAATTGCAGCAGTGCTCTCGGATATAACGTCAAAGCGTGCTGCATCCGAGCATCCATTGGGGTCGGAAATCTCAAAAGAAGGTATGAGTCAATAACGATCAACAGTTCAGTCCATTGCGGTAACAAAGCCAAGCCGCATCATCCACGGACACGCTTCTGGGGAAGTACAAGCACTTGCCCCGCCGCCTTGTTTCTCCGCATTTCTCGGTATGGACACAAGCGGCTCCTACGTGCTCGGGGATGACATTTCTGGCAAATCCCGAGGATCCTGTTATGTCAGGCGTTCAAGCTGACACATACCACGTACGAGGTAGCCCGAGGCCAAGGACTATGCCAAGGTCGTACTTCTTGCGCCTACAGTCGCCTTGAAGTTGCCAAACCCGATAACAGAGACCAGAGGTCGCCTACTCGAAATGTTGGTTTCCTCCTAGCTAACGTCTGTTCATCGCGACTTCCCCCTTTCGGACTGTTTTCTCATTATCCGGTACGGAGACCCACACCATTAGTTCTGTCAGCTGGGTTAGGGTTGAGTAAGATTCTGCACCCAAATAACGCGCCAGACCCTAACCCTTCTGACAGAACTTATGGTGTGGGTCTCCGTATGATCACCTCTTTCAAGGCCGGGTCAAATTTCACTTCGGGTCCTACATGTTCCGGTCTTATTTATTCTCCTTGCCGACCTGAGGCAACGTGTTGTGCGATCCAATAAGCATTGCTTTCCCCAAGCCATGCCACATCGTGACTGCACTTCTGCCCTCATAATCGCCTCAAGAGCCTCCATTCTATGTGCTCCTCAAGCAAGCCTCACACGATAGCATGCAGATCGAATAGCGTGCGCGCTCTAGCAATCGCGTAAGCCGATCTTAGATTGTTGCATGATCCCCTTTTGGAGATGATAGCCCTCCATCGGTTCATGTCCAGGAGGCGCAGCTTTGAGGCCCGTATGAAACTCTGTCTTGGCGCAACACCGAATAGAGTATCACAGTAGAAGACTCCTTGGATCCAGGCACTCAAAATCTCGCAAGCAGTCTCCAGGATTTACTGAGTCTGCGCCTGCCATCGTGTCCCACCAGCAGGATAGCACCACCAATCGCCAAAGAGGAAGCACAATCAGAACGTACTCTTTCGAGAATGGAAGTCCACTGAAAATCTTTCTTTCTTTGACAAGTCTTCCTCAAGTTTGTTGCCGCTTCCCTTCGAGGGAATTGATACCAAACCCCCTTCCTCGTAGAGCAACTCTCCTTACATGTCATGTAAATGGGGCTGACAGCTTAAGGCCGTGCCAATCCTATCATTGCCTTCCTAACTCCTATCCAGAAATCGTGATGAGCGTCGATGAATGGTACCTAGCCCCTCGTTAGCGCAAGAATCGCCTCACTGTTCCACCGGTTGGCTCCAAGACCTGCAAGGAGCACTTCCATCTCCATTCCCGGGTAGGAGGGATACGTCAAGACATCCCAGAACGTCGGAGCGCGGAACCGTCCTACCGGAATAATCTCTTTCGAAACTATAAGCTGCAGCCCCTTTAAGGATAAAGCAAAGTGCTCTAGATAACTCTCACGTGTACTGGCGATGGACGTGCAGACTGGATGAGGCCCAATGTTGATTCAGGCGGTCTTGTCATTGACAATGTCACCCGGCAACACGACATTTAGAGCAGTGACAAAGTTGGCAGGCTCACGTGTTGCTCGAGCTAGATATTTTCCTGTAATTACGTGATCCTCCGAAACAACATGTCCGAGGAGTGGAGAGAGACCGGGATCTTCTTGGCCTCAAAAGTCACATACCGAGCCGCGTTTGCAAAGTCTTGTGAAATGGGTGACATTTGCTTGCTGTGGAAGGCAAAAAGTAAATCGAGGACAACACGCTTGAGTCCGTTGCCCTGTAGCATGCCACGGAGGGAGGCTATATCTTCGCGCAGGTTGTTGACAACGACGTCGGTCAAGCCGTTCGGGCATGAAAAACTCGAAGAGATACTGTCTCTCAGCCTTTCGGCACATTTCCTGTATACGCTCGACCGAAGCACAGCGAATTGACGACATGTCATGAGTGTCACGCTGGCAGAGGGCTAACATGAGTTCAGCTCACTTGCCCACCAAGAACAAAGCGTCAGCTACAGACAACACGCCAGCTGCGACCAATGCAGCATATTCTCCTAGGCTGCGACCGATAATTGCAATGGGCTTGATACCAAGCAGCCCGCAGTACTGCACCAACGCAATCTGATTAGTAACCAGGATAAGCTGAGGAACTAGTGGTGTTTTGGAGGGTGTGTTTGCGCCGCTGTCATCACTCAAGGCTACGACGTCATGGTCTGCCTCGTTACCGCTGCTCAGGGTAGGTTCCCTTTGTTGAAACCTGGCGCAGCTGATGCTCGCTGCATTATGGCGAGGACCGATGGGAATCCCAGGCGCCGAACAATACGATGGAGTTCCACAACCTAATCGCGCATTCGAGGCGCTATTTCGAACAGCTGTGCTGCGGCGCGATGATAGAGACAGCCCTGCGCGGAGAAAGCAAACATGACAGTCTTTTCAGTGGCTGTACGGACGTGCTTTGCATGTGCAACAAGGTCATCGGCGACAGCCTGCGGGAAAGACTGTAGCTGTACAATGTGAGAGACAGAGGTGGCGATACGGATATAATGGTGAATCCGCCGAGCACAAGTTGTGTAGGCAATATTCCTGAGTTGAGCGTCTTTGTGAGTCTCTAGATAACTGAGCAGAGCCCTGACGTTGGCCCGAAGTGAGGATTTACCTTTGGCTGAATGCACACCACTCCATTGCTGGCCACCATCTGTCGCGAGGAGCTCTCATCTCTATCTGTGTGCTGTGGTAGGGCATCCTTGAGGAGTAACGTTGTATTGCTGCCATGGGCACCAAAGCTGTTCACAGTGGAGTAACGCTTCTTGAAGGCTGAAGACGCGACCTAAGGGCGATCCTCCGAGAGTACATCAGCGTTTCGGTTGGCATTGTGTCGGATCACGACAGAGTTCAGGGTCGTTGGGTATCAAGGTGACGGGAAATCATGTTATTGCGGCAAATTAGCAAAATCTTGATGAGGGAGGCAATACCTGCATCAGCTTCACCATGTGCGATGTTGGACTTGACGGCGCCCAGGTTGAGACGCTCGTCAAGTTGTAACCGCTGGCCTTATATGTGCGAAGAAGTTAAGTGAGGACTCGCATTCGACAGCGTCCTCAGCCTAGCAAAGTTCAGCGACACGCTCGATTCACATGATGTTGAAAAAACAGACTTGAGTACCTATGCCATGAAGCTCGACAGAGCTAAATTACGCCAGCCTTATCCACCACCTGGCGGTAATGCTCTTTCTGGGCAGAGGCATGTGGTTGAGTGATAGAGATACTCTCTGCTGAATGATTGATGATCCGAGTCGTTTGATCGCGGCGGGGCTGATGCCATCTGCACGACAATAGCCGTCGGCCACAGAATCCTAAACTTTACACTGTCCAGTTTGTGACAGGAAGTGCTCTTGGCCAAGCATGCAGTAGATATCTGGACTCGTCTTGAGATATCTTCACGTCAGTCGACTCTCATATCGACGCAAGCTGGATTGAGGCTGGATTGAGTACCTTCACTGGCTGCTTGACACTGGTTGCGGACAGGAACAAAAACTTGAGCAGCAACAGGAGCATAGCTATATCGAAGAGATGATTTGCCAACATGGAGTTGCAAATAAAAATAATGTGCAAGTGCAAAAAGTAGGTATTCCAGCATTGCTTCGGCATGGTATTTCATCATTGGCCCCGATCTTTATCGCTAGAATCCTCCGAATAGCAATCTCAGATAAAAATGGGTATTATTTTCGCTCGGATATCACGGTTTCAAACTACCACCAAACCGAAAAAAATAGATGGTGAACAGCAATTTTTCTGGCTTTAAACAGATATGGGCCTCGAAAGCTCTAGTCATACCACATTCGAATGATTTCCCACGACGGGCGCACTGGAGATAGCGAAGTATGCATTCTATGTTGGCACTCACATGTATCTGAGGTAAGGTGGGCATGTATTTGGAGCACAATTTTTCGTCCGATCATCGGACGAAACATATTCTTGATTATAAAAGCTTGCTTACCAAATCACAGATCCCATCCTACGTCATATTTGCTCGCAAACATTGCCATTTCGGGTGCATTGACATTCCTAATTTGTCAGCTAGAGGAGATATAATATAATGTCGGAGTCTACTTCATGGATGATGAGTACTTGAAAGAGTCAAAATTCGCAAAACACTGTGCTATACTTTTTGCATCATATCAACGCAATGTCCCGAGTTCTCGCTGTTTTTGGTGCGACCGGGCAGCAAGGCGGATCAATCATCCATCATGTACTGAATGACCCAGAATTGTCCCAAAAGTACAAGATTCGTGCCATTACTCGCAACCCCGACTCGAAGCAGGCCAATCTACTCAAAGCGAAGGTTGAAGTGGTACAGGGTGATGTAGCCAACCGAGCCTCTCTTGAGACTGCTTTGATGGGGGTGCACACCGCTTTCGCCATGACAACGCCCACCTTTGGCCCCGGCGGCTTGGAGATCGAGTACAATGCCGGAAAGACGATTGCTGACGTTGCTATCGAAAAGGGGGCCGAGTACATCATCTTCAGTACTCTGCCATCGACCAATGAAATCTCTGGTGGCAAGTACACCAAAGTGAATCCCTTCGACGCCAAAGCGAAGATTGAGCAGTATATTCGAGGCCTTCCAATCAGGAGCGCATTCTTCTCGGGTGGCTATTTCATGGAGAATTTCCAGCCGCAGACCTTCTGGTACCCACAAAAAGCTCTTGATGGCAACTGGACTTTGACCCGCAACAATTCTCCGAAGACCCGGTTACCCTGGATCAATGCTCTCGGGGACACAGGCAAATTTGTTGGCGCCATCCTCGCCGAGCCTGATAAGTACGAGGGCCAGACTTTCTGCGCCGCCACTGCATTCTACAGCTGGGAGGAAGTAGCTGCTATCATGTCGAAAACCACTGGTAAGACTGTCATCTATCAACAGGTTTCGCCTGAGGAGTATAAGAAGAGCCTGCCACTCGATCCAGATATGTTCCTTGAAGGGTTCAGTTGCCATGAAGAGTTCGGGTACTATGGCTTGGAATCTGAGAAGGCGGTCGCATGGGCAGTGGAGAATGCTCGGGGCAGCCTCTCCACTTTCGAGGATTATTTGACGGCACATCCTCTACAGCTCGGGTAAATAGATATCACGACTTCACGGAGGTAGGAGACAAATGATGATCCTATAAATATCATTGATACCACCATGTATATAGGTTGTACGACCAAAACTGCCAATTTGTGTTAGTCCTCTACAACTTTAACCTTAACTAGACTTACGAAGTTTGGAAAGATGAGGACAGCTTTTCAACTATACCCAGCAAAGTGCATAGTTGATTTAGGACGCATCGACCCTGAGACTTCAGCTTGTGAGGTCTTTCTTTCTGTATTTCTGGTAGGTCCATCATGACCTTCTGAGTGATTGTCGCAGATAGCCAAGAATTATGAGCGGCGACGGAAGGGACCCGGACGGGGCTCCGGGGCTCTCTCCGGGTGATGTTCGGGGTAGGATGTTGGCTGTGGCAAAACGGAGGGTGGCTATCCCATGACCTGATGTGGTGCTATCTTCCTGATGCAACGTCACTGACCTATCCATTGTGAGAAAACGCATACCTATCTTTGGCACAAAGCATATGAAACCGACATGAAGAAGACATCAGCTTTTGATTTCGTCCCAATCGGGTAATCGTAGATCTGTCGGTGTATTATGAAAATTAGCATCACTTACTACTAGACCATGGGGTAGTGGCCCTCCAAAAGAAAAAAGAAAAAGAAAAACACACAACCCGGATTCACTGATCCTTCTTCTACTTTTTATGCCGATCGCCTGATACTTTCAGGATCTGATCTGTATAGTCTGGGATAGTCGGTTTTGCTTCCTGCCAAGGCAATCAAAATAAAGTCTCCGAAAAGTGGCCGCAAATCTCGCCGAAGGTGGACATATAATGGCGTCTCGAACACAACAAGTCCCTACCTCTGAAGCATATTCCCAACCTTTAAAAGACAAGCTTAGATCGTATTGGAGCTCGACCCGGAAATATACTCTCAGAAAACGATACAGACATTCCTAAATGGCCGCCAACTTTACAGAAGATAACCGTCGATACTTCGAGTAAGTTCACCTACTGCTTCCCCTATCGTTAACCAAATGCGCTGACTTGCGTGCGTCCTCGAAGCGATCTCGCAGCAAAATACGACATCGCGCCCTGGATCCAAGAGCTCTCCGCCAAAATCACACTCTACATCCAACAGCAGCGCGACTTCCTGCATCTAGACCCGCTGGTTGCAGAAGATGTTTCTCTCCTCGATTACGCCTGTGGTACAGGACTCGTTTCCCGTGCCCTGGGGCCTTACGTCGACAGGATTCAAGCCCTCGATCTTTCTGCCAACATGGTAACGCGCTACAAGGAACTCTCGGCGTTGTCATCGATTCCATCTGTTAAGGCTGCTACTGCTCGTACCGGTAATCTGCTTATTGACGAGCTGGAGGGTCCGGATTTGCAGGGCTTTTCGATCGCGGCAATTTGTGCGGCGTTGCATCATGTTGCGGACCCGGCGTCGCTGATCACGAAATTGGCCGGAAGGCTGAGAGCCGGAGGTGTGTTGGCGGTTATTGACTTTGTCGATGAGGGAGAGGTAAAGTGACTAAACGACAAACGTGGCATGGCAAAACTAATAATTGCTGTTATACTAGACTCACTTCCCAACTCCTGCTGAACGCACAATACACAAGCATGGTTTTAATAAGGACGAAATCAAGAGCATGATGGAGGAAGCAGGACTTGTCGATTTTGGGTGGAAAGAGATGCCTTACAGGGTGGAGATGAAGTTCCGAGAGAAACATTCCATATGGCGCACAGTGTTCCTTGCACGAGGGGTGCTACCAAACGCCGCATAGATAAGCTATGGCTCGGTAATCTTATCATTGCACTATTGCACATCTTGATTCCATATGATGATAACAAAGAGCTGCTTGTAAGAGGCAGACGCCTTACTGTGTGAGGAAATGTAGGTTGCATCCTACGGTCTGGTCTGGTTCGATTTTGCCTTTTCCAAAAGACACCCAATTTTAATTTTTGTATGCGGTTCTCACTTAATGGAGCGCAGTCCAATAATACAAAAACGGAAGTGTGTAGTATCGAGAGCCTTTATCGAGAAATTTGGCCTGTAACTTATGCCTGGGAGTCGTGCATCAAGATACAAATCAGAATACTTCGGGCGCCGTGCTCAACCATCCACGTTGCGATTGGGCGGCTGGGGCACCCCATTCCTCCAGTAGAGGATGTGAGGCATTCGGATCCAGCGTCAGATCAAGACCACATCGGACACTGGGGAAGGTGAAAAGATTTTGAGGTATCTCTGGGACAACTTGACTAATACTTTCCGCGTTCTGCAAACACCGGAAGGCCTCTGTGACCTTTCCGGGTCCATTTGTCAGAAGGTGCCGGATGGGTGTAAATTGGCCACCTCGAATATCAGCCGACAGCTCTGCATCTTGCTGGATGGAAATTATATACAGATGTCGAGCAAATTAATATCAATTTAACTTATTTTCCCACACGCTTGCGTCCGTGGCGGATCAAATGTGCAGTATCGACGCAGCAGTAAGAACGATTTGCCTCGAAGATACCCATCTCAAGCTTACCGAATCCTACGATGTCTCTCTTCCCAAGTCCCACAAGCTTTTCGAACTCGGCGATACATTTCCATAATGCTTGCAGAAAATTCACCAGAGAGCGAATTCAGAACCAGGTCCAAACCTTTGCCGTCAGTCTCGCGTATGATATCAGCAGAGAATGAATCATCCCGGGAGTTGAATATTTGGTCTCCAGGATTTTGGTGGTCCCGAAAAGGTACTTGGAATTTAGCGTTGTTGCTGACTGTAAGGGACATCGTCAGACTACGGACATCCTTCTTGAAGAGAATTTTGTTCCTCAACACCGATCATTGCACACTAAAAACAGACTGTTTCCACATCCTCCTTCGATATTTACGTGTCTGGTCTCTCACCTTGGAGACACACCATATCTTCCCACGACTCTACCCGTGTCCACGTCCCTCTCTCCCTTGACAATCTCCGCCACGGTCCTTCCGCCAACATCTGCCCCGGGCGCACCCAACGCTCTCACACTCTCGGCATCTAAGAAGTTTGTCACAACCAGCCCCGGGTCTGCACCCATAACCTTGAAGCCTTCCTCACTCAACGCCTTGTGGTATTCTATCAACAACATGTTCAGCGCAGTTTTGCTGGCGCGATAGTGGCTGAATTGCATGCCGGTCTTGCTCCCATAATGTGGCGAGTTGGGGTCTGCGGCGTGGGTTAGGGAGCCGCCACTTGAGCTGACGAATACAAGGCGAGGAGTGGAAGACTTCCGAGGGAGATCTGGAACTTTATCGGTAACTAGGACTGACCCAATAGTGTTCGTAGTGAAAACGTCACGTAGACGTTGACTGGGCGGGCTGCGGGCTTCCAGGGTTTTTTTCGCCGATGCCAGCGTTGTTGACAAGAATGCCTAGGCGGTGATGGTCCTTGCTGAATTGCTCGGCTGCTTAGTTGACGGATCCTTCCACTGCCATATCAATCTGGATTGCTTCAGCACTGCCTTTGAGGTCTGGCAGAGTGGACGTCTCGGCCGCGGCCCTCTGACCGTTGTCCAAAGAACGGCTATCGACGAGGACATGATAGTCGGCAGAAGAGAGGATGAGGTTCTTCGCACATTCAAATCCCACAACCTGGTTGGCTCCTAGACCGAGGAGCAAGCCGAGTCACTGAAGCAGTTTGCCTGTAAAGTGGTCCTACGAACTCACCTGTAACTAGAATAATTATCTTCTTTTCCAAGGATACCATGTCTACTCGCCTCTCTCAGTTGCCAGTAGTCAATCTATATCCTTGAAACAGCCAAGAATCGAAGGATCGTAGAGCTTTATCAATCACCTTGAAATCTGCTAGCCCGATGGTGCCAAGCCTTCTGCGGAATTCAGATGGTCGCCCACGATTAGCTCCGCTATCAGTAATGCTATCATAAGCCTGGCTTTAGAACAACGAACGTGGGGGAATGACAAGGAGAAGAGTGCAGCAACAGATCTGGGAAGACGACTCACTCTTTGCTCCATGACGACCCCGGCAGCTTCGAAGGAGGTACATAGCTTATTGGACCATGAAGGTAGACGATATTGAGGATGCATCAGGTATAGGGTAGCACACGATGGCTGTAATTAAAGCTTTATGTTATCAGAGACGCGTTCTGCCTTGTCAAGCAACTGTGGTCCCTCTGTAGCCAAATGGTATATTACTGACGACGGGCATTCCATAGCTGAATTCTAATCTTCGTTACGTCAGCCTCTTTCCCCGATAACCGCATCCCCATATGTCGAAATATAGTGCCCAGGGGCAGATACCGGGCAACGGTATACGGGCTGTCTTTCTGGGTAGTCTCAAATCTGGGCTCACCTAGAAATACATCAAGGCGGGGATTGCCATTCTAGTATCTGTGATATCTGCCCATTTCTCAAAAGTTCCTTTATGATAGTTGCAAAGATTGCGAAGCTCAATTGTTGTCGATTAGAGAGGGCGATGGACACATTAGCCAGAGCTTGCTCTTCTAGGTTGTAAGCGTCCAGATATAATGATCTTAGTATATGGTTACTTTATCTTCCAAAGATGACGCTACGTTCACAAAGTAGCAATCTAGATAAGCTCGATGATCTTGTGGTGTCAAACTGAGCGACTCACTCAAGACCGTTTTCTCTTGACTCGAAGAAAGTCTCAAGTGCCAGATTCATGTATGTGTATGTATGCTCTAGGCGATTCTGTCATGATGTGTACTATCATCGCCAGCCGTAGATATGAATACCCGAACAAAGAACCAAAGACGAGTCAGGATGTTCCTGAGAGTAATGAGTGAAATAGACCATCAAGATCGAGCCAGCAATACCTGCTCCCTTCTCAAACAATCTGGATAGAAACATTATCAACCCTCACATAGCCCAGACTCTTAATGTTGAATATGAACTGCAGTGTCTCGATCGAAACCATATAATCACTACCATAGAACGAATACGACACATCCACATACACCCCGGGAGGTGCAGTACAAACAGGATAATAGAAAGAGACCGCGCTCCCCGCCTGGTTCAGATTACCGATAAGAATCTGGAGTGCGTCGCTCGAGCTCTTGCACCCCCCGTTCAGCGCGACGTATATACTCGCATTCAAATGATACTGAGCGCCGAGAATGATGCCCTGAACGTCTTGGCCAAGGATGAGAAAGCCGTAGTCTGCTGCCGCTGGGCTGCCTTGCTCCCACTGGAAGGCGGAGTCGGAGTTGTCGCCGACGGTCAACTTGTAGAACACGTTGGGGCCTTCGGCAGAGGGTGTGACTTTCCAAGGGCTGAGAGAGCCACACTCGAAAGCGCCGTTTATGACGAGGTTGTTGTTGTACGGCAGGTTTGTGTCTGCGCAGGGGTAGGGTGTGGTCGTGGATGATGTCGTGGTGGTGGTTGAGCTTGTGCTGGTCGTGCTGAGGGTGGGCGCACAGGAGCATGCGGAGCTGTATTTGCTAGTTGCAGTCCCACAAGCGCTGGTAGCTCGAGTTGGGAACCCGGTGGTGGCTGTGTGGATCGCCTTGGTGTAGGAGGCGCAGAAAGATACATCGGACGAGAGGGCAGCTGGACTCTGGGTAGGAAATAGAGCGTTGAGGCAGCTACGTGTGTGTAAGCAGGACATACGGTGAAGCGGCAGCTTAATAGAGCAGGAAAGGCACAATCAGGAAATTGATTCATACTTATCTGCGTTGCACTTCGCTGCTTCTGCTGTGAAGCCAAACAACAGAGTAGCAAGCGAGAGGATGGTCTCGACGGCCAAACAAATCGATTTCATCTTGCTAGGATAAAGTGTGTTGTCTTGGCACGTAGCTCTAAGCTGAGAGGTATTTGATCAGGTTGACAACGGTTTTTGAATTGGAAGGGGATTTCCAATCCTTATCCTCAGCCGTGTCCCACCACACTACTACTAGTGCCATTACAAAAGAAAGCGTCTGGACGAACTCAGACCCTGTCGCAGGATTCATGGTGTATTGAATGCGCAGATTCAAGGCGTCGTATGTGGTAAGAAGTAGCGAGGAATATGGTCAAGTGAGATATGGGGTGATCGCTACTGCAGCTGGGCAACGGTTGGGCTGATCCACCCGCTGGACGTGGAGCCCGTGATTGGCTGCCCTCGCCGATCAATAAAGCTTCTCACCGGGAAATCTGCACCTTGGCAAGGCTTGTCCTGGCGACAGATCAATTGGCAATGGGTTCGTCTTTCCATTCCTCGCGATGGAGTTCAGCTCTCTTTTGACTCATTCGATCGGCACGGAGTAGTTGCAAAAAAGGCATAGAGTATCAAGACATATGAGCCAATGATACCGAGAACCTATGACAGTTTAGAGCTTTGGCAATGATCTAGCCGGCTCTAGAGTCTCGTAATACACGCACGAGTTCCGCGCAGTCTCCATCGTGATTCTCAGGCAAAGTCTCCTCAAGCAAAGCGACCTCGTAAGTTCCCGCCTGTTAATGGAGTGTATCTTAGGCCATCTCCACAGTCATACCAGTCGAAGTCCAGAGTCCATGTGTCACTTGCCAGCCAAGCTCGACAGAGGCTATTGCGTTCAATTGGTAGTATATCGAAACTGACTGGTCTTGATTAAGAAGATGGTACGATCGGTTTCCAGACCGAAACACGAGATATGGCATTCAAGGCAGTGCCGTTGATCCACATTAGGAGATCTGGTCGCGACGTGGTGGAGAATCCGTGTCAGACACTGCTAATTGGATCAAGTCCACCCCTCGAGTTAAACGAAGAGCCCCGCATGACTCCAATCAAAGTCCCTACATTGGTTAGCGGGTTATTTTGTTTTATGGTAGTACTCCTTCCATTAGTGGGATCGGTTAATCCTTACATTCTTAGCGAAACCAACGCTCAGCCTACCGGATTCATCTAAGCCTGCGAAACATATATGACATGGAATTGAATTTACGTTGTTCTGATCTTTCTCGGGTGCTATAGGGATAAGCCAGGAGTGGAAGGCGATATCGCAACTCGCAATATCCTATGCTCTGGTGTGGTGCTCATTCTGCCTTTCATGCATCACCACTCACATGTTCAATGCATCAAGACGTGTACCTGTCCCCGGCACAAAGTCATAATAAGATGAAGAAGAGATCATCTTCAGATTTTGCCCCAACTCGGGTAGTCGCAGGTCTGGCATGGGGTATCATAAGAAAGTTGTGTCATCAAAAATTCGTACCACTTACAACCAGGCCATGGGACAGATTGAAAGACAGGAAGGAATTACTGGCTGAATTGTGAGCTATCCACACGTCTCCTATAAACTCTTTGCATGCCAAAACGTCTGTTCTGGCCACCTAGAACACCGCAAGGATCATCGCATTAGTCTGACTACACGTCTCTTAATCTGGGGAACTTACATTCGAGGTTGAAATCATCGAAAAGGCCTTTGGCGACACTCCACCACTTCGTTGACACTGTATGGGGACCCTGCAATATGATCCTGAAGCGGCTAACTGTTGCTTGAAAGAAGAGACATCGGTCGCTGTTCATGAATTCCGAGTACTACACTAATCCAATCCTTGTTCTCTTGATTTCCTACCTTAGCCGGTGGCGTTCTGTTTCCTTTAAAGCTGCAGTGTCGACTACGAATAAGTAGTGAACGATGAGTGATGTTGACAATCATTCAATCAATGAAATTCGCCAAATCTGAATTATTAGTATCCCCAACATCCTAGAATGACTCCAAGGAAATCGTGTAAATTGCTGCCCGTTCGTTGAAATCATAGATCACTGCTCCCAGTCGCATGCACCCGCTTCTTGATCCTTACTTTCCCAATCAACAATGCATATCTCCGAATTTCAACCTCGACCTCCCCAAACCTATTCATCGCAACCATCCACGACATCAACATACTCATAGCTCTAATCACGCTCTTATATCGCAACAGCGGCTCCCCAGCTGCATCCACCACTCCAACGATCTCGACTTCGGCACGCTGTAAACGTATGCAGTAAGTATCCACCCCATTCTCCGCACCTAGCACCATGACATCGATCGCTGTGCCAAAAACAGCCCTCGCAGTGAGCGGCACACCATTATATCTCGGGAAGATGCGCAGCCTACCAGCCTGGAGTACATTTTCATCCTTGACTGAATCTGGGAAGATATGCGACAATACATCGGCAGTCGTTGAATTTTTCTCAGCTGCCCCGGTCCCGTTAACGAAGACTTGCCCCTTGATCGAGGCGGTACCATCCTCCGGTGGCAAAGGGAAGGCCTTATTGGCGAGATCCACTCGACCAGCAAAGCGATCGCGCCAGTAATACCGTCCAACGACAGGCCAGAAACCTCCTCTCCGGACATCACCAGTGATCATCTGGAGGCCCCAGATAGCGTAGCGAACCTGTTGCGATGAAATCTCGCAGTATACAGCATACTGTGGTAACGACCAGGTGGTAACGGAGTGGAATGGTACGGGAGGATATCCTGGGATAGTGGAGCTTTGATCTCGAAAACACAAGTCTTCTAATGCGTTTATGGCGGTCATGTAGATTGCGATCTCGTTCATGGTGGGGCCGTAGTCGAGCGCGATGCTATATTCAATTTCAAATTCGCTGGGAGCTCCGAGGGTGCTTGAATTGGGTGGCCTGAACATGTTAGGCGCTGTTCGGAATAGTGTCACAGATATATGGGGACTCGTCGCACGAGGTACTGACCTTGGTGGTAAGAGGACCGCAGGATCCATTGACAGAGCTTGAATCGAAACGGTCAATGAAGCAAGTGTTATCAAGGTAAACCAGAGATGATTGATGATAATGAGACGTGGAGTAAACGACAGGCATGATAACCAGAGACTATGTATGGTTGCGGGCGTCATTTGTAAACAAGCTGTGTGCTGGTGAGAAGTTGCCTGAGGCCCTATGATGAGGTTAATTCCTAGGAAGCAAACTTACAGATCTACCGATCAGTTGCAGATGGATGCTACGAATGAGTGATCTACGCCTGTCGCCAAAGCGGACTAGGGTAGCCCAATAGAAGAAAGTGTTGAAATCTTGAACAACAGCCGGACCTATTGGTAAGAGAGACTGAATCATTGAAGAAAGGGTGCCCTTCAAGAAGCTCATTCATCCTACCTTGAGATTGATAGTATCGAAACACTGAAAGTGGAATTTTTGATGAGAAACTCAACTGTCTTTGATAGTCAAGGATAGCGACAGATCGAGCAACAATGTACACACAAGACGTTTCAATGTCGAATATGATCATAGCAATAGACACAATGCAGCTCCAAGAGCCACAAAAGGAGCTAGGCCGGCGGCCGTTCCGAACCTCCTCCCCATCGCAGCACTAGTGAAAGCAGCAAACGGTGCTGCTCCCGTTGCAGTGACGTGTGTATTGCCAATAGTCCTGCTTGGCTGGAGTCCGTGTTGGCATTGAAGTTGCGTTCAACGTACGCAAAACACTTGCCGCTGCTGCAGTTCTGATCGCAATGTCCAGACTATTGGCTAAAGCTGCACTCGATGCAATGGCGACCTTGGAAGAAGCGAGATTGACTGAAGCAAACGAGCTATACAGCGCTGATGCGCTAGGCTAAGTGACCGGAGTGCTAATGGCTATGGCATTGTCGACTGGAGTGCCACCAACAGCCGCACAGAGCTGGGTTGCTTGTTGAAGGAGTTTTACAGAGAAAACGTCTTTGGTTCATGGACGTAAGCAGAATGTTGATAAAAGGGCAAGAAAAGCAGATCTAGAGGAGCATTGAAAGTTGGTTTTGATAACACATACGAAGAGAAGCAGCCTCATCGCAGGTACTTGCAACACAAGACTGGATGCTTTGCTGGAGCATTGGACTGAAGTATGCGCATGCGATGGCCGATTCGGTGTCTTCCTCTGTGTAACCGGGGTATGCGGATGCTTGGTTGTTGCAGCTCACCTAAATTACTGTAAGCCTGCCTTGTGTTCTTCCCCAATGCCCGGAAGACTTTTTGCGCAAGGAACTCGGTAACAAGTAGTTATCTCGGGTACAGCAGCCAAGATTGCTGATTCGTCCGACGCGGCATGATCCGAGAAGATATTGACGATGATATCGAGACTGGCTTAGGCGGCCTCCAGTTCCCCATAGGTCAAGCCACAGCGTAGACGTTATATGCTCACCTGATCATACGAGATAGATCATCGTCACTAACTGTGTCAAGTAGTCTCTGAGAATACGTAAAGCCGTCACCCCACATGATCCTCGATATCTCTTAGAATCGGAAGATTGTGCTGCAACCGCCGAATCATTAGAAGGTTCGTCTGTGGTGTAAAAAAGTCCAGGAAGCTCCTGTATGAGCGCGAGTCACTCCAAGACCATTGCGCATTGGTACCGCCTGTAGGGATGTGCCCTTGGTGTTCACAGAGGTTGGAAATTCTGTAACGCCAATGCTGTTCATGTTGGCCGGATGCCAGTCATTAATCTTACAACTGGCGTTACCGTGCTGTTGATTCAAGCGGCCGCGCACTCGCCTGATGTAGCATCGGAATCATGCTGGGAGAAGTCAAGTGTACGAGTACCAGCTTGAGCTGTAGGTGCGGGTGTGTCTAACGGTATAACTGACCAGCTGTAGGTAACAGAGGGTATTTGTTGTGATTGCCGAACGGTAGGGTTGGAGGGTTTTGCTGCAAATGTAGGTCAGTATACACCATCTGAAAGCGGCAGCCCACGTACACCTTGCTTATAATCCTGCTCCTCCCTGCGGGCGTTTTCAGTACCAACTACTCGCTCAGCTTCTGATCCGAAGCCTGCTGCTCTGGATCTCTGGGACCATATCGTGAAGATGGCATGCAAGCCTCTTGAAACCCCATGAATATAGTTCGGGCTTGTGGATTGTAGATCCGGGGAGCTTGTGGATTGTAGATCGGGGGAGCAGGGAAGGGCGCAAATGAGGGATCCTGTTGCTGAAGAGACATGTCAAATTGGCTGGATGCAGGACTTGCTCCAGGGGGCTGTAGGCAAATGTGGAATCAATGGCACACCAGCGACTATCTGGTAGCCGTTCCGCTGGTTGGCATAGCTCATGAGATGAAACGGCGAGCAAGGTACAGCACTGCATCTGTGTGTCGACTTTGGACGTTGGGGTTTCAATGGTCTTCACGATTGGTACTTCGACGAGAAGTATGGACGGCAAGAAATGTCGCAAGCCGCGTGGGATCCGAGCATAAGTATGGGAGGTTGGTCGTTCATCACGCCGCGGTCATCAGTTGTTGGCTTGTTCGTAATGGTGCCAACACCCTTTGCACCAAAGATCTGAGCTCGGCCCGAGACGCCGAGCCCGAGACGCGAGGTCTTCGCGTCCGAGGTTGTCACGTGATAGTTTTACAGCATGCCAGCCCCTGAAACGTCTGCCCGAAATCGTTTGCGTTTGGCATCATCTTTCACCTTTCGTATCAAAACATCTCTCAAAGTTATCGTAAACAATTTCGTACGATGATCTTCAAACTTTATTGCATCCTGCAATACTACGACGATCATGACGTATGACCAGAAGAAGTTGACGATTTGGCGATAGTTCCCAAAAGACAGGCAGGAACATCAGTTCTATGATGACTCCTGTTGAGAGGCATGGACTTCCCACGAGATTCTGTAAATGCGGATGCTTCGATGCCTGAAATTTGCTTTGATTCGATCCCATAGTAAGGTATATTTTGGTTGACTAAGTCAAAGCAACATAGCAAATTACTTAGCAGTACTGTCAGTAAAGTCACTTAGTTCTATTCTCCCACCACCCAGACTCTCCCCTCGATACTGAAACTCGAACTCCGTTTCTCCTAAAGTACCATCCTGATATACCGCTGCAGAAAGCAACATCAAGCCTCTTCTCACATCTTGGTACTCTAGTTGGTACCTCGAGTCCCTGGTGCGCCTGCCGCCGATCCTATACACAACAGTTCTCTTCTCATTGAAGCCAGCAAGGTCTCTACAGTACTCGTTGTTGCTGCCCTGCGCGGCAGTCGCTACTGCGTATAGAACGGCACTGAGAAAATCTGAAGGGGCCATTGGGTCACCTCTGCGATGATAGAAGATGACAAAGTCGTGGTCTTCTGGGTCCACTATCCGTCCTGGGACGGTCACAATCTGTAGCCGAGTGCTCGATAGACTCACGTTCCTCAAGGCCGGAAGGTTGTTCAAAGTGCTGTTCTGGCCGACGGCTCTGGGACCAAACAGCTCTACGTGGCCAATTGGGATTCTGTATGACAGAGCAGTAGAGGTTGATACGCAGAACTCTTTCGATCTCGTCATTTGATCGATCAGATGAAGCATTGCCAGAATTAGATGTTTTGTCTGTAGGTGATATCCTTTCGAAGGATCAGTAATACTCCTCCATGCCACGGTAAGGCCATAGGAGGACTTGGTTGCTCGAGGTGCGAAGTCAGGGAAAACGCGATTCCAGCCATCGAAGGCCCAGTCGTAGACAACGGCAATAGCGATGAGATAAATGTTATCGATGTCGAGGGGTTGGCGAGTATCTAAATCGACAAGAACGCCGAAGCCGGGAGGATCCTTGGGGAAAATGAGGTGAGTTGTACTTGGAATTTGTCAGTCAACTTAATCTCCAGTAGCTTGGGATAAAGTGCTATCACTTTAATGGGATGAGTTGGTCAAAAGTCTCGTCCTGGTGAGACGGCAACAGATGTGCAGCGGTGAAAACAACAGCAAGCGCCAGCGAAACCAGCATGATACTCTTCATACTCATCGATGGATTTACTGTTGACACAGTGTTGTCTGTGGTAAGCTTCCTAGATACCATGTTGGCTTTGAGAACGAGGCTGGCCGACATAAGGATCATACCCGCTAAGCGCATACCCGCAGAGCATCTATCCCCATGGTCAAGCGTGGTGCGATCCTGCCTCCCAGGCATCGCCACCAATACACCCAGTATGACAAGACGCGTACCCGTGTTCGGCACAAAACATATGAAAACCGCATGAGGACGGCATGAAGACGACATGAAAAAGACGTCACTTTCCGATTCCGTCCTACGTCGGTTAATCGCACTCGTAGATCTGTCGGTGTATCCTAAAGACCAGTACCAATTAAAGCACTACCAGACCATGGGATACGGAAGGTTGCCCCTAACAGCCATACATCCGAGCATGATAATTGATACGGCCCTGACAGCTTTTAATAGCTGGTACCTCAGCCCAAATACTTGCACGAATTTGCAGCAGCTTTCAGGTTGGGACAGAGGCTGGATACTCTCTTCGAACAGCTTCGATGTCCTCCACACGCCAATAGCACCCATATGCAATCCTCACATGCCTGTCCCACTCAGCCTACTACCTGCCAGTTGACGTTGCTATATCCGACAATTTGTGTGAAGACTTCGTCTCTGTTTCCCAAATTGCTGGCGCTGTATGCTACGTCGTCCGCATCGAGGAACAGAAGATCCTTGCCGGATCCTATCGAGGCGATAGTATTTACCTACACGAAATCATCATCATCAATGTATCTACAGGGCTGAGTCTAGCGTAATACTAGGAGGCTTATTTGCTCACTTTTTCCACGCGGTTCATCCTGTTGAACGCTATCTCCCACTGATGCCGAGATGCTCCGAAAGATTCGAACCGAACACCCTTGGAGGTAATGACCAGTCTGCCGGCATGGTTGCTACTCGAGCATGTATAGAACCCATGCACTGAGGAGTCTTTGTTGTCAACGTTGGGATCATCAAGTGCCTGACTACGTCCTTGAACTTGAAGCCGTGCAATTGCCCATTCAGCTACGAAATTGTCAGCATTTGTCCAGCCATATTTTACCGTAGTGTTGCGGCAACGAAATACCATGGGTAGGGATATCCCAGAATAGCCACTTTGGTGGTGAAGCTAGGAGTCTATATCGCGGATATCGGCTTGCAATAGGGAAAAGGCCAAAGAACGTCAAGCCCAGTGATAGGGATATCAGCTTGACAAGTAGCCAAACGGGCGTCAAGTAGAATCCTACGCAGCCGAGGCCAAACCAGAAAAGCGACCATCCGGTACGGCGAGGCTGTCGCCATTCATAGAAGCTTTTGGAGGAACTTATCAGTCGGGCTGATCGGTATTGCACCGCCATTAACATTTGAATATGGGGGCTTACTTTAACAGCACTTCGAGAAGATTAGCCATATCCCCCAGTTGCAACAATAGCCATTCTCCCATATTTTCGATCAGAGGGTCAACCCAACTCTGTGCGCCCCTCTTTTCTACCTGCTCGCTCAGTGTATAAGCGGTAGTCATTGAGTCCTCAATACGCATAACGTCCTGTCGGAGCTTTTCAACAGAAAGCTTTTGAAGCGGCGACGTAGTACTTGTCCGATCAGTGCTAGACACTGCGTTTTACTTAGTATTGAAGCTTCATGGGTAATCCACTGGTCGAAAGAATTACCCCAGCTGCGGAGAGAGCTCCGTATGACCACAGGATCATGTACGCCATCAGGTATGTCAATGTCTCCTTCTGATACTCCCATCGGTATATGCGCCGAACATGCATCGCAAACTCTTGCCACGGGGCAGAAGCCACCAGGAGCCTCTCTATACTAGCACTGATAGTCTCTTGAGACGGGGTGGTGGCTCAGAAAAGAAGCCAATATACTGGCCGCCGTATTGTTCTGCTTGCTGAAGCAAGAGCTGGAGTGTTTTGCGAAGCGTCAGTCGAAGAGCCACTGCGACTTGACAATATGATGGGATCATCTTACTTGTTGGCCATAACTTTTCCATCCAAGTCTTTCATCTCCGGTACTTTCGTGGCTGCCTGCTTTATTGCGACTTCGTCCCTGTTCCTCTTTGCTCTCGAGTCTTTTCAATTTCAACACATGACGGTCCATAGTCCACCTAACGAACAGATCCTGCCGAGCCTTCTTGAGTGTCTCTAAGTCATTGCACGCCTGCAACTTTTCCTCCTCGGATTTCGCAGTATCCAAAGTGTCTTTGGCGCGGATAAGCTCAACGTCCTGTGCATGTGTGACTTCTGGACTCAATAGATTAGCCGCAACCTCTTTGTTGGTCTTGCGTTCTGTCTTCGCCTTCACTGTGTCTACGGGGTGTTGAATCAGTTGTTTGAAACCCTCAGGTCCCGGTAACGGCGGCGCACTCTCATCAAGACGAGCGTCTCCAGCAACGACAGTTGGAGAGGCTGCCAGAGTTATGCAATCCTCGTTGGCTAATTGATTCGTTTGATCATTACGGACATGCAAGAGGCTCTTGACTTTTCCACTCAGGCGCTCTCGCTTCGTCATACGAGTTTCCTTGTCAACCGCCGGATGATGATCGAGGCTATCGTTCTCAGGTCCGTGGCTTCCCACCACAGCACGATCGAGGACAAGTTCGCCTTGCATGTCGGATTGCATTATGGGTAACAGCAAAAATAGTACTCGGCGAATTTCGTGAAATTGGGAAGCTATCGCCGCTCTAAGAGTTGCTGAGGGTAGGGATTGTAGGAATCAATTACTATGAGCAGAGTGTCGTTAGTACTTCTCAAATGAGTCCTGATGGCCGAGCAAGATAAGCTGTAGATTAATGATGACGTGAAGAATGTTGAAAATGAGAAGTAATGAGTAAGGTGCACAAGTACACCGTGCTGGCTCTACCGAGTTTCAATAACTAATATCTCTTTGCTAGTAGTGTCGCGGTGCAGTCTCTTGATAGAAGTAGGATCGAAATAATTGAAAAGAATCTGGACTGGAGCTTGGCACATGGCCATGATGATCACGCGCCCTCTCGAACCCTTAAGTGCCCTGATGTAATCCATCGACTTCGACGGAGAAGCACACCGAATGAATTGATTAGGGTTGTTTAGGGTTATCGCACAGATCATACGGGCTGCGTGCCCCCCATGTATAAGTGGTCGAATCATCATCGAGACATCGACATCTCTGACTCCAATCTGTGGGTGAACGAACGCCTCTCTGATACATTCATAAATGCCAAGAAGCCAACACATACGGTATGGTGTACGGATAGATCTCCGTACCTCCTAGCGAGTTCCGGCTCGGAGGCTCCGCCGAGCCCGACGACCCGAGCCGACACTCGGATTATTCTGTAAAGCGGATCTTGCCTCTTGTTAATGTTAAGATATGAAACAAACATGTTGCAATTAACTCATCTAGGGTTAGGGCTGCAAGAAGTCTGATGAAAATTTCAATTTCAAATTCTGTACATTTAATATTATCATCGATATAATCAATGAATTATTTTTATTTCAACAGATTATGAGTTCGAGCAATTCGCTTTTTATCAATCAAACACTATTCGTTTCGTTTTTTTATTTTTTCAATGATTTTTGCATCGTCGTGCGCAATTTTTACGAAATCGAATACATTTTTTGAAAAAATGAATCAAACGAGTTTTTCGACTTTCAACGTTGAATTTATTGTTTTTTTATTGATTCATTATTTTGTTGTTTTTATTACATGAATTAATTCGCGTATACATATCGTTTTTTAATTTTTCAACGAATTTCGATGATTTTCGTCGTCGAAACAACGATTTACATTTTTTTTATCATTTCAATATCGTGCGCAAAACATTCATTTGATCGATATCATAATTCATTGCGATATTCGAATCATTACAACATTTTGTTTTATTTACGTGTCATCAAAACATTTCATCATGATATTTTATGTTTGAATTATTGTTCAAACGATTATCAATATCAATCGTCATTCAAAATTTCGATTCGAATTTTACACGCAAATTTTGAACATTTGCGCACATTTTTTTATTAAATTGAATGCGTTATTTGCGTTAAATTTTTCAAATCGAATTTTTATATTCGAATCGACGTTATTTTCGATGAAATTTCATTACTGAAAATTATGTTTTTACATTAAATTTCATTTTTTATTAGTTTATTGCTAAATTACATTTGATTCGAATATTTGAACATTCGTTTATTTTGTTCGTTCAAACGTTTGATCGTTTGTTGATTTTTTCGTATCGCATAAATAAAAATTTGAATAAAATTTTGAATTCGAAAATCGTGTCATTGATTCGTTTTTTACAAAACAAATAATTGATTTCGTTATTTTTTTTTATCACACATTTTTTGAATTTTTCATTGTTCGTTATTTTATTTTCAATTTATTCTCGATACACATATCAATACATTTTTTTGTTTATTTTATTTTATTGTTTGTTTCGAAATAAATTATACGATCGTCATTTCGAAAAAATCAAACAATTGACGCATTTGTTTTCGTCGTCGTTACACAATTGTTTATAAATTTTGACAATAAAAAAATGCATGAAACGAAACAAACACGATAATCATTTCATATTCACGTTCATTTTTTTAATAAACGTATTCAAATCAAAATGAAAAATCATTTCGTCAAAATTTTGATTTACATCAAATTTTTGTATCGTTTCGAAAATTATTATTTTTGAAAATTTGAAATCAAAAATCATTTTCAATCGTTCAATGTTGAATGAATTATCATAAAATTCATACGAATTCGTTTTATTAAAAATTTCATGACAATTGAAATCAAAACGAAAAATTATACGAACGAACATGTCGTCGTCAAAACGTTTGATTTGAAAATCGTTCAAAATCGTCATGATTTTGAAATTATCAAAACACATAATTTTTTATTTAATTTCGTGCATGTTTCATCGTTTCACTATTTTGAATCAGAAAATTTTTTGAAACGTTGAATCGTTATTGTATTTCAATTCAAAAAAAAAACGTTCGTTTTCGTCATGAATATCATTTTTACACTTATAAATTTCAATTCAGAATCGAATGACGTTGAATCGTTCGTCGTTATCGTGAAATTTATTCAGAATGATTTCATCATTATGAATGTTGAAACATTCATTATTATATTCGTTATTTGTCAAGACATTTTGTTCGTCAAAATGAAACACGTACATTTTTTTCGTTCAACAACAACGCAACAATTGAATCGAATTCAATACGAATGTCAATAAATTTTGTTTCGAATTTCGTCATTATGCAAAAATCGTTCAATTTTTCAAATTCGTCGTCATGATTACATAGATTTCGAAATCGTCAAACAAACGAACACGTATTCATGATGATCAAACGTTCATTTTTACGTCAAATTTTTTCAAATATGTGAAATCATCGTAATGTTTTTTTTTTAAATGCGTTGAAACAAATTAAATTTATCATGATTTCAAACGATGTTTTTGACAAAATTTCAACATTGCATACAAAAATTGACTAAACAAAAACATGCTCGATTACGTTAAAAACGAAACGAATTGACAATCACAATCGATCGTCAATTGAAAACGTATTTTATCGATTGCTCGAACGATCAACAACATGTTGTGATACGTTGATTCGAAAACAAATATGTACGTTTGCAAAAACAAATCTTTTATTCAATCATTTCGTTTTCACGAATTTATCGTTTTAGTCGTCGATAAAATTCGTTTTTCGATTTCAAATTTGAACATGATACAATTTTTTATCGTTTTATCAAATGAAAAAATCATTGAAATTTTTATTTTATCGATATATTACATGTTCGATTCGTTTGTCGATTTTTTTCGATATCTGTTTTCGAAAAACAAAATATTCATTGAAACACATCGATCGCGTGTTTAGAAATGATAATGTTTTTGTTGTTTGAACGTCTTTGAACGAAATTGATTTTTATGCAATTATGTTGCAAAACAATCAAATGATTGTTTTGATTATTGTTTCGTTTATTTCGTTATTTACATAACATAAACGACTGAAACATTTTAATTATTTTGCTTTTCGAATATATTTTAAATTTTTGCAAATTAATTACGTTGACGACGTTTCGAATAATCATTGCGATATATGCAAACAAATCAAAATTAAACGAAAATTCAATCGAAATGAAAACATCAAACGAATTTCAAAATTTTTTCACATTATACATATTGATTTTGTATTTATTTCGATATTCGATTACGAACAAAAAACGTGTTACATCACGTTCATTTGTGATTGATGTCGAAAAATTGATATTTATACGATCAAAAACAAAATCGAATGAATGATTCGATTTTTCGATTTACATTTTCATGATTGAAAATCATTACAATGTGAAAATTAAAATCGTCAAAACTGATTATGATTTCGAATTTCGTAACATCAAATTCGATGCATTTTTACGATTTTCAAAAACATTTTATTCGAATTCGTTTTTATCGACGTTCAAAACGTAAATTTTCTTTGATTTCAAACACAATTTCAGACGTTATTGTTTCGAAAATTATCACATTCAAAAATAAATCGATCATTTTTCGCAAAATCAAATTCGCATTAGAAATTTCACAAAACATATTTTCAATCATTTTTTATAAATTTATCATCATAATTAAAACAAATTCAAATCGTCAAATCAAACAAATTGATTTTTTTCAAAAAAACTTAAAACAAAAATTTTTGATTTGTTTATTCGATTATATCAAAACAATACGACAAAGATATTTAACGTTGTTATGACAAATTATTGACAAATTGAAAACATTTTTTCGACGATCTCGTCGTTTTTTTGAATTGTATCGACGAAAATTTTATTTTCGTCGAGCGTTTTTAACGATTTACTGATGATTTATGCGTTGTCAATTCAATTTCATTGTTAATTGATTTTATCGAAATTCAAAACGTCACAAATTTTGAAAATTTCGTTGTTTTCAACAATATGAATGACGACGAACTCAACACATAATTACAAATCATAAATAGTTCAGATTCGTCAAACTGAATGAACGTCGTCGAAAACGAAATTCAATTTTGAACAAAAACAATACATGAATTTTGATAAATCGTACATTCGATGATCGAAAATTTTTAAACGATAAATGAATTTTCAAAATCAAACGAAATATCGAAAAAAAAAATAATTCGTTACAAAGTTCGATGAATTGTTAAAAATTATTTGCAACAATATGACATTGATTTCGAACAAATTTTTGTTTTCGTGATCAAATCAATGGTTTTTCGAGTTTTGTTCGTCATCGTCGTATTTTTGAATCTCGAAATCGAACAAATGAACATCAAAATTTTTTTTTTTTACGATTTCATCGATACAGAAATATACGTTAAATATTTCGAAAATTATAACGAAAAAAAAATTTGCAAATTTCACAAAGTTCTATACAATTTTAAACAATTTTCTCGTTTATGATACGAACGTTTAACAGATTTTTTTTTTGAAAAATTGAATTTGCATCATTTACACGTCGATCACAATATTTTTGCAACGACGAAAAATTTCAAAAATTTTATATTCATTTTCTGAATTGACGATATCAAAGTCATTGTTTTTTTCATCGTCATGATCAACAAAATCAAAAAAGAATTGTTCGTTGTTTTCGAAATGATTGATATGAAATCAATTAATTTTTATTTAGACATGATCGTCATCAAAAATCGTGATCGCAAAGAAATTCGATTCAATCAAAAAATTTACATCAAACGCATCGTCATCAGATTTGATCGAAATGAAATTAAATCAATACATATTTCAATGCGAACGAATTTCGTTTCGATTTTTAACGAAAATCAAATTTCTGAATTCGACACAAAATTGTATCAAATCAAGATTGATTTCGTCATGTTTATCATGATCGAAATCAAATTAAATGTTTTTAACGTCATTTTCATCGTCAGTCGTTTCGTTTAGAATTCAAAAAAATTTACATGAACGTCGTAAACGATATTTTCGATTATTTCAATATTATTGATCGTTTAAACATTGTTTACGAAAAAAAAAATCTTGATTCATAAAACTATTGCGACGTCAATTACGATGACGATTTAATCATTAAAAAATCAATTGACGTTTACGTTTTCATTTTCAATAAAAAATCAATAAATTGAATGTCAAAATTTCAATTTATCGTGATCATTTTCACATGCGTTGCAAAATATATAGTCATTTCGACGATTATTAAAAAAATTACGTGATTTCGAAATCTGTTCGTCGATTTACACACTTATCATCAACGTGACAAATACGTTATTTTACAGATACATATCGATAATCAAAATATCAAAATTTTCGTCGAAAATTCAATTCATCATGATCGCATCAAGCACGTCGATATTGTTTATCATTACATTCGAAACGAAATCAAAATTAATCGAATTCGTTTATATTACATTTTTATTCAAAACATGTCTGTCGACGAATTTATTAAAATTTTGATTTTTATCAAATTTCGTTGCTTTATTTAAATGTTGAACATGAATTAAATTCAAAAACGTTGTATTGTTATCATAACATGTTGAATTTTTTCGATTTTAAGTCATTACATTGAATATTGAAATGTTTTACAACGTAAAATGAAATTCACATCAATTTTTGATGTTAAATTCATTTTCGTCAATAGATTTTATTCGAATTCGATTCGAAAAAAGATGTTGCAATTAATTCATTTAAAATTAAAATTGCAAAAATTCGATGAAAATTTTAATTTCAAATTCTATACACTTAGTATGATTATCGATATAATCAATGAACTATTTCTATTTCAACAGAAAATGTAATTGATGACTCGACTATCGATTTCGATGACGTAAAAGATGACGAGATGATCGATTGAAAAAATGTAAAAATTCGATTTTGAAATTTGCGAAACAATTGACTTCGACTTTTTGACGTGTCGAGTGCGAATATGTTCGTGAAATTTGATGTTGTTATCGAATTTAATCGAATGTTTGCAACGTTTGCACGTATATTTTTCAATTCGTTTTTTGATCAAACGAATTTTTTTTTGTTTCAATGTTTTTTTCGTTTTTTGTTTGAGTTTGTTTTTGATTTTCGATTTATGTTTACGCAACAAATAATTCTTTTGTGCTTTTTTTGTTTGAACGAATCAAGCGCACTTTTGATTGATTTGATTTTGTTGATGTTGTTCGTACAAACATCGAAAATTTTGCGTTATTGACTCATTCGCGAATATGTCATTGATTGAAATGCAAATGCATAATAGAAAAAATCAAAAAAAAAACGAGCGACGATTCGAAAATGAAAAATGCGAAATTCGCAAAAAAAATACGAATCGTCATTCTGACTGAATGATAAATAGATTTCGCGTAAAAATTCGAATAAATAAATACGCGAATTCGTAAAATAAAATCGATGACGAATTCGTAAAAAATTCGCGAAAAATATGTAAATAAATCGAAAACTGATTGTTTCGAAAAATTCAAAAAATAAAATAAATGAATGTTATCGACGTAATTGAAAACGTATCAAAATATTAAATATTGTTCGATTGCAATTAAATCGTTTTTGATTTAACAAAACTGAATATTTCAAAAAATTGAATATTGTTGTTAATATTGCAAATTTGTTGTATTGTTTGCGATTAATTATTACGTGTTTATAACATGTTTTGACATGTTGTCGTTGTAATTGATATTAAATGTAACGAAAACTGTTAATTCGATTTTCATAATCTATTGAAAAATCATGAATGATTATCATTTTATTGTTTTGAATCTCGTTGTTTTGTAACATACATGCAAAATGAAAACACAAAAAATGTGCGAATATCAAAGATTAATTTCAACAAAAACGCATTAGTTTTTTTTTTCGTCAAATTATATCAATTGAATTCTGATTGCAACATATTTGCGAAAATTGTATTTTCAACAATATCGACGAATTCATTTATTGCAAATCGTTTAACGATTGAAAAAAAAAAATTATGTTATTTTTTTTATTGAAAACATTTATGAATTAAAACAATTTTCAACGTTATAATATCGTCATTTATCGATCATTTTCAACAATTTAAATTTAAAACAAATGTTAAATATCGAATGTTTATTCATGTACGATTACATGATTTTATTTTTTTTTCGTGAACGATATAACAATCATATATTATTTTCAATATTTCAAACAAATCGACGTTTTCGAAAAAATGTTACGAACATGTTTGACAGATAAGTTTGACAAATAGATAATTGATATGATATGTGATCGAACAACGAATTATGTTTTAATTTTACGTTGAAATTAACGTGATTCGAAATTTGACGTCGCACATTGTTTGCAATTTCAACATTTTGTATTTATTTGTTTTTGCAAATTTATTGTTTTCGTCTAATTAATCAATATTACGTTTATTCAAACACGATTCATGATATTACAATAAATTTTCAATTTTTATCGCTCGTCGTAATACGCGAACGTTCAAAAATAAAATTTCAAATCGATTAAACTTTTTTGACGAAACAAACGACGAAAAAACTTTGCTGATCAAACAAACGATCAAAAAGTTTTTTTGACGAAATATTTGATAAAAATCGTAAAATAACAAATCGATTTTTCACGCAATCGACGATAAAAGACGAAAATTGATTCGATTGATTTTTTTTTTTTTTATCATTTTCAATTTTTCATTTTCAATTATGATTCGAAATCATCACGAAACAATTTTTTTCGAATTTTTTATTTCGATGAAACAACGTTTCAAAACGTTACGCGTCAACGTGAATCGCATGTTGCATAAAATTAACGACAATTTTTTTGACGAAAATTTCGTTGATCAATTCAAACGTCGTCGATTTGTATCATCGATCGAATTCATAAAAATGAAAAATGAAAAAATTATTCATTTTTTGAATATCGTTATTATCGATCAATTGAAATGATGAATCAATCATAAAATCGTCGATTTTTTAAAAAAATTTGATCGATTACGCATCGATCGTGATAATTATTTGAATATTTTGACTCAATATCAAAATTTGTACAATATTGTCAACGTCGATCGTGACGAGTTGATCAATACGAATGTCGAACTAAATAAAATTCGTCGAAAATTGAATATTTTGAAAAACGAATACGAAAAACAACGTGATTTATTTTTGATCAAACAAAAAAATTACATTTTTTTGAAAAAAAAATCACGACGTTTTGTTGATCAAAATTCGCGATCGCGCACGAAATTTTGACGTCGACGATAAAAAAAACGACGATGAAATCAACGTAATTAATTTTTTTCAAAAAAACAAACGACGTTTCAAAACATATTCAAATTCTTTTAAATTTATCGATAAAATAAAATTCATTTGACGTGTTTGAAAAACAAAAATACACGATAAAATGACGATCAACGTTGATCATTACGACACGAACATGATCGCAATCATTATTGTAATTGATTGAATTAAAAATGATGTCGATAATCACATACAATCGATTCGTGACATTGATATAAATCATTTCAAAATTTGACATATGATGTTGAAATTTTTGAACATTATTTACGAAAATTTTGATTTCAAACGCAATATGCGTAATCAATTTCGAACATTAATCATGAATATTCAAAATTTTCAATTTTTTTATTTTATCTTTTTTCGCTTTAGTAATTCAATTGATTATAACGAAATCATCAAAATCGAAAAATTGATGAACAAAATTTTCTGAAATTTGAAAAAAACGATGAATGTATATTCACGTGAATTCATCACGTTCGATGAAATTCGAATCATTTTGCAACAAATATACAATCGACAATCGAATTTTCGAAAAAAAAAATCGCGACACGTCAATAACATTTTAAATTGTTTCAATTCAAATCAATTTTTGTCGTTTCGATTTCGATGCTTTTTACGAAATTTGTTATTTCGATTTTTTTCGTGAAATTTGTCGTTCATTTTCATTTTAACGCTGAAATCAAAATTCGTGATTCGATGACAAACAAATTAATCGTCACGAACAAATGTTTCACATGCGATGAAATCGATCACGTATAAAAAAAATGTTCGAACGTTTACAAACATCAAAAACGTCATTGACACAAAATGTAAATGTTTTACATGAATATAATCAGCGAATCGAGCGAATTTGATTCGAAAAATTGATAATTCACATCAAAAACGCGATTGATGAATGTTTAAAAAAATTTTTTATTCATCATGACGAATTGTTTGATTTTTTTGTCAAACGATTTTTAATCATCAATTGTACGTTGTCATTCAACGATAATAAACATAAATTAGAAATTTTAATAAACATTGATGCAATTGATTATGTTTTCATTGATAAAAAAATTGCGCAATTTGTATGCAACATGTTGAACATGAATTTCGTATTTTTATTAAAATCGAAATTTATTATCGAATTCGACGATCGTCAGATTTTTTCAATAATTCATGTCATTTATTTCAAATTGACAATTGATTTGCATTTCGAATTGACAACTTTTTTGTTTATCATCGATTTGAACAATTATTCGATAATTTTAGAAAAATCGTGAATGAACAAACATGAAATTATTTTAAATATGATTTACGATAAATTGATTTTCAAATCGTTCAAATGTAATCATCATGACAATATATTTATCAAAACAATGCAAACTCGACGTTTGAAAATTTCTGATTCAAATCGTCGATGAGACGTATTTAATTGATGTCGCGATGTTTTTTCATCGAAAACAAATAACGCGAAACATATTGTTGCAATAGAATTTCGATATACGATTTTATTTCGTTCGCAATTTAATTTTTCAACGTTTTATATACAAAACGAATCAAACGTATTCGATTCAAAATGTTTCGATTGTTTTATTCATTCGAAAATCGATCAAAATGACGAATCGTTCGTCGTTAAATCAAATCATTCAAAAATTGATATCACAACGATTACGAAAACGACATTCGTCAAAAAAAAAAATTTGAAAAAACAACGCAACAAACGTTGAAAAATCAAAAAACAACAATTCGAAATTTTTTCATTTTCGAAATTGAATTCAAACGATTCGATGAATATCGCGATAATTGATGCGATTTTTTTTTGTTTATTCGTCGATTTCAAAAATCGAAAATAAAAAATGCAATGTTTTTTCATTACGATCAATTAAATCGATTTCGTTTTCAAAACATTGCGAGCAAATTTTGAATCGTTGAAAATTGTCGTTATAATCAAAAAAATTCTGAAACACGAACAAATCAAATCGATTTTTGAACGTATAATGAAAAAAATATCGAAATATTTCAAACATTTGTCAAAAATATTCGATTTTCAAAAACAATTGAATTGTCGTCGCATCGAATTTACGATCACAAAATCGAATTTTTAAACGATAACAATACATTGTTTCGAAATCGAATATATTTTTTGTTCGAATTCAAATTTCAGAAATTCAAAAAATATTTGAAAAAAATTTTCAAAAAATTTTATTGTATTCAATCAAACAACATACGTTTCGTTCGTTTTATTTACAATCAAATCAAATGATCAATTACGTTTGTGTATGAATTATCGACGATTTAATCACATCACGAAACGCAATCGATATTTCATTTTTTTGATCGAAAAATTTTAACTAAAATGCAAAATTGTAAATATTTGATTAAACTGAATATTATATCGATTTTCAACAAATTTCGAATGAATGAAAAGAATGAAAAATTCATCATATTCGTTATTTTCATGAAATCGTACAAATATCGAATATTATTTTTCGAATTGATCAATGAATTCGCGAATTGACAACATTACATGAACGATTTGTTGTTCAATTTTTTGAACGATTTCTGTCAAATTTATTCAGATGATATTTTCATTTACAACAAATTCAAGAAAAAACACATCGTTCACGTTCGTAAAATGCTGAAAAAATTCAAAAAAATCGAATTACAAATGAATATTGAGAAATGCGAATTTTTTAAAAAGAAAATGACATTTTTGAACGTCATATTATCGATAAATGATTTTCGCATGAATTCGAAAAAAAATAAAAATCATTGTCAATTGAAAACGTTTTACAAATTTGAAAAAAATGCAAATTTTCGTGAATTTCGTCAATTTTTACAAACGATTCATTCATAATTTTTCGAAAAAAGTTCGAATTTTCATTCGAATGATCAAGAAATTCGTGAATTTCGAATGAATTGCTGAAATCGAAAAGATTTTCAATTTTTTCAAAAAAACGATGATCGAAATTTTCATATTACGATATTACGATCGAATCAAACAAATCATTTTGAAAATTGATTTTTTGATTACGTTAATGCGAAAATATTATTTCAATACGACGACGAAAAAATTTTGCATTTCGTTGTTTTTTATAATCGCAACATGATTTCAATCGAATACAATTACGAAATTTATAACAAAAAATTGTTGATCATTATTCGTTGTTTAAAGTATTGACGTTTTGAATTTGAAAACATTGAAAAATCGATCAAAATTTTCATCGATCACAAAAATTTGAAAATTTTCATGACGTCAAAGAAATTAATTTCTCGTCAAATTCGTTGAGCAGAAATTTTCTCGAAATTCAATATTGTCATTCAATTTCAGTTCGAAATTCAAAACGTTAAAACAAATGTTTTGATTCGTATGTTTGATTCACGATCAAAAAACAATATTGACGAACGACATCAATATCGAAAACAAATATTGTTTATTTCGAAACGATTCGAAATTCACGCGATAAAAATTGACGAATTTATTTATGAACGAATTTTTGTTGTCAACAGAATTGACGATAATTGCACGATTTATCGTGAAATCATCGAGCAAAATTTCATTTCAATGAATGAAATTGATTTACGAAATTGCATTGAAAAAAACGACGTTTTGTATCGAGAAAATCGATTTTGAATGTTCGTCGATGTTTTTTTGTTTGTTGATTTTTTCAAAAAAATTCATGAATTTTTTGTCTCGAAACATTCAAATTTTAATCGCATGAAAAATTTTATACGTCGCGATTATTATTGATTCAACAAACGCAAAACGATTCGTCGATACGTACGTAATTGTCATGAATGTCAACGCACGAAAATTTTCAAAAATCGCAAAAACGATTTATTTATTTTTTTGATTATATTTTTGCAACGTTGAATCGACATATCAATAAATTTTATCATCGAATTGTTCGACGTTCACGATCATAATGTCATATGCACGATAATTGACAAATTTAACAAAAAACGTCATTACGTGTTTTGTATCGTCGACGACGAAAATATCAATATTAAAATCACGATCAAAATATTCATCAATTACGTATTTCGTACACATGAATTATTTTTTTCGATAACGTTTGATCGAAATTTTCAATTTATATCGCTCGTTTGACAAACATTTTGTCGAATTCTCGACATCAAATGTAAATTTTTCATCGTTTTTCATTCAGAAATCGATGAACAAATCGAAAAAATCAATCAAAATATCGAAAAACAATTGCGACAATATTGCAATTACATACAAAACGATTAAAACGTTTGATTATTCATGATCGAATTTGCAAACAATAACGCAATATTTGCAACAACAAAATTATTTTCATTTTTTATCAATAAAGATTTTCATTTTCGTATGAGTTTTTCATTAGATTTTATTTCGTATGTTACAACGAAAAAGCGATTTTTGATCGTCAAAACAAAAAATATTATCGACACAATGCAAAATATTTTCAATTACGTACGAAATCATGCAAAAATGATTCAAAAACGTATGACAATTCAAATCAACAAACATCGAAAAATCGTAAAATACGTCGAAAAAAATTTCGTTTTTTTCGATCGACGAAACATCAAAACGATCAAATCGTTTGACAAATTCGATAACAAAAAATTAAATTTTTACAAAATATTACAACGTATAAACAATTCGTATCGATTCGAATTGTTTGAAATCATGCATATTTACGATGTGTTTCATTGTTGATTTTTGCGCAAAAATTTTCGTGATTCATTCGAAAATCAAATCAATAAATTTTTTGATTTTGTCATAATCAACGAAAATTTCGAATGAAAAATGAACGATATTTTGAAATTTCGATATCATTACAATCGTTTTCAGTATCGTGTCAATTGATCGAATTGATCGCATAATCGAACATGATATTATGTCGACAACGAAAAATTTGATAATGTTCGCGACGTGATGAACGATTTTCATCGCATTTATTTCACGATTGCAAATTTAAAATCGTTCAAAACGTTAATTTCAATATTTCAAAACGTCGTCAACGAATCAGATTTTTCAACGAATCGTCGTCGTTTTCGAAAAAAAATCGTCATGTTGACATTAATCGAATTTACATTCGATTAAAATTTGAAAATTTCGAATTCAATACATTCATTTCGATTTCATTTTCGCAACGTTCTCGCAATTTTTAATTTTCGTTATCGTTTCGATGTTATTTACAGTCAGAATTTACGTCGCATAAAAAGTTGAATCGTGTCAAAAATATTTTCAAAAATTGTTGTCAAATTTTATCGAGTTTTGAAACAATAACGAAACATTTAAAAATGAAAAATGATGATCGTAAAATTTTTGAATTTTGCAAACATTCAAATCGATCAACAAAATTTTCAACAAAATTTTTCAATTTCGAAATAACAACGAATCGTCGAGACGACGTTCGCGAAAAAAAAAAAAATAATGTTACGAACATGTTTGACAAATAAATTTGACAAATAAATAGTTGATATGATATGTGATCGAACAACGAATTATGTTTTAATTTTACGTTGAAATTAACGTAATTCGAAATTTGACGCACATTGTTTGCAATTTCAACATTTTGTATTTATTTGTTTTTGCAAATTTATTGTTTTCGTCTAGTTAATCAATATTACGTTTACTCAAACACGATTCATGATAAAAAACTTTTCGAAATTTACGAAATAAAAACATAAACGAAATCGAATGATTTTTCAATATTCGCATTACACGCGATAAAAAACAACAAACAACGTCATTTTGTCAAAACAATTATATCGATAAATTTATCAATAAGTTCAATATTAATATGAACAAAAAAAATCAAAATCATTTATAATCAATTATATTTCGACAAGTTTGTTCGTGAATTTTTTCAAAAAAATTCCGTGCAGAGCTTCAAAATTAGAACTAAATCTGATAAAATTGCGAAATTCTCGTCGTTCAAATCAGAGTTTCGCAATTCTTTCGCGATTTCATTTATTTCGCACGTTAATAATATTTGCACTCAATAAATAAAATTTACAATCAAAGATTCATTTTGAAGTTTGAAATGAACTCTATTCAAATAATCAAAAATATCGAAAATCGAACGAGTGCACATTGAATTATAATGAAAAACGCATCGTTGCATTGCAAATATTGCGAAAAAATTGAAACGAAACATTTCGCGAACAAACATTTAACAATAATTTAATTTTTGAAATTTCAAAACTATTGCGATAATTGACGAATTTCAATAATTTTGAAACGTTGAAATGCGCTCGTTCTGATCTACAATTTTAATTCATTAGATGAAAATCATATGTGATTGACGATTGATGTGCAAATTGCGAAACAATTGTACAAACGACGAAAAACTGAGCGAAATTTTTTCGCAATCATTTCAATTGACGATTTGACACAAATTTGATCATGAAATTTTCGAAATCTCAAAACTATTGCGATAATGAGTCGATTTTTGTTATTTTTGCAATTTTGAAATGCGCTCATTTTGCTTTACAATTTTGACTAGATAAATGAAAATCATATGTAATTGTTGATTGATGTGCAAAATGCGAAACAATTGTACAAATTTTCGCATTCAAAATGAATTTCGATGATTGAGCGAAAAGAATTTGATGATTTATCGCATTGAAAATTTGAATTTTCAATTGATGAAAATTATCGAATTTAAAAAATACGAACGCAAAATTGATTAGAATTTTTCTCGATCGATCATTCGCGTCAAGCGAATTTACAGAATATTTTATTATAGAAAGATTTTATGATAAAAAATGAAAATATTGTTATTTTATGTTGAAAATACAGTTATCGCAAATGTATTTCGCAGATATTGCAATCAGAATTCATTGATATAAATCGATTAATGAGATTTAGCGTTTTGACACTCCACATTTTTTTTTTGGCGCTTCATCTGTATGTATGTTACAAAAAAAACGAAATTCAGAGCAATAGAATGATAGTCACTCATGATTTTTTCAATAGATTATAAGAATCGAATTAACAGTTTTCGCTACATTTAGTATCAATTACAACATGTCAGAGAACGAAACGCAATAATATCTAATCGTCGAGCAATACAACAATCGATTTGCAATATTTCAACAATATTCAATTTCATTGAAAGTATTCAATTTTGTCAAATCAGAATTGATTCAATTGCATTGACAACATTCAGTATCTTGATACAAACGATCAATATTATTAGTACGTTCTCAGTTACATCGATAACATCTATTTATTTTATTTTTTCAATTTTCGAAACGATCAGTTTTCGATCTATCTATTTATTTTCGCGAATTCGTCTATTTTACGATGTCGAAATATTTACGCGAATTCTATCACTCAGTCAAAATGACGACTTTTATCTTTTTTACGAAATCAACAGTTTTTGCGAGTTTCGCATCGTTCATCTTCATTTTTACTTGAAAATCTGATATCATTTTCATCTCTATTTCGAGATTTGATATTCTTTTTTGATCATTTTTTCTTTGCATTTGTTTCGACGCGAATGATTCGAAAACGCAAGATTTTCGAATTCTATATCACGAACACACGAATTCAAATTTTATTAGTGTTTCGCGATGCAGTTAATTCACTCAGACGAAAAGAACACAAAAAACTTATCACGCTCGAAAGCACGAGTTGATCATGAAGAACAAAATAAAGCAAAAAGCGAAAAAGTTGTTGAAACAACAAAAAGAAATTCGTTTGATCAAAAAACGAATTGAAAAATATACGTGCAAACGTTGCAAACACTCGATCAAATTCGATAACAACATCAAGTTTCACGAGCATATTCGCATTCGTTATGCAAAGAAATCGAAAATCTTTGCGCAAATTTCAGAATCGAAATTCGTTTCGAAACAGTCAATAATTTCGTCATCTTTTTCGTCATCTCGATCGATAATTTTCTCATCTTCAACGTCATCGAAATTTTTATTTTTTTCGATGTTCGCATCAGAAATTGTACGCGAGCGTTCAAAGAACGTGTCATTTTTCTCGTCGATTGAAATATCAAAGAAATCGATATTTTGAACAGAAATCGTCTCACGATCAATTGTCGCATCGAAATTTTCACGTTTTTCGATTGCGACACTCAAATCGATATGCAAATTCTCGAAGAATGCAAACATTGTTTGTTCGTCGATTTCGTTTCGAATTTTTACATCGAGATTTTATTTTATCGTGAACGATTTGATTCGCATGTTCGTTGAGAAGTCGAATTCATTTGATTTACAAACACGTCAAAACAAGTCGTTGTTTTCACGCAGTT
Organism: Physcia stellaris; assembly: GCA_018902385.1. Classification (NCBI taxonomy): domain Eukaryota; kingdom Fungi; phylum Ascomycota; class Lecanoromycetes; order Caliciales; family Physciaceae; genus Physcia; species Physcia stellaris. The sequence goes on along the minus strand of JABSSW010000015.1, from coordinate 5,002 downwards.
TTGACAAATGCAATATTAGAAACAATGATTTCATACAAACGCGCATTACGTCATATTTCAATGCGATAATTTTATTTGTTTTCAAATCGATCAAATTCGAAGCATTTTCAGCAATGCATGCATCGATCAAACAATCGATTCGCATATCATTTTCGCGAATTTTTCGATTTTTTCTTTTTCGATGCGCATTTTTTCTCGACATTTTCGCGTTAAATCTTTTGTTTGCAAACATTGTCAAGAACGTTTCGTTATTTATTAATCTATTGATTGAGTCATACGAATTGTCTCAAGAGTGAAAACAATGAAATATTCGTGAGACAACGCTATTGAAGTTTCAGCTTTCTTCTCGTTCTATTTTGAAAAAATATTGATTTTTCTATCTCGAGAAAGTCACTACTTTGAGAAAATTAGCATGTTGTTTGTTTGTTTTGTTCGTTCGCTCTTTCTAGTAATCGTTGATCGATCATGGCTTGAAAAAGCATAAAAGTTGTTGTTGTTTTAGTGAAATCGATGTCTCGTCTCTTTCGTTCTGTGATTTGAAGAAGATTTTACAAATTGTTGTATGCTTTGTTTATTTGTTTTATTGTTTAACGAATATGATAGAGATTTATCTTTGTTGTGATTTCGTCTTGATCTAACACGACGACTGATTAATCGTCTTTATTTTTTATTACTCTTTGAGACTTGAGTCGCTCGATAAATACAGAGAAAGAAAGTGAGTACAGTTTTGACAATACAGTTTCGAAGAAGCGTATTTGACGTACTGTACGAACAGTTGTTAGAAGAGAAAAACGAATCAAATAATATCGTTTCGAAGAAACGTATTATGATCATTAAATCTCGATTTTGCAAAGCAGAAACTCGATCAAGAAGAACAAGAACTCGATTAAGAACTGAAAATATCTGATCTTTTCGCATACTAATCGATCTGATTCTCTGACAGGATTTAGTCAGATCAGAAAAGCTCGAATCTGCATTCTTTGCGTCGAGGCATGTCTTTCGTATCGATTTCTCGATCGTTTTCAGCTTTGCGCGTCTCGTCGACATATTTTATGAAATTTCTACAGTCAATCACTAGATATTCAATCATTGATGTCGCAAAAAGTATCTGAGAATTCTGAGATTCACAATGATGTTACATGATGTGATTCGCATTCTCGTTAAATCATCGCAGAACTCAGACAATTGATATTTGTTTCATGATGTATCTTCATTCAATTCTAGATATCGAATCTCACATCGATGTTTTATCTCATGAAGAAATTCAAAACGTCGCAATTTTCCAGATGCTCGATCGCACGTTTTACAATTCGATTTTACGTCATTGAAATCAATAAAATCTCGATTCGTTCGTTTCTGCAGTCTTCGCATCGATGCGTGATCTGTCACGTTGAAAAAGTTTGCTTCGAAAGGCTTCGAAACAACGCATCGCTGAAAGAATCACATCATGAAAGAACTCTGCAATATCAAAATTTACATCGTTGAAAAAGTTTGCCATTTTAAAGCTTCAAATTGAGCTAAAATAAGAACAGAAGACAGAAACGATTGCTGTGAAAAAGTGTTGAAAATACAATTATCGCAAATGTACTTCGCAGATGTTGCAATCAGAGTTCATTGATATAGAAAATGAAATTTCTAGCAATACGTAGAGACTGCAGAATAGATCACTAATAAAAATGTAACGTGAATTTGATCGAATGATTCTAGAGATGTTTGTTATGATTTTTTTGCAAATGTGCTACGAGCGAATTTTCTAGTAAATTTATTGTCAAACAATTAAGATGCGTCACGTGACGTCTCGTTTATTGATTAATTATCAATTTCTTGATTCTTTTTCTAACAGTTTTCGCATAACAAAATGCTTCTTTCCAATATCATTTTCGAATCGTTTTAGAAACATGCAAATAACAAATTCATATTTTTAGTAATTTTGACATCAAATCGTGAATCAAATGAATTGAATTCTGATTGAACAAACAAAAAATCTATTAATGAATGAATGAAAAAGTTTTGAAAACAAAAAAAAAAGGTGAATATTGTCAAATGTTTTTACATGCAAATGTTTGATTCGCAAATTCGAAATGTCGAAATCGTATTTTGTTTCGAAATTTTCGATTTTTGAACGTTTTTAGATTTTGCAAAATATCGATGACGTAATTTCGATTTGTATAAAATTTTGATTGATTTCGTTAATGATGATTAATCGAATTCGAATCATTGTATTCATTGTTCGAACGATTTATTGATTTGTTGTTTTTATTTATTTTTCGCATAATTTTCTTTTTTGATTCGTCGAAGATTTCGAAACATCGAAAAATTTTGTTCGTTGAATGATCGTAAATATTTTTCGCGTAAAAAAAAAAGAAATCGTAAATAATCGTCATGAAATTGATTTTGATGTTTTATTGTCGTTCATTTTCAAAAAAATTTGTAATTGAAATTGTGTTCGTTTGTTTTGTTTGCGATTACGAACGATTTTCGTCAACGAAATGTATTTTTAACGAATATTGAATTGATATTCAATAGAAAAACGTATTGATCAAAAATAAAACATTTTGAATGTTGATTTTTTTATCGTAACGAGTTTTCATTCGTTGTTTTGATTTTCAAGCGTACGTTAAATTACGTTTTAATGTATTTGTTTTCGTTTAATCATATGATTTCATACATACGATAGCATTTTTCGACAATAAAAAGAATTATTTTATCAAATAATATTGTCGTCTTGATTGATCGTACAATCGTTGAATCACGAAATTCGATATCATGTAATATTTGATTCGAAATGTAATTTAAATGTTTCATATACGTTCGTTACATGTCGATGCAATTTTTTGTCACGTATCGATGACATTTTCATTTAAAAATGTCATTTTGTTAAATCGTCGTTCGAAATGTTTTATTATTTCGTTTTATCATTTTCAATGATTTGTGCGATTGATTGAAACGATGATACAAATAATATTTGAATTCGTCAGCATTTTGCATTTTAATTCGATTTGAATATAATATTTGCGTTTCAATATATTGCGACGAACAAAAATGATGCATTGAATTTATGATATTCGAATGATTGTTTCATTTGAAATTTTCGTACTTCGTCGTTGAATATGAAAATAAATCGTTCGAAAAATAATTTATCATGTTGCAAATATTTTTGAATTCATGTTTCGAAAATGTAAACAAATTCATGAAATCGATATCGAAAAAAAATCGTAAAATTGATAAATTTGAATAGATGACAAAAATACGTGACGATCAACGATGATTATTTGTGCGCAAAAAAAACATTTTTGAATATATAATTGATATTCGATATCGAGAAAATCAAAAAATTTGATTTTTGATTCGATTAAATATAATATTTGACGAAAAATGATCGATTTCATCATGTGATTTTTTGGCAACAAAAATGTCGTTTTTCTTTTTCGTAATGCAAATATTTTATTTGTCGTTGTTTTGATGTAATAATCGTTCGAAAAAATCTCGTTTCAACGATATTTATTTATTTTACGTTTGAATGCGATCATTGCTATTTTGTTCGCATTTGTTGAAACTTTCTGCTTCGCGTAAGAGTCGTAAATATTCGAATATCATTTTTTTGAATGTAATTTGATCGATCATTGATTATTTGACTCAATTGAAATGTTCGTACAATTGTTTGAAAACGAAAACATTTATTATAATTTGATTCGATAAAATAAATTTCAAATTTTGTTTTCTCACATAAAAACGTTGATCGATTTTGATTATAAATTTTTCATTATATTTTTCGATTTTCGCTTTTTCATTTTCGATCGATAATTGTTTCAAAATATCACGATATTTTTGTCGATTTTTCAAAACCATGAATGTCGTTTTTGTGATTTTTGATTTTTTTGTACAAATTTTTAATCAATTGATTCGATTCGCAATTTTTATCGTTGAAAATTACACGTGAAAATCGTCGATCATTTGATTCTTTTATTCTCGATATATTTGATTTGAATATTATGATTTCGAAATTTGTTTGTTCGGCGAGCATATATATTCTCGTGTTCTTGAACGTTGATGAAATTCATCAGAAATTTATGATTCGTGTATCGTATTGCGTTTCAAAGAATCAAAATGTGTTTCGTATTTTTAATGAAATGAATTATGATATACAATTTTCGTTTGTATATATCGTAATTGCGTTGCGTGATATTGAATGCAATGCAATCATATAAAATAAATCGCATTTATTTTTTGCAATTGACGAATGTAAATATTTTCATCATACGTCGATGCGTTTATGTATGTTTCGCAAAACAACGAAAAATCATGATCGAATATGTTTTCATTACGTTAGAACACAATTGTCTCAATATTTGAAACGACAAATTTTCTGATTTTGATTGTCGTCATTCGATTTTATTGTCGCAAAAACGTTGAAATGATTTCTGAAATTGAATCGAAATTTCGTATTCAACGTTTCGTAAAATTGTATTGTTTTTAGAAAATTTCGTATTGCGATAACGTTTTGAAAAATTGATCAATTGCGTATTTTATCAATGAATTTCTGTTTGACGTTTAATATTTTATCGATTCGATGTATTTGATCGAATGTTTTGAATTTTTGTGATTTCGATTTCGGTTTGAAAAAGTGAAATTTTCATTAATGATCACAATAATTTAGAAAAAATGATATTTTTAGAAAATGATATTGTTTTCGAAAATTTTATGATCGTCGAAAATATCGTCGATGTAAAAAATATGTTCGATGACGTCGTGTGTATTATCATCACAGCAATGATGATTTTGAAAACGATTTTTTGATATAAATTCGAATATATTTGATTAATTCGATAAATGTAAGCAAAACGTTTTGATATTTGTGGACATGCGAATTGATTGTAATTGATCGATTTCAAATACGTGAAAAATCGAATAATGACGATTTTCGAAATGAATTGTTACGTTTAAATGTCGTGTTTAAGTATTTGTCGCAAAAGAAACGTTCGATGATTTGAACGATTTAACA